>JAMPIV010011015.1:0-700000 GCA_024509875.1 Oreohelix idahoensis
AGTGCAGATAGGTCAAAGATTAACAGGTCAAAGGGTGTATATCTCAATTATAATGCAGCCCACTCTGATTGAAAGTTTTATTACATGAATTAAAACTCTTTTGATATGTTTTTTTTCTTCAGTCTTTGTGTGGTTTGTCTGTCTTTGTATGGTATTTTGATTTATTGTACAGGTTTTTCATCTCTGGGGGTTGGCATGATGCACTCTCTTTTTAACTGTCATAGACTGGGTGGGTGATGCGCCAGACAACAGAAGATGCTCCTAAATCAAAAAAGATGGCCAGCATTCTCTACACTGGAGGTTCTAGAATAGGTAGATAACATTAAACTATTTGCACACTCACATCAACACATGCAAGAAAAAACAGACAGACTGACTAAACATAGCCGATAGGTGGAACTAAACATTAATCTCAGGAAGACAGAACTGATGATACTCAGTGTAAGGAATCCTGTACACATTAAAAATAAGGGACAAAGAGCTAAAAAATACACAAAAATACAAACACATTTACATACTTAGAAAGCATATTACACCATATGGCGGAACAAGCAAAGACATTGGTCACCGAATTATTAAAGCCAGAACAGTCTTTGCCAATCTAAACAACATCTGGAAATTTTTCCAGTACACTAAATTAAAAATATATGAGAGCTGCGTAATTTATGTACTTCTGAATGGTGCCGAATGCTGGAGAGTATAAGAAAAGGAAATGTTCAAACTGTCTTCTTTCCACACAACCTAAGAAAAATTCTTTGAATTTTCTGGCTGAATACCATCCCCAATCAAGAACTGCTAACTCTGAGCCACCAAGAAGACATGCTTGCCATCATAGCAGGAAGGCACTGGAACTGGGCTGGCCACATCCTCAGAAGAGACTCTGACACCATCACCAGAACTGCCATGCTACAGACTCCAGAAGGAAAGCAAAAGAGAGTCCGGCCTAAAGCGCCACCTGGCAGAGAAATTATGGAAGCAGAGATGCAAAGCATGAACCAGAGCTGGGGCATGACACGAAGGATGGCTGCCGACCAAGCAAAGTGGAGACAGTTTGTTGCTATCCCACAAGACTCCCCAGGCATTATGGTCGCTGACTGCTTTGTCAGTCAGCAGCTAAAGACCAAAGAATTAGAATATATAAGATTATAACACTGACACTAAACTCTAATTTGTAATAATAACAAAAATAGAACACAAAAATAGAACCAAAAAATAGCAACAGGCTATTTATTTTGTAAAATATTTGAAACAGTTAAAAGTCTTGAGCACAAATATAAAAGCAACTCCAGCTACTCAGTTCAACAATAGAGTAACAGAGAGAAGATAAATATATGCATATGTGATTCCTTACTATTTACCTTGTTAATAAACAAGGTGCTTATTCCTCATTTATAACCATGGTCCTTATCATTTACCTTGTTTAAAAGCATGTTGCTTCTGATTTACCTTTTGTAAGCATGTTCCTTATCATGCACATTGTATACGAGCATGGTCCTTATCATGTACCTTGTTAATTGTAATGTTATGATGTATGTATATAATCATTACCTCGTCATCTACACAAGCACACACGTTTCAGAAGGGACTCAGTAAAAGCATGTTCAATTCGTAGCCATGTTTATTTACAGAATATCGTACATGTCAAGATTCGCATTATATTACAATGTGTGGTTCGTACTTTAATGTATTCATATTACATCCCCCCCTTTTTTGAAAAAAAAATGTGTGCAAACATTTCCAACGAAATGTTTCATGTGAGAAAGGATAAGTATGTGTAATGCTCAGTGTGAGTATATATGTCACTGTCTGTATCGGCTGGGAGGTGTCACTGTACGGCCAGAACGAGTGGTGTAAAGTGCTGGTGGTTCTGCGGAAGCCCCTGGTTTAGCTTGAGTTGGTTGTGATTTCGGCCTTGACGCTTGTTGGTTTTGTGGGGCACCAAGGTCTGGAGTTACTGCATTGTCTGTTGAAAGCATGGGAATTCTCTGTTCTGTTGTATTCTGTGGGATTTCTCTTATGTCCACTCTGTTTCGCCTCAGGAGGTTGCTGCTGCTGTCTGGTCTTAAAGTATAGCTCCTGGGTTCAGGGTTTCTGGAAATGATTGTTGCTTTTGACCATGTGTCATTGTTGTGGTTGTAGGTAGTCACATGCTGACCAGGATATAATGGTGGTAAGTCTTTAGCACATTTGTCATAGTTGAATTTCTGAACTTGCTGACGATGCTGAAGTTGATCATATGTGCTGTCTCTATGTTGTGGACGGAAGTGGACCTTAGATGGTAGGAGGTCTTTAATTCTTCTATCAAACATAAGTTCTGCTGGACTGTCGATCTTACTGTCTACCGGTGTTGTTCTCCATCTCAAGAGTGCTAGGTGTACATCCTCTGTTCTTGTTTTCTTCATGATTGACTTGATAGTTTGTATCTGTCTCTCAATGAAACCATTAGATTTAGGGTATCTAGGTGATGATGTTGTGTGTTTGATCTTCCAGTCCTTAGTGAAGTTTCTGTATGCTTGACCTGAGAAATGTGGACCGTTGTCTGATCTAATTTCATCTGGGATGCCAAACATGCTGCAATACTTCTTTGTAATGTCTGCAATAACAGCTGACGGTGAGGGTTGTGGAAGTTTCTCAATGATGGGAAATTTGCTGTAGTAATCAGCAATAATAAGATAGTCATTATTGTCGATTGAGAAAATATCAGTTCCTATAATGCTCCAAGGGCTCAATGGTATGTCTGATGGTATGAGAGGTTCTCTGCACTGCCTATTTGCATGTTCTTGGCAAATTGAACAGTTTTTACATAGTGTTTCTATGTCCTTGTTTATCTGTGGCCAGTAAACATCTTTCTTTGCTCTCAGTTGTGTCTTCACAATACCAAGGTGACTATTATGGAGCTGTTTAAGGATGATATCGCGTTGTGTTTCTGGTACAACAATGCGATCTCCTTTAAGGATCAGACCATCTTCGATGCTTAACTCGTCCCTCATCGAGTAGTATGGACGGATGTGTGTTGGAACTTCCCTGATAGAGCTTGGCCATCCATGGTATATCAGTTCTTTGAGAGAGTTAAGGATAGGATCTCTCATTGTGTCTTCTCTGATGTGTTCAAGCCGATTATCGCTAAACTTGACAAAATCAACTTTGATGTTTGGGGTAAGATCTGCTGTCTTGTTGGGGTTTGGTAGTCTGCTGAGAGCATCTGCAAGACCTATATCCTCTCCTGGGATATACTGAATATTAAAATCATAACCTTGTGTTTCCAATAACAGAGCTTGTAGTCGTGGTGGTGCTGAAGCTATTGGTTTTTTATGAATCATCTCAAGTGGCTTGTGATCTGAGAGAATTGTAAATGGGCGGTTGAAAAGAAATGTGTGGAAGCGTTTGATTCCAAAACGTACAGCTAGCATTTCTCTTTCAATGTTTGCAAGTTTCTTTTCGCCAGAACTTAATGATTTGCTTGCGTAAGCTACAGGACGAAGTTCTTTGGCATAGTGTCCTTCAGGATTTTTGTCTGGTTGCAAAAGTGCTGCTCCTAGGCCTTTCAGACTGGAATCAACCATGAGAAAAGTGGGTGCTTGCATGTCATAGTATTTCAAGCATGCATCAGATGATATGAGGGTCTTCAAGTGGTTGAATATGTGTTGGTAGTCTTCTGACCATTCATACGGAGTTTCATTCTGTAGTAGAGATCGCAAAGGTTCTGCAGCAGCTGACAAATTTGGTATGAATTGTGCTAGGAAATTGACAGCACCTAAGAATTGTTGCAGTTCCTTCTTTGTAGCTGGTGTTGGCATGTCATGAATATCTTCAACCTTTTTAGGGTCTGGTTTTACACCATTCTGGGTGTACAGCAATCCAAAAAATTGTATCTCCGTTGCCTTAATTGTACACTTTTTGCTGTTGAATGTTAGCCCATTGGCCTGTGCTACATGCATCAAGTTAATCAAGTTACGGTCGTGTTCTTGTTCTGACCTGCCGCAGACTACAATGTCATCCGCAATAGCCACTGTACCAGAACATTGCTCAACAATGTTGTCAATCTTCTGTTGAAAGATGTCTTGTGATACATTCAAACCAAATGGGAGTCTCTTGAAACAATATCTGCCGAATGGTGTTCGAAAAGTTGTAAGGAGTTGACTTTCCTCTGCTATCTCAACACTCCAGTATCCGTGTACAGCATCTAGTTTAGAAAAATATTTGGCATTGTGGAATCTGTGAGTTATCTCTTCCACTGTATGCATTTTGTGTGGACAGCGCTTTAGACTGTTGTTTAAGTGTTTTGGGTCAAGGCAAACCCGAAGAGAACCATCCTGCTTCAGAACGGTTGTGATACTACTACACCAATCAGAATGCTCTTCAACCTTTCTAATAACATCATTCTGCACCATCTTTTCTAGTTCTGTGGCAAGTTTCTGTTTAACATGTATAGGATACTTTCTAGGTGGGTCTATCTTTGGCTCAGCGTTGTCTTTTAAAAAGAATCTTGCCTTTCCTGGAAGTTTGCCTATTCTGTCGAACTGTTCTGGGAATCGCTGTTTAAGGTCATCTACTCCAGTGACGTGTAGAGTAAGATGTTCTTTTTTGTCAGCTTTAATGTTGTTAATAGTTACCACACTCAGCTTTTCGCACATTGGTAAACCCAAAATTGCAGGTCCTTCAACATCTACCAAGTAAAATGTTGACAATGTCCATTCAGAGCCTCTGTATGAACATTCAAGTGTTACTGCTCCAAAACAGTCTATACTTGTTCCATTGTAAGCTCTTAGCTTTGTCCTGCCACTCCTACTTTTTACATCCCTTGTGGGAAATCCTTGCTCATCCACCTTGTCAGGCATGATCTGTCTGAATATTCTTAAGGGTAGAGTGTTACCTTGGGCACCTGTGTCTATCTTGAACCGAATATATCTTTCTTTGTGCCTTTTAATTCCTGGTATTCGGAATTGTACCTTGCAGAAAGCCTGCGTTCTCTTTGGTTCATTGCTGAAAGTTAGTATCTTCACAGTATCAAAACTGGAAGGATCACTTTCTTCACTGGAGTCAAGGTCCTCAGTCATCATAGAGTGTGTTTGTTTTGATGACTTTCTGCTGTGAAGTTTGTGTTGAGCACTGTCTTGTTTCCTCTTGAAACATAATTTTATCCAGTGGCCCCTCTTTCTGCAGTAATGACATGTAGAGTCTTTAGCTGGACAGTGGTTTTGTATGTGGTTTAGGCCACAACATTTACACATAGCACCTCTGCTTGTGTTGTGTTTTTTCTTGTTGCTTCGAACCAGTTGCTTTGTTTTGTTTGGGTTTATAGCTTTTTTACTGCATCCACCTGGGCTGTTACTGTACCTTGCTGAATTTGTTTAATGTTTAGTGCTTGTGCCTCGTGTTTCCTGCCTTCATCCAGAAGTTGTTGTAAATTTAGTGTATCACTCTGGCTCAGTATCCATTTCTGGAACTCTGGCATTGGTGTGCTGAGAAGGATCTGTTCGATAATTCGCTCTTTTTCTTCTTCTTTGTTAAATTTACATACACTTGTTTTCTCCTTGATGCGAGTGAAGAAATCATCTAAACTTTCATCAGGTTTCTGTCGCAGGTGGTGAAGTTCTAATCTTGCCGCTCTAAAGTTCGTGTGCTTTATTATCAGACGTTTTTCAAATTCGTCCAATATGGCTACGGGGTCGGTCGCTGACTCAACAGGCATGGCGGTAGCAAAACTGTTGTAGATTTTCAAACCTTCATCGTCCAATGCTTCTAGGATATATGGAGTTAGGGTTTGTCCTTCCAGACCAGTGGTCTTGGAATATAGATCTATGCGTTGGCGCCATAACAAGAAAGCTTCACTCTTATCATCTTGACCGGCAAATCTCATTTGCGGTGCGCTGCGGTAATGTTTAGCTGCCATTGTTGACCTCGATGACGAAAATTAGCCGAATAAACTGTACTCACATGTTATCGTGTAGCTGTTTTGCGTCAGTCCGGTATCGACCGCTGCCACCATGTAATGTTATGATGTATGTATATAATCATTACCTCGTCATCTACACAAGCACACACGTTTCAGAAGGGACTCAGTAAAAGCATGTTCAATTCGTAGCCATGTTTATTTACAGAATATCGTACATGTCAAGATTCGCATTATATTACAATGTGTGGTTCGTACTTTAATGTATTCATATTACATTAATGAGCATGGTCCTTATCATGTACCTTGTTAATGAGCATGGTCCTTATCATTTACCTTGTTAATGAGCATGGTCCGTATTATGTACTTGTTAATGTGCATGATCCTTATCATTTACCTTGTTTACAACAACCTCCAGCTTCAGAATGGAGAAGGAGGAAGCTACTACAGCCCACAGGTGGCTGTCTGAAACTCCATCAACCAGGGCAGTTATTGTGTCAGACTCTCAGTCTATGCTTCAGAAGGTTCAAAACGGATGGCTCCGGCATGAATGGAAAACATCCATAGAAGCCTCAAATCTTCAGGACCTGGTGTGACTCTACTGCACTGCTCATGCAGGGGTGCACAACAAAGAGAGAGCTGACAGACTAGTTTTGAGAGCATCCATAGTGATGACACTAGATATGGATAAGGGAGAGATATTTAAGACAATTAATGATTGTCTGTTAGAGAACAACACTGCATTCGATGAATCAACAAAACTATGATTGCTGGAAGTTGGCACCAAATGTAAGACTAGCAGAGATGGACACATGAGAGGATGCATCCATCGAGTATACAACCAGCGTGTGACAGGAACAGTTAGAATTCCTACCCTTCGACACTTGCTGATAGAGAGAGAGAGAGCACCAATGGGTTTGCCTGGAGTGCAGTGATGTCATTTATGATCAACAACAACAATGACCTTATTTATCAGTGTGGGATCAAATCTGAGAGCTTTCTGATGGCAACAAGGATAAATCCCTAGACATGAGCTGGCTGCACCGGGCTCATTCTCATAGCGAGGCTGTTCTGGGTGGTAGCTGTCAAATCAAATAAATACATAAAGTTATTAAGGGAATGAAATGTAACCACTATGATAAAAATATTATAGGAGTCCAGTGACATGCGAGAATTATGCTATAATAATCATATGCCATGTACTGTCACAAAATCAGATTGATGTCAGATTTTAGAATTACAGGGGGGTAAATATGGTAGATGCACCTCAGAAGTGAAGATTACTGATTAGAACAGCGCTGGCAAATACAGCATTCTATGAAATGAAAAGTATTTTATGCAACAATTCTTTGTCAATGGAAGTAAGAAAGAGAGTTCTTCAGTGTTATATAGAACCAATTCTGACATAAAGAGGGGAGTCATGGACAATTAGTAAACAAGAAAACGACACAGATGTGGTTTTATAGAACATTGTTAAAAATATCATGGACAGCTAAAAAGAGTAAAGAGGATGTCCTAAAAGAGGCCAATGTGCAATGGAAGCTTACTCCTCATGTTAGAAAGAAGCAATCAACTTTCTTTAGGCATGTTATGAGAAGAAAGCTGGAATTATTGAAGGAGAAAAAAAACAAGATAGAAGAATATAAAAGAGAACACATACTGGAAACTGTGACATCGTGGCATGGAAAGAAGTCAACAACAGAATTGATAAATTGTACTGAAGACAGGAAGTTGTGGAGAGACATGATCACCTAAGCCACCAGGCACAGTACTTGAAGAAGCAGACGTCAGAATTATTTCAAATTGTTTCACTATTTATGTTATTTATATTTTGTTCACCTACTTATGTTATGACAATTAAAAAAAAAATAACGTTTGTATTTTAGAACTGGGTTACAGTTATTTAGCTTTTTTTTATATTTTTTTTTATTTTCCTCTTTTCAATCGTCTACTGTTAGATTATCTGCTCCAGGGGGCTTTTCCTTTCTTCATATGGCGCTTGGCATCCTCAGCTTCTGCCACAAGTATTCGTAATCCCTCATAACTGTCCTGGACGTTTATTTCTGATCTTCCATCATCATAATAATAATAATAATAAATTCTTTAAGCGCCAAACACGGCGCATAAGGCAGAAACCAGTGCTCTCCAGGTTGTTCGTTGTGACGCCACTCCTCTTAGCTCTTGCACATTATTTAGGCCCAACGTTCTTCCTTCTCTTATTATTGTTCTTCTGAGTGTTTCTTTTGGTCTTCCTTTTTTCCGCTTACCCTCAGGAACCCAAGTGAGCGCCTGTAGTGGTATTCTGTTGTTTTGCATTCATCATACAGCTCCTTTATGTTTTCTGCCCATCTTTCTCTTATGTTCTCATGATCCATTACCAATGTTCCTTCTTTTGATTTCAAACAGCCAGTGGCTGTTTGTGTCCTTCTGCCGAATCATTTGTTTGCTTGTACACAGACGTTGTGTCCTTTCTGTGCTGCACTTTAAGCTCTTTGCACTTCTGGTTTAGTCATGCTTCTTTTGCTGTTTTACATTTGCTTACTATTTCCTTACATATTCATCTTTGTCTTCCTTCTTCTTCCTTCTTGCAACTATCAGTTGTAAAATTTCATCTGTCATCTCTTTCTTCTTTGCAAGATAATAAAATCCTATAGTCGGTAAACAAAGAGTGGAACAGAGAAAAAAAATAGTAAAAAAAACTAAATACAATTGTGTCACATCTTACGTGATTGTTATGTTCTGAAGATGGTGCACAAAGTTAAAATTATGTATAGCCAGAATTACTTAACTCTCTCATGCCAAAAGAATGCTCAGACTGTTAGTTAAGTTTTCATATCAGTGCCAAAACAATGGTGAAAGTGTTATTTTAAGTTTATTAATAATAAACCCCAAAATTCACCTATTTAATCCAGGCCATGTTTTAAAACATGTAAGATGTCTTCCGTTACTATTTAAACAACCAATTTGAGTGTAGTTATGCAACATGTATATGTATTTTGATGTTATTACTACAGTTTTTATGACAATTCGCTTATTCGCATTGTTTCTTTGTTATTGCTATAGAAATATGTCATGCTTTATACATAAGCATTCTAAGTCTCCTAAGCAAATAATTGTATCAATCTTACTTAGAAACATTGTTAACAGTGACGGTGTTTGAAAGTCACAGTTTGTTGTCAAATGACGGGATCGGTGTAGAAATGTTAGATGCAATAGATTTAGCTGATGAGTGGGTGTGGCCCTAGCCTGGCCCATCAAAAAGAAATAGAACTAGACCTACAGTTACATCTAATGACTAGTCATAGGTAGATGATGAAGCTAAGGATACTGCTAAAATCTGAAACAAGTGTCAAATGATTTTATGTGATGTTATTCTAGTTTGTTTGAAAAGTACATAATGCAATATTGTATACGTTTTGTGGCTTTTATTAAGGACCATAGTAAAAGTGGTGTGAATATACTAAATGTGGTTATATTCAATGTTTTATTAAGGACCATAGTAAAAGTGGTGTGAATACACTAAATGTGGTTATATTCAATGTTTTATTAAGGACCATAGTAAAAGTCATGTGAATACACTAAATGTGGTTACCGTAAAATCTTGCGTATACTACGCACTTGTGTATAATACGCATGCTTGATTTAGCTCAACATTTTCTGGTAAAATGGACATTCGTATATAATACGCACTTCACAACCAAGCTTAATATCAAAACAGATTGAAGACCAAGAGTGCGAAATGCATTTTGCAACAATGTCTGACACCACAAGAAAACACATGGCACATTCAATTTCATGCCATTTTCACTGTCAAATTGTGACAAAAACTTGACAGACTTTTCAATGTACGTTACTTTCGATATCGAAAATAACGCATTTTTTAGTACTCGCGTATAATACGCACCCGAGTTTTAGCGGGCAAAAATGAGTAAAAATTGTGCGTATTATACGCGAGATTTTACGATATATTTAATGTTTTATTACTTTGTAAATGGAGTACCTTGATGTTTTAAGACTAAAAATAAAGTTTGATTGTCTTTGGTAAGTTTGTATTCTACTGTGAACGTTTTAGTGTTTTTCAATTTACATGCAACATATTATTATGTATACCAAACATATCTGTGTAAATACTAACAAAGACACTGAATGTGTCTACCCATTTCCCTTCACTTTGATTTCTAATATGTGCGTGTTCATAGAAAATATTTACATAAAGTTTACACTAAAAGATAATATACTTCACTATTTAGAATGCTTCAAAAAATAAATCTGGCACAGGGTGAAAAATAATCATGGAATGAAAGAGTTAAATCCAACATTGTATTTATATAATACAACAGCACATACTACACAAATAAAATGCTTCTTAACTGTTTTTTTTATTTATTATATAACAAGAGAAGGATGTCCCATGTGATTCCTGAGGGTGTCTAAGGAGACCAAGAAAGATTAAGACCAGTGCTCGATGCACTCTGGGAGACAAGCACAAGACCATCATCATGGGAGACAAGCACAAGACCATCAGTCCAGAGTTATGCTCAGTTTGTGGTGTAGCATGGAGATCACCTGGGACATTTTATTTGTAGTTATCTCATTTTTTCTTCTTTTTTTTTCTGTTCACATTTCTGGGTGTATAAAGTTGAATTCATGTAAGTTAACTCTTTGACTCCAGACCAACGCTCTGAGCGTTGCAAAATTCAACGCGCCGTGCCACAGCAACGCTCACTGCGTGGTTTTTAGTTTATCACGAATAAACCCTAAAAATCGTCCGTTTTATGCAGTTCATGTATTAAAACTCGTAGAATGACAGCTGATAGAATGGTCTGGCGCTCTCTCTTCCAAACCTCTACACCTCACGGTAGAAGGGGAACGACTAAGTAAGTAAGTAAGTAAGAATGACTTCCGCTACTATTTAAACAACTAATTTGACATGAGCGTGTTTTGACGTTATTATCACAATTTTTGTGAAGATTAGCGTGTTTGCGTTTTTCGTTGTTATTGCTAGAGAAATATGTAACGATTTATTTTTACATTTTCTAAGTCTCCTAAGCAAATAACTGTGTCAAACTACTTTGAAACATTGCTGACATTGATGATGATTGTTTGGTAGTCACAGTTTGTTATCAAAATACGGAATCTGTGCAGAAAAGCTAGACATACTAGATTTAGTTGATGAGTGGGCGTAGTCATATTGTGGCCGATCAAAAAGCAACAAAACTAGACCTACCGTAACATCTAATCACTAGTTCTTGGTAGAAGATGAAGCTAGGGATACTATTAAAACATTAAACAAGAGTAAAAAAGTTTTTATGTGATGTTATTTTTCTTTATTTGTTTGAAAATTATGTAATGCACGATTGCATAATTTATTTTTTCTTACAAAGGACCACAGAAAAACTGGTGTGAATAACATTAAATGCACTAATTGTGGCCATAAGCACGTTTTTTTTACTTTGTATATGGATTAACTTGACGTTTGAAGACTAAAAAGAAAGTTTTATTGTCTGCAACAGTAATTTGTCTTTGGTAAGATCGTATTCTAGTCAAATTTTTAGCGTTTTTCAATTTTACATGCAAAATGTTTTAAGTATACCGAACATACTTGTGGTAATACTACTAAAGACATTATATATTACAATTCTCTATCAATTTCCCTACAGTTTGGTATATAATAAGTACATGTTCAAAGGAAAATTCACAAATAAAATTAGACTGAAAGATGAACACTTCACTCTATAAAATTCTGCCCACAAAAAAGTCTGGCACAGCATGCAAAATAACTCTGGAATGAAAGAGTTAAATGTGCATAAAACACAACACAACTGTTCTAGTTACCTCATTTTTAAAAATAAACAAAATATTAACGGTGCAAACAAAAAAAAGCTGAATATTTATGAGACAATTAATTATAAAAAATGAAAGAATTATGACATAGTACAAACTTAAAAATTTTAGACTCTATCTTTATGTTATATTCATTGGTGTAGGCAATCCTATCTCTCCACAACTGTGTCAGTCTTTATTGTTGTTTATTAATTCATTTAAAAAAAAAAAACCCACAATTCATCACCAGTATCCAGTTATATTTTACTTCTCTTTGTTCTCATTACAATTTTCAATAGTATTTGGCAATGCAGTTCATAAGACTTATTAGGCACTGGTCTTCATATCCAGCTTTTTGTAAACTACAAACAATATTTTAGTAGATTATCAGGTATGTTAATGTTTTTACTTATTCCTACAAAGGTTTTGTTATTACTTCTATTCCAAATATTCTCCTGGCCCTAGATTCCACCACTGTTACATTATCTGTCCTGAGGGCTGGACCTTTTTTTTTTTGTTTCATTGGCATCTCCAGCTTCTGTGGCAAGTATTGGTGGCCGTTTAAATTTTCTTTCATATTTAATATTAAAATAATTTATATGTTCTGCCAACCTGTCCATTTAAATCTTTTTAACTATTAAAGCTGTTCTGTATTTCCTCCAGGTAAAATTATTTTGCAGTTGACAGAATATATCTATATTGTTATCTAATCCATGTCATTTCACATGGGTCTAATAAACTTACAAATATTCTTTCCATTTCCTTTTTGACATTAACAATTTTTCTACCCTCTATTAGCTTCCACACTTTCATGTTCTTATGGTGATGACTTTTTATCCCAATCACTTGATGATGATTACGTATAATCCATGAATCCTATCATACAAGCTCTTTCCTTCAAACCCTCCATTAAAGTATTTCTTTTTTTCTACAGTAGCCTGTCACAATTATAAAACTAAGATATAAATAAACTTAAATAGTTTAAGCGAAAATTGTTTTAAAAATAAAATAGTTTTGACAAACACTAAAATCTGATATAGTTCAGCACAAGTGGTTTTATAAAAACCAGACAGAAACAGTGAACAAAAATGTAAACAGTCATGACAAAATCAATTACAAAAAACATTTTGATACAAAGTTAAAAAAAACAAACCTGGAGAAACAGATAACATATCTTTGATAACAATGGGAACAGAGACTAGTATAAATAGAACACTATTGCAGCTGAGGAAACTACATTTTACAAGCCAGAAAATGATGTAAACATCTGTGTTTACCGGCAGTGACGAAATTCTGTCAGTGGTAAGCATTCTCCACACCTGTCACAGGTGAAACAGTTGACAGTGCCCCACAGACGCCAGTAAACATCTTTCCAGGTCTTCAGCTGACTCTTCAGCTCCAGGATGTATTCATTAACATCAAAACTTGGGTCAGGTACATGACAGTAGGTCATTGAACCACTGTGGTCAAAGGTCATTCTAGAAAGAAAGTGGCAGGTAGAAACCAATTATAAAATATAATAAAACAGCTAATGTCAATCAATCAATAAATACAATTTAGCTCCCCAAGAAGCATAATAATAATAATAATAATAAATTCTTTAAGCGCCAAACACGGCGCATAAGGCAGAAACCAGTGCTCTCCAGGTTGTTCGTTGTGACGCCACTCCTCTTAGCTCTTGCACATTATTTAGGCCCAACGTTCTTCCTTCTCTTATTATTGTTCTTCTGAGTGTTTCTTTTGGTCTTCCTTTTTTCCGCTTACCCTCAGGAACCCAAGTGAGCGCCTGTAGTGGTATTCTGTTGTTTTGCATTCGTAGGACATGACCGATATATGACCATCGTCTTTTCCTTATATAGTCGAAGACATATTTCTGCCTAGAGTCTTCTCTTATTTGTCGATTAGTCTTGAATTCTTTCCAACTGATGTTCATGAGTTTTCTAAGACATTTGTTCTCGAATGTATTCAGCTTGTTCTCCAATGATTTTGTTATTTTCCAACTCTCACAGCCGTATGTTAACACTGAGATAACATTTGAATTAAACAGACGAAGCTTGGTATGTATATTCAATGATCGTAATTTCCAAATGTTAGATAATCTATTGAAGGCGCTAGCTGCCAAAGCAATTCTAGTATGGATTTCTCTTGTTGTGTCACCATCCTGAGTCATTTTACTGCCTAAATAATTGAAACTTTCAACTTTCTGTAGTTTTTTTTTCCCCGTTCAAGATGATATCAAAGGTCTCGTTAGAAAAGTTCATAGCTTTAGTTTTAGAGGCATTTATTTGGAGACCAATTTTAACCGAGAGATGACACAAATTATTTATTGCTTCTTGGGATTGTCTTGGTGTTGAACTTAAGAATGCTACATCATCTGCGAAATCCAGGTCCCCCAGGAATTTTCCATTTGTCCATTTTATACCCAATTGTTCATTGTGGGTATAGTTTCTCATAACCCAATCAATAGCTATTCCAAAAAGTAGTGGTGACATAATACAGCCTTGTTTTCACCCCTGTTTTCTACTGTAAACCATTCTGTATTCCCTTTATTTGTTCTAACACAACATCTTGCATTGTCATATAGCGCTTTGATTATATTCACATATTTTGTTGGAAAACCATAGATTGTAAGTATCTTCCACAATGATGGGCGGTGTAGACTATCAAAGGCTTTTTGAAAATCGACGAAGGTGATAATAAGTGGCGATTGCCTTTCCACTGATTCTTCTATAATTGTTCTTAGTGTGAATATTTGATCAATACATGATCGTTTCGGCCTGAAACCCGCTTGTTCTTCTCTGATCTTTTCGTCAGCATGCAATTTAAGTCTTTCTAACATCATGCAACATAATAATTTTCCAGGTACTGATAATAGAGATATACCACGCCAGTTATTACAGTCTGATAGATCACCTTTCTTCGGTAACTTTACAATAATACTGTCTTTCCATTGTTGTGGTGGTTGTTCTTCTCTCCATACTTCATTTATAATATCTAAAATTCTCAAGAGGTTGTTGTCATTAACTGCTTTAATCATTTCCCCTGAAATTTCGTCAACTCCAGCAGCTTTAAAATTTTTTAATCTTTTAACGGCTTGTTTGATCTCGTCCAGCGTGAATTCATCGCAAGTTATTGGCAAGGTGGTTGTGGATGTTTCATTATTAAAATCAGGTGTTACTGTTGGTGGTGGTCTGTTTAGCACCTCCATGAAGTGCTCAGCCCATCTCTTCATTTGTTCTTTTTCTGTTGGTATTGAATTCCCTAATTTACCTTTAACAGGTGTTTCCATAGCAGTAGGCTGGTGACATAGTTGTTTTGTAATTTGATAAAGGCACCTACTATTACCAGTTCTTGCAGCATTTTCAGCTTCTACGGCCAGTTCATTGATGAAATGTCTTTTATCTCTTCGAGTTTTTGTCTTCACTTCTTTATTTAACAAGTTATAAGTTAGTTTGCAAGATTCAACTGCATTATGTGTACTTGCCGCTAGTAGTTTAAGTTTTGCTGTTTTCCTTTCTTGTATTTTATCCCAAGTATCTTCTCTCATCCATTTTTTCTTTTTATGTACTAGGTATCCGGTGGTCGCTACAGCTGCTTCTGTCATTGCTGTTCTCAGTTGTTCCCATTTAGTATCGATTGTCTTGGTGGTGATATTGTTGTCAATTTTGCCTAAAGCATCGAAATAGTTGTTCATTTTGACATTATATTCCTTCTTTATATCATTTGATTGCAGTCTGTGTACATCTATTCTTCTATTTTTATTCGGTTGGTATAACTTCTTCAGTTTAATTCTCATTTTAGCTATGCAGAGGTTATGATCGCTTCCGATCTCTGCACCTCTGTATGCTCTGACGTCTTGAACTGATGAGCGAAATTTAGCGCTTATGCAGAAGTGATCTATCTGGTTCTTAGTTCTGCCATCAGGTGAATTCCATGTTATCTTGTGGATATTCTTATGTGGAAAGATGGTGTCTGCCACAACGAGGTTTGATATTTCACAAAGTTCTAGAAGTCTTTCGCCATTTTGATTCATACAGCCTATGCCATGAGTACCGAGATATCTTTGTACTCCATCGTTGTTGTCACCTACTTTGGCGTTAAAATCACCCATGACTGCTATTATGTCATGCTTGGGTATTGTGTTGATGGTACTTAGAAGTGCTTCATAGAAGTCATCTTTTGTGGTATCAAGAGCGTCGTTAGTTGGTGCATAACATTGTACAATTGAGAGCTTGAAAAATCGTGTCTGAAATCTAGCTAATATTAGCCTCTCATTGATAGGTACCCAGCTGATAAGCGATGCTGCTGCTTTCTGTGTCATTAGGATGGCTACTCCCTCTGTGTGACGATTATCATTACTACCAGAGTATATAATTTGCTTTTTTTTCTTCTGAAATATATTTTATGCCCTTCCCCGTCCATCTACACTCGCTGACACCCAATAAGTCCAACTTATAATTATCCATTTCTTTAATTACTTCTTCCAATTTTCCGTCTTGATACATAGTTCTTACATTCCAGTATCCAATTTTAGAAATCTCCTTAGCCCCCAAGATATTAGAGTGAGTCATGTTTACTGTCGAGCCTGGTTCTGTTTCGGTAACAATAGCTTGTTTTACGATAGTGAATTGTTAACTCACTGATCAACCCTCCGATCCAACCGACCGATTCGAGGGTTTCGAGGTCAGTTATAGGAAAATATCTACACCACTAGATACTCTGGCATAGGCATTCAATAAACACATGCCAATTTCTCCTTTAGCACGTGCCATCAGCTCAAGTCCTCCTGTCACGTGCCATCAGCTCAAGTCCTCCTGTCATGTGCCATCAGCTCAAGTCCTCCTGTCACATGCCATCAGCTCAGGTTCTCCTGTCATGTGCCATCAGCTCAAGTTCTCCTGTCACATGCCATCAGCTCAAGTCCTCCTGTCACGTGCCATCAGCTCAAGTCCTCCTGTCACATGCCATCAGCTCAAGTCCTCCTGTCATGTGCCATCAGCTCAAGTCCTCCTGTCACGTGCCATCAGTTCAAGTCCTCCTGTCATGTGCCATCAGCTCAAGTCCTCCTGTCACATGCCATCAGCTCAAGTCCTCCTGTCACGTGCCATCAGCTCAAGTCCTCCTGTCACGTGCCATCAGCTCAAGTCCTCCTGTCATGTGCCATCAGCTCAAGTCCTCCTGTCATGTGCCATCAGCTCAAGTCCTCCTGTCATGTGCCATCCGCTCAAGTCCTCCTGTCAAGTGCCATCAGCTCAAGTCCTCCTGTCACGTGCCATCAGCTCAAGTTCTCCTGTCACGTGTCATCAGCTCAAGTTCTCCTGTCATGTGCCATCAGCTCAAGTCCTCCTGTCACATGCCATCAGCTCAAGTTGTCCTGTCACATGCCATCAGCTCAAGTCCTCCTGTCACGTGCCATCAGCTCAAGTTCTCCTGTCATGTGCCATCAGCTCAAGTTCTCCTGTCATGTGCCATCAGCTCAAGTTCTCCTGTCATGTGCCATCAGCTCAAGTTCTCCTGTCACGTGCCATCAGCTCAAGTTCTCCTGTTATGTGCCATCAGCTCAAGTTCTCCTTCAGCACGTGCCATCAGCTCAAGTTCTCCTGTCATGTGCCATCAGCTCAAGTTCTCTTTTAGCACGTGCCATCAGCTCAAGTTCTCCTGTCATGTGCCATCAGTTCAAGTTCTCCTGTCACATGCCATCAGCTCAAGTCCTCCTGTCATGTGCCATCAGCTCAAGTTATCCTGTCACGTGCCATCAGCTCAAGTTCTCCTGTCATATGCCATCAGCTCAAGTTCTCCTGTCACGTGCCATCAGCTCAAGTTCTCCTGTCATGTGCCATCAGCTCAAGTTCTCCTTTAGCACATGCCATCAGCTCAAGTTCTCCTGTCATGTGCCATCAGCTCAAGTTCTCCTGTCATGTGCCATCAGCTCAAGTTCTCCTTTAGCACGTGCCATCAGCTCAAGTTCTCCTGTCATGTGCCATCAGCTCAAGTTCTTGCCATGTCTTCTCATTATTTTCATTTCTGTCTACAGTTCTCTTCTCCGTGTGTTTTTGGTAAACCGCTGTCCCTGGGGAGTCCAGAACAATCTTATGGCAACATATTTCAGCTTTCTTCTCAATACATCTTCACAAGATTGCTGCATTCTAATCTAACTGGGGTCCAAATGGGGCAGTGATGCGCAATACAAGACCCAACATATCTCTTAGCCTCTCCTGCCCAAGTCCACCTCACCTACTCATGGTGGATCCCGTTATACCCAGTAATCGTGCCAAAGGTTGGGTATCAACACCAGCGGGAGGCAAGATGGGACAGCAAACAAGGTAAAGGCGAAGTCAAATCCCCCAGCCAGAGGGGGAGGCATGAGCACACTCTGCCTTAAAAACAGGTGCTGAAGTCAGAGGTACCAGGCCAAGAGGCACACAAGCAACCATGGTACCATGCAACCCGCCTAGGTTTGATATGTCTATTTCAAACACAGCAACATACATCCAGAGAACTGGACTTCTTGTGTAGACATTACTAAACAACAGCGAACGACGAGAAGAAGAAGAAGCATAATTTAACTTGTGTACTGGGTTTCCAGTTTAGGACAATCTTCTCATTTACTATTTTATCTGTCCAGGATATTCTTAATATTCTTGTGTCAAATCCCATCTCTGTGACCTGACATTTTTTTTCCTGCTTGTTTACTGATTGTTCATGACTCACTTCCATATCATAGGATTGGCACCTGGCCTAGGTATTTTCATCTGTTGACTTGTTTTAAAACTGTTCCATTTACTCTGATAATGCATTTCGGACATGTCATTCATATTGAGATGACCGTTACTTCCGTCTTTTTGCTGCTTAGACTAAGACCTTTATTTTCACTTTCTGTCACTATAGTATCAGACATTTTCTATAACTTGTTTTCCCTTTTTGCTTTGAAAACCTACATCATCAACATATCTCATGTTGTTTATATTATTCCTACAAACTAATATATATATATATATACGAGGTGTCCAGTACCGAGTGGATGCACAGCGGGTGTTTGCGCCATCATCTGGAAGTACGGTGGGTGGCTTCCCAGCCATGTGGCAACACGTACCTTGTGTAGAGGCGCAGCAGTGGCTGTGCCACCACCGTACCAGGCTGCCCATGCCAAGGGTAAAAGAGTCTAGTTACTCACACCCTGTGGGGATCAAAAGCAAAAGCATAAACAAGGTAGCTTCAAAAAGTTCCCGGAATAGTCGACTCATGTTTGAATGAGTGATTATGTCATGGAGATTATAGTTTTATAAGTTGGTAGTGACCTTGAGGAAATGACATGACTGATGTAACCTTCACATGTACTCTCGAACAGAAGTTACAGAAGTTTGTTTGTGTGGTGTGCAAGTAGCATCGTCTGAGTTGAAAATGTCCTTGGTTGAACAACGTACAAATGTCAAATTTTGTGTTTTGCTTGAGAAGTCACCCTCAGAGACAGTAACCTTGCTTAATAAAGCATATGGTGATACCGCAATGAAGAAATCGCAAGTTTTTGAGTGGCACAAGCGTTTCCGTGAAGGTCGTGTTAGTTGCGATGATGATCCACGTAGCGGATGACCGCCTACCTCGATAAGCAATGAAAACATTGAGCGTGTTCGGAACGTTGTTTGTGTTGACAGAAGACTTAGTGTAGAGAAGATCGCCTCAGAAGTTGGAATGTCAGTTGGAAGTTGCCACAGTATTCTCCACAATGAACTGCACGTGCACCGTGTTTGTCAACACATGGTTCCCAAAATGTTATCTCCTGAACAGAAAGAAACAAGATTGACACTGGCAGGAGACCTAATCCCTGTGGCTGATCAAGATAGCAATTTTCTTAGCAACATAATCACAGGAGACGAGATGTGGTGTTTTTTGTATGATCCTCAGACACAACGTCAGTCCTCTGAATGGAAATCACCGTCATCTCCCCGGACACAGGTATTTCGTTTGGGCAACAGCAAAGGAAAAGTTATGTTGGAAGTTTTTTTTGATTCCCAGGGTATTGTCTACCATGAACTCATTCCTGAAGGCTGAACGGTTAACAAAGAAAGCTGTATGGACGTTGGCAAAAGTGTGTAGTTGCCGAAGGGAACTATTTTGAAGGAAATGTAGTGTAAATAATTGTATTGTTACTTATTTCTATACAATTCACAAATTCCTGGAACTTTTTGAAGCTACCTCGTATATATATATATATATATATATATATATATATATATATATATATATATATATATATATATATATATATATATATATATATATATATATATATATATATATATATATATATATATATATGAAGGCTACATTGGAAAAATCAGACAGATCACACAAAAATGAAACCAGAGAAAACTGAATTTTAAAATATGAAACCATATGATTTAACTCATTCTATCCCAGGCTGTTTTTAGGTTTTAACCAGGCCCCAAAATGGATGCAATCTTTTCCTACAGGTGATGTTTTAAAAACAGACAGTGGACAAATACATTAGTTAATTAGGTACATATGTTATAAATAAAAATGTGGGAAATTGACTGGAGAATCTTATGAACTGCTTCAAATCATTAATTGACGTGAACAGGTGTGTTTTTTGTCTTGTGAAGTGTAAGAAAAAACAGGCAGTAGATACACATATTATTTCAGTAGTTGCTTATGTTATTCATAAAAATGTAGGAAACTGACTGAAAAATCTTGTGAAATGCTGTAAATAATTATCTGATGTGGAAAAAGTGTCTGTCATGTCACAAGACCTGCTCAAAAATAACTGGAAAAAAGATAAATAAAACTGTGTACTTACATATCTCAGCTCCAGTTTAATCCATAGCAGAAAAATATCAGAATATCAATGCACATCTATTTTGAAACACACAAACACATTTTTACCACAATCACTTCAAATATATACTTTTTATGATTTTTTTCCTACACCACATATTTCTGTAAAAACTAAACATGAAACAACTAGACGCTATGACTAATATTATTTACACAGACCAAATTCTATTTCAAATTTCCCAGAAGAATTTGCCACTATTCACATGCTTTTATGGTAGTCATAAAAAGATTGTGGGTGTAGATGTGGCTGGTTTGGACAGCCAGTGCAATAATAATGTGAGCGCTGATGACGACGAAAAGGTGTGCTGCAGTGGACACAGTTCCTATCTCTTTTTTGCATAACATACAAGATGCCTTGTGTCACACTGGTACTCGGGACCCAAAGACGCAGCAATAGAGAACGCAGTCAGCGACTCATAGCTTGACTGCCTGCGTCAGAACCAGCGAACCAGAGCTGGTCAAGACCGCACTCCACCTCCCCGTGGTGGTCCTGGAAACAGTCTGCAGCAGTGCAGTCTGGCTGAGCAAGTGTGGATCGCAATGGGAAGGCAAACACGGTCCTAAAAAATGCCGTGCAGAAGTCGGATGTGTCGACCGAAAGGTGCAGATATCACAGCTTAGGCGTAAACAGACACAACGCAACCAACGTCCTTTTCAGGGCGAACGAAGAAGAAGACACTGGTACTCTGAAGCTGAGGCAGCTTGGGATCTAACAATATTAGTAGCTGCATTTTCTTGGACACTAAGTGAACTCAAAACAGCAGAAGCTTCAGTTAGTTGGTGAAGCAGATTTCTTTTGAACTGCAGCAGTGATTGCTTTTCACCTCAATGAAAACAGTATAAAACTGAAGCATTCACCTGCACTATTTCAAGCAGCCAGAAGAAAATTTTTTCTCACAATTTTACAGATTTTCTGTTATGCACACCATAATAACCATACTTTCTGATCCATGAGATCACACCCTTTCATTGAATTGTTGTATTCATCTATCATTTTTGGTTTAATAATGTGCTTCTGTGTGGTTATGATCTCCACTTTGGCCTGAGACGATATAAGAAAAACTGATTTCTTGGCTTATTTGTCTCTAAATGGTGTACACAACACTGTGCATGTTTGTGTCATTTACCATCTTTATTCCAGAGATAATGTTCAGTGTACCAGTGTAGTATTGCTTCTTCTCCAGTGAGAAGTCAATGAGTTCTCTTGTGCTGTAATACCTGTCAGCAAAAAAATGGTGGCCTGTACCCAAAGGCTGTATTTGGGTCTGAAAATTCTTGACAGCTTGCCCACAGTATGCCTCTACTTCAGGATCATATGAAGTATCAGAACCAAAATATGTGAACATGTTCACCACATATCCAGTAGCTGAATCACATAAACCAAAGACTTTTATGTGATATTTGCTTGGTTTACTTAGATTATACTGCTTGTATTGCCATCTACCTTTATAATCTATAACCATTCCATCCAAACTGAGGTTCTGGAATGGGTAAAAGGCACTTTGACATTTTTTCAACAACATGTTCATAAAAGGTTCAATCTTTTCTTTTCCTTGTGAACTTTCATCAGAGACATGAAGCATTGTATGCTATAACACTTAAAATCTACTTCTTGAAAACATCTGACGAAATCAAGGAGTATAAAATTCTGCAGATGTAGATCAGTAGTCGCGGATGAATGGTCTTTTCTGAATCCCAATATTTATTAGGACAGCAATAAACTTATCAAGTTCTCGGCATGTGACTTCGGTCCACCGAGAATACATTGAGTATTGTTTCGCAGTGTTATTTTGAATACATTTGAGTCTGGCATAATCATTGATGCACTGGCACATGTAATCTTTAACTTCATCTGTAAACAACAGATTGAAACATTTCAACGGGGTTGACAGGTCAAGTACCTCAGTAGGGGTCGAAGAGGGAAGGCTAACCCAGTGCCAAAAAATGCTGTGCGGAAGTTGGATGTGTCGGCCGAAAGGCGCAAAAATTGCTGCGTCGCTGTAAATGGCCACAACGCAACCTATGTCCTCTTCAGGATGAACGAAGAAGAAGAAGAAGCCCCTCAGTCACACCTGGTGTTCTCTTTGGACAAAATCAAAATGCATTTTGTGTCATCCCTCTGTAATTTCTAACCACTCTGGGACATCTTGTGAGGATGCACCTTCCTCTAGACTTGTGGCAGTTCTCTTAGCTTTACTGGTTGTCAGAATGGGGTTTTTACCCCTTTCTTTTCCTTTACCGACTGACAGTTCAGCTCTTTTTATCCTACCTGATACCTGTTCAAGTAGCTGCTCAGCATCACCGTCAGAATAATCACTTTCATGAATATTCTGACACAAAGTCTTTACAACGTCCTCATCTGAATCACTAAAACTAACTTCCAAATCACTGTCGCTAGTATTATCTTCTGTCCACTGAGAAATAAGCACTCGTGCTTGATCAGCTGATAGCCGGTGTTTAGAAGAAGAATCTCGCTCCATTTTGTTCATAAACAAATGATTAGCAACGTTAGCAATGGATATAAAGCACACAATTTTAGCTTCACAAATATTTCCTTTGCTCACAAACATTCACACACATGTGCCGGATGTAATGAAATGATTTAAAACTGGCTTGTTGCCAGATATTTTATAATTTTCCGTTCAAATTTGAAATATATCACGCTGGTGTGTGGTATGTCAATGCGTATAACAAAAGGCCTATCTGGCGCGCCATACGCCAGTTGGGCAGAATGAGTTAAAGAAGGATGGCCTGTCTTTATGCTTCATTTTCTTGAAGAGGAATGTGTTCTCAAATATAATTTTAGTTTCTACGCCTTCTTTGGAGTATGCTTAATGTGCTGAGGTCAGTAACTCTGTTTATATAAAAATGTGACATATCTGGTTTTCCAAATGGAGTGTGCACGCGCCAGATAATATACAACACATGCACATGCACACACACATGCACACGCAGACACACATAGACACAGACACACACACACACACACAGACACAGACGCACGCACGCACACATGCATGCACCCACCCACACACACTGTATTTTTGAAAACAAAATATGAAAGCTATTGCTAATCATCATCATCAACACACTTAATGTCCCCAAGGAACATAGGTCTTCAACAAACATGTGCCGAGTCTTCTGGTCCGGTGCCGTCTGCTCAAGGTCATTCCATGACTTCTTCATCCCCTTCATGTCTGTCTCCAGTTCTCTTCTCCATGTGTTCTTTGGTCTCCCTCTACCTCTCTTACCCTGGGGATTCCAGGATAAGGACTGTCTTGTAATGTTATCAACAGGTTTTCACAATGTGTGTCCTATCCATCTTTAGCGTTTTCTTCTCATTTCTTGCTCCACTGGTGCTTGTCTAGTTCTTTTCACCACTTCCCCATTACTGATCTTGTTATACACTTCAATCTATGCAAGCACTCATTTATGAAAGTCAGGAGCTTTTTGGCTGTTTCTTTTTGTTGTTCTCCATGTTTTAGAGCCATACAATAGGACTGATTTGACATTTTAATTGTAGAGTCTGATTTTTATGTTGGATGCAATTTCTTTTGATCTCCATGTATTTCCCAATGCAGTGAAATCTCCTCTAGCCTTTTGTATTATTATTTTTATTATACTAGTCTGTCCCTCCATCTCTGTCTGCCAAGATATACTGCTGCCAAGTTATGTGTATGATTCTACATCTCATGATGGTATTTCTTCAAGTGCAAAATTCAATAGCGTGAATTTATTATAATTATCTTTGTTTCCTCAATGTGTATTTTCAGACCCACTTGCTGTGACCTCTCATCAAGTATTTTCATTTCATCTTGCACCTGATTACAGTTATGGGACAAAAGTATCAGGATGTTGGAAAAGTCTAGATGATCAAACTGTTTAGTCCACTGGATTTCATTTCTGTTAAGTCAATGTTTTCATAACTCAATTTATAGCCAACAGGAAGAGAAAAGGTGATAAGAGGCATTCCTGTCACACTCCGGCTCTTATCCCAAATGGTTCTGTAGGCTGTTCCTCATGAAGAGCTCTGCATGTCATGTCTTCATGTTTTCTTTATTAAGTGAATGACCTTCAGGGGGACTCCATAATGCTTCATCAATTTCCAAAGTGATTCTCTGTCTACACTGTCAAATGCCTTTTCATAGTCCACACATCTAATGTAAGGAGGTGAATTAAATTCCAGAGTTTCCTCCACTATTATTCTCAGAGTGGCTATCTGGTATGTACAGGATCTGTTTTGCCCCCAAAAAATGCTCTCAGTTGTCTATCTTTGGACTCTCTTAATCTCCCAAGGATGATCCTGTTTAATATTTCCTGGCACTGATAGTAATATTACTCATCTGTAATTTGTGCACTCTTGTAAATCTCCCTTCTTAGGCAACTTGACCTTCCTATTGATATCCTTCCTATTGCTACTGCTAGACACACAAAAATAACAATTATAATATATACTGTATTTTTAAATGTAATGTTCAACTTTATACCTGACATTGTTTGTTATACAACACACATAGATACTTTACTACAGACACTGTCATGTCATTATGCCATGATATGACCTACAGTAAAACAAACCTGCAGCCGAAAAAAATGGGATTTAACTGACCTGTTGGGCATACACTTGACCTTGGCTTGAAGACTGTGGGTCAGATGTCTCTTACAGATACTACATCTGGAGGATGGAGAAGAGGTGATGTAATATCAGTATCATGCTTGTGTTCACAAGTTATATACAGGTCAACTTATGGAAGACTAAAATATAAACAGATTACCATCTGCTCTGACCCACTGATTAAAACAATAATGTAGACAACTCAAAACAGACACAATAAAAAACAGCATGATAAACAGTCACTATTTCTAGAAAGCTCCGTTTCAATTGTTTTTTAACTGTGCTATTATAGTAGAGTAAAATATTAATGGTGTATAAGTTCCACATATTAAAGCACACAGATTATTTGTAACAAGTTTCTTAAACAATGTACAAATAAAGAACACTGAGATAAATAAAAAAGTAAAACCTAAACAAAGTCACGGCTTTTTCTGGTGAGTCAGGGCTGTTGCTGTCCGCCTCAAAAAGCTTCTCAATCTTCTTGCAGAACAGCTTGCTGTAAAAATGTAAGCACAACCTTCTAATAATAAATGTATGCTTCAAAACTAGATCTACATGTTAAAATCATTGAACAATAACATTTAAATCAAACAAGAATAAATAAATAAACAAATGATCTCAGATTTTTTTTTCAGTGCACACACCATTAATGACACGTTTCTATTTATCTCATTTCTCTACCATTCTCTCCTACTGCTCCACATTTTTGTAACCAGAATATTCACTGGACTGCAGTAAGGCTATATAAATATGATGAAAGGAAATAGATAATGGCAAAAGTCTTGCCTTTAATGCAAGAAAAAAAAGTCCACATTATGACTGTGAGCTCTCTGTCAAGGATGGGACACATAAAAACAAAACAGAATGGAAAGTGTAAACCTAATCTAAATGCATAAACTATGACTGATCTAAATGCATAAACTATGATTGATCTAAATGCATAAACTATGACTGATCTAAATGCATAAACTATGACTGATCTAAATGCATAAACTATGACTGATCTAAATGCATAATCTATGACTGATCTAAATGCATAAACTATGACTGATCTAAATGCATAAACTATGACTGACAGAAAATAAAACAAACAAAAACCAATGACAAAAGAACAGTTGGGTGACCCCCAGCTGAGGTTCAAAGATATCTGCAAGAGAGACATGAGGGCACTGGATATAAACTCAAGCAACCTGGGAGGTTATCCTCCAATCGCATCAAATGGCGATGCTCTCTATGGATTGAGCGAAAAGAAGCTCTCACCGCAAGCAGAAGATAAAAGAAAATGTCAAAAGGAACACCAGGAAAAAAAGCAGCTGAGGGCTGTCCCCTCAGGGGCACATTCCCATAGTCAGCTATGACTGAAGGGGCTATTATAAAATATAAAAAAAACAAGTTTCAGGGACCATTTTTATGTTACTTAATGCATTAAAAAGCAGAAAATAATTTTTTTTTATACATTCTGATGAACAGAATAAAAGTGGATGGCCAGTTATCATTAATCAGCAAATTCTCATGTCATTAAAACAAACAAAAATTAATTAATTTGTGAATGATATTAAATGCTGACATGTTCTAGTCATATTTTTTTTTTTTTTTTTTTCTTATCCAGCGGCACTTGGGCTTTCAGCCCTTCGGCCCAATGACATGTCATTGCGAGGCTGGGGAACCTGAGGACTTTCCTTCCAACCCGGTCAGGAGCTTCGCTCCTTCCCATCCACAGAGGGTTTATCACAGGAGCCGTTCAGGCTATTCAGTCAAATTTCCGGCCGTAAACATTTCTTCAAACGCCGACGCCCGGGTTTGAACCATGAACACCTGGTCGCCAGTACAACGCCGAAGCCATTACACCAGCGCGGCTCCCGTTCTAGTCATATAAACCTGTCTGACCTAGTCTGTCTGACATCTCAGCCTGTCTGACATTTGACTTGTTTGACACCCTGACTTGTTTCTCAGCCTCACATTACAATTTGGCATCTCAGTTTCTTCTTCTTCTTGGCCTATATGGCACCTCAGTATGTTTGACATCTAAGCCTGTCTGATATTTCAACTTATTTGACACCCTGACCTGTTTCTCAGCCTCACATTACAATTTGGCATCTCAGTTTCTTCTACTTCTTGGCCTATATGGCACCTCAGTTTGTCTGATAGCGTCTTCTACTTCTTGGCCTATATGGCACCTCAGTATGTTTGACATCTCAGCCTGTCTGATAATTCAACTTATTTGACACCCTGATCTGTTTCTCAGCCTCACATTACAATTTGGCATCTCAGCTTCTTCTACTTCTTGGCCTATATGGCATCTCAGTTTGTCTGATATTACAGCCTGTTGGCTATTAATTGTGGAGATTATCAAATGGAACGGTAGGAAGTTCTCATTTACGGAGATATATGCGTATTTCGGCTGCCCACAGTTACGCTAACAGCTGGTAAACCCACTTCTGTTCGAAATATTAAAATCAACAAATAACAGTTTGGGAATTTACATGGATAGGAAGATAGAGTTTTATCAGCTGTATAAAACTAGATAAGATGGAACAATATGGATATTATATATGCTGAGAATGAGAAAGGCAAAATTTCAGTCGACGCACAGATCGGCTGAAATCACGGTTCGGGAAGGATTTTTTCAGGTTAGGTTTAAGCTGTGACGTCGGTACTCTCCGATACGTCCGCGCTATACGTATTTAAAGCGGATCGGTAAACTGAGAGAGATACACAACGCAAGAGGTTGAGACAAGACTGAGGGCAGATAACGCCACGACTCTAAATCCATCTGAAGTGTGAGCGGATCGCCAGAAAATTTCAGTCTAAGTGTCTGGAGTCTGAGGGTTCCATGAAATAACTCAAACCAGACTGTCCAGTATCAGAAGCCGGTGCAGTTTACCCGAGGCAATCCCACAAAAGTGCAGGACCCCAAAGAGTGAACTTCAACTGGTCATTGGCATCCCTACTGTTGGGCCTACCAAGTCTGATACCAGCAAAGGACAGTTTCAGCAGTATCAAGTTGGAAAGATAAGTGTCCTGTTTGACACTGACCACCTATACATGTGAAACAGCCAATAGTTGAAAACAATAAGTAACCATACATAAACTCAGTCAACTGATGACAGTTATCCTTAAATTCAAAGGACTAATAACAGTGATTTCAGTAACTTTATTATTTAAGATCTTGAAGTCTAAACAGAAATAATAGTAATTGTGTGAATATTTTTATATATATATGTGTATACTCTTTTCCAACTAGTAGAAATAGAATATTAATGTAATCATTAAACTAATTTAACGGTACCTGAGGATTTATTCACTTTTTCCATTTTGTGGGTTCAGTGAATGTACATTTTACTTATCCCCTAGCATATAAGTAATCATAAGATAGTCACAGGGAGGAGACACCTTAAATCCTGGTACTACTTCTTACCAACTGGGCCAGGGTTTTCACAGTCTGACTATTGTTATGATAACAATACACCAGTGCTTATTTCTAAGACTGGGGTATTACTTGTAAGGTCAGAACTATTTACTGGCATACTCTTACATAATAAATAATTTTAAATAACCTCCCGCTACAGTGGGGGCTCGTCTGCGGGATATATCTTTGATATTCCTGAGCCATCTTTCTATTTCTCCTGTGTAGGAAATTTTCTTTTTTGGAAATTTGTTTTTTGGAAAGAGTAAACATAGTAGGAAATAATTATATTTTTAGGAGTACCATTGAGTACAGATAAAGAAAGCTGTTTCATATATGGTGAAGTCAGTTTAATTAACTTTAATTTTAACTAAGTTAATTATATTGTAGTAAATTAGTTGGAGTAAGATCGCTTGCCCTACTAGACTACAGATACATCATGGCTGACTTGGTCAAATTTAGGTCTGCTACACTGCAGGTGGGAAAAGAGCTTGGCATGGATGGTGACGTTCTGATCCGGTATGTCACGACGGAATGTGAAAAGTACACCGAGAGAGAAGCCAAGAAATTGGAAGCAGAAAGAGAAGCCAAGAAATTGGAAGCAGAAAGAGAAGCCAAGAAATTGGAAGCAGAAAGAGAAGCCAAGAAATTGGAAGCTGAGAGAGAAGAAAGGAGGCTACAAGCAGAGAGAGACCATGAGCTGAAAATGAGACAGCTTGATCTTGAACTTCAGGCTGGGACTATCACCCATGGTAATAGCTCACCTCATTCTGCGAATAGCTCTTTTCAGAACCCAGCAAATGGGGCCATGAACTTCCACCTAGATCCATTTGTTGAAAAGGAGGACGCAATTGAGTCGTATCTGGATAGGTATGAAAGGCTAGCCTCTACATATGGACTGGAAAAGGAAAAATGGAGTCTAAAGTTATCCCAGGGAGATATTTTGAGAGGTATTGCATATGATGTGTTTCTGAAACTCCCCAAAGAAGATCAGGAAAATTATGAAATACTAAAGCAAGCCTTACTGATCCGGTATGAAAAGAACTCTGAGGCATATAGGAAGAAATTTAGAACTTCTAAACTTCTACCTGGAGAAACATATAACCAGTTCTCAGCTAGGCTAGAAACGTATTTGTTGAAATGGAGTAGTTTAGGTAAGTATCAGAAAACCTACGAGGATCTGAAAGAAATGGTTATGTTAGAGCAAGTCAAAGATTCCATGTCTCAAGAAATGAGGAAATTCCTTATGGAACAAGGAGCAGAGAGGCTGGAAGACATTTTGAAATGTGCAGAGAGATACCAAGCAGCTCAAGCTGAATTGGTAGGAACAAAAAGGAAGCAGGTAGAAGGATATAAGCCACCACCGCAGAATACCCAGTTTGACCAGAAGGATCATCCATACAGAAATAAACCAAGATTTGATAATAAGGACAAGAACCCTCAGACTCAGGAAAATAAACCCTATAAACAGGGAGCTAAGTGGTGCAAATTTTGTAAGATGAGCAACCACAACACGGATGAATGTGGGAGGAAAAAAACCCCTTCATCATGCTGCATGTCTACAGGTGAGGACTTCTGTTAGGAAGGAACTGACTGTGGGTCAGAATAGCCTCCATCACCCACCTACCCAGGAGATAGTGACTGTGAATGGCAAACAAGTCACAGGAATGTATGACACAGGTTTGTCTTATGATGCAGTCGTGTGTGCATCTCTGGTGTGCCCTGAACAAATCACCACAGAAACAGTAGAGATTCAAGGGCCACTAAAAGGAACATCACCCCTTACTTTACCCATAGCAAAGATTCATGTCAGTTGTCGCTATGTGGAAGGGGAGATAAATGCAGCTGTGATAGATGATCCCTTTTACCCCCTAATGTTGGGGCGTAAATATGTTTTCTTGGGAGACCCTGTAAAACCTATGGTTATGGCAGAAACCCAGACCAGGTCTGACTCCAGGAACATAGAGAGGGACACCAACTTAAAATTTCATTCGACTGAAATGAAACGGGCTCAAGAAGCAGACAGCACGTTGAAGCCTTGTTTTGGCAAATTATCAAAAACACATAAAGCTCCAAGGAAAGGACATTTCTATATGGAACATGGACTCTTGTACAGGAAAGCTGGAAGAGGGACGAAAAGTCATGGTCAAATTGTTGTACCATCCACCTATAGGAATAAGGTTATAGGCTGGGGACACATATCAACTTTGAGTGAACACCTGGGTAATGGTGCCACAAAACAAAGAATAGCCACCCAGTTCTACTGGCCAGGTATTACGGAAGACATAAATCAGTATGTAAATTCCTGTCCAGAGTGCACCTATGTAGATTCAGAAAGTCGACGGAAGAGTCTTCATCAAAAGTCTACAAGAAAACCAGCAATCATGGGTATTTCCGAGATTTGCACTGGAGGGGAAAGGAAACATCCCACACAGGTTCAATTGCAGTCTGAACCCCATGCGCGGGAAAAAAGGAACAAATCACGTAGCGAAAATCAAACACCTACGGATTTGCGAGGGAAAACCACATCCAACTATCAACGAAAAGAGGGCGGTAAACTTCATGGGAAACCTACCGACCCCGTTTCACCAGCAGTAAGAGCCTGGATGAAAAGCCGAACAGGAAGGAGAGAGATAGTACAGGATGAATATATTATTGGAAAACAGAATGTGGGCGCAGATTTTCTTAGTCGTCATCCCACAGAGCTTGAGGAGGATAGAAGGAAGGAAAACTAACCTCGGAATGGTCGATTTGCAATTGTCTTGTACCCAATAGTTAAGCTAGATATCATCCAGCTTAAAATATGGGGGAGCTATGTCGCAAAATTGGTTTCAAGTCATTGCAAATGAGTTCAGTTAGATTTATAAACCCATCTACGATCGAGTGACCGCTTTCAAAATGGCGGCGTATAAGCGAAACGTGTATCGGACAGAGGGAATCGCCAACAATAAATAAAAACAGAAGGGAATCCGTAGGAAAAGGATTTTACATTTCAGTACAGGGAAGGATGGTGTATAACTGCATATAAGATGGAACGGTAGGAAGTTCTCATTTACGGAGATATATGCGTATTTCGGCTGCCCACAGTTACGCTAACAGCTGGTAAACCCACTTCTGTTCGAAATATTAAAATCAACAAATAACAGTTTGGGAATTTACATGGATAGGAAGATAGAGTTTTATCAGCTGAATAAAACTAGATAAGATGGAACAATATGGATATTATATATGCTGAGAATGAGAAAGGCAAAATTTCAGTCGACGCACAGATCGGCTGAAATCACGGTTCGGGAAGGATTTTTTCAGGTTAGGTTTAAGCTGTGACGTCGGTACTCTCCGATACGTCCGCGCTATACGTATTTAAAGCGGATCGGTAAACTGAGAGAGATACACAACGCAAGAGGTTGAGACAAGACTGAGGGCAGATAACGCCACGACTCTAAATCCATCTGAAGTGTGAGCGGATCGCCAGAAAATTTCAGTCTAAGTGTCTGGAGTCTGAGGGTTCCATGAAATAACTCAAACCAGACTGTCCAGTATCAGAAGCCGGTGCAGTTTACCCGAGGCAATCCCACAAAAGTGCAGGACCCCAAAGAGTGAACTTCAACTGGTCATTGGCATCCCTACTGTTGGGCCTACCAAGTCTGATACCAGCAAAGGACAGTTTCAGCAGTATCAAGTTGGAAAGATAAGTGTCCTGTTTGACACTGACCACCTATACATGTGAAACAGCCAATAGTTGAAAACAATAAGTAACCATACATAAACTCAGTCAACTGATGACAGTTATCCTTAAATTCAAAGGACTAATAACAGTGATTTCAGTAACTTTATTATTTAAGATCTTGAAGTCTAAACAGAAAATAATAGTAATTGTGTGAATATTTTTATATATATATGTGTATACTCTTTTCCAACTAGTAGAAATAGAATATTAATGTAATCATTAAACTAATTTAACGGTACCTGAGGATTTATTCACTTTTTCCATTTTGTGGGTTCAGTGAATGTACATTTTACTTATCCCCTAGCATATAAGTAATCATAAGATAGTCACAGGGAGGAGACACCTTAAATCCTGGTACTACTTCTTACCAACTGGGCCAGGGTTTTCACAGTCTGACTATTGTTATGATAACAATACACCAGTGCTTATTTCTAAGACTGGGGTATTACTTGTAAGGTCAGAACTATTTACTGGCATACTCTTACATAATAAATAAATTTAAATAACCTCCCGCTACAATAGGCTACTACAAGTCTTAGTTGGCCTTCATGCCAACTGTTCCTAATGTGTAACTAATAATGTTATTCTACTCATACATACATCTTGCCCTTGACTAGAACTCACAAGGGAAAAGAAAAATGAGAGAAGGAGTAACTCTTCCAGAGAAACTGGAGAAGAGTGGAGGAATATGTTAAGGCAGTGAGACATTCATTGGCAGGGTTGGAAAGGTGGCCCAGAACAGAAACTGATGGCGAGCAACAGCTTCATCACTAGATTCAACAAGGAATGAAAAGAAATGAGTATAATGAACGAACGAACGAACAAACTTTATTTTCAAAGGGTTAAGAATTGGGCACGCAGGCCCGTCTGACATTCTGCCCTTCCTCTCTCTCTCTCATCATATATACTATATCCTTTCATCCTCACATGAGAAACAAGTGGTATAAGGTCTATGTCTGGTGGATGGGTAGCAGCAGGGAGAGTGGTGCTATTACATCACAAGGCTAAACTAGACCCTGACAGACATCCACATTTTAAGAAAATTACGTACCTAAAAATAAACTCAACAAGTCAAAGTAAACTCAGCTAATCAACCAAGTAAATATGAAGTCTTGAGTTCTTGTCATCTTTACCTCTTAAATTTATCTTTCCTGTCCTTCACATCATCAGCCTCATTGTGGCTGAAGAGGTCAGCTATTCTGTCAGAGAAGGTCAATCATTACATCCTTTTATTTTACAAATAATCAATTAAAATAATAATAGGGATAATTCTATATATTTATTATTTTTTTCTAGGTCTTTACTTTTAAATGTACCGTTGCATGTTACAAATGCTACAGGATGGATCACGATAAAGAAATACAACCTCGCTGCTAAAAAAGTGTGCAGTAAGAATAACAGTTAAGAACACTGAAGAAAAACAAAACAAAACAAAAGAGAAAATAAAAAGTCAGATAGGAAATAATGATACTGCTACCTATAATATGAGAAAAAGACTGAGACTATATAAAAGAAGACACAAAGATAATGAAACAATGCTGAAGATGAGATGTAATATTGGAGTAAGAATACAAAAGTAGAAATTACTGGGGCAAAGACAAAAGAGTGTAAAATGAAGTAATGAGAGAAAGGAGAAAGCATATAAAATATATTTCACAATGTCCAAAAAGACATTTTTAAAAAAGTAATCAATGACAGTAAAGTGAGACTGAGGTGGACAAAAAAGAGAAAGACAAAAGTGATTATCAGATGACAGAAACAAAGAGAGAAAGGAGACAGGAATAATAGACAGAAGTAAAAATCCATGTTAAAATACAATGATAATGTGAGATGGAATAACAGAAACAAGACAGACACGATAAAAGAAAGACATGAGATGGAGGAGATGATGATCAACAGGAGAAACAGACAGAAATATGACAGGGAAATTAATAAGGCACAAATTGAAAACACAAAAATATTGTGAGTTCGACAGTTGGGGGGTGTGTGCAGAAATAGATGAATAGTTACTAAGAAAAAGGAAAGAGAGTGAGGAGAGAGGAAATGGAAAGCAAATGAAAGAAGAATGAGGCAAAAGGACCTAGAGAGAAATAGAAACAAAAAAATTAGAGAAAACAAGGAAAAGAAAAAGAAATTATACAGATACAATTATAAGAAAAACATTCTGTGAGATAGAGAAGCAATGAAAGAATTATTTGACAAAATTATGTGAGAACGAGAGGGAGAAAGAAAAAGATAAAATAAATGATATGAAACATCAAGGTGTACCTTGTCAGAAGCCTATCGTTGATACAGCTCATATTGCAGGGTGTGGCCACTATTGTGTTCATATTCTCATGACAGAAGCTAATGCATTCAGACACCTAGCAAAACATTTTCAAAATGTTGACATTCATATGCATAACAAAAACTACTTCAATCTTTTGTACCTCCTGCTTCAAATTCCATCAATTTGTTTACTAAATAAAATATTCACCAAATTTAGTAACAAATAATTTATGAACAATAATTCTGACTGAAAACGCCTATTGAAAGATTTTGGCATAACAAAACTCAAGTTTTGTGCTGTCAAACACTACTGGCCACAACTGGCAAAAATGATTTTAAAAAATCAGTATGTATAGAATGTGTTACAGTTTCTGAAGCCTCCTGAAACATCACTGCAGAATTAAACTTTAAACCTAAATTTTGCAGAATGTGGCACTGTAAAAAGATCATCAAATATGCTTAACATTTTACTGAACTCTCATAAATAAATAACTTTTATTACACTCCGTGTGTGTATATATATAAATATACACAACTAAACTAACAATAATACAATTTTACTAATTACCAGTGAGTCCATCTTGAGAAAGTCAGACGAGATCAGAATGGAGATAACATTGTTTGCCTCTGAAAAAAAAAATGAAGGTAAATGGCTCCAAATAGCAGTAATTGTCTTTAGCTCTTTCTTTCTCATCTCTCTCTCTCTCTCTCTCTCTCTGATCTCTGCCTCTCTTTATCTCTCTCTGTATTTGTTATGAGTGTATAAAATAAACCAGTAAACAAAATTAAGTCTGTGAATCATGTCGGTTAACAGCTGAAAAACTTATATCTGCAAACTATGCCAGGTCAAGAAAGAGAAACTGAAGCTCATTGAAAATATACAAGAAACTAAGAATTTTTAAATACCCGGTATATCTGTGTATATTATGTCATTTGAAAATGTGAACTAGACTAGCTTTAATGTGTGTGTGTGGTGTGTGCATGTGTGCGTGTGTGCGTGTGCGCGTGTGTGCGTGTGTGCGTGTGTGCGTGTGTGTGTGTGTGTGTGTGTGTGTGTGTGTGTGTGTGTGTGTGTGTGTGTGTGTGTGTGTGTGTGTGTGTGTGTATATATAGTTGATATACATAGTTGGTACTAGTTTAACAGTAAAGAAATAATTATAGCTGTTTTAACTAATTCTACCCTGTGATCTGCATGGTGCTCCAGGCTACACCACAGAATGAGCCATAGAGTGTGCCCACATGATTTGAGAACTAATTTGAAATAAAATTTAAGAAATACCTGGTCATAAGCTGGTTTAAATCATCTGTGGAACATGTGTTTCAATTTGATAGTAAAGGAAGTGTTCTGTAATGCAAATTTGTGTGTATTTTTTTATCAACTGTCCTTAGGTTGTTTGTTTACAAACAGTGAATGTACTTTTTATCAATAGTCTTCACATGACAAACCAAGAACACTGACCTGTACTAATTATTAATTGACTGACATATGCAAGAGAACCAGACATCAGCTAACACATATGAACATTAAAGACAGTTAATGGAGATGGACAGGACATACTTACAAGACAAAAGTCACAAGTATTGTGTAGTATAATCTGTGAGAACAAACGCTAAATTCCATGGAATTGTACTCCCAATGCTAATATATAGAACCAGCCCATGTGTTAGGCTTAGACGCTTCGACTATGCCAGTCGGGAAATCTAACGTATGCAGTAGTAATGCTTATACATGATCTCGCCGGCTAGGCTACTAGATTCTGCTTTGCAAGCTTTGGCCTCGAAACTAAATATTTTCTTGTGCCAGAACTGCGATACCATGACTGGCGTTTGAATTAACGAAGATTTTAACATTAACGCCATGTAATTGTAGCAATTCGGACATTTTCAGTAGTGTAAAAGAGGAACTGCAATAACATTTAACGCAAAATATTACAAAACGCCGAGCCGACCCCTCTTCACTCTACATGCGTTAGTGGCGGATAATCACCCTGCTGGCTTTGTCTCCGATATATACACACATGCAAGTGGTTAAAATTTTGTGACGTAGCGCCGTTCGGTCTGCATGCATACGGTAGTTTAAAAATAAAAGGAAAAATGCAATTAACGTGAGATGTTTTTTGAATGTGTAATACTAAATAGGGTGTGAGACGGAGTGACCTTAGTTCGTGTTTATAAATTTAAATTGAATAGGAGAGGAAATGTTTTATTTGAAGCATTGTAGGAAATAAAACGATACTAGGCATTAGAAAGACATACAAGAATAAATATGTACTGACTGTGTAATAGATAACAGCAGGATTAATAAGTATGTATTAGTATTTAAAACTATTAAGAAATAAAGAAGTTGGACAGAAGACAGATAGACAGATGGACTTGAAAATCTTTCTCAGTTTCGCCCGTAGGTGGGGTTAAAGGGGAAGGAGTCCTTATTTTGAATATTTGAGGTCAGTTTTATTTGAAAAGGAACGCTAGACACTAAACAGTCTCTGATTGGCTGTAGTATAATAGACTAACGGTTGTATAAAACCAATTAGTATTGGGTATAGGGGGCCACTAGATGAAAAATTTCTTACACTAAAGACGTTGTTGTTATAGACAAGGCAAGAGTACTGTCTTGTTTGCTAATTCTGCACTAGCAGCAATCTGGATTTGTTACCATATATCGCAATATTCAACTAATTGGTGTTTAAAATTTCTTTGATTGCGGTAAGAATGAAAACCTTTATATTAACATTTATATTGTCATTTTTATCATGTATGCATTATCGACTCTGTATGAACCTAAAAGGGGAAACATTTATCTAGAGTGAAGCCAACATCAAACTCTGTGGTGTTTCACAGCGTTGTTAGGAAATGTATTAACCTGGTGTAGAAAAGCCAGACAGGCTTTCTGCCATATGGGGAGAAAAGAAAATTAAATATTTATGATGAAAAAAATGTTGTGTTATGACATAAGACCAGGAAGATCACTGGCCGTCTTCTTCAGCAAGTCACCGTGATTGTACATGACTTGATAGTATTAATGTAAAATGTTTCCTTTATCAAGGAAAATGTCAAACGGTGGTTTGAAAGTTATTTATCCAGAAGGGGGTACAACCAAATTGAGAACGTTAACTAATTGTTTAGTTACCATACTGATGTCTGATGATATTGAACATGTTAGAGTAGGGAAAGAGAGAGATTATTAGATGCTGAGTGGGACACATTTGTATTGTTCCAGAGTTTCATCTACGAGTGAAAGTGAGCCCAGGTGATCTAATACCTGTCCTTAAGTTCTGCAGTGAGGCCTAACTACTGAGTGCCTACACAGTGATTTACCTATAGAAGCAGAATCGTGTCTTGGCAGTGGATGCTGGCGTTTTATACATACTTCAACCAGCCTGGTTCCAGAGACCTCAGATAAGACTTGTCTGGGAAATTGATATCACAAACAATCCACTCTCTCAGTTTTTCACAAAAGATAGTGTATCAGACAGTGAGGAACAAAAACGTTCAATAAACTTGTACCCTTTTCTAGGAGCAAGAAATACTTGACATTTTCCCAGCTTGAGACATATAAATAATTGTGGGATAACACCGACTCAATGACAGTTGTAAAATAATTGGTTGTAAATAATTTCATTATCATGTTGAGTTGATTATTCCTGTGTCAGAAGAATAACTAGATACAGGAAAATAAATTGTAAAAAAAAAATTTGTTCAATTGAAAACTTAACCAGTGACTTGTTTAAAAATTTGTTGTCCTGTTTCACACTTTATCACATTGCATATACCCTAGACACTTGCTAGATAACATACTCACACCATTACACTTCAGTAGGGGAAATATATATCGGGTGAGGACATTGGTGGAAGCAGACAAGTTCCCTGTAACTTATCTGAATTTCATACACTTCAGGGGCTTGCACAGCTAACCTCACACCAGATACCATTTATATAATATTTAAATCATTAATAACACCTAATTACTGCCCCGAAAGAAGTAATGGAAAGATGGAAAGAATATTTCTCAGAACTCCTGGATGGTGAGCATGGTGAAGCAACAGAAATGATAACCACTAGCACAGAAGAGAAAACCAATGATGGTGAAGATGACATAAAGATGGAAGAACTGAGGGCAGCACTGGAGAAAATCAAGATGGGCAAAGCAGCAGGGCATGATGGTATAACACCAGAAATGGTTAAGTACATGGGAGCATCAGGCGACCTATTACTCTTAAAGGTCCTACAGGCAGCATGGTGCAACAAGACCATACCAAAGGATTGGGAGATTGCCATCGTGGCACCAATTTTCAAGGGGGGTGGCAATCGGCGGTGTGGAAACCGTGGAGGCGTGTCCCTTCTTGGTGTCCCTGGTGGAGTCTGCTCTGGAGTCCTGGGGCGGAGACTCCGGCGCCTGGCTGGGCCACAGTTGGATGGGGTCCGGTGCGGATTCCGGGCGGACCGAGGTGCTCGGGACCTGATCTTCGCGCTCAGACGGCTGGGTGAGGGGGCCCTTGGGTGTAGGAGTGAGATCCATCTTTGTTTCATAGATCTGGAGAAGGCGTTTGACAGAGTCCCCTGGGGCGAACTTTGGGACTGTTTGGCAAGGAAGAATATTCCAGCACCTCTGATTCATGCTATACAGAGCTTCTACAGGTCTTGCAGAAATTATGTGAGGACGGCGGGCCATGGGTCAGAGGAGTTCGGGACCGCCACTGGTGTGGGACGGGGTGATGTCCTGTCACCTTGTCTTTTCGTGCTCCTCATGGGCGATGTCATCGGGGCATGTGAGGGGAGAGCGGGAAAGTGTTCAGTGGGGTGCTGGAGGATGGGACGGGTCTGTATTTCGGAGCTGGCGTTTGCTGATGATGTTGCCCTGATTGCTAGGTCGGAGGCACATCTCCAATCCAACCTGCAAGTCTGGAGGGAAGAGCTGGAGAAGAGAGGGATGGTCATAGGCAGCTCTAAAACAAGATCCATGGTGATATCACGAGGGGAAAGAAAACATCAGATTAAGTTGGGAGAACAGGTCCTGGAGCAGGTCGACCACTTTAAATATCTCGGAGCTGTTATAGACCGAAGGGGAGGCGTCGGAGAAGAGTTGGCCACTCGGGGAGCAGCGGCTGGGAGACTTTTTCGGGCCATAAATCGTGGATTCCTCGGCGGGAGAGAGGTTGGTGAGAGGGCGAAGATGGCTGTGTGCCGCTCCACCTGTGTCCCAGTTTTGACATGTGGATGCGAGTCGTGGGCAATGACTGCGGCCCACAGGGGCCAGATCCGGGCCTCGGAGGTGAGGTATCTGGGGAAGGTGGTTGAGGTGATGGGAGGAGACATGGTTCGCGGCCAGACGATGCGTCGGGGCCTGGGGTCCCATCCGCTGCAGACCCAGGTGGAGCAGTCCCAACTGAGATGGTTTGGCCATGTCTGCAGAATGGGAGAAGATCGGCTACCACGACAGGCATGGGAAACAGGGAGCCAGGGATCCAGACCTCCAGGACGACCCAGAGTTCGCTGGGAGGACAACATTAGACAATCTTTGAAGGACCGAGGACTAGAATGGAACCAGGCCAGGAAGAAGACAGCTGATAGAATGGTCTGGCGCTCTCTCTTCCAAACCTCTACACCTCACGGTAGAAGGGGAACGACTAAGTAAGTAAGTAATAACACCTAATCCACCACATAAATTGGGACGCTCTTCCGGGATTTAAAGGTTCTTAATACCCTACATTAAGTGAGTTACTAGTCCCAGTAATGGTAAAATCTAATAGTAAAAATAATTTGAGAGTGGTTTGAGATATCATTGCCCTTTGTCTTGTGTTTAGAGTTGGTTAATTAGTTAAGGTAGTGGATAGTATTTCATATTGTTAACTATAAAATGGTGGATATGGTTAAATACAGATCTGCTGCTGTGCAGACTGCAAAGGAAATGAATTTAGATGGGCAAGCTCTGATTCAGTATGTGACATCAGAGTGCGATAAGTATATGGAAAGGGAAGATAAGAGATTAGCTGAGGAGAAGAGAATTATGTTAGAGGATGCTAGGGAACTTAAGAAGTTAGAGGCTGATAGAGAGGTTGAGATCAAGAGGCTGCAGTTAGAGGAGAGGAAACTTGAGGCTGAGGCCAAGAAAGAAGAAAGGAGACTTGAGGCTGAGAAGAGAAAGAAGAAAGGAGACTTGAGGCTGCAAAAGAAGAGAAGAGATTACTGATGGAGGCTGAGAAGGAAAAAGAAGAAAGGAGACTTGAGGCTGAAAGAGAAGATAAAAGACTCCAAAGGGAACATGAACTACAACTAAGGGAGTTGGAGTTACAAGGCCATGCTCCTGATAATGGAAGTAACTCATCCACCTCTGACTCTGCTGCAAGCCAGGTTGCCTCAACCTCAGCCATGGGGTTCCAGTTGGACCCATTTGTAGAAAAAGATGATGATATTGAGTCATTTTTATCTAGATTTGAAAGGTTAGCTACTATGTATGGGCTAGAGAAAGAGAGATGGAGTATGAAGGTATCTCACGGGCTTAGGGGAACCTCTTATGAGGTCTTCGCCAAACTGAGCAAGGATGATTAAGATGACTACGACATCCTTAAGCAAGCTCTTCTAGTTAGATATGAGAAAAATAGTGAATTTTACAGAAAGAAATTTAGGAATGCCAAACTGTTGACTGGAGAGACTTACCACCTGTTCTCTGCACGCTTGGAGACATACCTGGAGAAATGGACTGCTTTGGGGAAAACCCAAGATTTAAAGGAAATGATTATGACTGAGCAGTTAAGAGAGTCCATGGCTCCAGACCTGAGAAAATTTCTCACGGAACAGGGTGCTGAGAGGCTGGGGGAGATCTTAAATGTGGCTGAGAGATATCAGGCAGCCCAGTCTGAGATAGCAAGTTTAAAGAGAAGCCTATAGACCATAATAAAGCTCCACAAAACCAAAATCAACCTAAATTTGAGCACAGAGATAAATTTAACAAGGGTAAGGCCTATTATGATAAAGCCAAGTTTGACCAACGAGATAGAAACTCGCAATTCAATGATAAGAAAAATTTTCCTCAGGGAAATAAATGGTGTAAGTGGTGCAAGAAAAATAATCATGACACCACAATGTGTACTCGAAAACCTCCTAACTTTGCTGCAATGAAAACGGGGAGAAAGGGACAAAAGGTTAAACCTATTGGACAGCAGGAACCTTACCACCCCCCAGTGTGTGAGGATGTTGTATGTAATGGTGTCACCATTAGGTGCCTTTACGATACGGGATTGGATTTTGATTCAGTTGTGAGTTCTCACCTGGTGCAAGCTGATCAATACACCACAGAAACAGTGGAGATCCAAGTGGCAACCAAGGACGTAGCAACCATGACACTTCCCATCGCTAGGATACATGTGAAAACTCGCTATGTGGAAGGAGTAATCAAGGCAGCAGTGATAAACGAACCCATCTACCCTCTGATATTGGGATGTCGTTATGTATTCTTGGGGAATCCCAGGAAACCTGTGATCATGGCAACAGTGCAGACCAGGTCACAGTCACGAAAGGAGGAGGATGAACCCATAAATACTCATCTAGAGGAGATGAGGAAGGCACAGGCGGAAGATAGGTCACTCAACCCGTGCTTTAAGAAATTACCTAAGTGCCATACACCTCCTACGAAAGGGGACTACTATATGAAGAATAAACTGTTGTATAGGAAGGCCGGAACTGGATCCAATGGTCACGGCCAGCTGGTTCTTCCTACTTCATATAGGAAGAAAGTGTTGGAACTAGGGCACGCGATTCCTTTCAGTGGTCATATGAGGATCAGCGCAACAGGACAGCGTATAGCTTGTCATTACTTCTGGCCAGGGATAACTGAAGACATAAAAAGATATGTGAAATCCTGTCCAGAGTGTCAAAGGGTAGCTCCAAAGCATTGGACTGCTCCTGCAACTCTAGGGGAGATGCCCATAGTGGGAACCCCTTTTGAGAGGGTTGCAGTGGATATTGTGGGACCTCTCACTCGAACCAAGAGGAGGAACAGTTATATTCTCACTCTGGTGGACACTTGTTCGATGTGGGGAGAGGCAGTAGCCCTGTCATCTATAGATTCAAAGCATGTGGCAGAGGCATTACTCACCATATTCACAAGGTTAGGTTTCCCGCACCAAATCTTGACTGATAACGGCTCTCAGTTCAAGGGGAAACTAACGGAAGAAGTTTTCAGGCTCTTCCAGGCCAAGCACTTTCATTGTAGCCCGTACCATCCCCAAGGGAACGGCCAGGTGGAGAGGTTCAATGGAATTCTCATTTCTATCCTGAGAAAGCTGGCACATGAGAAACCTGATACATGGGACCAATTTTTGCCCACTGCGTTGTTTGCGTATCGGGAAGTTCCACATAATTCAACCGGGATGGCACCCGCAACCCTGTTATTCGGGAGGCCAATAAAAGGTCCATTAGAAGCCTTGTAAAGGACATGGACTGATGAGAAGGCAGAGGAAACTGTTACCTCATCTTATAACTATGTGAACAAACTGACCACTCGTCTTAAAACTGGATGGAAACTGGCAAATGACAATCTCAGACAAGCCAGAAAGAAACATGCTGCTTACTTTAACAAGAAAGCTAAGGATAGAGAGCTTCATGTGGGAGAGAAGGTGCTCCTTCTTCTACCCGGCAGCAGTAACAAGTTACAAATTGGATGGCAAGGGCCATACACGGTTCTAGAAAGGATATCTAGAACTAATCATAAAATCGACAAAAAAGGTAAGGAGAAAATTTATCATGTGAATCTCCTAAAGAAATACCTGGAAAGAGAGATCCAGGATTAGACACATCTCATGACCTTGTCGATAGCCACAGGAATGAAAAAGGAACCACTCGCCTCTCACGAGTATCCCTTAAAAACAGAGGAAACACGGGCACAGGTGAAGATCAGTAGGCACCTGACTAAAGCCCAGAGGGAGCAGGTTCAAAAGGTTCTGGTTGAACATACAGACGTGCTAACAGATAAGCCGGGGCATACAAATCTATTAGAGTATGACATGAAAGTAATAGAGTCAACACCCATCTGTATGAGAGCCTATTCCATTCCTTTCGCTAAGGAGAAAGCTTTGAAGGAGGAAATTGAGTATCTGTTGAAGGAAGGAATCATTTCTCACAGTGAATCTCCTTACAGTTACAGTGTGGTTTTACTGAGGAAACCCTCTGGAGAACACCGTCTGTGTATAGATTACAGAAAACTGAATGCTGTCACAGAAAATCAGGTGGATCCATTGCCGGATACCAATCAGCTGTTTGCCAGGCTGAATAAGGCAAAATATTTTTCTAAGGTGGATCTTAGCAAAGGCTATTACCAAATTCCAGTGAAGCCTGAGGTTCGACCTTATCTGGCATTTAGCACCTCGGAAGGCCATTATGAATTCAACATGTTACCATTTGGCTTGAAAAACGCCCCGAGTGTGTTTTCCAGAATGATGCGCAAGTTATTGGATCCCCTGAATAACCCATGTATAACCAATTTCATGGACGACATTCTTACTGCTACTGAGACATTCGAAGAACACATAAACTCTCTGAATATGCTATTTGATAGGCTCAGAGAAGCAAATTTGACAGCTAGACCAACCAAATGTAGTGTGGGCTGTAAAGAACTCGCACCGAGGCCACAAACCAAAAAAGATGTGAGGTCTTTTGTATCTTTATGTGGATTTTATCAAAAATACATAAAGAACTTTAACTCTATTTGTGCACCGCTGACAGACTTAACTAGAAAAGGTCAACCTGAAAAAATCATTTGGTCAGCGCAGTGTGAATTGGCATACCAAAAGTTAAAAGATAAACTCACTAGCAAGCCGATATTGAAATTGCCTGATCTAAGTCAGGAATTTGTGGTGAGAACGGATGCGAGTAACATAGGATTAGGGGCCACTTTGTTACAGAGGTCCACCTCACAGGATGGAGAACTGAACCCAGTTGCTTACGCTAGGCGCAAGTTAAACAAAGCGGAAAAAAATTACTCAACAAGTGAAAAAGAGTGTCTAGCATTGATCTGGGCCATAAAAAAGTTCCAAATTTATCTTTATGGTAGGTCATTTGTGTTGCAAACAGATCACCAGCCTTTAGTGTTCTTATCTCAGACCAAGCATGAAAATGCACGTTTATTAAGGTGGTCGTTATTGATTCAACCTTATCAATTTTCCATCGAATATATATCCGGCTCGAAAAACGTCGGAGCAGATTTCCTGAGTAGACACCCTTGTGAGGAAAATCAGGAAAAGCCTAGAGAATAGTACTTTTGTTGCGCTAATTGTCTCACAGATAATAACTTGCAGTGAATGCATGTTTTAGGAAGGGAGGTATGTGGTATAATCTGTGAGAACAAACGCTAAATTCCATGGAATTGTACTCCCAATGCTAATATATAGAACCAGCCCATGTGTTAGGCTTAGACGCTTCGACTATGCCAGTCGGGAAATCTAACGTATGCAGTAGTAATGCTTATACATGATCTCGCCGGCAAGGCTACTAGATTTTGCTTTGCAAGCTTTGGCCTCGAAACTAAATATTTTCTTGTGCCAGAACTGCGATACCATGACTGGCATTTGAATTAACGAAGATTTTAACATTAACGCCATGTAACTGTAGCAATTCGGACATTTTCAGTAGTGTAAAAGAGGAACTGCAGTAACATTTAACGCAAAATATTACAAAACGCCGAGCCGACCCCTCTGTTACGGTGTTATTTTAAATGACGGCGTCTGCTGGGGTTTAGCCATGCGCAACGTTAGAGGTCATTAACATTTATAGAATATGTCGATATTTTACGGTATACTGAACGCGAAATATATGCGGAGATTATGATGCATTCGCGTTGGGAAGGTCACGCTGGGTGACTTGGTTACATGGCCCTTGTTACGCTATCCGTCAAGCAAGAAGGTCGTGTCTTGTATTTCTTCCAAGGAAAAAAAGGCTGAGTATATAGCCTAAATTAGATATATGAATCGATGTAGAACTCAGGGTCAGTTCGGTTATTAATCTAAGTATGAGATTAATTAAATTAAACTAAATGATGGAAGGAGAATCGCATTATGATTCAAATTGTAGCTGTCAAGAACTCATGTGCTCATTTCTGGCTGTTGACTACAACAGCACACGTATATAGCCACGATGTTCTTCTGACATATTGTTTTGACACGGACGGACATGAATACTATGCATGTAATTTCTAATGACTATATATATGAATGTATACCGATGTGAACTGTCTTCGTGCGTCAACTTGTAATAAATATTGGACTCGAATCGAAGGCTTACCCACATTCCTTTGATTGCGTTTGATCGCTTCAACTTGCATTGTTGTCGGTCCTTTGACCTGATGAACTCTTTCTTGTAAGAAGTTTATAGTAATAATGGATGAGTTCGTACGGTAAAAAAAAATACTCAAAGATTATCGAGTTGAAAGAAATAATTTTCCTTCAAGCGAAATGAACACTTTTTGTATCTACACCGATGACGTCACACCCCCTTGACAACAGGATGAATCAGCTGTAGTGATGGCAGCCGCCTTTCAACGTCCTTGAAGAAGATTATTTATAAACGCTTAATCGAACATTGGAAAATAGATTCAATCAACATGAGCATGAAATATAGGTCCTACTGTCCGTTGGCGAAGCAAGCATTGTATGAATCTATCGAGGCAAAAAGATAAGTAACTTATTTGAAGGTTACAATAAGTTAATCCTATTTGTCCGATAATGCCATGTTCTTCATTTTTGTAGCCATGTTAAATATTGTTTCTGTCTTTTACATGTAGCGGGTATGGATGGGCGGCGAATTATAATCAGTTCCATAGCTCCTGGGATGCTACGAATTGATTGTAATCGTTCTTAAGGCCGTGAATTAATAGCATTTCGCGAAGAACGCGTCGGATATCGGTGATCGTGTCGTTCGGACTTGCATTAATTCACCTTGCATGTTAGTTGTATAGTCGTGTTATAACTGTGGTATTCTAGTGTATTTGGTTCTAATTTTTATTCAGTTCTTTAACAATGTTGGTAATCTATCGTGTTTTTTCTGACCTTACTATCTTTCAGTTTATATTTTTGTTGTACGACCGTTAATGAGTCCATGTATACGTCACTAATTTTTTGTGTACGCAGGTTAATTATCTATTCAGTTCATTCTTTAATTCTCACTTCCGGTCTAGTCAACTTAGTTGTAAATGCATTTTTATTGTGAAAAGGTCTTTGTGTATGTTAATAATGTTCTGTAATCCTTGGTTAACCCATTGTATTGTTTGTCTTCATTTCATCCCTTTATAATTTAATATTAATGCTATAATTTATTCATTAATAAGAGTATAGATTAATATGATTAAATTTTTTTTGAGTTTTAAAGAGGAATTACGGACTTTGCACCAATTTGCAGTGATGGTCCAAGAAATGGGCAATGCACTTTATTGCTCATGAATATGACATAATATACTATGCTTAATTATTATAACTTTATAACATATTAAGACATATTAAATATTAATTAGTACACTTTCTCAGTATTACATTGAGAACTTAGTGGCAATTAAGATTAAATAACCTAATTATTTAGGAATAATACTCATAATTATTGAATATTAATATTAAGTGCATGATATAATTTCAGCACCTTATATAACTAACTATCATAACTATTTATGATAGATATTAGTGGGTATATATAATATTTTCACAAAATATTATAGATTTGTGGAACTTATACATAACAATACAAGAATATTGCAATTTCGTATATTGGTTATTCACTCGTCGAGTAATTAGAATTATCGACATATATTCCATTGGTGATTACAAGACATAAGTAATTGAATACTTAAATAATTCAACTTCAAGAATGCTTACCTTGGATCATTTCATTAAAATTGGAAAAGATTGTAACAAAAAAGGAGATGCACTCCTTGAATTTGCGGAACAACAACTTGCGAACCATGAGGCAAAAGAGGCTGAAAAGAAAGCCATTGCTAAGGCAGAGATGGAAGAACTTGAAAGAAAAGAGGCTGAAAAGAAAGCTATTGCTAAAGCAGAGAGAGAAGAATTAAGACAAGAGGAAGAAAGAAAGATGGCAAGAGATGAAATCCTACAGATTGAAGAAGAAAATAAATTGAAACGACAGGAAATCATATTGCAGCAAGAAATGGAATTGCAACGGCTTAAATTGGAAACAGCAAAACTTAATTCACAGGGTGCTGCAGCAAGCCAAAATGATAATGCTCAATCGGGATCTTCATCCAACCGACTTAAGGGCAATTATTACTTTAAGCTACCACCTTTCAAATTACACGTGGACGACCTATCATCATGGCTGGCGCGCTTTGAGGATATATGTAAGGTCAATAACCTTGACAAAACTGCATGGGCACTTAAACTTAAGGAATTTCTGGATGGCGAACCTGCAAGTGCAGCACAAAATATTGATCCTACATTAGCCACAGACTATGAGGCCATTAAGACTTTGTTATTACGCCGTTTCCATTTGAACGAAGAGGCATGTAGATTACGTTTCAAAAGTTTGTTGCCAGATAACAATAAAGATTTCACAGGTTTTATTGCTAACATACGCAATACTTTTAACAGATGGGTTGAACTGGCAGGTGTCAACAAATCTTACGACAAGTTAGTCGATTTGTTATTGAGGGATAAAGTATTATCTTCTGTCAGCCAACCATTCTTTGCTTATCTGCAAGAAAGAAAACCAGAAACTATTGATGAGTTAGAAAAAATTTCTTTAAATTACTGCACCGCTCATCCGAACACTAACATTTCTGGCTCGTTAATAAGAGAACCACTTCCTGTAGCCTCCAATATGGCATATCATAGTAATAACAAACCAAGAACACACAGTGTAGACAGAGGTAGGTTCAAAGGAAACTATGACATTAATTTTCATAAGGGACAGAATAACTTTAACAATAACTTTAATAGAGGAAGACAACAAAACAGAAATTATTCACCTCAGTCAAGATACAACAGTAATCCACGTAACTCAAGTTATAATCGGTCATATCAATATAATAATGGTAACAATTGGAAGAATAGCGATAATTATAACTTGAGACATCGAGATAACAATTACAATAGACGACAACGGGATAATTCAACTAATTATTCTCGTAATCGTTCTCATTCTCGTGGATCTTCACATTATAACCATAATACCGGGGCAGCAGTTACAAATGATATCACCCCTAAGGTTCAGGTTCCACCTAACGATAATACAATGCATTCTTCTGCTGCATGCTTTGCTATTAATTATAACGTGGCGAATAGTTGCCCACAATGCAATCTTATTTTTCAGAAGGCAAAGGAGACAGTGCTAAACTGCGGACACATTCTACCAGAAGTAGGTCTTGCAGCCAATGATGGAACAGGCTCTCTGATTTTTAACAGAGGGATAGTTAACGGTTCTATAGTTTCTGTATGGAGAGATTCGGGGTCCACAACCATTGGAGTGCGACAGTCGCTTGTACATCCTAGCTGTGCAACGGGGGAATATGTCCGTTGCATGACTTTTGGGGGAACTATTGAGTTTTACCCCACAGCTATTATCCATGTTAAAACACCTTTTTTCACAGGTAACGTGAAGGTATGCATGCTGAAAAAGCCGATTGCAGACCTTATGGTGGGTCGCATACACGGCAGCAAGGATTGTTCACCAGAAGATATTATTGAATGGGAGAGACACAATCTATGCACTGGAAACGCCGTGACAACTAGAGCTCAGACTATGCTCATGGAGAGTGTCAATGATAATAAGATGGATGCAGAGAAACAGGAGGATATTGAGGTCAATTCACCTATTGACAGGGAATCATTTGCAAACAAACAAAAAAATGACAAATCTCTAAATAAATTTTTTAACCTAGTTAATAAGGTTGATAATTTAACATCAGGGAATAATAACAAACATTGGTTTATTGTTAAAAATGATATACTGATTAGATGCTTTAGTGATAAATCACAGGTAAAACAACAAGTGATGGTACCGGCTGCTTTTAGACGGTACATTCTTCAACACGCGCATGACTCGCAGTGTGCAGGACATATGGGATATACTCGAACACGATCTCGAGTATTGTCTTCATTCTTTTGGCCAGGAGTATCACGTGATATTTTGCAGTATGTACGTTCTTGTACTACATGCCAGGAAGTGAAAGCATGTGGAGCTTTTCACACGGCGCCTATTCAGGCTTGCGATATCTCAGTACGACCTTTTGACAAGATGGCCATAGATATAATTGGTCCACTTCTACCATCTGCGAGAGGACATAGATTTGTTCTCACGTGCATTGATTTATGCACACGATGGCCAGAAGCCATTCCATTGAAGACCACCACTACCACAGATGTAGCTGATGCATTACATCTAATTTTTTCTAGAATAGGGTTTCCTAGAAAATTATTATCTGACCATGGGTCGCAGTTTATATCCGATACCATGAACGAGGTAATGAAAACCTGGAACATTGATAGGAATTTGAGTAGCATTTATCATCCCATGAGTAACGGTGCAGTTGAAAGACTTAACCGTACGCTTAAGCAACTTTTACATAAGGTTACTGTTAAACACCCTCAGGACTTGGACAGAGCACTCCCAGCTGTCCTGTTTGCTTACCGAGAGGTGCCACATGAACAAACTGGCTTCTCTCCCTTTGAGTTAGTTTTTGGTGCCCCTCCGAGAGGTCCTATGGGACTGATAAAAGATTTATTAATTGATGCAGAGATGACTCAGGACACTCAGTCATCTTATGAGTATGTGATTAATCTTCGGAATAATATTATTGAGTCTTGCCAATTGGCAACAGCTTCTTCTGAGGCTGCAAAAGCTAAGGCTCGATCTATACAAAATCGATCTAGACGATTACGTCAATTATTCCCAGGCGATGAGGCTTATGTATTACTCCCTCACAATAACAATAAGTTATTGATCTCATGGACTGGTCCTTATAAGGTTACTGATAAAATTTCAGACGTTGATTACGTCTTAGATATCAAGGGACACAGAAAGATATTCCATATTAATATGCTCAAGCAATTTCATACACGTCCTATACACTTACAGTCAATTTTTCATGAATTAGATGACAATACTGTATCTACTTGTCATTATTCTAATCTATCTGTTATACAGGAGGAAGAATCTTCTTTTCCTGAAGTGCAGATGCCTTTACCTGTACTTATTGTCCAATCTACTGAATCTTGGCGTGATGTGACCATTTCTTCTACGGTTACACCGCAACAGCATCAACGCGTTGCTGATCTTCTACAATCTTTCCCAGATGTGTTAACGGATGTACCGGGATGCACATCTGTAATTAGTCACGATATTATTCTTAACGATGATACACCAATTCGTGTTCATCCTTATTTTGTACCTCTACATTTTCTGAGTAAGACATCTCAGGAACTCGAACAGATGATATCATTAGGTATTATTGAGACTAGTACATCTCCATTTTCTTCTCCTTTAGTCATTGTCCGGAAAAAGGACAACAACATACGTTTATGTGTTGACTATAGGAAACTTAATGCGCAGACAGTACCGGATAGCGAACCACATCCTATCCTTGATGATTTACTTCCTCGTCTATCCAATGCTACACTTTTCACTAAAATTGACTTAACCAAAGGTTATTGGCAGATTCCACTAACCGAAAGAGCCAAATACTACACAGCATTCTCAACTCCACAAGGTCTTTACCAGTGGAACGTGATGCCTTTTGGGCTAATGAATGCTCCAGCTACCTTTATTCGCATGATGCGAAAAATTTTAGCAGGTAGATCAGATATAATTACCTACATTGACGACATATGTTTGTTTAGTTCATCATTTGAGGAACATTTTTTGGGTCTTAAATCAGTTTTGGAAATATTGCGGGATAACCATTTAACCGCTAAACCAACTAAAATTCAAATAGCGTGTAATGAGATAACATTCCTGGGACACATTATTGGATCAGGACGTATCCAAACAATTCCCAGTACGGTTTCTAAAATATTAAATTTATCTGTTCCTCAAACGAAGAAACAGGTTAGGAGTCTGTTAGGTTTGATCCAATACTATAGCAGATTTGTACCTCACCTATCATCCATCACGGCTGTCCTGTCATCGTTACTAAAGAAGAACATGCCAGTAAGGATAAATTGGACAGACGAATGTGACAAAACTTTTCGCACTATCTTAAACATATTTTCATGCCCACCTGTTTTAAGATTACCAGATGCTTCTAAAAAGTTTGTTCTACGTACAGATGCGAGTAATTACGGACTCGGGGCTTGTCTACTCCAATATCATGATGATGTCCTTCACCCTGTACTTTATATCTCACGCAAGCTGAAACCTCCGGATACTAAATATTTGACTGTAGACCGAGAATTGCTCTCCGTAATCTGGGCAATTACCAAACTGGAAAAATTTTTGCTGGGATCTCCATTTCTGATCCAGACTGATCAGAAATCTGTGGCAGCATTACGTCGTTCATTACGTCGTTCAAACCATAAAAGTGCTAAACTTGCACGCTTTGCTATTACGTTGCAACCATATGAGTTCGAAATACAGTCGATACCAGGAACGGAGAACGTCATAGCCGATACGTTGTCCAGACATCCTACGGATTCTGAATGAATATTACTATTTCAAATTTTCTGACTAATCAAGCATTACATTTGCAATGAACTGTATTAATGCCACGTCAGAATGTACAACACTTCATTTGGACTTCCTACTTAAATAAGGACATTTCGAAATAAACTATTGTGATCAAAATATCAAGTTTTACGGATCGTTTGAAAATTTGGACTTCAATTCCACTTTGCGTATCACTCATTTCGATTGTGTCGTAAATTTATTTTGAGAGAAAAGAGTCGTAGAAATAGTGGTCCGGTTTAGAGTGGAAAATGATGATGGAAAGCTCAGTGATAGAAAATGTAGAGATTTAATAGTTACTTCACAGCGTGCTGGAGGAGAGTAAAGACAGACTTATTTACGACAAATCGTGTCTCTCAATCTTCTCTTTCACTCTCCTGGTCAAACAATTATTTGCCAGTTTTCCAGACTCGCATCTGCGCGCTCACCGATTTGGTGTTTTCAAACACACACACGACGTTGATACAAACTATATTAAACGAATAGGGGAAATGTTGGGCTTTGGGTATATCCAACACACAGAACTAAATGAGTTTAGGTGATTTTATTCACTTTAAACATCAATCACTAAAAATATCAGATATTACATAAATTATCATAAGTACACAAGTGCAAATAACAAGTTTGGAAGGGGTGAAGAAGATTGGTATCGACTAAGCCCTTCCCGCTTATTAGACAAAGACAAACCCAGTCCAAAGATAGATAATATCAGGAACATAGGTACGTTAACCTAACAGTGAAGTTAATTACTCTGAAAGAGGTGTTACAAAATTAGGTATAGGTGATAGAAAAAAACTTGTTCTTCCCAGCTGTTCTTCCCTTTACTAAGCAAATGGAAAGGAGGTGGTTTTAAACAGAGTTAACAAATTATCAACTATCCCACTTAAAGGAACAATGTAGGGTATACAGAAAAGATATATATTACCAGGGAAGCAAGTTAACAAAATGGTCACACAAAAGAATTAATTTCCTGTCATTCATACACGCGCTAGCAAAGGCCTTCACTCATCTTGCTCTCACTTACCGATTGTGAAAAAATCTTGCACTCCATAGAATAACACAACAGCAGTTACACCTCAACTAAATGTATGAGTGTTTGTTCAAGTTCTAGCCCCAGATTACACTGACAAACAACATTTTTCTTTCTTATATAAGAATAAGTGTTCTTAGGTCAGTTTCTTGCGCTGATTTCAAATCTGAAATCCGTTTATCTCTATCACGTCAGGTTCTTAAGATATGTGTGAATAAATATATTTTTGGGAAACCGTTATTTGCTCCGTTTCATTTTTACTATATAACTTATTAAAAATTAATAAAATGCAAAATAATTCTACTTTTTATACTGCTAAAAGATGCATGACATATGTTACGCTATTTTTCAAATAGTTACTGTATTTTGAAATAATTCTGAGCGAAATATGGCTTCTAGAAGTTGTAGAAATTCGGCTGATCTGTTCTGTTACGTATGCGGATATTTTACCGATCATGTTCACCAGAAAAAACTTTACACCATTACTAAAGAAAGCATATGAACGTTATTTCGATTCGAAAGTTGATGATGCAAATAAATCTTGGAAGCCAAATGCAGTTTTTTCGACCTGTGCAAATACATTGGCAGGTTGGTTACGAAAATCGCCGAAGCATAAGTCGATGCCTTTTGGAGTGTCAGTAATATGGCGTGAACCGACAAATCACGCTACTGATTGTTACTTCTGCTTGACAAATATCCATGGTTTCACTTTTAAAACTAGAAAGTCTGTGGTTTATCCAAATATTGAATCGGTATCGAAACCAGTTCCTCATGATCCAATCACGTGTCCGATCCCAGTTCCACCATAACAATATCCGTTGGACGTGAATGAACCATCAGAATGTGATAGTTTACCTGCTTTAGAAACTAATTCTGACTCGGATTATATACCGGTGAATGATGGTGTTCACTTAATTAACCATTCAGAACTTTCAGATCTAATACGTGATCTCGCTCTTACCAAAGAACAAGCGGAATTACTCGGTTCGCGACTCAAAGAATGGAATCTTTTAGCGCCCAATACTCCGATATCTAAATTTCGTCATAGACACAGAGAACTTGTTCAATACTTTGAGATGGATGATGGCATTTGCTATTGCAAAGATGTAAACGGTCTAATGGTGCACCTCGGTCATGAGCACATAGTTAACGAATGGCGACTTTTCATCGACTCTTCCAAGACTAGTCTAAAAGCCGTGTTATTGCATAACGGAAATTTATTTTCATCAATTCCAGTCGCCTACTCTGTTCATATGAAAGAAACTTATTACAATATGGGTATACTTTTGGCAAAATAAAGTACAATGACTACCAATGGCGGATTTGTGGAGACCTAAAGGTCATTGCAATTCTCACGGGCATGCAGACTGGGTATACTAAATTTTGTTGCTTCCTATGTGAATGGGACAGCCGCAACAGACAGGAACATTATGCAAGAAAGGTGTGGCCTATCAGGGATCGTATGCAGCTCGGGCATAAAAATGTAATACATGAGCCATTAGTTAACAAAGACGGCATCATTTTACCACCGTTACATATAAAGTTGGGGCTCATGAAGAATTTCGTAAAAGCGTTAGATAAAACGAGCAAAGCTTTCACTTATCTTCGAGAAAAGTTTCCGCAAGTTAGCGATGCAAAGATAAAGGAAGGTATCTTTGTAGGACCTCAGATTAGGAAAGTTATTGCAGACAAACAATTCGAGAACTTGTTACATGGTAGTGAACTTCGCGCATGGATGGCATTCAAATCGATCGTCGATAACTTTCTGGGAAATCATAAATCTGTCGACTATGTGCATATTGTTAAGCAGTGCATAGATGCATACAGAATTATGGGCTGTAACATGTCCCTCAAAATCCATTTGCTTGATTCGCATCTTGACTTTTTCCCTGACAAACTTGGCGAAGTCAGCGATGAACATGGAGAACAATTCCATCAAGATATCGCCGTAATGGAGTCATGCTATCAAGGACGGTGGAGTGTGACCATGCTTGCCGATTATTGTTGGATGCTTCATCGCGATGTACCACATGCCATTCACCGACGAAAGTCGACTGCAAAGAAATTCAAGCCTACATAACTGTTACACTTCTTGTATGAATGATGTTATAATACTGTATGCCTTGTTAAAAAACTTCAATTGCGTATTTCTAGAGATCCCGACCTGATAGAGAAAAACGGTTTGCAGATTTAAAAACAGCGCATTAAAATTGACCAGACAAACATAGAAATGTTAGAGAAAGAAAAAAAAAGTTTTTTTTTTGTTAGTCAGTGATCGGGTAGGCGGTCAGCACATAAAAGGATCCCGTAATCGCTGGAAAATGAATCTGTAGTTGTGTCTCTTTTCTTAATAACAGTTTCTATGGGAGGGCACGGTCTCTGATACCGGGGTGAGGATGGTGTGGTCTATTTGACTATGCCGCTGATAATAAAATTCTTACGCGTGCTGGTACACTTTATCCGTGACGTATGGTTTAAGTCCAGTGAGAAAACTAAGTCACATCACTGTTCAGGAAATTATGAATTATCTCTCTGTGTCAGTAAACTAACAAAGCTCGGGCCAGTGTTCTTCTTCCCGTTACGACTTAAGTTGTTTGATGGTGCGTTAAATTTGTCTTTGGGTGTGCTTTCTTTGCTATAAGTTAGATAGCGGAATTCCAAACATAGAATCGCCTCAAAGATTAAAAATTTACACAGTCTCAACAAGTTCTGCGTCAGGGGAACTCTACACACTGTTTATGCTTTGCTTTGCTTAGATTGATTTCTTTATTGCTTTCTTAATGCTGGGATCGCACAGGTTACGATCACTCTGTATGAAAGAAAAAAAAAGACATGTAATATACCGAAAACAAATAACCTTCTAAAGCGCGATGAATTTCCCGTTTAGCCTATTATATATATGCTCGCGTATTTAATTATGTATTTAATAAACACTGCGCGAGTTCTAGTGGTTAAAAACACACATCTATAAAACTAGGACTAAACTGAATTTATTAATTATAAATTCCTTCGCGACTTTAAAAGTTAATTTAAGCATCTATTATCTTTTGAAATAATATAATAGATAGATCATTATATTTAAAACTGGAACTCTTGAGATGGTTTAATTAAATAGATTTAAATTAACACAAAATCCCTTTAAATAGAATGACTGAGCTAGACCACTGATCACTTTACACAATATATATTTTACCGCTTTGCACAGAATTAGAAATCACTGCAAATATATATATCAAATCCAGGGGAAAATCTATAACAAGATTTCAATAAAGCTAGTGCTTCTGTAAGATCTGGCCAGCGAGTGATAACGTGTCTAGTTCTACATGGTCTATTTAGCTAAAATGAAATGTAAGTTGAGTGGGACATGATAAACTTGACAACTTATTTGATCTCACGAACTTTTGGGGATCTGACCGCCAAATCAAGAGAAGAAGCCGCCCCCTGGTCTTCGTATCCGCTCGCTGCTGCCCGTTTCGCTTTCCCCCGTTCGCTCGGTTCCTCGATTGACACCGAGACGCGAAATTAGCGGCAAGCAACTGCGTCTCGTATCAGGGAAAACTACTGTCTTTGATAACGCCGATAGTCTCCCCTAAAATCCCTCGGTCTGTCTCTTTGATCTCGTCGCTGTATCCTACATGAGTCCCGGTGGAATGCGTTCTGGCAAACGAAAAGTTACAACAAATGTTCAGGGGTTCTAATGTTATGAAAAGCTAAAGGTCCCTTTAAATCATCCATCATATCAGGGAGAATTCACTTGTCAAACTAGACGTACGTCACAATCGTCCCCACTTTTAGACATGAAACCATTTTTCATGTTTCATTTTTTGACAATGGAGGTGACCTGATTGGTGATTTTAGGATGAGTGGTATCTTCAGTTTGCTCTTCTTCCTCTGTAGACCAGTTTCTACTCAGAAAATCAGCCCCGACATTCTGTCTTCCCGGAATATATTCCACTTTGAAAGAATAGACGCTTAGAAGGAGGGCCCAACGCATGATCCTAGCGTTAAATTCTTTATTGGCACCAAGAAATGCTAACGGAGCGTGGTCTGTTTGCACCGTGAACGATGTACCATAAAGAAACTCATGATGGCGTCTGATACCGTCAATCAGAGCAAGACATTCCCTTTCAACTACGCTGTAGTTCCGTTCCGCTTTATTTAATTTCCGACTGCCATAGGCAACTGGAAATAGCATGTTCAGGTCACTGTCATCGGCTTGAAGCAGTGTTGACCCGATGCCCTGACCTGACGCGTCGACTCTCAGTACAAAAGGTTTCTTGAGGTCAGGCAACCTCAAAATGGGGTATGCAGACAACTGTCCTTTCAAAGTGCTATACGCGTGTTCGCACTTTTGATCCCATATGACCTTATCAGGACAACCTTTCTTTGTGAGGTCAGTCAGAGGTGCCGTCAGTCCGTTGAAGTTCTGGATGTACTTCTGATAGTATGCACATAGCGATATGAAGGAACGTACGTCTTTCTTCGTTCGGGGTCTTTTTGCTGCCATTATTTTCTCCACGTTCTTCTTAATAGGCCAACTGCATCCGTGAGAAATAGTGTGCCCCAGGAAGTCTAACTGTTCAAACCCGATGACACATTTGCTAGGTCTGGCTGTAAGACCCGTTTCCTGTAGTCTCCTGAGGAGCATAGCAACCGTAGCAATATGTTCTTCATAGGTTTCCGATGCAATTAAGATGTCATCCATGAAATTATGGATATGGGGACTTTGCAAAGGTTGTAGAAGCTTCCTCATCATCCTGGTGAACACTCCTGGTGCGTTATGCAAACCGAACGGCATCACGTTAAATGTGTAATGTCCTTCACTAGTGCTGAAAGCTAACAAAGGTTTAATTTCCTCCTTGACTGGTGTTTGATAATAACCTTTACTGAGGTCAATCTTGGAGAAGATCTTAGCTTTGCTGAGCTTGGTGAACAACTCAGAAACAGTTTGGAGAGGTTCGGGCTGGAATTCCGTTACAGCGTTTAGCAACCTGTAATCAATGCACAGCCGAACTTCCTTATTGGGCTTCTGCAACAGCACTACGCTCGAGCTGTAAGGAGATGTAGACTCACTGATAATTCCTGCCTGACGCAGCTTGTCTATTTCTCCGCGAAGTGCATCAGCTTTAGCGTACAGGATGGGGTAAACTCTGGTTTGAACAGGGGTCTCGTTTGTTAATTTCATATCAAATTCAATGAGATTTGTTCGACCAGGTACATCCGTTAAGACTGCGCTGTACTGTTTTAGTAGAACCCTAGTTTCTGTTTGTTGTTCTGGTGAGAGATTGTCGCCGAACTTGACATCTTTAAAGGATTCTGTGGGTTGCAGTGGATACTCCATGCAACCATCATCATCTTCCTCGTCTTCCGTTGCTATGGCGACAGCCAGGAGATGCTCGGAGGATGGTACCGGTCTTTCCAAATATTTCTTTAGCAGATTTATGTGGAAGACCTTCTCCTTTCCTTTGATGGAGATCTTGTAGTTGGTACGTGAGATCTTTTTAAGGACGGTAAACGGTCCTTGCCATCCGATGCGAAGTTTATTGCTTCCGGTTGGAAGTAGCAATAGGACTTTCTCCCCTGGTTGTAGTTCTCTCTCTTTTGCAGCTTTGTTGTATCTTTTAGTAATTTTAGCGCAGGCTTTCTTAAGGTTGGTAGTAGCTAGATCCCATCCTAGCTTTAGCCTTTCCTTAAGCTCAGATACATACTTGCTTGCAGAGACGACTGTCTCGTCAGCCTTCTGGTCTGTCAGGGACCGAAGTAAGGCTTCTAGTGGCCCCTTAAAAGGTCTGCCAAATAAAAGTGTAGCTGGCGCAAAACCCGTAGACGCTTGGGGTACCTCTCGGTAGGCGAATAAGGCAGCCGATATATATTGGTCCCAGTCTTCCGGTTTCTCCTGACCCAGCTTACGTAACATCATGGTGAGGGTACCGTTAAAACGTTCCACGAGCCCATTTCCGGCCGGATGGTAGGGACTTGTGTGGATATGTTTGGCCCTCAAGATCTTAAAGATCTCCTCCATTAACAGGCTACGGAATTGGGATCCATTGTCCGTCAAAACTTGTTGAGGGAATCCCAACCGTGTAAAAATTTGCACAAGGGCTTCTGCGACATGCTTGGAATTAGTGCATGGTAGCGGTACGGCTTCGGCCCACATAGTGCAAGTGTCAACTAAGGTCAGGATGAACCTGTTCCTTCTTTTGGTCTTTTCCAGAGGACCAATAATGTCGACAGCAACCCGTTCAAATGGAGTCCCTACTATTGGCATTTGCCCCATAGGTACTGGGGGGTGTCAAGTGCTTGGGTGCTACCCGTTGGCACTGGGCGCAGGATTTCACATACCTGACAATGTCAGAGTTCATTCCTGGCCACCAATAGTGGTTTTTTATTCGCTGAATAGTGGCGTTTTGTCCCATATGTCCGCTAAAGGGAAGAGAGTGCCCCATTTCTAAGATCTGGTTTCTGTACTGCGTCGGTACTAGGAGCTGGTTATTCCCCGTGTCCGGGTTGCCCGTTCTACGATACAATACACCATCCTTAGAAAAGATGTCTCCGTTGTGTCTGGGGTCCTTAGCCATGGGCAGTTTTTTAAAGCAGGGCGTCAGAGTAGGGTCCTTTTGTTGCGCCTCCTTCAGTTCATTCGGCAACAAGTTTGGCGCAGGCTCCCTCTCCTTCTTGGCTTGCCCTCTTGTGGTTACCGCTGCCCCAATCGGCTCCTTAGGTCTCCCAATGAACACATATCTACATCCCAGGATAACTGGGTAGATCGGATCATCCATTATGGCCGCTTTAATAACTCCTCTGACAAAGTCAGAGTGTATTTCTACCAGTGCGATAGGAAGCGTCCTGGGTGCATCACTCCTGAAAACTCCACTAAGTTTGACGGTTTCCTCTGTCTCCTGACCGGGTTTGACTAGGTGCCTAGCGACAATACAATCAAAACTTAATCCAGTGTCAAAAAGACAAGTAGTGGAGGTACCGTTCAAAATTACAGTTCCTCGAGTTGAGGGTCGGTCCCCCTCAGGTTGAGAATCACTGACATTGACTCTACCTTTCGAGGCTGTATGCAAACATCCAATGCGGTTTGCACCGGTTTGTTTGCCCTGATCAGACGTTCCTGGTGTAGGGGTCTTCCCTTTTCCTTGACCTTGGTGGCCGCGCTGCCACGTAGGCTTGTTGGGTTGATCAGAATTGTTGTTGGGGGGGTATCGGGTATTGTAGAATTTCGATTTTTCCTGGGGAGGTTTCTGGGTATTGTTATCTCGTTGGTTATAATGTTGAGAGGAAGTGGAAGAATAGGATGCCTGCTCTAGATTCTGTTTTCGAGATGGCTCATCGGTGGGTTTACGTTTAGTGCTGGGAAGTTCGGCCATTGCATTGCTATAGCGTTCGGCTTTATTGAGTATGTCTTCAAGCCTGACTGCCCCCTGTTCAGCCAAAAATCTACGTGTTTCATTCGACAAAGTGGATTTTATCTGCTCCACAAGAACAAGTTCGAGGAGTCCCTCATATGAAAGAGGTAGGTCAGATAATTCAATGCACTTTGTCAGATAACCCGTGAGACGTGAAGAGAACTGTGGAAATGTTTCCGTGCTCTCTTTTCGGCTGTTTCTGAACAACTGCAGAAACTTTCGGGCAGTCATCTCAAACTGCTGTAGTAAGGCCTTTTTCAACATGTCGTAATCATGTTGATTCGGTCCCAGCTTTGTGTACACGTCATAAGCATTGCCTTTCAGTGACGTTGAAAGTTTGAGCGCCCAGCGGGTACTCTCTAACCCATAAAGATTCGCGAGTCTCTCGAATTTTTCTAGGTAGCTGTCAATTTTTTCGTTAGGGCTAGGAAAAGATTCTAAAGAAAACGACATAGCAGTTAATTGGGCAGATTGAGTACTGGAGAGGTCCATTGATTGAGACTGGGGCGAAGACGGCTCTCCGTTAGTCGAAGTAGAGGCGCCCCGACTCTCTAGAGCCTTAAGCGCCAGTTGATGCTGTCTTTCCTTGTCTCTCTCTCTCTCTCTCTGCGAGTTTCCATCTCTGCTTCAATTTTCTTCTGTTCCAAAAGACGTTCTTCCGCTTCTTTCTTATCTGCCCTCTCCTGGGCTTCTCTCCTCTCTGTTCTTTCTTTCTCTTCCTTCCTCTCAGCTTCTGCTCTCTGTTGCTCCGCCTTCCTCTCAGCTTCGGCTCTCTGTTGCTCCGCGTCATATATTTCCAATTCCTGGTTAATAAACGCGTTTGCAGCTTCTGCATCTAATCCTGCCTCTTTCGAATTATAATAGCAAATATATTGGTTTATCTGTACTTTCTACTGCTGTGGAGAGAAAACAACCTGTAAATATGCTGTGTGGACAACCCAAATACTTAAAGAACGTTTGTCTAGGGGTGTAATTATTTATTTATTTCCCTAATTCACAAAGACAAATCATTCACACTCTACCTAGTTAGACCCAAACTAAATCAGACTCAAAATATCTTTAACCCGGCTATGCGATTGCCTCAATTGTAGCTCAAGATCCCAGAACCAGCCCACAAATATGTGTGCATCAAATGTATCTCAAAATTATCCCAGACGAGCCGGCCAAATATTGTCGTAAATTTATTTTGAGAGAAAAGAGTCGTAGAAATAGTGGTCCGGTTTAGAGTGGAAAATGATGATGGAAAGCTCAGTGATAGAAAATGTAGAGATTTAATAGTTACTTCACAGCGTGCTGGAGGAGAGTAAAGACAGACTTATTTACGACAAATCGTGTCTCTCAATCTTCTCTTTCACTCTCCTGGTCAAACAATTATTTGCCAGTTTTCCAGACTCGCATCTGCGCGCTCACCGATTTGGTGTTTTCAAACACACACACGACGTTGATACAAACTATATTAAACGAATAGGGGAAATGTTGGGCTTTGGGTATATCCAACACACAGAACTAAATGAGTTTAGGTGATTTTATTCACTTTAAACATCAATCACTAAAAATATCAGATATTACATAAATTATCATAAGTACACAAGTGCAAATAACAAGTTTGGAAGGGGTGAAGAAGATTGGTATCGACTAAGCCCTTCCCGCTTATTAGACAAAGACAAACCCAGTCCAAAGATAGATAATATCAGGAACATAGGTACGTTAACCTAACAGTGAAGTTAATTACTCTGAAAGAGGTGTTACAAAATTAGGTATAGGTGATAGAAAAAAACTTGTTCTTCCCAGCTGTTCTTCCCTTTACTAAGCAAATGGAAAGGAGGTGGTTTTAAACAGAGTTAACAAATTATCAACTATCCCACTTAAAGGAACAATGTAGGGTATACAGAAAAGATATATATTACCAGGGAAGCAAGTTAACAAAATGGTCACACAAAAGAATTAATTTCCTGTCATTCATACACGCGCTAGCAAAGGCCTTCACTCATCTTGCTCTCACTTACCGATTGTGAAAAAATCTTGCACTCCATAGAATAACACAACAGCAGTTACACCTCAACTAAATGTATGAGTGTTTGTTCAAGTTCTAGCCCCAGATTATCGGGTAGGCGGTCAGCACATAAAAGGATCCCGTAATCGCTGGAAAATGAATCTGTAGTTGTGTCTCTTTTCTTAATAACAGTTTCTATGGGAGGGCACGGTCTCTGATACCGGGGTGAGGATGGTGTGGTCTATTTGACTATGCCGCTGATAATAAAATTCTTACGCGTGCTGGTACACTTTATCCGTGAGGTATGGTTTAAGTCCAGTGAGAAAACTAAGTCACATCACTGTTCAGGAAATTATGAATTATCTCTCTGTGTCAGTAAACTAACAAAGCTCGGGCCAGTGTTCTTCTTCCCGTTACGACTTAAGTTGTTTGATGGTGCGTTAAATTTGTCTTTGGGTGTGCTTTCTTTGCTATAAGTTAGATAGCGGAATTCCAAACATAGAATCGCCTCAAAGATTAAAAATTTACACAGTCTCAACAAGTTCTGCGTCAGGGGAACTCTACACACTGTTTATGCTTTGCTTTGCTTAGATTGATTTCTTTATTGCTTTCTTAATGCTGGGATCGCACAGGTTACGATCACTCTGTATGAAAGAAAAAAAAGACATGTAATATACCGAAAACAAATAACCTTCTAAAGCGCGATGAATTTCCCGTTTAGCCTATTATATATATGCTCGCGTATTTAATTATGTATTTAATAAACACTGCGCGAGTTCTAGTGGTTAAAAACACACATCTATAAAACTAGGACTAAACTGAATTTATTAATTATAAATTCCTTCGCGACTTTAAAAGTTAATTTAAGCATCTATTATCTTTTGAAATAATATAATAGATAGATCATTATATTTAAAACTGGAACTCTTGAGATGGTTTAATTAAATAGATTTAAATTAACACAAAATCCCTTTAAATAGAATGACTGAGCTAGACCACTGATCACTTTACACAATATATATTTTACCGCTTTGCACAGAATTAGAAATCACTGCAAATATATATAAAATCCAGGGGAAAATCTATAACAAGATTTCAATAAAGCTAGTGCTTCTGTAAAGATCTGGCCAGCGAGTGATAACGTGTCTAGTTCTACATGGTCTATTTAGCTAAAATGAAATGTAAGTTGAGTGGGACATGATAAACTTGACAACTTATTTGATCTCACGAACTTTTGGGGATCTGACCGCCAAATCAAGAGAAGAAGCCGCCCCCTGGTCTTCGTATCCGCTCGCTGCTGCCCGTTTCGCTTTCCCCCGTTCGCTCGGTTCCTCGATTGACACCGAGACGCGAAATTAGCGGCAAGCAACTGCGTCTCGTATCAGGGAAAACTACTGTCTTTGATAACGCCGATAGTCTCCCCTAAAATCCCTCGGTCTGTCTCTTTGATCTCGTCGCTGTATCCTACATGAGTCCCGGTGGAATGCGTTCTGGCAAACGAAAAGTTACAACAAATGTTCAGGGGTTCTAATGTTATGAAAAGCTAAAAGTCCCTTTAAATCATCCATCATATCAGGGAGAATTCACTTGTCAAACTAGACGTACGTCACAGATTGAAAACTGTTAAAAAGGAACAATCTCTGATGTAGAAGGGACATATACTGTGATGACTGATTCAATTACATTCAAAGTTTTAATAAAGGAACTAACGATGATTGGATAATCATATCATAATTCGATAATATGAACCTTGTGTCTTAATGAACTTTCATACAAGTCAACAGGATATAACAACGATTGGATCTTCATGTCCGATATTGTTAAATTTTCTAGTTATTAAATTAATATATAATAAAATAAAGTTAAAGTGTGATGAAATAAAAAAAAAAATAAAATATACAAAGAAAAGATGAAACAAAATAATATCACACCAATTAATATTTTAATTAGTGTAATTATCAAGGTAATAGATATTACATTATGACATTTCATATTTATAGTTAAAATGTATGAATTTTTTTTGTTCCTTTCTTCTGATTGCGTTAATTTAATTAGGTATCTATCCTTACACTTCATTTTCACACGCATTCTAATTTAATGTATACTTTAATATTTGGTTTTAATTGTCCGTACTTCTCAATTTTTATTTCTTTTACTCTCTTATACTATTTCTCATTTTCTTCAATTAGATAGTAATTAGTTAGTACCAGACGTACATACTATAATTAATTATTTTAATTTTAGTTAGTTAGAATAATTTTAATAACACCTCACATTATTAGTTAGTCGATACATACAACAAATTAATTAGTTAATTAGTTAGTGACAGTGACATTTCCTTGTTTAATATAAGTTATATGTATGATATGACGTTGATTTTATTATAAGATATTACTGACATGACCACGACACTGTTCTAGATAGAACATCGTAGGTCATACGTCGGGTCTTGTTAAATTTTTGATAATTTGATTAATATTATTCAAAATAAATCTATCTAATAGATTTTTTTTCCCCCGTCTGACAGGAAATCTGTTACGGTGTTATTTTAAATGACGGCGTCTGCTGGGGTTTAGCCATGCGCAACGTTAGGGGTCATTAACATTTATAGAATATGTCGATATTTTACGGTATACTGAACGCGAAATATATGCGGAGATTATGACGCATTCGCGTTGGGAAGGTCACGCTGGGTGACTTGGTTACATGGCCCTTGTTATGCTATCCGTCAAGCAAGAAGGTCGTGTCTTGTATTTCTTCCAAGGAAAAAAAGGCTGAGTATATAGCCTAAATTAGATATATGAATCGATGTAGAACTCAGGGTCAGTTCGGTTATTAATCTAAGTATGAGATTAATTAAATTAAACTAAATGATGGAAGGAGAATCGCATTATGATTCAAATTGTAGCTGTCAAGAACTCATGTGCTCATTTCTGGCTGTTGACTACAACAGCGCACGTATATAGCCACGATGTTCTTCTGACATATTGTTTTGACACGGACGGACATGAATACTATGCATGTAATTTCTAATGACTATATATGAATGTATACCGATGTGAACTGTCTTCGTGCGTCAACTTGTAATAAATATTGGACTCGAATCGAAGGCTTACCCACATTCCTTTGATTGCGTTTGATTGCTTCAACTTGCATTGTTGACGGTCCTTTGACCTGATGAACTCTTTCTTGTAAGAAGTTTATAGTAATAATGGATGAGTTCGTACGGAATCGGGGTTTGCTTGGACACAAGTTGTGTAATGATAAATAAGCAAGCATCCCAACTAAACTTATAATAATCGAACGAAGGACCCTCCAACACCAGTAAACCACCCACGCAACACCCTCTTCACTCTACACGCGTTAGTGGCGGATAATCACCCTGCTGGCTTTGTCTCTGATATATACACACACGCAAGTGGTTAAAATTTTGTGACGTAGCACCATTCGGTCTGCATGCATACGGTAGTTTAAAAATAAAAGGAAAAATGCAATTAACGTGAGATGTTTTTTGAATGTGTAACACTAAATAGGGTGTGAGACGGAGTGACCTTAGTTCGTGTTTACAAATTTAAATTGAATAGGAGAGGAAATGTTTTATTTGAAGCATTGTAGGAAATAAAACGATACTAGGCATTAGAAAGACATACAAGAATAAATATGTACTGACTGTGTAATAGATAACAGCAGGATTAATAAGTATGTATTAGTATTTAAAACTATTAAGAAATAAAGAAGTTGGACAGAAGACAGATAGACAGATGGACTTGAAAATCTTTCTCAGTTTCGCCCGTAGGTGGGGTTAAAGGGGAAGGAGTCCTTATTTTGAATATTTGAGGTCAGTTTTATTTGAAAAGGAACGCTAGACACTAAACAGTCTCTGATTGGCTGTAGTATAATAGACTAACGGTTGTATAAAACCAATTAGTATAGGGGGTCACTAGATGAAAAATTTCTTACACTAAAGATGTTGTTGTTATAGACAAGGCAAGAGTACTGTCTTGTTTGCTAATTCTGCACTAGCAGCAATCTGGATTTGTTACCATATATCGCAATATTCAACTAATTGGTGTTTAAAATTTCTTTGATTGCGGTAAGAATGAAAACCTTTATATTAACATTTATATTGTCATTTTTATCATGTATGCATTATCAACTCTGTATGAACCTAAAAGGGGAAACATTTATCTAGAGTGAAGCCAACATCAAACTCTGTGTTGTTTCACAGCGTTGTTAGGAAATGTATTAACCTGGTGTAGAAAAGCCAGACAGGCTTTCTGCCATATGGGGAGAAAAGAAAATTAAATATTTATGATGAAAAAAATGTTGTGTTATGACATAAGACCAGGAAGATCACTGGCCGTCTTCTTCAGCAAGTCACCGTGATTGTACATGACTTGATAGTATTAATGTAAAATGTTTCCTTTATCAAGGAAAATGTCAAACGGTGGTTTGAAAGTTATTTATCCAGAAGAGGGTACCAACCAAATTGAGAACGTTAACTAATTGTTTAGTTACCATACTGATGTCTGATGATATTGAACGTTAGAGTAGGGAAAGAGAGAGATTATTAGATGCTGAGTGGGACACATTTGTATTGTTCCAGAGTTTTATCTACAAGTGAAAGTGAGCCCAGGTGATCTAACACCTGTCCTTATGTTCTGCAGTGAAGCCTAACTACTGAGTGGGTACACAGTGATTTACCTATAGAAGCAGAATCGTGTCTTGGCAGTGGATGCTGGCGTTTTATACATACTTCAACCAGCCTGGTTCCAGAGACCTCAGATAAGACTTGTCTGGGAAATTGATATCACAAACAATCCACTCTCTCAGTTTTTCACAAAAGATAGTGTATCAGACAGTGAGGAACAAAAACGTTCAATAAACTTGTACCCTTTTCTAGGAGCAAGAAATACTTGACATTTTCCCAGCTTGAGACATATAAATAATTGTGGGATAACACCGACTCAATGACAGTTGTAAAATAATTGGTTGTAAATAATTACATTATCATGTTGAGTTGATTATTCCTGTGTCAGAAGAATAACTAGATACAGGAAAATAAATTGTAAAAAAAAAAATTTGTTCAATTGAAAACTTAACCAGTGACTTGTTTAAAAATTGTTTACTAGTAATAGGTGTAGTTGTTGTCCTGTTTCACACTTTATCACATTGCATATACCCTAGACACTTGCTAGATAACATACTCACACCATTACACTTCAGTAGGGGAAATATATATCGGGTGAGGACACTGGTGGAAGCAGACAAGTTCCCTGTAACTTATCTGAATTTCATACACTTCAGGGGCTTGCACAGCTAACCTCACACCAGATACCATTTATATAATATTTAAATCATTAATAACACCTAATCCACCACATATAGACAGATGATCAACTTAACAACAACTGTACATTATTATAGACGATCAACTTAACAACAATGGTACATTATTACAATCTGAATTTTAGTGGTATTGCTCCGATAATAACACCTCACGGTAGAAGGGGAGCGACTAAGTAAGTAAGTATAACTTTTTTAAAACTCAGATCTTCAACATGGTGACACTTCACAAGACATAATAAACTTTTTTATTTTTTTTTTACATTAGATTAGAGCTTACTACATATTACAATATTCTTCAGCCAATTTTCTAAAGTTTGTTGCATAATATATACTTCTACTGAATTAACATATAAGTCAACTGCTTGTTATTAAAACATTCCCCACAGAAAAAATGCCCCCATTTCGAGGCCTGGATAAACCCCCCAAAAAAACAGCCTGAAACAATGAGTAAACAAACTCATTCTGTGACACCTTACCAAATTTGACCAAACAGCTCATTACAAACTGAAATACAACATGGTTAATTAACTTACAATTTTTAACATAGCACTCTTCATTTAAACTCACCTAGTTTAGGGTCTTCTGTGACTTCTTTTGTACCTCGTTTCACATACTTCATTAGCCAGTCAAAAATCTGAACGTTACAGTGAACTGATATATCAACCTCTTCCCATCGCTGAGCGTCAATGGACAGATATTCAGCAAAGTATTTCATTTCTCGAACTAGCAGATCTCTTGGGCAGTTAAAATCTTTCTTTACTGGAGATTTAAAAGTTGTATAACTTTAATTAGGAATGGTTGAGACTTCTGGTGTTCATTTATTTTCATGTGGTATTTTAAACATGACAAACCAAGAATGCTGACCTGTACTAATTATTAATTCACTGACATATGCGAGAGAATGAGACATCAGCTAGCATGGATGAACAATAGAGGCAGTTAATGATGATGGCCAGGACATACTTACAAGAAAAAAGTAACAAGTATAACCAGACAGCTCATGATTGACACAGGGAAAAAGAAGAATGTGAAAACCAAAGAGAAACTGGAAAAGAATGGCAGAAAAGAAAGCCAATGGAAACAGAAACTCATGAGCAGACGTGAGAAAGATGGCCCACATAAGAAACCAGTGGAAAATAAATATGCAACCTTATGCTCCATGGGGATTGAAAGAGAGTAATGATGAATTAACATCCTAAATGCAGTCAGTGATAATATGATCACATGAAAACTGTAGTAAAGTAACTCCGTGTAACTCCCCGCTCAAATTTCCCCGATTCAAAAATCTAGTAACGTAAAGTCACAGCCTATAAACCACTACTACTAGATTTGAAAAATTGCCAAGGGCAAACCTACCGCTAAAAATTGGACAAAATAATTTGAATTTTCCGCTATTACAGTTAAAAATCTATAAATAAATTCCATGTTTGACCTTGGTCTCAAGGCCATCGTCAAATCAACCGCTAACATTTAAAATAAAGAATTTGAATTTTCTAACGCCAAGCGAAAAAATACAACCCCCTCCCCCAAAAAACACGCACACGCTCGACCCTTCCCAATATTTATGACGAAAGCCGTAAAGTTTGGCCACGAACCAACTTGTTACCGCGTTGTAATAGGGGGGAGAGAAGGGGTTACAATGGAAATCAAGCCTAACTTGTGCGTTTGAAAAAACACTTAGATAATTTATTTCGTTATAAATAACAGGGATGTCTTGAAGGCTAACGCTAATATTAGTTAATATATATCATAAAATTTTCCCTTATAATAAATTATCTGGCCTTAGAAAATTATTTTATTAATGTTTTAGTTCAGTGAACGGAGCCCTATAAATTATAAAAAAATTTACCAAGATGAAAACGGTGATAAAGGGGTAAAGGAAACCTACATAGGAAGATAGAGGACAGTTGTCCCTTTAATAATCACTTTTAATATTAAAAATTGACCCATTAATAACCAAGATATTGTATAAATAAAAATTGAGACAGACGAACAAACCCACTTGTAAACTGCTCAATTTGGTTGCGTGAGAAAGTTGGAAATTTCTTGTCACGCGTTTTGATTGGTTAAGGCATAGAGTAGCTTGGGGCAATAAAATTAACATTTCGCTGGCAACAACCGCCATTTGAAATTAAAACTATCTAAAGCTGACATCGGAGGGAAAGCCTATGCCAAAGTCAGGCTTATGAAACTTTAAAAGCACACCCTATCTATTATATGAACGACAAGCCCTGTATAGGATGTTGTAAAAAGATATTAAGGGATCACAAGCTATGTATTGTACACCCCTATCTATTGTATGGAAGAAACTTCTTGGAGGAGGAAACAAGAGATATGTACTATCACTGCAGAAGAATGTTTACACAGCAGTGGTGTTAAACAATGGCAGATACAGATTGGTGCAATGATCAGCACACATAACTGATCAGGGTGAATTGTCACCGTGTTTGTGTGTGGAAGTAAATATTAGATGAGATCTATATGGGGAGGGCATTTTCCTCTTATTACAGGTTATATACCAGCATACCTAGTGGTGGCAGGAAACCTGGTGAGGGAAGAGAGTTTGGGAGGAACGCTCAGCCTTGGTGCCGCAGCTACCCCACGTCTTCAGCTCAAAAGCCAGTTAATGTAGGCCTATATAAGAACTCAAGGGCCAACAGTTGTCACCAATTTCTAAGATAAGTCCGTTATACCGGCACTGATAGTGTTACATCAATAATTCCACCACAACCAAAATAATAATAAATAATAAACTCACTTGATATGATGAAGAAGACAATCTGTTCAACATAGTAACAGTGATACGTACAAGCAGATAGACAGAGCAGTGAGTGAAATTCTTACAGTGATCTTTATTCCGAGAAACCAGATTTTTGGACAAAGTTCCAGTTATTTATTTTAAATAATGTATATAAACAAATTTATTGAGTTTGACAATCCCTGTCCCAGAAAAATTGAGGTACAGGGACATTAAATTGTAAGATAATTACCTAAATTTTAACCAAAGTCTTACTCACTTTAATATTATTGAGTTACAGTTCTGTTTACATGTCATTTCGTCCTCATATTAAATACATTAACCTAGACACTCTCAGCCACACAACATCACAGAGCCTATTTTACACAGATTGAAATCTGAGAGGTGGCAGATAGGGACTCTGAGAATCATCATCATCAACAATTAGACTCAGGGAACTTACACAGCTTGACCTCAATCTGTTTACCCCTAATTTATAACACCAGTAACCTCATTTACCACAAAAACAATGGATGACTGAGAAACACAGTATTAAAACAACAGATGACTGAGTATCACAGTGTTAATAATATATGTAATATGAGCAGACGTGAGAAAGATGGCCCACATAAGAAACCAGTGGAAAATAAATATGCAACCTTATGCTCCATGGGGATTGAAAGAGAGTAATGATGAATTAACATCCTAAATGCAGTCAGTGATAATATGATCACATGAAAACTGTAGTAAAGTAACTCCGTGTAACTCCCCGCTCAAATAATATATGTAATAAGGCCAAGACTGGGACTTTTCCTGGCGCCGACATTGGTGGTGATCACGACATGGTATTGATGATGCTCAGGCTTAAACTTAAAAAGAACTATAATCAAAACAGATGTTCTCAGTTAAGATTCAATTTAGACAAACTGAAAGATCCAGAAATCGCGGGAATCTTTGAGGCAACTGTTGGAGGAAAATTCGCAGCTCTCAACTTTTTGGAGGATGATATCAACTCAATCACAGAGAACATGAAAGACGTGCTCATTGAATCAGCAACAGAAATACTTGGTAAAAGAAAGAAAATAAACAATCCATGGGTTACAGATGACATTCTAAAGTTATGTGATACACGGCGGGAAATGAAAAAGGTTAAGAAAGAGGTTCCTGAAGCAGCATGGCAATACAGTATGGTGAACAAAAATATTAGGAAGAAAATGAAACAGGCCAAAGAAAAATGGGTAGCTGATCAATGTGAGTCCATTAATACGGGGCTAATAAAAGGTAACAGCAAGGCAGCTTTTGACACATTAAGAAAACTATCAAAACCTCAACAGCCCAGGGTAACTGTCATAGAAGATAGCAATGGGGCTCTGCTCAATGAAAAACAGCTGTAACGAGAAGGTGGACAGAATATTGTAAAGAATTATATAACTGTAAACTTGACACTGACTTGGGCATATTAAACAACATTAAGTGCGAAAACAGGGAACTCGGAAATGCAGCAATATTACGGGAAGAAGTGGAAGAGGCTATATGTTCGATGAAAGGAGGGAAGTCACCGGGTGTGGATAATATACCAGCAGAGCTCTTGAAATATGGAGGACCAGATATAGTAAAAATCATGACAACAATTTGCCAGAAGATATGGACTACAAAAAAATGGCCAAAAGAATGGACGCAGTCATTAGTAATACCGCTTCCAAAGAAAGGAAATCTAAAAATGTGCAAGAACTACAGAACCATTAGCCTTATTAGTCATCCAAGTAAGGTAATGTTAAGGATACTTTTGAACAGAATAAAACAGAAATCAGAAGAAATCTTGTCAAAGGAACAGGCTGGCTTTAGACCAAAAAGAAGTACCTCAGAACAAATCTTCAATATTAGATTACTTATCGAAAAACATCTCCAACATCAACACGATTTATACCATAACTTCATCGATTTCACAAAAGCCTTCGATCGAGTCTGGCATGAAGGCTTATGGCAAGTAATGAGAAAATTCAATTTTGATACCAACATCATAGATATCATTGAAGCACTATACAAGGACGCAAGCAGTGCTGTTTTTGTAAGCAACGACATTGGAGAATTTTTCAAAACAACTGTAGCAGTTCGCCAAGGATGTATCCTGTCACCAGTGCTCTTTAATATATATCTAGAACATATTATGCAGGAGGCTCTCTACGATTATAAATCAACCATATCGATTGGAGGCCGACCTCTGTGCAACCTACGTTTTGCTGATGATATTGATCTGATAGCTGGATCAGAATCAGAACTTCAAGACCTTACCTCTAGACTGGAGAAAGTAACAAGAACGTATGGGATGGAAATTAATATAGAAAAAAGCAAGATATTGGTGAATAGCCATAAGAAACATGTTCCGACCAACATTACGTTAAATGGGCAAACGTTAGAAGTTAACACCTTTAAATATCTTGGGTCCACTATATGTAGTGATGGAAGATCAATTAAAGAAATCAAGACAAGACTTGAGATGGCCTCAGCTGCCATGACAAGGTTGAATGTGATCTGGAAAAGTAACATCAGTTTTCCTGTGAAGATCAAATTATACAAATCACTTGTATTATCTATTCTCTTGTATGGGTGTGAGGGCTGGACACTCACTGCAGATACGGAGCGATGGATTCAGGCTTTCGAGCATAAATGTTATAGAAGAATTTTGCGCATTTGCTATAAAGAGCACAAAACAAATGTCTATGTTAGAGAGAAGATAAACACCTATGCAGGCCACCAAGAACCACTTTTGTCAATAGTGAAACGTCGAAAGCTTGCCTGGTTTGGTCATGTAACTCGTCATGACTCCCTTTCGAAAACGATCCTTCAGGGAACAGTCGAAGGTAAACGGAGAAGAAGGCAGAGAAAATCCTGGGCTGATAACATCAAAGAATGGGCAGGACACAGTTTTTCCACACTTGTACGCATTGCTGAGAATAGAGAGCAGTGGAGGACCCTGTCTGCTGATGCTTCCACCATGGCACCCCTACGACCCATGACGGGTTACGGGCTGAGATGATGATGAATAATACATGGATGACTTTATAGTTTTGAATATTTCAGAAAAACAATAAATACAGGTTTCATTCTGAACATGTCAAAAATATTTGTGTCATCTGTGTGGTTAATTAATAGATCAAATATGCAGGTTTCATTCTTAAACCTTATAATTATCTGTGCATTGTATGCATGACCAACAAATGTACAGAATATACATATTTAATTTTTGAACTTGTCACTTACTTGTGTGTTATCTGTGTACCTAACAAATATACAACAAATAAAGGCTCCATTTTTAACTTTTCATTTATCTTTGCGCTATCTGTGTGATTAATGCATGGAACAAATATGAACGCTACATTTAAACTTTTCCAGATAACTTTGTATTGTCTGACTTACACAAAATATTAAGGTTTCATTTTTTAACTTGCCATTTATCTTTACATTCTCTGTGTGAGTAATGAGCATGCAAAATACACTTGGTGCATTTTTTGACTTGCAAATATATTCGTGTTTTCTGTGTGACAAATGAATCTACAAAATATTCAAGAAAATATGTAGTGGAAGTCAAGTGTTTATGTGTAAATGGACTCCAATTTAAGAAATTCGAATGTGCTTGGTTGTCAGAAACAAACATAAATATTTCAGACAGGACAACTTACAGTTTTTAGCTTCATCACAGACATGAATCACCATAACTGGCCTTGATATGAAAATAAAACAAAATTATGAATGAAATAGGCAAAGTATTTAGTTCTCTAATGTGGGACTGGTACATGTAAGTTTCATATTAGCACAGTTTGCAGGATTTTTCAAGCTTAAATTGAATGAACAGAATTGATAACATAAGTGCCGTGTATACAACCAGTGCGCAACAGGAACAATTAGCATTCATACCCTTCAACATTTGCTGAGGGAGACTGAGCACCTATGGGTTTGCCCAGAGTGCAATGGCGTTGATTCTGATTAACATTAACATTAAACTTAAGGAAATTGGCTGAAGAATGTTGTGAAACAATGTTGAGTTCTTATGTGATGTAATAATTGTTTGTTATGTCTTACAAAGTGTAGAAACCATTAAAAAAATCAAAACAAAAAATTAATAAAAATTGTGCAATATTTCAGCTCTACTTAATTCCTTTGCGGTAAAAACCTAGGAATCAAACATTTCTTCTTCTTCAAGTACCATGCCTAGTGGAGTAGGAGATCATGTCTCTCCACAACTTCCCATCTCCAGTACAATTTATCAATTCTGCTGTTTGTTGACTTCTTTCCATGCCACGATGTGAAACTGTCCAGGATTTGCTCTCTTTGTCTTCCCCTATCTCTTTTTCCTTCAGTCTTATCTGTTGTTACGATATATTTCAGCTTTCCTCTTATCATTACATGCCCAAAAAAAAAGTGGATTGCTTCTTTCTAGCTTGTAAAATAAGTTTCCTTTGCACATTGGCCTCTTTCAGGACATCCTAATTTTAGAGTTTATCGAAAATTGAAACTTATATCCAGTGAATCCAAGTAATTTTTATGATTTTTGGCTTAATTGGACTCTTACTTACACAGTCCTTTTTCACACAATTTAGTTAATTTATTACTCAAAAACACCAAATTTGTTAAACGTCCTTCTCAGAATCAAAAATAGGTTATTATTGCTATCGAAATCACTAAAATTCATTTAGAAATAATCTATTGCGGTTTATCCATTGATAGTTTATGACTGTAACATATGTGATTATACTACTTGTAATCAGACTGCCTAATGATGTCATTAACTGATATAAGTATGCAAAGATGAATCACCAAAATACTTCTTTTGCTACCAGTTCTTCTTCTTCTTCTTCTTCTTCCTCGTTCATCCTGAAAAGGACGTTGGTTGCGTTGTGTCTGTTTACACCGGAGCTGCAATATCTGCGCCTTTCGGCTGACACATCTGACTTCAGCACTGCATTTTTTGGGACCGGGTTTGCCTTCCCTCTTCGATCCCTACTCTCAGCCAGACTGCAGTGATGCAGCCTGTTTCCAGGACCACCACGTGGAGTAGGGTCTTGGTTAGCTCTGGTTCGCTGACCCTGACGCAAGCAGTCAAGCTATGGGTCGCTGACTGCATTCTCTATTGCTGCATCTTTGGGTCCCGCTACCAGTTCAAAACACATGGTCCACTTAAGTGTTTTCATGATTTTAAGAAGGTACAGCCACTTATATTCTAATTTTTCGTTCAAATTTGGAATTCACATCAAGTGGGAACACCATGCAGCCCCCGGGTAGATATATGGGGTAACCTGGTGCACCATACGGCTCGTGGGTTAGAATGAGTTAAATAATTATTCTGAAATAAAATAACAAGAGGTTTATATGGAATTTTGTTCTTGATGTGTGTGCGTGCGCATGTATGTCTGTGTGTTTAGTTTTTTTTTTTTTTTACCAAATATGTTTGACTACAAAGACCCAATAAAGAAGAAATGGAAAGTAATTTAATGACCACTGTAGAATTAGTGCCGTCACCAGGACATGTAGCAGAAGGAGCATACCATAATTCTTTCTCGTTATTTTCTGGCAAGTTATTTGCTCGTTTATAAAAGAACTGAATTAAATTGGTGACGCTTTTGTTATTGATAGCTCATGAAGACATCAGTCTTTATAACATTGCCCAAAAAACCTAACGCAACAGAATGTTCAGACTTCAGAACAATCAGCCTGATGAGTCATGCAATTAAGATACTGCTCAAAATCATGCAAGAAAGAATAAAAAGTAAGGTAGACAGTGAAATCCAAGAAGAACAGTTTGGTTTTAGATGGAACAACGGAACAAGAGAGGCAATATTTTGCCTAAGAATATTAGCAGAAAAATATACAGAGGTCCAAAAAAGTATGTACATGTGCTTCATTGACAATAAGAAGGCTTTTGACAGAGTTCATCATGAGAAAATAATTGAATGCCTCGAAGACATAGGTATTGATGGAAAAGACATAAGAATACTCAGTAACCTTTATTGGGAGCAAACAGCTACAGTAAGATCTGGAAGGAATTATTCACCATACATAGACATAAAAAGAGGTGTCAGACAAGGTTGTGTGCTGTCCCCATGCCTATTTAATCTATACACCGAAAAAATGTTCAATCTTAGATATGCAGATGATACCGTGTTGTTAGCTGAAAGTGAACAGGATTTACAAGAACTAGTGAAGTAAGTGAACAGTATAAGTCATGAATATGGACTGGACATTAATACTGAGAAAACAAAAACTATGATAATTAGCAAAACAGACGATAAGCCCACATTAAAGATAGGCATAAATGGGAAAATCTTGGAACAAGTCAAGAGCTACTCATATCTTGGTCATATAATAACAGAAGATGGTAGATGTGAAACAGAAATCAAGAAGAGAATAGGAATGGCCAAAGCTACCATTCAACAACATGAAACATACACAGACATCTAAACAGATGACTCACAAATTAAAACTGAGAATCATAAAATGTTATATATATTCTGCACTACTGTATTGTGTAGAAACATGGACAATGAATAAGCAATTGGAAGAACGAATTGAGACTCTTGAGATGTGGATGTATAGAAGAATGGGGCACATCTCTTGGAAAGAGAAGAAAACAAATAAGGAGGTCCTAGAAAATCTAGGTATGAAAAGAGAACTAATGAGGGAGATCAAAGTTCAGTAGCTAAAATACTTTGGCCACATAAAAAGGCATAACACCTTGCAGAAGACCATAATAGAAGGGAGAGTTGAAGGCAAACGTGCAAGGGGAAGAAAGCGTTGTAAGTGGGATGATAACATCAAGAGATGGACAGGAAAGAGTCTATCAGAGTGCACTACCAAGACAAGAGACAGAAGACGTTGGAGATCCATTACAGCCAACCTTCATTGTGGAGATGGCAGCTGATGATGATGATGCATAAAGAATGGTGACATTTGGTTATAAATCTTGTAAATGTTTACAAAAAGAAGGGAGGATAAACCTCAAGAGATGCTGTTACCATCACTGCCATATACATTCATTAACGGTATAATGCCAGTTTAGTCTAAGCAGAGTGTGGAATTCCTGTGCACGTAAGTTGACGGTGCCATTAAACTGAGAGTATTAGAATCAAGGACAGTAGAGACATATGCTTAGAAAAGCTTCGATGTCGTATCCTATTCAATGTGGAGTAGATGTTAATAAATGTGTGAACTGTAAAAAGCAGTTAGGCCTTATTTGACTGAGTGCCTGTGGTGCGGGCCAGTGAGTATTGAGTGAATGGCCATATTGAATATCTTATAATTAATCAAATGGACTCTATGAGGATAACCCTGGAAGAGTACTCAGCAGGCCAATATAAAATAATGAGTGTTCAAGCATCGAGTCTAATGCACTCGTAATACAGGACGTCTGGTGGACTGTTCCTGAGAAATATAAATCCAAATAAATTTCCCCGCATCAGATGCATGGAGGCATATCTGGCTTCATCCTTATATGACCACCAGCTTTGCACAATGCTATAGTATGTAGATTTGGATGTGAACCTCTGTCTGTGAGGCTAATTACACCCTCATGTACTCTTGAAATCACCCACACACTTCCAGGGATTCGTCCCTGTGGTGAAACATGTTAAAAACCCAGCCCTGCGCAATAAGCTTGGAAGAATGACTTGAGCCCCAGACTTAACTCTGGCTTTTACCTGATTGCCTGCATGCAGGAGGATCTCACTATGGACCTCATGATAGGCAGGGGGAGCTGAGAAGTGGCTCTGTGTAAGACGTGATGATATCTTTGGAGAGCCCAGAACCAGAGCACAGTATTTTAGCTCTGCATATTTGGAGAGCCCACTTGGATGGCGGGGAATGCACCAGTATGCCACATGCTTCTTACTCCTAGCTTGGGACCAGATATAATAATCCTTTACATGCAAGCCAAGTTGGAGAAACTAGAGCTCATGATTTCAACTTAACACATTTTGAATGGCAGAAAAGCCACAGGAAAAGCCTAGATCTACAGTGTAGATAATACCAAGGACTCTTCAACTTGGTACTGACTGCAAAAAAGCAAAAAGCTTAGCAGCGCTAGTTAAACAACAACAATACCTCAAGAGAGACAGAGAGAGTGGTACAAGGTCAAGCTGAAAATGGTCACACACCTGTGCACTAAAGAGAATCAAGGACACTAACTAACTATATAATAGATAAATATATATTAAAAATACATCACCCATTCTGTCCCACATCTGATGTTTGCTGTCCATTTTTGCTGTTAGGTTTTCCTTTCTCATCACGCTGTCCTGAATAAGTACCAAAAAATAAGAAAGCAATGTATACAATTATAACTGAATGCACATATAGTTTTACATTTAGTCAATAAAAGGTTAAGAAAGTTTACTACAGCACTCTCAGTTTTAAAATGTATGTTAAAATACCACAAAGTATATCTGAGAATGTGAGATCATTAACAGATCTGGATACTGACACATTTCAATTTTGGAACAGCATGACAAAAAAGCCAGTCACACATCAGATGCTGGAACAAAAACCAATAATAAATTCTTACAAGGCCTCATGATGACATGAAGCAACAGAAAAGCATTACAATGAGGCCCCAACATCTGATGATAATTTACTCCACAAAATCCATCACATGCTGAAAATACTGTAAGCTGAAGCCAATAACATGATTTCCTGTAGTTTGTTCCACGCCCTTAACTCTTTCTATCCCAGGCAGTTTTTTGCTTCTACCCAGTCCCAAAGATGGAGGGCATTTTTTTTCTATAAGTGATGTTTCAAAAACAGGCAGTAGACACATATAATAATTCAGCAGACATGGTAAAATGCATCAAACATTACAAAATTGGCTGATGAATGTTGTGAAATGGAATGAGTTCTTGTGACATAATAATTGTTTGTTATTTGTTGCGAAGTGTAGAAACATAAATAATTAAAACAAAAAATTACTTAAAATTGTGCACTTGTGAATAATTCAGCTCTACTTCAGTTTTCTGGATCTATCTGAAGTAAATCTAAAAGGCCTGTTTCATCCTTTCAAACAATGGCTGTTGGAAGTGGTGCAGTTAACTGTTCTCTTGTTTTAACTCTATTTTTGTTATCCATTTCTATTGTAAGTATATGCATGGTTTGTTCCAAAGGAGATGTGGCAGTGACACATTTTATTCTTGATACAGTGCTTAAATAAAACAACTACTTGCATGTTTTTAACCTTCATCTTAAAATGGGGCGGGGAAAAAGAGGAAGATGAAGCAATATGGGAGCGAACTAGCCTGGCTGAGATTTATAAAAAAGAACCACTATCAGAACTGATGAAATGAAGCTAGTAATTTCTCTGTGTACCCTTGTTCTTGCTGGAACTTGGACGACTGTTATTTGTAGAATGTCCATTACACTCAGAGTCTGCTAGACTGAGACAGCTAGAACTATTTGGCACAGGTGTACAGCTGAGGCTGTGGGTCAGGTGCTGCAAGGCCACTTCACCACCACCTGTAAGCAACTCTTCATACCTGCGGGCACACTGTATTAAGGGTGGTAATAAAAGAAATATTTAGGTAATATATTTACAAAGATTACAGAAGGTTTAATGTACTCAATTAGTTACTTAATAAATATTTTAGCCCAGTTAATGAGGATTTTTTTCCCTGCACAGTCTTTTATTAAACTTTGAAACCTGCTATGTATTAAACCTTAAGATAATGCAAACATGCAAAATACAAAACAAAAATGTAACTAGAATATCTTATCTGGAATAAAAGACATTATATGCTCAAATTATAACACACAGGGGTTCAGCGAAGTATTTAATTACAAAAAAAAATGTCAAAACAAAAATACCCTTCACAATGTAATACCCTTCAATGTTAACAAAAATATTTGTTAACATTGTGTTGAATTTTAACATTTTATAACAAGATAGAGACGTTGTTTCTGAGAAGAAGGGTAGGGATAACAAAGATAACCAAAAAAAAATCAAATGACACAAGGCATAGAAAAACATTCTAATAAAATGCCATTAGTAGTAAATGTTCCAAAGTTTCTGTCTCAAACACGAGAAATTTAATTTGTTATTTTCATCACTATCTTTCTTCTCAAACCTCACTGTCGTAGGAGGACTTCTTCCACTTAACTTATCTTATTACCAATAAACTGCAGTGAGTCATTCTGGAAAAGACTTGATAAGTCCTTATTTTCGTTACTACTTCTTCAATCATTCCATGTCTTCAATCATTCCATGTCTTCAATCATTCCATGTCTTCAATCATTCCATATCTTCAATTCACTAGCCACAGTCCTATCTAGAAATTTGCCTCATTCTTCATCCATTGTTGTGTAGCTCCTTCCTATGTTCTGCAGGGGTTCTATGACAATAAATGCCTTGTGATGCTAAATGATGACTTCTGCAATGTGTGTCCTCTATGATGCTAGTGTCTTTTCTGTACACATTGTTTCTCTGTTATCTGTTTTTGTTCCTTTCCTTAGTTCCTTTCAGGTAATCCTGTCACACCACTTTAGTCTATCTCTTCTGTGACAGTGTTCCTTAAAACAAATCAATGCTTTTTTTTTGGTTATCATTTAGACTGTCGTTCTTTTTCTGAGCCAGTCCAAAGCACTAACTTGATATCTGGATTGATAATGTGTTTACTTGAAAAACAGGATTTCTTTTTTAAATTTCAGTCTATTTTCCAAAACAATGAAAGCCTGTGTTTGCATTCTTCTTTCTTATGTGATATCCTTTTATATATCTTAAATATGTGTTTGTGTTGCAGTCATATAGGACTGAATATAAAATAATTCTATTTTACAGAAACATCCTTTTTTTTCTTCTTCGATTTGTGCCATTATTAACTGCACTATGAAAATATGCATCACCACAATATTGGTATTTGTGATGTGGAATATGGCTGACACAGTAAGGAGTACACTATAGCTATGCAGCACTAATCTAAATTGACCCAGAGTAGTCAAAGCAGGTATATTGGACCAGGTTCATTACATGACCTGACCTGTGTGACTCATTCAAGGATAAGTATGTGTTCATATACACAGCCCTCTGTTTTTCTTTTATGAGCAGATTTATTCTTTCTACAATTTTAGAGTAATTCTGACATTTACTGGTATCTTCTGTGCTATGTAGCAAAACTGAGCTACTGTCAGCTTGCTACAGTCACAGCTTCATCAGATCCCCCATTAACCAGTATTTATCAAATCAGTCCTTACAGTTACAGTAACATCCAACTTTAACAAATAATTATTTAGTTTCAACTATACCTGGATGGCAGACATCCCTGGAACAAGTCTGGCAATGGCATCCCAGTTTTTGTTTTCTGAACTTGTGAAGTCAGATGAAGTAATAAGAGTCTTCAGTATAAGGTCCAATGTAACAAACATTTGTGTTAAAGGTTCTAAAAACAAAATGTTCATTAATTTGAATGGTGACTATGCTCTTGCTAACACAGTAGTTGCTGATTTTCACAGTGGTATACCGCAGATATCATATCCATATTATAAATACAATATGTACGGGCCTACTTCTTGTTTAAATCCTAATATATAAACAAACTATTTGCAAATCCAGTTGGAAAAAATACTCTAAAATGCATGAAAGCTCAGTTGGGCCTTTAGAAATATTTAAGATTTAAAATAATTTGCTTGAATATTGTAAAATAATAGCAATAGCTGTTAATTCATCCTTAAGACACCAGGCTATGAGGCAGCTAACAGTCAAACATGAACATGTTGAAAACGTGTGATTCACAACAGTCCACGTCATACTGAAATGATAGGCAAAATAGCAGCAACTCGAAATAACACATGTTTATTTATCAGTAACTACAATTGATCTTTGCTAGCATTCATGATTTGGTAAGTTGTTACTTACTAACTCAGTCGTTCCTTTTATACCCTGGGGTGAAGAGGTTTGCCAGAGAGAACGCCATACTGTCCTATCAGCTGTCTTCCTCATGGCCTGGTTCCAATCTAGTCCTAGGTCCTTCAGGCACTATCTAATGTTGTACTTCCAGCGAACTCTGGATCCATGGCTCTTGGTTTCCTATATCTGTCGTGGTAGCCGATTTTTCTTCCATTCTGCATAGGCCTACATGGCCAAACCATCGTAGTTGGGACTGCTCTACTTGGGTCGGGGTTTTGGGGCCTTGCCGTATCATCTGGTTACGGACCATGCCTCTTCTTGATACTTCCTCAGATACCTCATTTCTGCGGTATGGAGCTGGCTTTTGTGGGCTGTAGTCATTGCCCATGACTCGCATCCGTATGTCAAGACTGGGACATAGCCTAGGTAGAGTGGTAATCAGTTGGCAAGTTCAAAACACGTTTTCAACTTGTTCATGTACTTTAGTTTGACTGTTAGCTGTCTCTTGTCAAGTTATAATGTGCATACATATGTGGTAATGGCACTGAAAGGAGATAATATTATGAATGTACTGAATCGAAACAAACATTATCATTTAAGATTCGAAAAAAATGGCTGTTCCAGCGTCAAACGTCGCTAAGGCTTCATGATAAAATAAAAATGCTGATCGGATCAACTTAAAAAGTGGAACCGGTGTAGGAGGTAGGAAGGACTGTACAGTAGGGAAGACTGTACAGTGCCTCCTACCTGGCGGTAGCGGACACTGTACAGTGAGCGGTTCCTAGGTACCGCCCACTGTACAGTGAACCTTGCCTGCTAGGTAGGAAGCACCCAACTTGGGTAGGAAGGACTTAACATTTTAAAGGTAAAAAAAAAAAATGGAAATCCGTACATAAATATAATTAATGCTGTATTGTATATATTGAGAAATAGATGTGCCAGTAAAACCAAAGCCATAATATATGATAATTGCGTTTATTTTTCTACTTGACAGTGTATAAATAAAGAAAATTAATAAAGTAAAACTGGATAGATGACATTCCTTCGACATAGATATTACCAACGAAAGTCAGTAGGTGTCAGTTAAAAATCTGTTAAACATATGTATATTGCTTATTTAGTAACTACTATTACCAAAAGAGCATTAAAAACTATTTTTTACCTTAACATAAAAAGTCAAATAATTTATAGCGTCATCTGCTCGCATTGTGAAATGTGTTGTTGTTGTTGTTTGCGTTTGCTCGACCATATCTTACTCTTACATGGTGGCCTTTTCTAAGCGGTATATAGGCTTACGTTGTGTCGTAGTTTCCAGCTGAGCTGTGATATCTGCGTCTTTCGGTCCGACACATTCGATTTCAGCACGAAATTGTTACGGGTTTGCTTTCCCTGCCATCTCACGCCCAAATGAATGCTTTACCTGATGTCCATGCCGTGGTCATCTGTGTTCAGAACACTCATAGCAGAGCGGGCAACGAAGCTTATTTTTTTCGTCCGTAATAAGTTTAATTGTAATCGAGTTAAGTTGTTATAGATAACTAGCTATTTTTGAATTACGATACAGGAGCACATTTAAAAAAACACACACACACACATGAATCTTTATGAAAGCTTTGTACAAAAATCATTTTTCGTTTAATGTTGACAATTTTCACATCCGATTCGACAATCCTTCTCTCACAAAATTCACTCTAGGGAGCGAATCAGGAGTCTTCTGCTCAGTTTTGGATGACATGAGATCACATTTTAGTAAGGATTATCTTCCTAATCGCACGCAACTCAAGGTCCGCCCACTAGTGGTAACATTCCCACGATATCTGCTGCCCGAGTCACACCTCTCACGGTTTTGTGCTTTTCCAAGGTGTGTTTTTCTGGTGTCAGTGAGCGCAAAGAAGGCTAACATCGAGGGTCGTCTCCGATTACAGCTACTGCGTCTCACACATTTGTCCATTCTTGTGTTCATACTGCCAACATGAGCACAAATAGACGCCATTGACTATGTCGTGGAATATTCTAATCCACATATATAAATTATCAAGTAAATATAAAGCCTAATAAATACATATAATAAATAAAGGAAGAAGAATGGTAAAGAACAGTGCTGTCACAATGACTGTACTCGAAATCCCCTTGTTTTCTACTGCGTAAGCAAATTGTAACGTTTCACGTCGATATTAAAGGCTTTCTGCAACATACACGCGTTTCCCAAACACACAATAAAATGTGCTGCCTTTCTAAGAAAAACCTTGAAATATGCAAGTTGACCTAAATTTTAAATTCCATTCATGTCTTTTTCTACACTGCGTTACCAAAACGAACGAACAGATGGACAAAAGGATAAAGAGAGAGGGGAGGGCTGAAAATCAGGAACGCATGCAACACGCGTCGCGCGATACACAAATGCTGCCATCACGCGTGTAAGTCTACATGCACTAATTTTTTTTCAGACGGACAGTGATAAAATACACTACCCTTTCCCAGAGTTAGGTTTATAAATCATAAAAAAACTCTTATTAGAAAAGATAACATTAGATGGGTTTACGGTTGAAAACATAACAGTACCCAGACAGCACATCTTCGAAACAGGAGGTAGAAAATACATATTTTGAACGCAGCCACGTAGCTCTTTTAAATTTGGATAATTGGGTTCCTTAGGGCTTGCTGACAAATAATATGTAAAACGTTACGCAAATAGTCCAGGAATTAATAAATTATACCCAAAATAAAATAGTGAGGATGCCTGACAGCATGGAATCATTTCTGCTCATAAAATTTTTTTTATAACGTGTTTGAAAAAACCTTACGTTACATAAATAGCCTACCATGTAAACTCCCCATTGATTGGAGCGCAACAAATGAAAGCCTAACCACGATTGGTCGGACTATAAATACTATCTTTCGTTGTTAGGGGAAACGGGGAAAGGTAACATTTTTTTCAAACACTTGTCGAAACGGGGCCTCATTGGTCAGACTCGCTGATATACACACTTGGGAGCGTTAGTTCGAAACCACTTGTTTAAATAAGCTTGATAAAGCATCAGTGCGTTGAAGCCAGCTTATATTTGGCTCAATAAAAGCCTGGAAGATAAGCAGATGGGAATTTGTGCCAGTTTGTGCCAGAATTCATTGCTAATCAACGTATCTGTGTTTATTCGTATGAATTGTGGGACAGTGGTCTTGATGGTACTGAGCAGCACCTGGTCAGAGCTTTGCTGAATCCAGTGTCGGACAGCATACTCCTTGGTCCTTTTAGCTATCAGTGAGGTGTCTCCAGAGCCCAGAGGAGAATTCGAGCAGAGGAGTCCTTTCCTGCCGCCATCACGCCAGATAAGCTAACTTGGCCAGCTGAGCTCAACATTATGTCCCCTCATCTTGAAATAACTTTGTAAAAATAACATTCAGAGGGGAATTTAATTGTCTTAATATCAGGAACTGAGAACATCTCCAATACTAGTCCCTAAGACAAACTATTGAAGTCATGATGACAAATACCAACAGAGCTTGAACAAAACAAAACCAGTATTACCTCATATTACTACTACACAACTGACACACATAGGATATTTTTAATAATATATGTCACTACAATATTCATATTGATAAAGTCTGTACATATACTTGTAATTAAAATTGATTGTGATTCCTGGTTCCTTTGTATTTGAATCAGGACACAAATACATTATTAACAGCACTGAATACATATTGTTATTTGAAACGTTACGAGTGACTTCTTTAAGATATTCTCATAGAGTGTTATATGTATGTGAGTGTCACAGTGTTGTTAAGAGTAGTGGATTAAATTAAATTGTTTATCTGTCTGTTGTTGTGACTTACACTTCATCATACACATACCCTAGACACATAACGTAGTCATCACACTATTCCAGAATAATTCTGACTGAGATATATAGATATGTGGTAGCAAGTAAGGTTATATATAATACACTACTCTTATTAGATATATATACCTTCACAGCTGATCTCAGTCAGTACACTAAGTCCCCTATAAATATTTATAACATCCCACTTCACCACAGACTAGATCGAAAATTAATTAATCAGTCTAAAATTACAACCTTCTGCCCACACTCTCATATATATATATATATATATATATATATATATATATATATATATATATATATATATATATATATATATATATATATATATATAGTGTGTGTGTGTGTGCGTGTATTGGTTGGATTTACAATCAGATACTAAGAATAGTTAAATTTATCGCATATCCTTCAGCATTCACCAAAGTCACTATTGCATGCATGTTTAAAATCACTGACCAGTTCAATTAAATACCTGTCATAGCGCTTTTATTTCTTCACATTTTAATATATAACACTGTATGTTATCATTATAGATAAATTATTTCACGTAAAACCAGTAACGGTTGTCATGTCTCAAATGTACTCTCTAAAATTAGCTCGTAAAAATGTGGGTTTTGAACACGTATACTAAGATTGAACGTCAGCCACTCTTGACACGTCGTCTCAGTATGATACCTGTAAATAATTAAATGAATCTTATTTCACGTCTTTTCCTTAACGGAAAGTCTGTTTGTGATATAACAACCAAGATCTTCCTTTCAAATTTTTTTTTTAGTTTAACAATTATAATTAATAAAAATTATTCAGAAGTACAATTATATGCAATATTATTTATTTTTGTATTTATTGAGCGTCAGATTGAAAGAGTGGTTAGAGCGCTGGTCTCTCTTGGCAAAGGTGCTGGGTTCGATTCACGGCATCGACACGCTCCAGTATACCTAGCTGTAAATGGGTACCTGACTTTGCTCGTGAGTTAGGGAAGGAAAAGGCAGCGAAAAAGGGAACGTCACCTCACCTCTTGATGCTGGACGCAGTAAAGTGAAGTCTCTTATACTTCACTCCACTACGACAGCATCTGCAATGGGACCACCCTTACCTTATATTTATTATTCACTGCCCAAATTATGATCCCACTACACGCACCATACCGATACCTGTTTGGAATGAACTTTGAAATAATAACTTCCTACCATACATTTTAGACGAAATTAGAAAAATTTCATAAAATTTGTTTACACACTATAAATGAATAACATATGAAGCAAACATAAAAACATCTTTACCCTCTATCTCTCCAGTCTTTTGTCCTATAAAGGAAGGAAATGTGGAAATATCTGCCTAATGGATTATAATAACTACAAAGCAGTGCGATATACCAATTTATTTATTTTTTTTCAGACAAGAATTACTGTACAGTGCGTGTTGCCGGGTACGTCCTTCCTTCCTCCTTCTGTACACTTCTTCCTGCCTGAGTTAAGTGCCTGCTACCTAGGCAAGAATCACTTGTCCAGTGTTCCCTACCTGACGGCAACACGCGCTGTACAGTGCGTGTTGCCGAGTATGTCCTTGCTGCCTCCTACACCGGCCCTGAAGGGAAAGAAATTGGTTCCGCTTCAAGTAGGTCTATCAGTAACAAGCGGGTATTTTTATAATAAGGGTTACAAAAATATAATGATTTTCGAATGTATTTACAGTTTTCTAAAAAGTATTATCTCTTTAGTAAAAATTTAACCTACTCTAGATTCAAATATACTCCGAAACAGGCTTAATTTGTTTGTTTTAGTATTTTTATTTTGATTAAACATGCCTTAATTTTGTTTAAAATTAACCATCGCTTTGGCTGCATCATTCTTATCCTTCAACGTTCAGTTTGTTAGTCATGCTAAATCAGCAGGTCTGTCGCCAGGACGAGGTCCATTCTTTTCCAAGTCCATGCGGCAGCCCCACAGCTTGTGCCTGAGCTTGCACCCTCTGGCCAGGTCTGAAGTCGTAGGTCTTTGTGGGCTGGGCAGTTTTGAAGAAGTGTTCAGGGTCTGGATATTCACGCAGTTACCATTGCAGTGCATTTAAGGCTTTGTGAACGCCTATCCATTTATGCATAAAAGGTAACGGTAGTCCCCAGGCAGAAACTCCCGTAGGGAAGTGAAGTGTTAGAGACTCAACTTTATGAGATTGAGGTGATCAGTTCCCTTGCTCACTCTGAACAATTTGTCTGATATGAGGTTGACTGATCAGCTGGTCCGATGAAAATACAACAATAAGGGGCTTGTGATCCCGATTGATCGTGGCAGTCCTTATCGATATTAGTGTATGAAGATGATCTTCATTTGTTGTAACGTAATGTGAAGAGATGTAATGTAGGAAGGCACACAAGCGGTCGAGATCAAAGCCAAAGTACTGCTACTAAGAAGATCGCTCTTCTGTTGGCTTCAGTGGTGTCAGATATTTTCACAAATCGTAGCGAGAAAACAATTAGTAGTTAAATAGAATTCAAAGTAGCCCAATTTGTGAGTGTGTGAGTTACTATATATATATATATATATATATATATATATATATATATATATATATATATATATATATATATATATATATATATATATATATATATATATATATATATATATTTATATATATATATATATATATATATATATATATATATATATATATATATATATATATATATATATATATATATATATAGGTGCTTCTTGAAGTTCAACCCTGTTATCATTACCTGCATTTATTCTCATTATTTTTGTCTTTTCCCTGTGTATTTTCAGACCATTGCTGTGACATCTCATCGAGTGTATTCAATTTGTCCTGCATCTGATTACGATTATGGGACAGAAGAGCTAAGTCATCAGCAAAATCCAGATCATCCAACTGCTTAGTCAGAGTCCACTGGATTCCATTTCTGTTGTGTGTTGTCGATGTTCTCGTAACCCAGTCTATTGCTAGTAAGAAAAGAAATGGAGACAAGAGGCATCCCTGTTGCACTCCTGTTCTTATCCCAAACGGTTCTGTAAGCTGTCCTTCATGAAGAACTCTGCATGCCATGTCTTCATATGTTTTCTTCATTAAATTAATGATCTTCAAGGGAACTCCACAATGCCTCATCAATTTCCAAAGTGATTCTCTGTCTACACTGTCAAATGCCTTTTCGTAGTCCACAAATCCGATGTATAGTGGGGAATTCCATTCCAGACTTTGTTCAACTATTATTCTCAAGTGGCTATCTGGTCTGTACAGGATCTGTTTTGTCGAAAACCTGCTTGTTCATCTCTCAGTTTCTTGTCTATGGACTCTTTTAATCTTTCAAGGATAATCCTGTTTAATACTTTTCCTGGCACTGAATGTAACATTATTTCTTTATAATTTGTGCACTCTTGTAAATTTCCCTTCTTAGGCAACTTAACCAGACATCCTTCCTTCCATTCTGCTGGAATCTCTTCCTTTTCCCAGACTTTACCAAGTAATTTATATAGCATCTCTGTAGCCTTGTCGATATCTTCTTTGATGGCCTCTGCTGGAATGCCATCAGGTCCAGACGCTTTTCCATCTCTTAGAAGCTTTATGGCTTTCTTTATTTCTTCCTTCTTTGGTCTTTCACCGTTAATTTGTAGCTCTTCTTCTGCTGGCTGGATGTCCGAGGGATTTTGTGGAGCTGGTCTATTGAGAAGGTCCTCAAAATATTCTGTCCACCTCTTAATTTGCTCTTGTATATTGCTGAGCAGTTTTCCATTCTTGTCTTTTATGAAGCAACTTGTTTGCTTGTATTTCCCCGTTAGCTTCTTTGTGCTGTTATACAGTTCTCTCATATTCCCTTTGGCTGCAGCATCTTCTGCCTCTCTTGCCAACTCGTCAATATACTTCCTCTTGTCTCTTTTGATACTTCTTTTTACTTCTTTGTTTGCTTCTGTGTACACTTCTTGAGCCTTGGCTTTGGAACTTCTGGTTTAGCTTGTGTTTAAATATGCTTTCTTGTTTTTCCTGTCTTTTATCTTATTGATGGTTTCTGTTGTTATCCATGCTTTTTGTTGTCGTTCCCTTTTCCCCAGTATTTCTTCACATGTCTCATTCCATACCGTTTTGATTTGCTGCCAATAGTCTTCTGTATTCTCTGCATCTTCCAGCTGTTGGAGCACCTGGAATTTGTTGGATATTGTGACCGCAAATTTGTCTCTTGTTTCTTGATTTCTTAGATGTCCTACATTAAATTGTTGTCTATAATTTTGCATTGCTGCATATCTCTTGAGTTTCATTTTTAGTTTGGCTATCAGAAGGTGGTGGTCTGATGCCACATCTGCTCCTCTATATACCTTTACATCCTGCAATGATGATCTAAACTTCTTGTTTATGCATATATGATCAATCTGATTTTCTGTTCTATGTTCTGGTGATATCCATGTTGCCTTGTGTATTCTCTTATGTGGAAACATGGTTCCTCCTATAGCCAGTTGATTTGAAGCACAGAAGTTTGAGAATAGTTCCCCATTTTCATTCATTATTCCTAGCCCCTGTTTTCCCATGACTTCTTCAAAGCCGGTGTTGACTGTACCTATCTTTGCATTCATGTCACCCATCAAAATTGTGATGTCTCTTCTTTTTACTTTTTCCATAAATTCCTGTAGTCTAGTATAAAATGCTTCTTTCACAGACTCTTCTTTGTCATTAGTTGGTGCATAACATTGGATGACATTTACATTTATTTTCTTTTTAGCTGTTTTAAAATAAGCTGTTATTATTTTGGATCTAACGGCGTCCCATTCAATGAGTGCTTTCTGTGCTTCTTTAGATAACATATGAGCTACCCCTTCACTGTGGTGTGAAATTTCGTCTTCATGTCCTGAGGACAGCACCAATTCACCTGTGATGAGTTCTTCCTGTCTACCCCCTTCCACTTTGTTTCACACATTCCCAGAACTTCGATTTTATATTCCCTCATTTCTGCTGCTACTTGTGCCACTTTCCCTGGTTCGTTTAATGTCCGAACATTCCAGGTGCCAAATCTGGAAGTCCTCCTAGAAGAAATACGGTAAGTCAGCAACTCAGACTCCTTTCGGCTTTCTCTGTGTTGCATCATACGCCTCCCTGCGAGAGGACCTACCCCTGTCTTGGATGGCTGTGTTTTATTTTCTTTAATTGACTTGTCCATGTTTGTTGAAGTTTTTTTTGGTTTAAATTTTTTACAGGATGGGGTTTCGGGCCCCGGTAACACACGGGTGATATATACTGTCATAAGAGGTTTTGATGTTATTAAAAGATGGGCTATCCTGGTGTCACGTAGACATTTATGATCTATAAATTGCCTATATCCTCTTCTTTTTCTGTCACCCGTATCCTCTATTTTTTTTTATCATTTTTATTTATTTCCTGTGTTTTTCGCATTCGTACGTTTGCGAATATATTCATTACTATTTTCCCATTCTAACGTTTACCTGTTTCTTTTCTCAAAACTGAGAACGCAGTTATGACGCAACGTTCAGTCCCTCACCAGGCGATTTGGCGTGAGAATGCATTCTATGGCATTAGGTGTCAGTTGGACGAAACTGTGAACATATTCGTCTGGCCAGACATAGGAGCAGACATAAGTCTACAGCTTTCCCTGCACCAGACGAAATACACTGTAAATATTCGTTTCGCCAGACATATAGGCGACAAATTTGTCTGCATTGTCACCTGCCACAACGAGTGAATCGGCTGAACGCTCAGTGCGGCGCGATAGCTGACATCTCCTTGGCGCAGTTTGAGACTTTTGTCTGGAAATTTCACCTGACACGACACTCATTGTGGGCCAATGTCAGCGTGAGGTGTGAATAACTGTTTCTGCACTGGAGACGGGGTGTCTGAGATTCACAACTGACACGCGCCCCATCGGTCAGTAGGTGGCGGTTACGACATGCGGTTAGGTGTTAAACGTAGTGTTATAGACGGAAAGGGGGATTATTTCGGTTTGGCGAAATAAACGTTTACCTCTTTGTCTGGTAATAGATATAACCAGAGTTTGAAATTTATTTTCATTGATTCCTCTAAATTCGCAGTAGACAGGTTGCTCGGAACAGAATAAGCTGAATAGCGAAGTTTCTCAGTTTGCTTCGACGATTTGTCGAACTTCTAGACTTCCATAAATATAAGCATATAATTCTTAAGTTGTGCGACTACCTGTAGTTCTGTGTGAGGTAAAATATATTATTATCTAGTATTTTGTGAAGTGTTTAAAGTGTTAAATCGCTTAATTTATTTCACTAGTTAGATTTGGTGCAGAGAGTAAAATTTATATATAGTCTGTATTATTTTCTAGTGACGTGTTTCAGTGGAAAGCAGAATAATTACAATTTCTAGCTTAAACAACAATGTAGCTATAATAAATTAAATATTACTGCTAAATAATCAGACGAGAACAAAATTTTCTAAACTAACTTATAAATGCTAGAAGCCTCTTGAGTGTTGACGGAATACGCACGTATTCATGAGGATTGATGATTTTTAAATATAACTTACTTCACGGGAAGTTTAAATGATAAGTCAAGCGGTACGCTTGCAGTTTAAAAATGTAAGTTATATTGAGTACATATATGTAAATTATTTGATTTGTGTTCTTTCCATTTTATATAGTGAAACTGGGGTACCCAAACTTTGCCAGCGTTCTAGTACGTGAACATTATCTGTGAAGAAACTAATCACTTTCATTACATGAACTTTAACAGTTAAATGAAATAAGAGGCCTTCGCGCCAGAATTAATTCTTCCAGAATAACACTTAAGTACAGATCAGCCCGCTGTGGCAAGCAAAATATCAGTACATCCCGACAGAGTTTTGACTAGTATTGTGGTGACCAAATATAGTACCTTCCTGAAAGTAGACACCGATCTGACATTCCTTAATTCTCGAAACCTAAGCTAGTGACACTGTGCTCTGCTAACTTTCGTGCCTGGACAATTTTTATGTGACTTAACAGACATCCGAAAAATAAGAACACCCAAGGAATCGTTCCCTGAGACAGAGAATTCAGTACGTCTTTTTGGAACTGGGGATTTCTTGGTCGAGACTGCATTTACGGGTCTGTGTGAAGGTCCTAGAAAAAATTATGTTCCCAGAGGCAGCGATCAAAGCTGTAAGTATAAATGTGCACACGTGGCCACGGCTGAATGAATAAGAGTGTACGCAGGTCTGAGTGCTATTGTTACCGTTGTATTTTGCACCTATTTGCTGTCATAACTTTCTTCATGCAAGTTTGTTTTGCTAACAATATTTTCCCTTAAACTAGATTATAGTATCAGGTCTGTTCTTACCTTAAACGGGGAAAATTCTTAGACTTAATCATATGTATCTGGGACTCTTTGTGTTATCATCTTTCTCCTAACGGGACTGTGGGCTATCCATCGAGGGAAGATCATCACTGTGGGTCTACCAGTTTTTTGTAGCATTCCTTGATTTGCTTATGACTTTGTGTATATGCCTTTTTATGTATTTTACATGTTGTGACGTAAGTTTACAAATGATAAATAAACTTAACAATAAATTAATCAGCATGTTGGTCAGCTCGTTCTAAATATCTATATAATCATTTGGTATAGTTTCCCACGTCTGTGCGTCTACCTGTCGTCACTTGAATGTGCGTGCACGTGAGTGGATATATATATTTAATGTATATGTGTTAGACTGTCTGACTACTTTAGATCTGTCGTAGAAGATAGGTGAGAGAGAGAGAAGATTTCCCGCTCTCAGAGACAGCCTCTATCACTATTCTACCACCTCACTCGTGGAAATCTATTTTGTATTTCTATCTCACACTGTGACTATCACTCATTCCAACCTATTCAGAAGGGACCAACCCAAGTCTTAATTCTCCTATCAAAAATCTACGACACCTGGACAAATAGGTGTATCAGATGATACCAGGATAGTGCCAGATAAGAGACTGGCCTTATAAGTAATACCCCCTTCTCTGAAAAGAGCAAGGGTGTATAGAAATCAAAGTGGGGTCAAGCTATGTAAGTTCTCAGAGAAGATGATGATGATGTACTCTGAGTCCCTAACCGCTACTCTTCTGATCCCAAATTGATTTAGCGACGGGTCTAGGGGAATGTATTTAGTATAATTAATGATTTATTTCAAACAGAACTTCAACTTTAACAAAATTAGTTAAGGAAGGCTGGATGAAATTTTCTGTACAATTTAATTGTCCTGAACCTCAATCTTTTTGGGTCAGGAATTCTCAAAATCAAGAAAACGCTTATTTACATAATAAAATAAATATTTTGGAAAATCTGTTCCATTTCTGTAAAGGGGTCACTGGAATGACTACACACACAGTTCCTGTTCCTAATATTGATAATGCTACTAGTCCTACACTGTAAGGTCTGATACTCTCATCATACAACGGTGTTTAAGTTTTCTTGGGTGAATGAGTTTGGATGAACCGACCTTGCCTTCTCAAAGGACTTAACTTTAGACTGTTGCTGCTGCTGTTCTTTCAATAGTAGTCAGGATCACCAACTTTGTGACTCCTGGCTGAGAAGATGGGGTCTATCTCCAGGCTTTATATGGAGCTCTCAACTCCCACACGCTCCTCTTCTCACTTTAATGCAGCCACGAGGTAACTTCGTGATATAACCTGGAATAGAAGGACAACCCATTCCATGTAGAAGTCTGCCTCAATCAATTCACCCCTAAACCATATTAAACTTACCATCGTCAGTTATTTGTGCTAACAAGTAGCACAAGACCTTGAATTCCGTAGTCTACAAACAGTTTCATGTAATCATTCTTTCTCTGTTCATTCAATGTTTGGGTCCCTCGTCTATGTTTGGCTTCCATACAATAATCATGGCAAGTACAATACAGCATGTGACCTATTGATTACTTCATTCTAACCTTCCCTATATGTTTAACACATGATCTTTGAACAGTGTGTCACTCCAGAAGAAAATACTAAATTAAACCACTACTAACACTTACTGACACAAATTTGTTGCCAATTTGCAAACACTATACACCAATTTTTCATTTCAAACAAGCCTGCTTACTACACACATTCCTACTTAGGTCAGCGTGACACAACACATCTCGCCGGCAGTATTCGAATAAATATGGAACACATAGCCTGTTTACTTACAGGTCAATTATTTAACAAAGTATGCAAATAAAATTATCTTTCTTACCCTCAGGTAAATACGTTCACACACACACAAGCTGACTGGCCGTAAAAGGCTTCTTAGCACTGCTCTCTCAGTTCAAACGGCAAAGGCTTGGTCCTACTGTCTGTTAGGATACGTCAGCTCGGCGTGGTTTTTATGATTCAATGGCGGAAAACCACAAGAGGTTGTACTATTTATAGAGCTACACCCGACCAATCAGAGGAAAAGTCAAAAAGTTAATTTTTGAGACTAGTACTTATGCGGTTCTAAGCGTGTCTGTATAATCTGACCATATTTTAATATTTTATATTATAGTTATTAGTAGACCGATCAAAAGTGATAATTAAACGGCCAATTTCTCTTTATCGTTCAATTTAGTTTTCCCTTAGTTATTCCTTTGCATTTCAATCTGGGTAATTTTTTAAGTAATTAAATTGGGCATTACCCTGATGTGAAAATATCACTAAATTAAATTTTTCTAAGTTAATATAATTTTATTATGAGGGAATCTTTATGTTTAGGTGTTAAGCAATATCAGCGCTATAATTCGAGATATCCCTTTCCTTTTAATTATCTTTAGTTATTAAGAAATAAATTATCTACGTTCGGTCAAAAACACAAAATAGGCATTATTTCCACGTCAACCAAAATTTTCTTATCACTACAAGAAGAGGAAACGATTTGATTGGTTGTTAAATTGGTACTATGCTCTTAGATAAATTTTGGTGGGCGGTAACTTTTGACTTGTTTCCTAGACAAATTCAAATATACTAGAGAAATTGTTGGCGGTAAATTTGACTGAGCCCTCAGACAAATTTCAAATACTGTAGTTATTTATAGATTTTAAAAACACATTAACTAGTTTTTGAGCGGGGAATTTTTGAGCGTGTTGTCATACAGATTTTATATATATATATATATATATATATATATATATATATATATATATATATATATATATATATATATATATATATATATATATATATATATATATATATATATATAATGCAGATACGGGAGTAAATGGGAAGCAGAGCATACAGGCCACCCCACCCACACAAAAATAGTGATGCAAATAACCAGCTCAGCAGAAGTGAAAAAGTGGTGTTCTTCAGACTTCGCACAGGTTAAAACAGATTGGGATACCATCTATTCAACAAGTTAAAGATAGGAACTACTGATGAATGTAACTGTGGCGCCGATTAAATGACTGCTGAACATCTACTTCAAAGGTACCCAACATATGAGGAACAGAGAAAGCGCATATGTCCATCACCAGTGTCATTCCTAGGAAAGCTCTACGGAGATATCAGCCTCAAGCTGACCACTGCTTTCTTTGAACATATTCAAGTTGACGTCTGAGGATGAATGAAGAAGCAGATGGGCAAAGCGTCATGACGAGTTTCCATGACTACCGTATTCATAACAGATTTGTGTGTCAAATTCGGCGTCATGATGATTTGTCAAGGCGGGGTCATCAACCCTTTTTATTTTTTTTATTTTTATTTTTTTGCATCGCAGGCACATTTTAGATTTATAGGGAATGGTGGGCACCAACTAGATATCACGAATTACTTATTTAAAAAAAAAGGTTAATGTTTACAACGAAATATACAGAATACTTATTTAACTCATTCTAACCCAGGTATTTTTTCGGTTTTACCCAGGACCCACTATGTAGACATTTTTTTTTTCTACAAGTGATGTTTTAAAAACAGGCAGTAGACACATATATTAATTTAGTAGATATATGTATTATGCATCAAACTTTAGGAAATTGGCTGCAGAATGTTGTGACAAACTGTTGAGTATTTACTGTTGAGTTTCTTATGTGATGTTATAATTGTTGTGAAGTGTAGAAACAATAAAAAATAAAAATAAAAATTATGCATATACCGTACCCGTAAATATTTCAGCTGTACTTAATCCCTTGGTAGTAAAACACCAGGAATTGAAACGTATATCCAATTGACAACTAATTCAAGAAGTTTGATAAAAAACAAATGAAAATTGTAATTTATTTAAAATTTTTTTGTGAAGTCACATATTGCTGAACTGGAATCTCACTTACGCATTCCTGTCCCATGCAAATTAATTAATTTATTACGTAAAAATATCACGTTTGTTCAACATCCTTATCGGAATCGAAAATAGGTTATTATCGCTACCGATATCGCTAAAATTCATTTCGAAATTATATATTGAGGTTGATTCGTTAATAGTTTATGAGTGTTATGTTTGTGACTACACTTCATGTAAACAAATAACCCTATGACGTCATTAATTGATAAGTTTTCAAGAACTAAGCACCAATATAATTATTTCGCTACCAGTTCAAAATACGATCTCTGCAGGAAGTGTTTACATGATATGAACACTCTATGGCCACTTATTTTCTAATTTTGTGTTCAATTTCGGAATCTGAGTTATTTGTTTAGCTGGGTTAAAATGTATAAAATTGATTTTGTAGGGGGAAAAAAGTTAACTTTATCTTTATGGGAAGATATGGTAGTTTGGTGTCCGAATGCTAAGCTAGTACTGGATATTTAACTTGAAATGCAGTTACAGTGGTTGTCGTGGACTTCTGGTTCAGTCACTGTTGATTCTCAGTGGGGTTTTGACTGTTCTTTCTATTCAGGAGTCGAGTTGTTTTGGCAGCAGCACGTTCCTTGCACAACCAGGGTAACTGCCCAGGTTGCCACGTCAAGTGTTCTCAAGACCCGTCTGTTGTAGGTGTCAAGCGTCGACTTCTGGAAACTGGTACCAAAAAATGAGAGAAATAAATATCTCTTTTAAGTCCCATGTCTCATTGTTACAGGCTGAATTACCTCACTCCTAGCCCAAGGGAATTAATTGTGAGAAGTCTAGTACAAACAAGCCGGATTTTGGTTGTCCCGCTCGGTTAATTGATTTAAAAATATAAATCTATTGTTTGCTCGTAGGTACGAGAATAGAGCGTGTTAATCGCTGCTAACATCTCACGGCGCGTCCCGTGTGAGATGAATTTGTTTAAGATTTTGTGAGGTGAGCGATAGTCGCCCAGCTTGCCCGGGTCAGGTGATTGACTGAGGTGTGCTGGGTAAGGTGATTTTGATTGTCATAGAGTCCCCAGAGTGTGTACGGGGAAGAATGGTGTGGCCATGTTAAAGTATGTAGTGGCCATGTTTTTCGGAGTGTACCTGGGAATATGTTGGTACCAGAATTACTAATGGATATTTATGTGTGAATCCATTAGATTAATATGTGATTTATCTGCAGATATATATATAGATAGAGAGTATAGTATTTCAAGAGATGCTCTATAGACCTTGGTGGTGTTTTGAGGCCATACATGTATTATTATTACTGATAGAATTCATGGACACATTTTGCATTCTTACACTGCTATGACAGCAGGTGTTTTGAGGCCCTACATGTATTATTATTACTGATAGAATCCATGGACACATTTTGCATTCTTACACTGCTATGACAGCAGGTGTTTTGAGGCCCTACATGTATTATTATTACTGATAGAATCCATGGACACATTTTGCATTCTTACACGGCTATGACAGCAGGTGTTTTGAGGCCCTACATGTATTATTATTACGGATAGAATCCATGGACATATTTTGCATTTTTACACTGCTATGACAGCAGGTGTTTTTGAGGCCATACATGTATCTGTATTAGAAGGATCCGTGGACATGTTATATTCTTACACTGCTATGACAGCAGGTGTTTTTTGGAGGCCATACATGTATCAGTATTGGAAATTAGTAGCACTGTGATCTTTACAGGCTACAGAAAGGGAGAGCGCTAAGGATTCCATATATATTACTACTGAGTGGATCCAGGAACATATATTGGTAGCGCTGCGGTGTTGGTAGCCTACAGGATGAGATAGCGCTGATAGGATCCATGAACATCTTAAAGTTCTTGACGATACGTCGAGGCCGGGAGGAGTACAGGCCTTTAGTTCGTATGCAGGGTGAACATTGAGAACTTACCTGTGTTATTTGTTAGTTCATATGCAGGGTGAACATTTAGAACTTGCCGGTATTATTTCATCTATTGTAACTGTATTTTGTCGATGTTATGGTGATCGTAACGTGGCGTGATTAAATTGTCTAAGAAAACGTCACCAGGTTTTCCACGATCCATGACTCCTATGTGTATGTGCTGTTTGGACATTACACACAACATTTATCAATAGGATGTAACACACACTATGGATGTATCAGTGGTAGCCCCAACATCACATTTCAGACTGGTATCAGTGGTGGCCAGTCAAACTACCACATTCTACAACGGCTTTCTACACTCATGTTTCTTGATGTAAACATCAGGCGACCTCCGCTTCCTTGCATCATTTCATCTTCTTCATAATTTTGCCCGATGCCACTGAGTATTAAATCTCAACCCATTGAGTCTGATGAAAATGTTTTAGGGGAGCAGAAGACAACATATGTTTCATTTTCAGATGTATTTATATATATATACATCATGATGTTATCATCATCCACTCCCTGCTCCCTATGGAGCCTTTGCTATTGATTCCTTGTAAGGGAACCTGCAGGAAGCAGTCACCATCTTTTGCAGTGGTGGTTTATGTGGCAAGTTATTTTATGTGGTAACGTTGCTAGCCTCACGTGCAACTGTACATCAATAAGCAATACTTAGAAGACAAATGCAAATAGAAAATAATAAACATGTTACAAAAATACCCCAATATACTGTGTGAATTAAAATTATATATTCAGACTTTCTTGCACAATATGGCCGTAGTAAGTACTGCAGCTGTTTAAGATGCAAACGTCCCTCTGTGAGTTAGGTTCATGACTGTTGACAAGCGAGGAAGGTTCCTTGGATTTGGGGTGCTAGGTATTAAAGTGAAGTTAACTGCCCGTACCTCCTCAGTATTTAGCGAACATAGGTTGTAGTGAACTCTGTTGAGAAGGTGTCATTAATTATAGTTCCCAGATACTTGGTTTGGATCACTGTCTCTAGGTTCTGTCCGTTAACTGTGTGCCATGAACTGCTGGATCTTTTGAGCGTTAACATTTCTGCTGTAATTTTTAGAGGTGGTATCAAGCCTGGTTATTAGTTCATGTAACTTTTGTTCTTCTCCATCTAGTGATTTGAGCACCATCTATACATTTATTTGTGATACTGCTTTCTCTTAAATGTATTGCTCCTGTGTAACATTTCAAAGCATCTGATACAATTTCTCAAGAAAGATGTTAAACAGGGTTGACAATAACAGGCAGCCCAGTCACACTCCAATCGTGGTGTTGAACCATTATCCCCCTCATCTCTTTATGATGAGAGTAAGGATAAAAAGGTAGTCCCATAGCAGATACTGCCGTAGGGGAGTGAAGTGTTATTGACTGCACTATCTTAGGTCCAGCATAGAGAGATGGGGTGACCAGGTCCCTTCCTCGCTCCCTTTTCCTTCCCAAACTCAAGTGCAAAATCTGGTACCCATTTACAGCTGGATAGACTGAAGTGTGTCGGTAACGTGAATCGAACCCGGTACCTTTGCCGCGAGAGACCAGCGCTCTGTCTATGGGACCACAAGAGAACGATAACAGCTTTTAAAAAAACATATGTACGCTTATTATCATCATCATTTGACTTTGTGGTCTTTACAGAGCAGGGGTCCATCATGATAGCTGGTCCACAGTTAGGAAGCCTGCACCTTCAGTAACACTTTGTTTGACATGATAAGGTTGCTAGCCCCCATACACAACCTCACATTAGTCGAATAGTACGGCATGCCTGACTGTACAGTAGTCCTTTTATTTCTTATTTCAAATGTGGTTAAAACACCAGTAGCTACAACTACACCAGGGCATGTCAAAGGTTATGCTTATTAAATAGGTTAGAAATAATGAACAAGAAAGACTTTAGCAACATTATGTTGGGCACTGTAGTATAAACACAAGGGTTCAGAACAGAACCAAGCTGTGTCTCCAGTTCGTAGGAGATTAGACACGTATGGCAAAAGTTTGGTGTCCAGGAGGTTGTGTTGTTAAATTACTATATTAATATTTCTACACCTGGGAGCACAGATGTTGCCAAGTCATTTCGCGTTCAGCGTTAGAATCATTAAGATGTAATTATTAGATGGGTGCATAATGTATCTCTCTCTCCCCTCGTCCATTCCACTCTCACTTACACCAACTAATAAACGTTGTATTAACCTGGCCTTACAGTTCTGAATAATTTGGGCATGGAAAGAAAAGAAAGATATTTCAGAGTAATCGAAAGGAAATCATAACCGATATCGTTAGATTATGTGTGACTGTTATTATCTTTACTAAGTGTCACAACAGAGACCGAACTTTTGGCTTCATGATGGCCAACACTTGACAGTCAAAGACATAGATGATTAGAGAGAAATGCGTTTATGGTAAAGAATCATCATGGCCAACACTTGACAGTCAAAGACATAGATGATTATAGAAGTAGTATAGTAGGCGCAAAACGGTTAGTATTCAGGCGCTGGCACATAACTTTTATATAAGGAAATGTGGTGGAGGCGCGTGGTGGAGGCGCGTCAGGCGTTTGGCACATGACTTTTTATATAGCGATATATTTTAGCCGGGGTGACTTCCTCTGACGCTCAGCTTGCGTCCTGTGGTCCTAGAATAGTTCGATAATGGCGGGCGTGTAGGTATTGTGTTGTTGTGTGTTGTTTATTTATGTTTTACATACAATATTTATACGTACAGTTATACGATATATATTTACATAATAATAATAATAATAAATTCTTTAAGCACCAAACACGGCGCATAAGGTAGAAACCAGTGATCTCCAGGTTGTTCGTTGTAACGCCACTCCTCTTAGCTCTTGCACAATATTTAGGCATAACGTTCTTCCTTCTCTTATTATTGTTCTTCTGAGTGTTTCTTTTGGTCTTCCTTTTTTCCTCTTACCCTCAGGAACCCAAGTGAGCGCCTGTAGTGGTATTCTGTTGTTTTGCATTCGTAGGACATGACCGATATATGACCATCGTCTTTTCCTTATATAGTCGGAGACATATTTCTGCCTAGAGTCTTCTCTTATTTGTCGATTAGTCTTGAATTCTTTCCAACTGATGTTCATGAGTTTTCTAAGACATTTGTTCTGGAATGTATTCAGCTTGTTCTCCAATGATTTTGTTATTTTCCAACTCTCACAGCCGTATGTTAACACTGAGATAACATTTGAATAAAACAGACGAAGCTTGGTATGTATATTCAATGATCGTAATTTCCAAATGTTAGATAATCTACTGAAGGCGCTAGCTGCCAAAGCAATTCTAGTATGGATTTCTCTTGTTGTGTCACCATTCTGAGTCATTTTACTGCCTAAATAATTGAAACTTTCAACTTTCTGTAGTTTTTCCCCGTTCATGATGATATCAAAGGTCTCGTTAGAAAAGAGAATTTACATATATTACAATAAATATATTACAACAGTTATACATAGAAACGACTGATAGTGTGGTGGTTTGTTTGGTTGTAGGTATCGTAATTGTGTGTTGTAGTTGGCGGGGCTGCCGACTCTTGGGGTGTGTTGGGGTATGGGTTTTTGTGTGCCGGTATTTTAATATTTGTGTATACAATATTTATATATGGGAGTGAAGTGTTAGAGACCTGACTTTACTGGGACCAGCATCGAGAGGTGGAAGTGAAGTGTTAGAGACCTGTACTAGGTCTAGCATCAAGAGGTGGGAGTGAAGTGTCGATTCCGCAGGAGGAGTCTCAGGTGGTGGCGCATGACTTTTTATATAGTAATATATATTAGCAGGGGTGACTTCCTCTGACGATCAGGTAGCGTCCTATCATAGTTCAAGTCATGGCGTGTTGTTGTTGTGTTATGTGTTACAACGGTTAGACAACAGTTATACGATATATATTTACATATATTACAATATATATTACAACAGTTAGATTATATATTATATAGATGAAACAAGCTAGAAACAGAAATAAACGAAGTACAGGCGGGTTTTCGACCAGGTAGAGGCACTAGAGATCATATATTCAACATGAGGATCATCATAGAAAAGTGTAGAGAATTCAACGTTGACCTAAATACTTGTTTCATTGATTACACCAAAGCTTTCGATTGTGTACAACATCAGCAGTTATGGGCTATTATGAAAAATATGGGATTTCCAAACCACCTTACACAACTCATCGCACTCCTGTACCAAGAACAACAGGCAGCCGTAAGAATAGAAGGGGAAACATCAGAATGGTTTGAAGTACAGAAAGGAGTAAGACAAGGCTGTATCCTTTCCCCTTACCTGTTTAACATTTATGCCGAGACAATCATGAGAAACGTAAGAGATGACCAAGAACACACAGAGTTTGACTCATTTAACATCGGCGGGTACCAGATCCCGGAAATCAGATATGCTTACGACACAGTCCTTTTATCGACCAACCCAGAAGGACTTGAACAATTAATTCTGTCCACCAAAAAACACAGCGAGGCCGAGAATCTATACCTAAACACCAAGAAGACCAAAGTATTGACAACAGACAAAGTAAAGACCAAACCAGAAATTGAAATTGATAACGATGAACTGGAAAGTGTTAATGAATTCGAATGCTTAGGATCAATCATCAACAGCTCTGGCGACTGTGCAGTAGAAATTAAAAGAAGACTTGCAATTGCTTCACATAAACTGATACAGATGAAAAATCTATGGCAAGGCACAAGCAAAGAAACAAAGTTACAACTGATCAGAGCATGTATATTCCCAGTAGCAACATACGGCTGGGATACTTGGACACTCAACAAAACAGTTGCAAAAAAGATTACATCATTCGAAATGAAATTCTACAGAAGGATGTTGAGAATACCCTGGACAGAAAAAAAGACCAACAGAGAAGTACTGCACTCACTAAACGTACAGGAACATTGGCTCCTAAATACCATCGCAATAAGGAAGCTGAAATTTTTTGGTCATCATCATCATCTCAGCCCGTAACCCGTCATGGGTCGTAGGGGTGCCATGGTGGAAGCATCAGCAGACAGGGTCCTCCACTGCTCTCTATCCTCAGCAATGCGTACAAGTGTGGAAAAACCGTGTCCTGCCCATTCTTTGATGTTATCAACCCAGGATTTTCTCTGCCTTCCTCTTCTCCGTTTACCTTCGACTGTTCCCTGAAGGATCGTTTTCGAAAGGGAGTCATGACGAGTTACATGCCCAAACCAGGCAAGCTTTCGACGTTTCACTGTTGACAAAAGTGGTTCTTGGTGGCCTGCATAGGTGTTTATCTTCTCTCTAACATAGACATTTGTTTTGTGCTCTTTATAGCAAATGCGCAAAATTCTTCTATAACATTTATGCTCGAAAGCCTGAATCCTTCGCTCCGTATCTGCAGTGAGTGTCCAGCTCTCACACCCATACAAGAGAATAGATAATACAAGTGATTTGTATAATTTGATCTTCACAGGAAAACTGATGTTACTTTTCCAGATCACATTCAACCTTGTCATGGCAGCTGAGGCCATCTCAAGTCTTGTCTTGATTTCTTTAATTGATCTTCCATCACTGCATATAGTGGACCCGAGATATTTAAAGGTGTTAACTTCTTCTAACGTTTGCCCATTTAACGTAATGTTGGTCGGAACATGTTTCTTATGGCTATTCACCAATATCTTGCTTTTTTTTCTATATTAATTTCCATCCCATACGTTCTTGTTACTTTCTCCAGTCTAGAGGTAAGGTCTTGAAGTTCTGATTCTGATCCAGCTATCAGATCAATATCATCAGCAAAACGTAGGTTGCACAGAGGTCGGCCTCCAATCGATATGGTTGATTTATAATCGTAGAGAGCCTCTTGCATAATATGTTCTAGATAAATATTAAAGAGCACTGGGGACAGGATACATCCCTGCCGAACTCCTACAGTTGTTTTGAAAAATTCTCCAATGTCGTTGCTTGCAAAAACAGCACTGCTTTGCTTCAATGATATCTATGATGTTGGTATCAAAATTGAATTTTCTCATTACTTGCCATAAGCCTTCATGCCAGACTCGATCGAAGGCTTTTGTGAAATCGATGAAGTTATGGTATAAATCATGTTGATGCTGGAGATGTTTTTCGATCAGTAATCTAATATTGAAGATTTGTTCTGAGGTACTTCTTTTTGGTCTAAAGCCAGCCTGTTCCTCTGACAAGATTTCTTCTGATTTCTGTTTTATTCTGTTCAAAAGTATCCTTAACATCACCTTACTTGGATGACTAATAAGGCTAATGGTTCTGTAGTTCTTGCACATTTTTAGATTTCCTTTCTTTGGAAGCGGTATTACTAATGACTGCGTCCATTCTTTTGGCCATTTTTTTGTACTCCATATCTTCTGGCAAATTGTTGTCATGATTTTTACTATATCTGGTCCTCCATATTTCAAGAGCTCTGCTGGGATATTATCCACACCCGGTGACTTCCCTCCTTTCATCGAACATATAGCCTCTTCCACTTCTTCCCGTAATATTGCTGCATTTCCGAGTTCCCTGTTTTCGCACTTAATGTTGTTTAATATGCCTAAGTTAGTGTCAAGTTTACAGTTATATAATTCTTTACAATATTCTGTCCATCTTCTCATTACAGCTGTTTTTTCATTGAGCAGAGCCCCATTGCTATCTTCTATGACAGTTACCCTGGGCTGTTGGGGTTTTGATAGTTTTCTTAATGTGTCAAAAGCTGCTTTGCTGTTACCTTTTATTAACCCCGTATTAATGGACTCACATTGATCAGCTACCCATTTTTCTTTGGCCTGTTTCATTTTCTTCCTAATATTTTTATTCACCATACTGTATTGCCATGCTGCTTCAGGAACCTCTTTCTTAACCTTTTTCATTTCCCCCCGTGTATCACATAACTTCAGAATGTCATCTGTAACCCATGGTTTGTTTATTTTCTTTCTTTTACCAAGTATTTCTGTTGCTGATTCAATGAGCACGTCTTTCATGTTCTCTGTGATTGAGTTGATATCATCCTCCAAAAAGTTGAGAGCTGCGAATTTTCCTCCAACAGTTGCCTCAAAGATTCCCGCGATTTCTGGATCTTTCAGTTTGTCTAAATTGAATCTTAACTGAGAACATCTGTTTTGATTATAGTTCTTTTTAAGTTTAAGCTTGAGCGTCATCAATACCATGTCGTGATCACTACCAATGTCGGCGCCAGGAAAAGTCCTAGTCTTGGCTTTATTAATACTGGACTTGAATCTTTTGGATACAAGAATAAAATCAATTTGGCCATGTATCTCAGTTTTCGGGGCATGCCACGTTGTTCTTCTTGATAACTTATGAGGAAATAGTGTATTTGCAATGGTTAGTTTATAGTTGCTGGCAAATTCTAGTAGCCTTAGTCCTCGATCGTTAGTTTCACCTGTCCCAAATCTCCCCACTGTACCAGCCCAGTGACCGTATGCATCTGGCCCTATTTTAGCATTCCAATCACCTAACACGATGAGAAGATCTTTCTTTGGAATTTTCTTAATTGCTTCATCCAGATTGTCATAAAATGTATCAATTGCCTCATCCTCATAGTCAGTAGTGGGGGCATATACCTGTATGATGGAGATGTTCTTTGGATGTGCTGCAATACGAATGTTTGGTCATATAAAAAGACATAATAGTCTGGAAAAAACTGTGATGGAAGGCATGGTCCCTGGAAAAAGGGGAAGGGGTCGACCTAGACGACGGTGGACCCAGGACATCACAGAGAGTCTGAACTGATGCAGGTCCACTTGCCCAGAATCGTGATGCGTTCAGAGCAGCTGTAATGGAGACAACGTTCTGGAAAGAATACGTCACTAGCTTATTGTGATGTTTATTGAGACCATTAGTACATGTTTTCCGCCCCGCGTTTGTTGCGTAATGAGAACCTCCAAAAAAGTGTGTTTGTCTGGTGGTTTGTGTGCAGGTATTGGTGTGAATTACAACTAATTGGTGTTAGCTTTCTTGGTTTGATAGTCCTTTTCACAGTGTAAAATCACTATTGGTTATCTGTAGTGTTTTAAATAGTTTTGTTAAGCCATTATTTCTATAATATTTAGGGGCTATCTCGACGCTGTATAAACGCTAGATGTATATTTATCAGATCACCGAGGGCGTATGCGCATGCGCGCATAACTTCACATGTCAAAAAATAAAATAAAATAAAACTATACAGGAGCGATTATATGTTGATTTTTCACTGTCACTTTTAAAGAGGTCATACCGCAGACTTGTGTAGATTGACCAATTATTGTGGAGGTAGTGTATTCTTAAGCAATAACAGGAGATATTTATGTATTTCATGAAAGTTTAGGTATAGGTACACTGTCCAAAAGTGATCTCACCAGAACGTTGTTATCTATGTGGATGTGTTGTAGTCTTGTTACAAATAACAAGCTGATTTAGAAGTAGCTTTAACATTTTTATTGGAAGGAGTTGTGCTTTTACCCTTTTACATGAATATAACAACCGATTTGTTCCAAAACCTTCATGCAACTATGTTGCTACTTGACTTGAGAAGAAGGAATTTTTATAAGCACTCACTAAGTGAATTCCCTTTTTCCTCCCCGCTATAGAATAAAGAGGAAAATATAAAATAAAAAAGGGATACCTTTTTATAGAGGAAGATGACTAATGGTCGGTGTGTGGTGGGGATGATTTTGGTTTTGTGTTGTGTTGTGTTGTGTGTGTGTAGCTAGTGATGAGAATATAAGACGATGAGAGGTGAAGTGGCGACGGAGGCAACTATGCTTTTGATGTAAAAATATGACAGGGAATTCCCGTTGTTGGGTGAATGTAACTACATATTGAGACGGGCGCTGGGTCACGTGGTAGTTTTCTTTATTATTTATATTATATCACGAGTAATAAATCTACTCACGTCAATGTCCAGTTCGTGTTATGTAAATGACCCGCACACAGCCGTAGTCTCCAACATAAAATATACTGTCAAAGGCCAGGCTGGACAAGGCCAAATAGACAGTTTTATTGAACACAACCGTAGAGATATATGTCACAGGCAGACTAGATTATGGCGGCAACTAGATACTCCCTTAGTGTTACAGGTTGCAATCGGAACAATATCGAGGCCATTTTCAGCCATTTTAATAAAACTCAAAACACACGTGCTTTTACCCTCACTAGAAAGAAACGCGATCGATGGTCTGCGCTCGCGACGAAATCGTTGAGCGTTTACAAAATTCCGTAGCATATAGGTTTTTCTCGTTGCTTTGTTTTTGTTTGATTTCCTGTCTTTATTTATTTCAGAGGTCTCTGTTATTTTGTCCTTACTGGTTTTTAAGTTTGTACTTAATTTCTGTGGCCTTTAGACCGGGCCTTTGCTCCTTTCATATTCTGGTCGTTTTTTAATGTCCCTTCCTTAGTATGTTTGTCTGTTGTTTTGCTCCAAACTTTTCCCGCCCCTGACTGCAATCTGGTTAGCATTCTGTTGGACTTATTTGATCTTATTGTGCTACCAATATATGGTTGTATACGAGTTGTCTTTACTCTTGTTAAATATTGTCTAATTATTCTTATCTTTATTTTATACCTATCACCGATGACTTACACGTAGTATTTAAGCTCTATCTATGCCTAATGCTAAATTAACACAAGACAAGTTATTAACATATTTTTTAAACATATAAATTTTAAATTATGTTTAGATATTATAGTTAAAAGCTGACTAGGCCTACTACAAAACTAGCACATTTGAATTAAATTTAAGTTTGTTCACGCACGTGCTCACGCATGAAAAAGCTCCTATATCGACGCTCGTGACGTAGACATTTTTGAAAATGTGCGGGATTTCTGACAGGCAAACGCCAGCTTACCCTCACTAGTTATGAAACCAGATCGATAGAGGGTGACGTCAGGGCTAAATATAGCTATCTAGAAAAGCGTAATAAAAAATCTAACAGGCAGAGTTTTGGGTATTGGTAGACGAAAAAAGCCTATCTGCAACGGGATTTGCCTTTGTAAGACTAATATTTTACCTTTGTAAGACTAACCCTGCTGCTTATTTCTGTTCCCGTCACAAGTTCAAAACACAACCGATCAATAGTAGAAATTTATAAAAGAAACATTCCTTCGTTCGTGTGTTCGAACCCCCGTGACTTAAAGTTTCACTTTTTTCACACGGGCGATATCTGGTGATAGGTTTTATATTGGCTCCCAAGCGGTTCAAACAGGAGGCATCCACGGAAATGTAGTACATTAAATAATTATAACTAAGTATTTGTTCGTTATCAAACGGTTATCTCCTTTTTTTTTTGTTTGTCTTACAAGTTTCAAACTTTAGTAAAAGCTTTTCTTCCAATCAGCAAAGATGGCCCCAAAATTTTCTTCCAGGCCTGCTCAAAGGTCACTTTTGAACAGTGTACCTATACCTAAACTTTCATGAAATACATAAACATCTCCTGTTATTGCTTAAGAATACATTACCTCCACAATAATTGGCCAATCTACACAAGTCTGCGGTATGACCTCTTTAAAAGTGACAGTGAAAAATCAACATATAATCGCTCCTGTATAGTTTTATTTTATTTTATTTTTTGACGTGTGAAGTTATGCGCGGTGATCTGATAAATATACATCTAGCGTTTATACAGCGTCGAGATGGCCCCTAAATATTATAGAAATAATGGCTTAACAAAACTATTTAAAACACTACAGATAACCAATAGTGATTTTACACTGTGAAAAGGACTATCAAACCAAGAAAGCTAACACCAATTAGTTGTAATTAACACCAATACCTGCACACAAACCACCAGATAAATACTCTTTTTTTGGAGGTTCTCATTACACAACAAACGCGGGGCGGAAAAAATGTACTAATGGTCTCAATAAACATCACAATAAGCTAGTCTTTCATCTGTACTCGCCAACACAAGGCCGATTCATACACAACACAACCACCCAAAAACCCAAACCCACCAGTTACACTACACCACACAACAATTACAATACCTACACACAAAATTACCAGTCAAGAACAAAACCAATACCACCTATACCCCACCGAATTTACATTGTCTTACTCCAGTGCTACACCTCAACACATCTATAAGTCATCACCCCAACCAGTCAAAATCAATAACCCCCCACTCTCTCACTTACAAAAGCCCTTAGTAACCTACTAGCCCGCCATTATCGATTTTTTATATTTTCCGCCATTATTGATTTTTTATATTTTATATTTATTGTATGTATATATGTATAAACAAACACACCAACACACAATACAACAACACATAACAATTAAAATACCTACACAAAAAATGGTATAGTCAAGTCTCTAACACTTCACTCACACCTCTAGGCGGTGGCCCTAGTATAGTGACACGTCTCTTTCACTCCCACCTCTAGAACTCTAACACTTCACTCGCACCTCTAGATGTTAAACCTAGTATAGGCAGGTCTCTAACACTTCACTACCACTTCTAGATGCTAGATCTGGTATAGTCAGGTCTCTAACACTTCACTCCCACCTCTAGCTGCTAGACCTGTTATAGCCAAGTCTCTAACACTTTACTCCCACCTCTCGATGCTGGACCTGGTATATTTACGTCTCTAACACTTCACTCCCACCTCTCGCTGCTGTCCCTGGTATAGTCTCTAACACTTCACTCACACCTCTCGACGCTGGTCCTAGTCAAGTCTCTAACACTTCACTCCCACCTCTCGATGCTGGTCCTAGTATAGTGACGTCTCTAACACTTCACTCCCACCTCTCAATGCTGGTACACTCGCCTGCTACACCCCAAAATGTACACACCCATGCGTCGTCACCCGCGCCAGCACAAAAAGACTCCACTCGCTTTAAAAACCCCCTTAGTAACCTACTAACCAACCATTATCGATGTTTTTTATATTTTCCGTCATTATCGATTTTTAAATATTTTTTATGTATTGTACGTATATATGTATAAACAAACACACCAACACACATCACAACACACAAACATCCCCCCTAACCTACAACCGCCAGCTACAGCCCAACATGCATCGTCACCCCCACCAGCACAAAAAACTCCACTCGCTTCAAAAACCCCCTTAGTAACCTACTAATCCAACATTATCGATTTTTTAAATTTTCCTTCATTATCGATTTTTATATTTTATATAAATGTATATATGTATAAACAAACACACCAACGCATAATACAACAACACATAACACCAAGCAAGCCAAAAGCAATACCACCAACACCACACCGCTTATACATTGTAGCCGTATGGCCGGCACGACCGTAGTAGTGAGGTTAGACGTCGCCCTACAGCCCCCATAGACCAGATAACACCTCTTTGTCAAGAAAAATATAAAATGTATCTAGTGTTTTTTCTTATATATATATATATAACTGCTGATGTTGTACACAATCGAAAGCTTTGGTGTAATCAATGAAACAAGCATGTAGGTCAACGTTGATATCTCTACACTTTTCTATGATGATCCTCATGTTGAATATATGATCTCTAGTGCCTCTACCTGGTCGAAAACCCGCCTGTACTTCGTTTATTTCTGTTTCTAGCTTTTGTTGCATCTATATAATATATAGTCTAACTGTTGTAATATATATTGTAATATATGTAAATATATATCGTATAACTGTTGTCTAACTGTTGTAACACATAACACAACAACAACACGCCATGACTTGAACTATGATAGGACGCTACCTGATCGTCAGAGGAAGTCACCCCGGCTAATATATATTACTATATAAAAAGTCATGCGCCACCACCTGACACTCCTCCTGCGGAATCGACACTTCACTCCCATCTCTTGATGCTAGACCAAGTACAGGTCTCTAACACTTCACTCCCACCTCTCGATGCTGGTCCCAGTAAAGTCAGGTCTCTAACACTTCACTCCTATATATAAATAGTGTATACACAACAATTACAATACCGGCACACAAAAACCCATACCCCAACATACCCCAAGAGTCGGCAGCCCCGCCAACTACAACACACAATTAAGATACCTACATCCAACACACCACCACACTATCAGTCGTTTCTATGTATAACTGTTGTAATATATATATTGTAATATATGTAAATATATATCGTATAACTGTTTGTACGTATAAATATTGTATGTAAAACATAAATAAACAACACACAACAACACAATACCTACACGCCCGCCATTATCGAACTATTCTAGGACCACAGGACGCAAGCTGAGCGTCAGAGGAAGTCACCCCGGCTAAAATATATCGCTATATAAAAAGTCATGTGCCAAACGCCTGACGCGCCTCCACCACGCGCCTCCACCACATTTCCTTATATAAAAGTTATGTGCCAGCGCCTGAATACTAACCGTTTTGCGCCTACTATACTACTTATAGATAGATGTTTTTATGGTAAAGAATCATAATGGCGAATCTCTCTTAAGAAAAAGGAATATTGTTTTTCCTTCAGCTCTCACCAAGCCTTTCAAACCACAGTGCCATCTGCTCTAGGTCTTTCCATCACTTTGTCCCTGTTATTTTTTCTCCAATTCCCTACTTCATATTGTTTTGTGGTCTCCTTCTATTTCCCTTGCTATAAAGATTGCAGAAAAAAGAACTGCCAGCGAATATACATGAGAGGAAAGAAGAGAATGTGAAATTTCTCATCACTAGTGCACACTTCACCGACGTCACTAAAAACATCCCTCATTTATCATAACGTTAACAGTTATGTGTTGGGGTGACTAATACGTGGGGCATGAGTGATTGAGACTAGTACGAGTATTATAGGTTATACAGACTGTAACATAATTGTTATGGGTGGTGGTGACTGTAACGTGTGTTATAGATTCTGGAGACTGTCATATGAGTGGTATGGGTGGTGAAGATTGTAACACGAGGGTTATAGATGATGTAGACTGTAATATGAGTATTATAGATAATGATGAAAGGTGCAGCTCACTCACAAATGATTAAGTCAACTACAAATTTGTATATTTATAGATAACAAATTTAATCAATTATAGTTAACAATGTACTATAAACAAGGGAATTTTAAGCCTTAAGGGCTCATCACAGATGATGGTCTTATGCACTAGAATGTTGGTTTTAACAGTTCATTTAGCAGCTTTAAGTGGGTACTTAGCTGCCAGTAAGATGTCGGCTGGTTTCTGCTCCAGCCGGCTGGTACTGTGTAGACTGGTTCATTTCATCACTGGTCAAGCCTGGTGGCTGTTACAAGTCTCTCGTAGTATCGTGGGGTAATTACGAAGATGGTCCAGCTCCTTCAAGACCCGCCTGATGTTGGTGTCTAGCTTGGACTGAAGTCCACTTATACCACACACATGTTCCACAGAGTAGTACCACCAATTGGTCCCACCGACCAAAATAACTTTGAGCACTAAAGACTTCTGGCTCAGAGAAATGGTCTCGGCAACTTGGTTAAGATGCCTCTTACACATGATCTGTGGTATTACTTTCACTAGAATCCTACTATGACTGTGCATTCAGGTTCCTAGGATTTCGGACTTTCAGTATCAGTAGAGTTTTCTTGCTGTGTAAGTTCAGACGATGCTCAAATACGTTGTACAGACCTTTAAAGTAGAATCCTGATTGTATTCCTGATTCTGGCTTGTCTGACTGTCTTCTTGACGAGTTGAATTAGCAGTGCCGTAGACTCCGAATGTGCTAGATTATAAGCAATATTCGGACCATGCATCTACATTGCTTCTATATGACAAGGCTCCAATCAGACGTGTTGTATTTTAACATCTTGAATACCAAACAGTAGCAATAAACTTGTGATTTTGGTAGGGGTATATCCCCACTACCCTCTCATGGAAAATTACTGTGTGAACATATGATGTGACCTTTCCAGAAGTCACTCTCATATAAGGCATTGTCTATTCCGTTGATATTGATCATGTTCACAACTCACCACTTCATAGATCTATCACTGATACTATATTTCAGATTGACAACTTATCGTAACTATTGCCTACGACAAATCTGCCCGGGAACGATTCCATCATTTTTCGTGTTCCAAAATCCCATTCTTATCTTAAGTGCATGTCTTTGATCTGTCACCAGACTGATATTTTCCGAAACGTTCCTGTGCAAGTAAACAACTATCACGCAACAAATCTGGGTTCTTGTTCCCTCCCAAACAAAAATCGGAGGTAACTAAAACCGTATTAGTGATAAGGCAACTGACTGTGGCCATCTACGCTTTGTTTACGTATTAATCCGGGCGCTCCCATTCATTTTCTGGTCGGAAAGGTGTTACATACTCGTAAACAACCTTTCACTCTACAGATCCAGGAGTCAATATGGGTTCAAACGAAAGTCAGTGATTACAGTAATCAGTAAAGATGGTCGATGAAGCCCAGACATGACAAGAATTGAAGGAAGAAAGTGTAAACAATGAATCGAAAATCACAACTACTGTCAGAGGTGGGAAAACAGAAAGGGAAGAGCACAGAATTAATTACAGGATGGCACAGAAAAATGAAACGAATGAGGTTATTTCGTCACATATAGCCAGTGGAACAGTTTAACGAGTTCTGTCACAACATTAGGTAGAAGTGCAGAAGCCAAATTAGCTTTTCTCTGAAAGAAAAGTATTCTCAGTTAAACAAAAACAAAACAAACTATCCTTGTCATTGAAGAGGAAAATATTACTGTATACATTCTGACCCAGTGTTGTAGTGACAAGGAAAAATATGACTACCGCACCCTCAGACACGTGGTACAAGGCGACTAATGTGCAGCAATGCATGGGACAGACAACCTCATCATGTAAAACACATTGCCACAGAGAGCACAGCTGCGAGTGTATATGACTGTTTGATGCAAGCTTCCTGGAAGGGGGCCCAGCTGCAGCTATGTCTCCATGCTGCGTTAGGAGAGCAAAGGAAAATGATGATCTATGATATAATCATGTGTTGCCTTGTGTTGCCTTGTGTTTATGAGACTTGGACAGTAAAGTGTTGCCTTGTGTTTATGAGACTTGGACAGTAAAGTGTTGCCTTGTGTTTATGAGACTTGGACAGTAAAGTGTTGCCTTGTGTTTATGAGACTTGGACAGTAAAGTGTTGCCTTGTGTTTATGAGACTTGGACAGTAAAGTGTTGCCTTGTGTTTATGAGACTTGGACAGTAAAGTGTTGCCTTGTGTTTATGAGACTCGGACAGTTAAACTTGCCTTGTGTTTATGAGACTCGGACAGTAAAGTGTTGCCTTGTGTTTATGAGACTCGGACAGTAAACTAACAGACAGAAAGAAACTGAAGGCAACATTGACGTTATTTCTATGGAAGACTGAACGCATACCTTAGGCAGCTACAACGTTAAGTGAGGAAGTTCTGAGAGAAACTGAAGAAAGCCGTCAAATACAGAGTACTTTTTCTCCTTCGTACACCTCCAGATGTCACCTTAAATGCGTTTCTTCTTCTTCGATCCTTAACCACCGACCGTCAAAGCAGTCAGTGGTCATCACGCCTAGTGGCGTCTTGTAGGGCAACAACAAATTGATTCCACTTTGCACGGTCGGTGGCCATCCTTCGTACAGTGCCCCAACTCTGGTTCATTCCTTGCATCTCAGCCTCCACAGTCCTCCGCCAAGTTGTTTTTGGTCGGCCTCTCCCTCGCTTTCCCCCAGGGGTCCAAAGCACAGCTGTTCCCGTGATGGCATCAGGGTCTCTTTTGAGGACATGACCAACCCAGCTCCAGCGTCTGCCAGCTACGACGGTATGCATGTCCTCTTGCTTGCTACGAGCAAGCAGATCTCGGCCGGTGATGGCACTCGGCCAAAAGATTCGGTGAATTTTTCCCAGGCATGTTGTGTGAAAAGAGGACAATTTTGACATTTCCCTCTCTGCGACTCCCCAGCACCCCGCACCACAGAGAAGCACAGAAAGCACGCAACTCTGGTATAATCTTAATCTTGTGCCCGTGCTGTATCGGGAGGACCTCCAGATGTTACCTAGGCCAAAGAAGGCTGCTCTTGCCCCATCCACTCTGATGCCGATGTCCCTGCCCGCCCCACCGTCTGGTGCCACCATGCCTCCCAGGCATGTGAAGGTATCTGTCTGCACCAGCCGCTGACTCCCTACTGACATGGGCTCAGGGTTGCTCACATTGAGCGTCATGACCTCAGACTTCTTTAAATTGATGTTCAAGCCCACCTGCTGGCCAAATCTACCAAGTCCATCCGTTTTTTCCCGGACGCGCCGATGCGAATGCGCCAGCAATGCAACGCCATCCGCATACTCCAGATCTTCCAACGCTGAAAATGCAGTCCATCCCATTCCTCTTGGACCGCCCTCCGCCGTCCGGCGCATCACCCAGTCTATGACTGTCAAAAATAGAGTGGTCGACAAGGGGCATCTCGTCGCACTCCCGTCCCCACCCCGAAGGCCAGGCCTCCCCGCCCAACACCACAAGCAAAGCCGGCACAGAGGCCTTCTATGACTGACACCACGCAGCCTGGAACTCCACAAGCCCTCAGCACCCTCCATAAACTGTCCCCATGTATGCTGTCAAAAGCCCCCTCAAAATCAACAAAATTTATGTAAAGCTGTCCCTGCCATTCCGAGCACTGCTCCACAATGTTCCCGAGAGTGAACATATGGTCCACACATCCTCCGCTCCCTCCAAACCCCGCCCGTTCTTTCCTCAGCCTGTAGTCCACCGCCCCTGAAATTCTCTGCACAATTATCCCGCCTAGTATTCCGCTGGGAACCGAGAGAAGAGCGACCCCTCTCCAACCATTGCAGTCCGAAAGATCTCCCCCCTTGGGCAATCCGACAAACATTCCTCTGTTCCACTCTGATGGTGCCGTCCCCGTTCTCCACACTTGTGCAAACAGTGGTTCTAATAGTTCCGCTGCCAGCTCAGGGCCCGTCCCAAACAGCTCTGCACCTAAGTTATCATGGCCCTGAGCCCCACCGTTCCCTAACCCTTTGATTGCTGTGACGACCTCTTCCCTTCGCGGAATGTCTGTATTTACATCTAGATCGTTTTCAGCCTCAGGAACATTCAATTGTGTCTCTGGTATTTCCCCGTTCAGAGTTTCTCCGAAGTGCTCCGCCCATTCCGCCTCCCGTCCCTCTGCTGTCCTGATGAGACCTCCTTGCCCATCTCTTACTAATGTAATATTGTTTGCACCTTGTTTTCTGCTGATGAATTTAGTTATTCCGTATACCGTGCTTTGTTCACCTCTAAGCGACGCCTCCTCTGCCTGTCTAGCAAGATCGTCCTTCAATTTGCTGATGTCAAACCCCTTCTGTGTAGCCACAGCCGGCCCAGCCCTTCCCAGCCTCACCCTCAGCTTTGCCACCACCAAATGGCGATCGCCTCCCACACCCGCACCTCCCCCCACCCTCACATCCCGCAATGCACGTCTCCATCTACCGCCAACCATGATGTGGTCCATCTGGCCTCCGTCCCGACCACCCGGTGACCCCCATGTCAACCCGTGAATTTCCCCACGTGGGAAAAGTGTTCCCCCAATGACCAGGTTGCCAATGCCACAGAAACTTATTAGCCTATCCCCACCTTCGTTCGCCACTCCGCCGCCGCACCTCCCCATTGTTCTTTCACCATATGCACTGTGTGTACCAACTTTCACACCGAGGTCTCCCACTACTACAACAAGATCATATCTAGGTGTGTCCTCCATCCCCCTCTGCAGCCGCCGACAGAATCCATCCCTGACCTCCCCACCGCTATCACCCGCTGGTGCGCAGCATTGTACCATTGTAGCGCTGGTGAATCCCCCTCTCAATCTCAATCGTATCAGTCTGCCGCTGATGGGCCTCCACTCCAGCAATGTCCTTTCCATCCCTTTCTGCAGAACAATGGCCACGCCTTCACCGTGCTGTCCATCCTCTCTTCCAGAGCAAAGTACTGTTTCTCCTGTTGCTGTTTTAACTTTTCCTGCCCCTGTCCATCCGCTCTCGCCCATCCCCAGGATGTGTAACCTATAGTTTCTCATTTCTGCCGTGACCTGTCTCAGTTTACCTGTCTCGTACATTGTCCCGACATTCCAAAATCCTATTCTTGTATCCTGTTTTGCGGTCAGGACATCCGTTTTCATGTCAGTGGCTTCCTTTCGGCTTTCACCACTGACAGTCATACGAGCCACAGACTCCGAATGTCCATCCCGCAGCAAAGTTTGTTCATTTGATGTTGTTTCCGTAACTTCATTATTTTTTTTTTACATAGACAGGGGAAATACGTTTAAAGAAAACAAAAAGTGGTCAGTTTGAGGTTGTTGGTAGCCCCCATGGAGTTTGTCCAAGAGTGGTGCTGGGGACGGCAATAAGTGTTTTATTTTTGGTCCTCATATTGTGATTGACCGGTTACTGAGATCCATTCTTGAAACTAAATTTAAAAATGAAGTAGGTCGATATTTCATGCCGCTTGACCATACGTTGGTCAGCCGTACATGCCAAGTAACGATAATTATTAGTACCTACTCCAATCTGCTCTCAGATTTAATAATGCTACTGTTGTAGTTTGAGAATCCCTGGTCTGTGATTAAATACATGAAGGTGAGGTCATGCTATATTTTAGAGTAACATACTTGACGGGCAACATTACAATAAGAGCAGTAAGTGTGCTTTGTTCAGCAGCTAACGACAAACAAGGAATTTCAGATTATTAATAAGATGACGACCGTGAAACAAACATTGACAGTTGTTAAGGTATTATTATGTATATTACATGTTGGCATCATTTAGATTTGTTACCAGTTTAAATTTACGCGCTAACATTTTTATCTGAAGTCAACATGATGTATTTTACACTATAAGATATTGCTGGTGAACGCGATTATGTGTAGACGTCACTAGGAAAGGACGACGTAATGAGGTGCTGCACTAATGCATGCAAACGGTCTTTCTTGGCCTTTCGTCGTTTGAATCCGTCTAAGCAAGACGTGGATTATTACTGCTCCCAAAGTTATTGAAGTTTACAGATCTCCTACGTGGCTTATAATGAAACGAAGGTCGCCACTTTTATTCTATATGATGCAGTATTTGAGCATCCTATATTGATGAGCATTTTGATGAAGAAGGAAGTTCAGGGAGTATAATTATAATATTTGCCATCGCCAGCTGTCGGTTATCACTACTTCAATGAGTCCGCTTGCCAGCATTGCTAGTATACAGGCCAGACATGTGACGATGAAGCACTGAATATAGGAGATTGATTTGATGTATGTATAAGATGATTGCCATGAACTTGTTATGATGCCTCGTCATTAAATGTATTTTGTCCGTGGACCCTACCACGAATATTGTTGTGAAGTTCAATCAAGTTGAGACATTGTTGTTGGACACCCACATCGCGAGAAACATCAATTAGCACAATACTCTATTAATTCTCAAATCCCCAATGTAACAGAGAACATGGCGGCACAGTGTGATGGGGAACGATTTGTCCAGAATACACAACAATCAACTAAGAAGAAACTGTGAAGAGAAAAGATTTTATTTACATGAACTTTATGAATTGTTCTGCCGTTTGAAAAAAATCTGCATAAAATTCAACGTACAGCGCATGCGCGCCAGAAATCATGACGACGCAACGGAATTTGTTTCAAGAAGATGTCTGCTCCAGTGAAAGCTCCTATCAACTTCAATTATCTCAAGTCCACAATGGAGTCTTTTGATCGAGGAACCTGCTTTTAGAATGCCTGAAGCCTGATTAAAGTCACCAGTCTGTTCCTGACGTTGCTTGTGGTGCATACGAGCATCTCCGAAGATTTTGTCCGGCTGCGTCAGTTAATTAAAATTTTTGGTCTTATAAATTTTTGGCTAGGTTATCACGCAGGCAGTCATTCTCGCAATATCTATTTGCTTATGTATGTTATATGTATTTATATGTGTAGTTGTTGTTCATCTATGTGGGAGGATGGCGGGAACCTGGGATCTCTGTAATGTCGCTTTTGGCTGACCACAGAAATCCAAGGTCGTTCTTAAGGACCGTTTGAATATTTTCAGCTTGCAAAAGATCAACTAAGCAAATCTCGTTGCATACTCTGTTTGCTCCTGAATTTATTCAATATTATATATTTAGGTGTAACGTGTTGTTTCTATACATTGTATTCTCCTTGTACTTTGGTTTATTTTGTTTATTTACGTCATTTGTTTGTTATATATCCGTTGATCTGACATTACTATCATTCAGTTCTACATGTCAAATATTTCGTCAAAATGGGTCCTGTCGTTAGTGTCTATTTTTAGATTTTTCTAGTCCTGTGGTTTGACCTAGTTTCAGTTTTCTTAGATTCTGTCATTTGTAGAACGTTTATTCAGTTCATACAATTGTTTTGGTGTTTGTAATTAGATCTTGTGGTGTGATATTGTTTATGTAATCCTTTTGTTTACTACTTCTGTTCTATTTTCTTCATTACTTCTTCATAATATGATATTAACATTATTTACGTAAATATTTGTGCAAAAATAATATATGACTGCAATAATTTAATTGCATTGCACTAGTAGGCCATTAGCCACTAGTTGTTCGCCTGAGTAGGGCATAGTGATATAAGATATTAAAAATATAAATTTTGGGCTTACATATAATTTGTAAAGCAACTTGCCAGTTATTTGGTTGACTAAGTGAGTACATTAGTTAGTTAACATGGCGACTTTAGAAACTTTTATGAACATTGGGAAGGAATTTTCCTACAAAGGGGAGGCACTTAGAGAATTTGCTATGGCTGAGTTAGCTAAAGCTAAACAGGAATTAGCTGACCAGGAAGCTAAAGAAGAGAAGAAGAGAGCTGAACAGGAAGCTAAAGAAGAGAGCTGAAATGAAACAGGAATTAGCTGAACAGGAGAAGAAGAGAGCTGAACAAGAAGCTAGGGATGAAATCAGACGTATTGATGAAGAGAAAAAATGCAACAGGAAGCGAGGTTAATGCTTCTACGGTTAGAAGAATTGAAATTAAAAGCTCAACTTGCAAAATAGCAACAATAGTGATTCACATACTACTTCTTCAATGGGGCATACTAGAGGAAATGATAGGTTTAAATTACCTGTATTTAACCAGAATATTGATGATGTAACATTCTACCTTTCAAGGTTTGAAGATGTATGTGTAGCAAATAAACTTGATAAATCCCTATGGGTTACAAAACTGAGGGAATTTTTGGTTGGTGAGCCAATGGCTGCCATTGATACCATGGATGAGGCAGTTAGAAAAAAACTATGAAGCTGCTAGAGTGGTACTGTTGAAACGTTTTCAACTTAACGAAGAAGGTTACAGAGTCAAATTTCCGGTTCAAGATGTCCGACACAGTTTGTAATTCGAGATTTTGGAGTTTTTTCCCGCTTTACTGCAATTTTTCGTAAGTGATTGACTTGGTACGAGCCATTGGGTTCATGTGAGGAGACTTCCCCCATGTTTTGTGCTACATGCAATGTCTGCATGTTGCGTATATACCTGAATGAAGGCATGATTTTGGAATGTTCAGCTAACGACACTGTCAGCCATCTTGTCATGTCAGAAAATTCTGTTCACAAAAAGATTACGTGTACTTTCTTCACATGCTTTACTATAATGGCGTCATCAACAAATGTCTTCACTTCGTATAAAGCATGTAGTCTTGGTTGACAATCCACCTAAGAGAAGGACAACTTCACACAAACCCAGGTAGGAAAGACTCGTTAGTCCAGAAAGATAGCTCTCATAGGAGAGACAACTCTGATGTAAAACAACTGCTGCCTTGTAGGAAGGTCACGGAAAACCGGAGGCTAGGGAAGCAGTCCCGAACAAATGCATGCTGAAGACGGATGCACTGGGCCGCAAGGCGCACAACATAGTGCAACGCAAACCGCCATGAGATGACAGACACAGATATGACTCAACGAGATAGTGCTCGACCCAAGGAGTCCCGCCAGGTGGGAAGATTGCCGGACTCCCTGCCTCGAAGGGGTCCACCCAAGGCTACTGGTGGTCACTTATCTCTGCATCGTACAGCCGGGCGCAGAATATTAGAGAAAATGAGACTGGACAAAACACCCAGGAAAGAACACTAAATATACTCCAATGGAATGCAGAAGGTGTCCTAAGGAAGAAACTACCGCTCACAAAAAAACTACATGATGAGCAAATTGATATAGCCTGCATACAGGAAACACACCTAAATACAAACCACAGATTTTCTGTAAGAGGATATGAAACCCTCCGGCTTGATAGAGAGGGACACAAGGGAGGAGTACGCATGTTAATCAGAAATTCCTTGCCTAGCAGAGAACTTTCTGTTGCTACAAACGGTCAGGCGGAAATTATAGGAGCTGATATCACGATAGATGATCAGACCGTTAGAGTATACAACCTATATGCCCCCCCAGATAAAGATCTTTCATTAGCCACAATGGAGATTAGGCGCACCAACTGCCTAGTTGTTGGTGATTTCAACAGCCATTCAGAAAGGTGGGGTTACACAAAGGCTGATACCCGTGGCATTGAGGTAGAGGACTGGGAGATTGACTCAAATCTACAACTCATCAATAGAGCAGATGATACACCCAGCTTCTACTCAAGAAGATGGCAATCGACCTCGACACCCGACCTTGCCTTCTCAACAGGAGACATCAACCATAAGATCGAACGCTTTGTGCTCAACCAATTGGCGGGCAGTGACCACAAACCGATCAAATTAACGATCAATATGGAACATACACTCCACCTCCATAAACCATTACCCCGCTGGAACTACAAAAAGGCCAACTGGAACAAGTTCTCAGCACTGACTGATGAATACTGTGGTTCCATAAACACCCAAAACAAAAGAATTGGAGAAATAGTTGACGGATTTAACAAAGCAGTTCTGAAAGCTGCCCTGGAATCAATACCAAGAGGGGCGAGGAAAGATTATAAGCCGTACTGGACAGAAGAACTCAATGAACTGAAAGAACAGGTAACAGAGGCCAGAGATGTAGCAGAACAGGTCAAAACAGTTGAGGCAAACATCGCCTACAAAGCTATCTCTGCAAAATACAGGAAAATGTTAAACTGTTCAGCCAAAAATAGTTGGATCAAAACAACAGAAAGTCTTAACCTCGATAAAGATGGAAGAAAATTATGGAGGCTCGCCAAAGTCTTAAATAATGAGGAATGCAAAAATAAGGAAATAGCCCTACAACAAAATGAAAAAATACTCACAAAGAAAGAGGCAGCTAATGTTTTTGCTCAAAAATTCTCACTTGAGAGCCAGATAAATATTCCACTGGACAGAAAACAGGAAATTTCCAAAGAGCAAGAAATTTACCAAAATATACCAACTGTTCCAGAAGAGCATATGACAACAAACCTCACCATGAGAGAGCTAGAGGCAGCCATCGTATCCCTTAAGCAAAGAAAGTCACCTGGAAAAGACAGGGTAACAAATGACATGCTTAAAGAGCTAGGGCCTAAGGCCAAGAAAGTACTCCTCAAGATTATGAACTATAGCTGGAAGCGTGGAATAGTACCACAAGCCTGGAAAGAAGCAATACTAGTTCCAATCCCCAAAAAGGACAAAGACCGAATGGACCCCAACAGCTACAGACCCATCAGCCTTCTAAGCTGCACGGGAAAGCTTATGGAGAGAATTATCAATACCAGATTAAGCTGGCACCTCGAAGAAAAACAAATTTTACTGCACCAACAGGCAGGCTTCAGGCAACATAGGTCTACAGAGGACCAAGTCACCTACATTGCACAGGAAATCGAAGATGCTTTCCAAGAAAGAAAGCACACTTTAGCAGTCTGGGTAGATATGGAGAAAGCATTTGATAAAGTTTGGAAAGATGGGCTAAGAGTTAAAATGCTTAAATATGGAGTCTGTGGAAGAATGTATAACTGGATCAGCAACTATCTAACAAACAGAACAGCTAGAGTGCAGGTGCACGGGCAGTTAAGCAAAAAGACTACAATGGAACATGGAGTTCCACAGGGTGGGGTCCTTTCCCCAACACTCTTCCTCATATATATAAATGATATAACAGAAAACATCCACAAGAATGTCCACAACTCCCTCTACGCTGATGACCTGGCCATGTGGACTTCAGAACAATACATCTCCACAGCAAGAGTGCGCATGCAGGATTCACTGCTAGCCCTTGAAAGTTGGTCCAAAAAGTGGTTGCTCAAAATAAATGAACAAAAAAATACACACACTATTTTTACCTTGTCAAATAAAACACAGCAAGAAAAACTGCAATTAAATGGACAGGCAGTACGAGGAGATGAAAACACCAACATACTTAGGAATCACACTAGACCGCCGAATGACATGGAAATCACAGATTAACAAAATACAGCTAAGGGCAAAACTTCGCATGGCCATCATGAAAAAGTTAGCAGGTACCACATGGGGTGCTGATGAGAATATCCTCAAAAAGCTGTACACAGGCAGAGTCAGACCTGCTATGGAATATGGCATCACAGCTTGGTCGACGGCAGCAAAGTCAAATTTTGACAGAGTAAACAGACTCCAAAACCAAGCAGCACGTATTATAACAGGGGCCCTAAAGTCTACACAAATCAACCATATGGAAAACATCACAGGGCTACAGTCAATGGAGGATAGACGTGACAGCAGAGTCTTAAAACAAGCTGAAAAATTTAAGAGGCTCGAAGGACACCCCATGTACCAAAGAATGAATAGGCTAGGAAGAGGCAGGCTCAAGCGAACTAACTTTGTCGCCCAAGCAAAAGAAAAAATTAACAATAATACCATACTAGCTAGCTCAGTTGCAAAGAAAATCCCAACAAGCTCAACTATCCCACTGTGGAAAATAAGATGCTTTCCTGAGTTAAAATCTGATATTCCAGGCATTGAAGGTAAGGGAACACAGACAGAAACACAAAGAAAGTGTATAGCAACCAAGTATATTGACCAAAGATTTCCAGCGAAGCTTTGGACACATGCATATACTGATGGTTCGGCAACAAATGCAGTTGAAAATGGGGGTGCCGGCATCCTCATAAAATTAAAGAATAGAATTCACTCTATGGCAATTGCCACTGGAAAATACTGCAACAACTTCTGTGCTGAAGCAGAAGCCCTGAAACAGGCAGCTGAAACTCTTATTGAATGCAAAGCACAGGCAGAAAAACAGATAGTAATCTTTTCAGATGCCCTCTCAATAATATCAGCGCTGAAGAGCCACCAAACTAAAGGATTGAAAGATCTGATAATCTCCCTTGAAAGACTGGCCGAATGCTTCAAGAAGTGCACTATCCAGTGGATACCAGCCCATTGCAACATACCAGGAAATGAAGAGGCAGATAGACTTGCTAAAGAAGGAGGTGCCTTACAGCAAAATGATATAGAGACAACTTACGCAACGGCAAAGACCACTATAAAGGCTACATTCAAGTCCAAATGGGAAAGAGAGCACCCGGGACATTTGAAAAATGACGCATATCATCAACTATCCAGAAAAGAACAGGTCATCATTTTTCGACTGCGCACTGGGCACAACAGATTGAGATACCATCTGTACCACAAATACAAAATTGGTGCAACAGATCTCTGCACCTGCGGTACCAGCCCGATGACAGTCGAACACCTGCTGCAGTACTGCCCAACCTACAGTAATGAACGGGGTAGCATATGGCAACAACCCACTTCTGTCAACGAAAAACTGTTTGGAGATGTCGGGAACCTTGAGTTGACTGCTGCCTTTATTAGAGTCATAAATGTGGAAGTCTGAAGGCGAACGAGGAAGAAGAAGAAGAAGATTCCAGATTCGAGCAAAGATTTCTCTGAATTTATTGCTGCAATAAGGATCACTTTTAATAGATGGATTGAATTTTCAGGTATTGAGAAATCCTATGATAAGCTTGTAGATTTAATGCTCAGGGATAAAGTGTTATCCTTAGTAAGCAAACCATTTTGGTCGTTCTTACAGGAACGTAAACCACCAACTTTATCTGCTCTGGAAGAAATAGCAGTCCAATTCTGCACTGCACATCCCGGATCATGCATTGCAAACACTCAATTAAGAGAACTTTACCAGTTGCTTCCGTTGCAATGTGGAATAATAACAATAGAGCAAGATCTCATAGTCTAGACATAAATTTTATACATAAAAGAACTAATGACAACAATTACTATAGGAATAATAACTTTAACAAAAATGATAATTTCAGTAGAGGTCGACAACAGTTTAGAAACCAGTCACCTCAGTATAGGAATAACAGCAATTTTCAACACGGATCAAACTGGAAGAAACAAAATAATTTCATTCCTCATAATAATAATAATTGGGGTAATACAAATCAATATTATAGAACCAGAAATAATAGTCAAAATGGTATGCATCAAAATAATTCTGTTGATCGCCATAGACAGCGATCAAATTCACGTGGACCACAGAGGTTCGAACATAATGCATGGGCGGCACTGACTAGCAGTGTACCCTTGGGTAGTCAAGACTCTAATAACCAGGTGCATTCGTCTGCATGTTGTTCATTTGACTTTGATGTGGCAAATAGTTGCCCAGAATGTCTAACTATATTTCAGCTGTTAGTCTCTCCGCTAATGACGGTACAGGGACTTTGATATTTAACAGAGGATTGGTTGATGGTACTATGGTATCAGTTTTAAGGGATTCAGGTTCCACAACCATTGGCATTAGACAGTCTCTTGTTCACCTTGGTTGTTCAACTGGTAAATGTTTGAAATGTATAACATTCGGTGGTACATTTGAGTACTATCCCACTGCCATTATTGATGTACATACACCATTCTTTTCAGGGAAAGTTAATGTATGTTTATTGCAGAATCCAGTCGCTGACCTCACGGTTAAGCGTATTCATGGGAGTAAAGACTGCACACCAGAGGAAATTGAGGATTGGGAGAAAAAAAATGTGTTAATCGCCAATGCAGTTACAACACGAGCCCAGGCTCAAGCTTTTGGAGAAAGAACGTAGTTCAGAGCCTGGCACAGTTACTCAGAATGACACTGAAGTCCAGTCGGTGATTGATAGAGTGTCTTTCGCCCCAAAACAAAGAGAAGATAACTCACTGAAAATTTTTTTTTCCTTGTTCATAAATAATGATGATGTTAGTTTCAATACCAGTCGTAAACATTGGTTTACTATTAAAAATGACATTTTACTTCGAAACTATATGGATCACTCTGATATAAAACAACAGGTCATGGTACCTCTTACATTGAGGCCATATATCTTAAGACATACACATGACTCACACTGCGCGGGTCATATGGGATACACTCGGACACGTTCTAGAGTGTTATCTTCATTCTGTTGGCCAGGTGTTTCCCAAGACGTATCGTTATGCGTACGTTCATGCGTTACCTGCCAGGAAGTCAAGTCTCGAGGAGCGTTCCATACTGCTCCAATCCAGGCATGCGACATATCGGTCCGTCCTTTTGACAAGATGGCCATTGACATTATTGGTCCTCTACTACCTTCTGCCAGAGGGCACAGATTTGTCCTCACGTGCATTGATTTGTGCACTTGATGGCCAGAAGCCATCCCTCTTAAGCATACCTCTACATCTAACGTAGCGGATGCACTTCTTCTGATCTGTTCAAGAATAGGTTTTCCTAGGTTTCTGATCATGGGTCTCAATTCGTCTCTGACACCATGACATCTATCATAAAGACTCTTACTATAGGTAGAAGTCTATGTAGCATATATCACCCTATGAGCAATGGTTCTGTAGAGAGGCTCAACAGAACTCTCAAACAACTAATGCATAAGGTTCCGACTAAGTATCCTCAGGATTGGGACCGTGTCCTACCGGCTGTGCTGTTTGCTAATCGAGAGGTGCCGCATGAACAGACCGGCTTCTCTCCCTTTGAACTCTTGTTTGGTGCTCCACCAAGGGGTCCAATGGGTCTGATAAAGGATCTACTTGTTGACTGAGATGACTCAGGACACACAGTCATCCTATGAGTATGTTATCAATTTGTGTAAAAAAATTGTCGACGCTTGTCAGTTGGCTACAGCTTCGTCAGAGGCTACCAAATATAAATCACGTCTGTTCCAAAATAAAAATAGGCGTCTACGTCAACTGTTTTCGGGTGCTGAAGCTTTTGTGTTGCTTCCTCTGAAAGATAATAAATTACTCATTGCATGGAATGGTCCATTTAAAGTGATGGACAGGATTTCTGATGTTGATTACATCTTAGATGTTAAGGGTCAAAAGAAAATCTTTCATATTAATATGCTTAAAGAGTTTCATACTCGTCCTGAGCATTTGCAGGCTATTTTTCATGATCTTGATGACAATGTAGTTAGTTCTTATCATTATTCGAGTCTATCTGTGATTCAGGAGGAAGAATCTTCTTTTCCTGATATTCACATGTCATTACCTTTACCTGCTCTGCATGCTACAGAATCTTGGCGAGATGTATCTATTTCTCCTTCTTTAACCTCACAACTACATCGACAGATTTGTAATCTTCTAGAATCTGTTTCTGATGTTCTGACTGATTTGCCTGGTCGAACATCTGTGATCTGTCATGATATCATCCTCACGGATGATATATCTATTCGTTTACGTCACTATCCAATTCCAATTCATTACCAGAGTAGGACAGCTCAAGAACTTGATCAAATGTTAAGTTTAGGATTTATCGAGAACAGCAATTCTTCTTATTCCTCACCCCTAGTCATTGTACGAAAAAAATAACAACATTAGATTATGTGTGGATTACAGAAAATTAAATGCTAAGACAATTTCAGATAGTGAACCACACCCACTTCTTGACGACTTACTTACTCGTCTAGCTACAGCTACTTTATTCACAAAAATAGATCTCACAAAGGGATATTGGCAAATTCCGTTAACGGATCAAGCCAAACATCTTACTGCGTTTTCGACTCCACGTGGACTATACCAGTAGAACGATATGCCTTTTGGGTTCATGAACGCGCCTGCTACATTTATTCGCATGATGCGAAAAATATTGGCACATAGATCAGATATCATTACGTACATTGACGATATCTGCTTGTATAGTTCATCGTTTGAAGAACATTTCATAGGACTAAGTTCTTTGTTGGTTACTTTACGATTACACTCTTTGACTGCAAGACCTACTAAAGTTCAAATTGCATTTAAGAAAATTACTTTCCTTGGTCATACCATTGGTTCCGGTCGTATTCAGACTTTACCTCAGAATGTTGCAAAGATTCCCCATCTATCTATCCCTACTACTAAGAAACAGGTTCGAAGTTTGTTAGGATTAGTCCAATACTACAGTAGATTTATCCCTAACTTGTCTACTGTAACAGCTGTATTGTCTTCTCTCTTGCGGAAGGGAATGCCTGTAAGGATAAATTAGTCTAATGAATGTAATATCGCGTTTCATAAAATACTCGAAATTTTTTCTACACCTCCTATTTTGAGGTTACCGGATATTACTAAAATTTATATTCTTCGTAGAGATGCGAGTAACTTCGGCTTGGGTGCTAGTCTCCTTCAAGACCATGATGGAGTGTTACATCCTACATTGTTTATCTCAAGAAAGCTCACCGAAACGGAGAAAAAGTATTAAGTCATTGACAAGGAGTTGCTTGCGGTGGTCTGGTCCATTCAGAAACTGGAGAGATTTTTGCTGGGAGCACCTTTCATCATACAAACTGATCAGAAGGCTGTGGCTGCTCTCAGATGCGCCAATCACAAGAATGCGAAATTGGCAAGATTCTCCATTTTACTCCAACCTTTCAATTTTTCGATTGAAGCGATTCCAGGGTCAGAGAATGTTGTGGCTGACTCCTTATCTCGAAACCCGTTTTCAACACCCGATGACAAGTTATTGTTCAAATAAACTGCTCTACGTATATGGTTGACTCCTAAGATATCAATCGTTACATATTATTTATGACTTATTATGACATCATTATTACATATTTCGATGAACAGTGGAAAAATCTACTCACGTTTGATGATCGCTCTTTCACCAAGCTAGACAGGTCAAATCTTCCACATTGTGTTTCTGAATCTTGTCAGACAAAGACGATTTGGAGTGTTGATCACGTCTCATATCTAGGGACATATGTACTTTTCGTTATATCCACTTCGGCATTTTACATTTGCATTGATGAATTTCACTTTCGTACCTAATGTCTGTTGGTACGTAACAGACTATCGTCTCAATGATTCCTTTATACTTACGATGATTCGTCTAACTACAGCAAGTTAATTCGACTTCCTTTGATGCCCGATGTTGGTACTTCATGTTTACGGTGCTGGACTTTGGATTGTGTCCATAGAGATCTACCACTTGATACGGTGCAATCTACCCGCACTACCTGATCAAACATTTACTTACCCATTTGATACATACACCGTCCTTGGTGTCTACTTACTTCTTAGGATTTGATACAGCAGAATTAACACTTGGTGCGTGTTCAATTTCATGTACATTTCGTACTTTCACGGAATTAACATTGGATAATTCGTGAATGGAACTCTATACTTCTCGGGATTATTCAACGAGATATTCCTCTGAGCTCCATACTATTGAACATTAATTATTTTAGGTTACTATAATGTGACATTGATTAATAATGTTTAGAATTTTAACTTCTTAGTTTATTTTAATTATTCATATTATCATTATATTTATATGTCATAATTATATGATATTTTACTTTTATTTGGCTTAATTGTATATTAGTTAAGAGTTAGGTATATAATTCATGGTTTATTTTCTTGATACATGCTATCCACCCTTATTTTCTTATCTATGTTTACTCTAGCTAACTTATTTACTTACCACTTCTTTACTATTTCTTGACTTTTTTTCTTTTAGTATTACTTGGCTTTGCTAATTTTCAGTTATTACTATAGTAGTTTAATTAACTAGCTTTATTTAGTTAACATTACCTCCACATAGTTCCATTACAGTTATATTTTATTGCATTTGATTAATGAACTGCAATATCACATTACTTTGAAAGTTTTTGGTTCACAGACTTATTAGTTAATTATGTTAAATTATGCTGTACTATATTGACTGTTGACGATGTTTTTTTCGTTAGTTAAGTTAGTATTTATTACATATATTTTTATTGTGTGACATACTATGATAGTGACAACGACCTTAGACACTGTTTTATTGTAAACATCTCTGGCCGTCTGTCGTGAATTTTTTTCGCGCTCCGATTTTTTTAATTAGTTGTGTTGATCTTATTATAAAAAAATCAATATAATTGATTTTTTAACCCGGTCGGGCGGAAAAACTGTTAAGGTATTATTATGTATATTACATGTTGGCATCATTTAGATTTGTTACCAGTTTAAATTTACGCGCTAACATTTTTATCTGAAGTCAACATGATGTATTTTACACTACAAGATATTGCTGGTGAACGCGATTATGTGTAGACGTCACTAGGAAAGGACGACGTAATGAGGTGCTGCACTAATGCATGCAAACGGTCTTTCTTGGCCTTTCGTCGTTTGAATCCGTCTAAGCAAGACGTGGATTATTACTGCTCCCAAAGTTATTGAAGTTTACAGATCTCCTACGTGGCTTATAATGAAACGAAGGTCGCCACTTTTATTCTACATGATGCAGTATTTGAGCATCCTATATTGATGAGCATTTTGACGAAGAAGGAAGTTCAGGGAGTATAATTATAATATTTGCCATCGCCAGCTGTCGGTTATCACTACTTCAATGAGTCCGCTTGCCAGCATTGCTAGTATACAGGCCAGACATGTGACGATGAAGCACTGAATATAGGAGATTGATTTGATGTATGTATAAGATGATTGCCATGAACTTGTTATGATGCCTCGTCATTAAATGTATTTTGTCCGTGGACCTTACCACGAATATTGTTGTGAAGTTCAATCAAGTTGAGACATTGTTGTTGGACACCCACATCGCGAGAAACATCTGTTAGCACAATACTCTATTAATTCTCAAATCCCCAATGTAACAACAGTGCTGTGTTTTGTGTCGAGTCTGGTGGGTGCCTCTTTCTGGAACGACCGGCTGAATCAGGTAGTATTATTCCAGATGTTTCAATAGTAGTAGCGCAAATGACAAGCGAAGATGATGCTTGCTGGACAGAGGTGGTTTTTGTGTTAATGTAAAAACATCGGACGCTGTGGAGACAGTTGTTTTAAAGACAGATGCTGAAGTTGTAGATGATATTTTCTTTCCTCGTTAGTGTTATTAAGGATAATGATTATAATTGTCATTATAAATACCTGACAATATGAATGTGCTATAAGAATGGTAGAAACTCATGGAACTACTTTCCTTTTGTGGCCTTGATGGCGTGTGCTTGTACGATTCCTGTTTCTGTTCTTGGTAAAGTGGCGTCTATACTTTCTATTTCATCATCATCAATATAAACCCATCAACTACCCAAAGGGCATATGTCTTCAACAAACAAATGCCAGCTGTTCTTGTTCCATGCCATCAGTTCCAGCCCTTTCCAAGTCTTCTTCATCTACTTCTGCTTTTTTACCATGGGGATTCTAGAACAAGGTCTTACCTCGTAATTCTATCAACAGTTTTCATGAATGTGTCTCACATCTATCGCCATCATATTATTCTCATCTGTTGCTCCACGAGCATTTGTCTGGTTCTTGTCATCAGGTCTACATTATAATCCCGTCATTCCACTTCAATTCTATTCTACGCAAACACCCATTCTTAATAGTTATTTTAGTTGTTCTCCATGTTTCGGAGCCATACAATAGGACTGACATGACATTTAAGTTGAAGATTATCCCTTACATATACAATACTATAATTAAACAGACCATGAATATTTTCTTTTATATCACTATTTTAGATAAAGATAGATAACCGTGCCGACAAGAGGGACAGTTATCTTCTCCCTACCAGGAAATACAACCGAAATCAGAGATCTCATGCAGCTGTTGCAGTAGGAGAAGAACTTGATGTACTTAAACGAGTTGTGTCCTCTTTGTTGACCAAACGTGACCTCCTCCTTGACAGGCGGCGTGCTATAGAGAAGAAAATCAACTACAACATCTTTAAAGCTGGCACTAAAGCCCTTGCAAAATTGCTGCAGGGATGAACATTTTAGACTTTGATGTATCTCTGCAGATAACGGATTTTGCAGTTAACACTTACTCTAAAAATTAAAATTCTTAAGGTAAAGATTTTAAATCATGATATGTGCTGATATGTAAAAGGTACCAGGTACTATTGATGAGTAATAATAATTAGTGATCAATTGGGCTTAGACAAGAATACTAGAATAACAAATTTTTTTAAACTGCAGCGAGACGAGTCGAGCCTCTTTCTTCCTCTAACCTCTACTCGTATAATTATTATTATTGTTACTACTACTACTACTACTACTACTGCTACTGTGGTTGCTGCCACTAATGTTGCTACAGCTTCTGATACTAAGACGATAAGTACCATTGCTACTAACAGTTTTATAATATTCACCAATAATGGGTTAGTTACTTCCTAGGTAGTACTGCAGAAACAGCTACTTTTACAACACTGTAACAATCGTCGCTGATACCACAAACGTATCTACTGCTGCTGCTACTAAAATAGCTTCTACTGCTGGTGCTACTACAATAGCTTCTACTGCTGGTGCTACTACTACAATGTCCTCCACTACTGCTGTTACTATAATAGAATATACTACTGTTACTACAATAGCTCCTACTATTACTAAAATAGATTCTACTACTGCTGCAAATACTACACTAGCTTCTACCCCTGCTGCTAATACTACAATAGCTTATACTACAATAGCGTCCACTGTTGTTAATACAAAAGCTTCTACTACTGCTGCAATAATAGTTTCTACTGCTGCTGCTACTATTATAATAGCTTCTATTGCTGTTACTACACACAAAAAGCTGCTACCACAATAGCTTCTACTGCTTCTACTATTACAAAAGATGCTATCACTGCTTGTACTACAGTAGCTTCTACTACTGCTGCTACTACAGTATATTCCACTATTACTGCTACTATAATAGCTTCTACCACTGCTGCTATTGTAATAGCTTTTACTGCTATTAATACTACAAAAGCTTCTACTACTGCTGCTAATATTACAATAGCTACTACTGCTGCTAGTATTACAATAGCTTATACAGCTGCTGCTACAATAGTTTCTACTACTGCTACTGCTACAACAGATTTAACTAACGTTGCTACTAAAATAGATTCTTCTACCGCTGCAGCTACAATAGATTCTAGTGCTGCTGCTATTATAATATAGTCTACTACCGCTGCTACTACAATATATTTTACTGCTGCTGTTACTAAAATACCATCTACTGCTGCTGCTGGATGAACTTCTACTTGGTTCCTACTGTAATAAATTCTAATACTGCTGGTACTACAGTGACTGCTGCGACTATTGATTTGTTGAAAATAATTAAACAAAGAATACTTCTTCTTCAATTATTTCCCCTCAACTGTACAGCTCGCCATATTGGATCAATGTACCTCCATGGCAAATAAAAAAATCACATAAACTAAAATCAGATGAGACAACATAGAAGTGGTTTCTCAGAAGAATGCCAAGAATCTCACAAACAGCTAAGGTAAGTAAACAAGAATGCTTCAGAAGAGTTACTGAAGGAATAAATGTAATAACAGATATTAAAGAGAAGACAATCAACCTGAACAGGACCTGTGATGAGAAAAGGAGCATTTGATAACATCGAGACCTCGGGAATGATAGAAGGGAAGAGAAGAAGAGAAAAACAGAAAAAGAAGATAATGGATAGCTTACAATACGCCACGAAAAAGATTAACAACGGAACTGATAAAGAGCATCAAAATCGAGATCTGTGGTAGGAATTGGGCACCTACGTCTCCGAGGCACATGTCTTGACTTGAGTTTTCTCTCCATCACGATTTACCAGTAACTTGTAACGTTTTTAAAAAGTCTCAAATCACATTCATTATTCCTCTATCATTCCTACCACTACTATAAACCTACCATTCGTCATCAATCATGCTTTGTTATAGGACTCTTTCATTCCTACCACTACTATAAACCTACTATTCGTCATCAGACATGCTTTGTTATAGGACTCTTTCATTCCTACCACTACTATAAACGTACTATTCGTCATCAGACATGCTTTGTTATAGGACTCTATCATTCCCACCACTACTATAAACCTACCATTCGTCATCAATCATGCTTTGTTATAGGACTCGTTCATTCCTACCACTACTATAAACCTACCATTCGTCATCAATCATGCTTTGTTATAGGACTCTTTCATTCCTACCACTACTATAAACCTACTATTCGTCATCAGACATGCTTTGTTATAGGACTCTTTCATTCCTACCACTACTATAAACCTACTATTCGTCATCAGACATGCTTTGTTATAGGACTCTATCATTCCCACCACTACTATAAACCTACCATTCGTCATCAGACATGCTTTGTTATAGGACTCTTTCATTCCTACCACTACGTTTTCGTCTCAGTTGTTTTTCATGCTTTTTTAGGACTGTTCTTGTATAAACCTACCATTTATCAATATGTCCGTTCATTCCTAAACTATCAAGACCTACCATTCGTCATCAAGCCATTCTTTGTTATTGTGCTCTTTCATTCCGATCAACTACTTTCAAACCTACTATTCGTATCAGACATGCTTTGTTATAGGACTCTTTCATTCCTACTACTACTATAAACCTACTATTCGTCATCAGACATGCTTTGTTATAGGACTCGCATCATTCCCACCAATACTATAAACCTACCATTCGTCATACAACAAACATGCTTTAGGAATATATATGAACCAACAGAAAACAACAAAAACGGATCAAGTTTTAGGAATATATTGAACCGTCCAGAAAATACAACAAACAAGTTTAGGAATATAGATGAACTAAACAACAATATATAAAACCAACATAAACAACAACAAAACAAGTTTAGGAATATATATGAACCAACAGAAACCAGAATACAACAAACAAGTTTAGGAATATATATGAACCAACAGAAACCAGAATACAACAAACAAGTTTAGGAATATATATGAACCAACAGAAAACAACAGTAAAATATACAACAAACAAAAACAAACAACAAGTTTAGGAATATATATGAAATAAAACATGAACCAACAAGTTTAGGAATATATATGAAACAAAAACAACAAAAACAAACAAGTTTAGGACCATAATGAACCAACAGAAAACAACAAAAACAACAAACAAGTTTAGGAATATATATGAACCAACAGAAAACAACAAAAACAACAAAAACAACAAACAAGTTTAGGAATATATATGAACCAACAGAAACCAGAATACAACAAACAAGTTTAGGAATATATATGAACCAACAGAAAACAACAAAAACAACAAACAAGTTTAGGAATATATATGAACCAACAGAAAACAACAAAAACAACAAACAAGTTTAGGAATATATATATGAACCAACAGAAATATATGAACCAACAAAAACAACAAACAAGTTTAGGAATATATATGAACCAACAGAAAACAACAAAAACAACAAACAAGTTTAGGAATATATATGAACCAACAGAAAACAACAAAAACAACAAACAAGTTTAGGAATATATATGAACCAACAGAAAACAACAAAAACAACAAACAAGTTTAGGAATATATATGAACCAACAGAAAACAACAACAAAAACAACAAACAAGTTTAGGAATATATATGAACCAACAGAAAACAACAAAAACAACAAACAAGTTTAGGAATATATATGAACCAACAGAAAACAACAAAAACAACAAACAAGTTTAGGAATATATATGAACCAACAGAAAACAACAAAAACAACAAACAAGTTTAGGAATATATATGAACCAACAGAAAACAACAAAAACAACAAACAAGTTTAGGAATATATATGAACCAACAGAAAACAACAAAAACAACAAACAAGTTTAGGAATATATATGAACCAACAAAAACAAAACAATGAAACAACCGAAAACAACAAACCAACAAACAAGTTTAGGAATATATATGAACCAACAGAAAACAACAAAAACAACAAACAAGTTTAGGAATATATATGAACCAACAGAAAACAACAAAAACAACAAACAAGTTTAGGAATATATATGAACCAACAGAAAACAACAAAAACAACAACAGGAATATATGAACCAACAGAAAACAACAAAAACAACAAACAAGTTTAGGAATATATATGAACCAACAGAAACCAGAATACAACAAACAAGTTTAGGAATATATATGAACCAACAGAAAACAACAAAAACAACAAACAAGTTTAGGAATATATATGAACCAACAGAAAACAACAAAAACAACAAACAAGTTTAGGAATATATATGAACCAACAGAAAACAACAAAAACAACAAAAACAACAAACAAGTTTAGGAATATATATGAACCAACAGAAAACAACAAAAACAACAAACAAGTTTAGGAATATATATGAACCAACAAAAACAACAAAAACAACAAACAAGTTTTTATGAATATATAAAAACCAAACAGAAAACAACAAAACCAACAAAACAAGTTTAGGAATATATATGAACCAACAGAAAACAACAAAAACAACAAACAAGTTTAGGAATATATATGAACCAACAGAAAACAACAAAAACAACAAACAAGTTTAGGAATATATATGAACCAACAGAAAACAACAAAAACAACAAACAAGTTTAGGAATATATATGAACCAACAGAAACCAGAATACAACAAACAAGTTTAGGAATATATATGAACCAACAGAAACCAGAATACAACAAACAAGTTTAGGAATATATATGAACCAACAGAAACCAGAATACAACAAACAAGTTTAGGAATATATATGAACCAACAGAAACCAGAATACAACAAAAACAACAAACAAATTATCAATTCTGTTCAAACATTCTTCAATAGTTATAAAATATATAAATAAGAAACAAGGCAGAATTACACAACATGTTACGCTAACATCATTTCAGTATTTCTCAGGCATTTCACCATTCGCCTCCAGGATTTTCTTTTGACTTCTAATTTCGGGACTGTTTTATGACATCATTTAGAACTTAGGGTTGTTTTATGACTTTAGTTTGAACTGTTTTGTGCCTTCAGTTAGAGTTGTTCTGTTACATCTCTAAGATTTTTCAACCGTTTTGTGCCTTCAGTTAGAGTTGTTCTATTACATCTCTAAGATTTCTCAACTGTTTTGTGCCTTCAGTTAGAGTTGTTCTGTTACATCTGGTCATAAGAGGTTTTGATGTTAATAAAAGTATAGGCTATCCTGGACAAATAGGTGTATCAGAGGATACCAGGATAGTGCCAGATAAGAGACTTGTCTTATACGTAATACCCCCTTCTCTGAAAAGAGCAAGGGTGTATAGACATCAAAGTGGGGTCAAGCTATGTAAGTTCTCAGAGAAGAAGATAATGATGATGTAGTACTCTGAGTCCCTAACTGCTACCTCTTTAGATCCCAAATTGAGTAATGATTATCTGTGTTATTTTATTTGGCTACGTCTAGGGTAATTTATCTAATATAACAGTTATTAATTTCACAACAGAACTTTGACTTTAATAAAAGTATTAAGCAAGACTGTATGAAATTTTATGTACAATTTAATTGTCCTGAACCTCAATCTTTTCAGGTCAGGAATACTCAAAAGCAATAAAATGATATTTACAAATCAAAATAAATATATTGGAACATCCCTTCCATAAGGTAGATTGTCATAGGAATAACTCCACAATCTCTATTCGTCTGATGGTTAACTTCTGCTAACACTGGCTTGTAAGTGTTCTTTATTTATTTGGGAGGTCTTATCTATTCATCCTAAAAAGGGTTGTAACTCTAGTTTGATTACTACTGGGTGAATGACTGGATAAACTGACACTGGCCCTTATAAAGGACTTATCTTAGAATGTTGCTGCTGATTTTCATACATCACTGCAGGACCACAAACTTTGTAGCTCCTGACTGAAAAGATGGGATCTGACTCCAATTATATGAGGAGATCTCATCACCCACAAACTTCCTCTCAAGTGAATGGAGCCACGAGGTAATGACGTGACATAACCTGGAATAAAAGGACAACCACATTCCATGTAGAAGTCTGCTTCAATCCACTCACTCACAAACAACATTAAGTCTTACCCTTTTTCAGTTATTGTGCTAAAAAGTTGCATAAGACCTAGAATTTCTTTGCCTACAGTCCGTTCCATGTGATCATTCTTTCTCTGTATTGATTCACTGTTATTGTCCTTAGTCCGTGCCTGGCTTCCGTACGATAATCATGTTAAGTACCAAACAGCATGTGACCTATTGATTACTTCATTCTAACCTTTCCTGTACGTTTATCACATGATCTTTGAACAGTGTGTCACTCCAGAAGAAAATACCAATTTAAACCACTACTAACACTTACTGTCGTAATTTGTTGCCATATTTGCAAACACTATACACATTTTTTCATTTCGAACATGTCTGCAAAACTACACACATTCATAAATGGGTCAGTATGGCAAAACACAGTAGTTTCACTTTCTACTTAGCATTAACACATACTCTGGCTATACACGGGTTAATAATTAACAAAATATGCAAATAAATATATCTTTCTTACAATCAGGTAAATATGTATACACACACTCAAGCTGAACTGGCCTTCTACGGGATCTAGAACTGCTCTCAGATCAGAAGGCAAAGACTTGGTCGTTCTGTCTTTTAGTTTCTGTCAGCTCGGTGCAGATTTTTGAATCGAATGGCCCAGATCGTACCACCTTGTTACTATTTATAGACATCCGCCCAATCAGAAAGACAGTCAAAATTATTTTTAGAGACTATTGACTGATGCGAATCTGAGCGTGTTTGTATAATCTAACTAAATTTTAATATTTTATATTACAGTTATTAATGGACCGATTTTAATTATCAAAAGTGATAATTAAACGGCCTATAGCTCTCTATCGTTCTATATGGTTTTCCCTTAATTATTCCTTTGCATTTCAATCTGGGTAATTTTTAAGTAATTAATTTTGGCATTACCCCGATATGAAAATATCACTAAAATCAATTTTTCTAAGTCAATAAAATTTTATTATGAGGGAATCTTTATGCTTATGTGTTAAGCAATATCAGCGCTATAATTCGAGATATCCCTTTCATTTTAATTATCTTTAGTTGTTAAGAAATAAAATATCTTCTTTCGGTCAAAAACACAAAAGAGGTATTGTTACCAAGTCAAAAGGTTTCTTTATCCTTACCCAACAAAAAAGAAGCACTATGATTGGTTGTTAAACTTGTACTATGCTCTTAGATAATTTTGGTTGGGCGGTAAATTTAACTGGGTTCTTAGACTGCTTCAAATACTATAGTTAATTTTAGATTCAAATATTATAGCTAGTTTTGAGCGGGGAATTTGAGAGTGGTGTCATACAGATTCAAAATTTTTACGACATATCTCCCCCGTTAGAAAAGCGTGAACCACTAGTGCAGCTTTCATGTCTGTATTACCCTCACGTTCAAATTACGTCAAATTGACTCTACTCGGCCTTAGTGTTATCCTGGATTCCCGTAGGTGGGTCATTCAAAGTAGGCACCACTCAAGAAATCTGCCTCAGACCTCTGCAATCCAAATATCTATTGTAGTTTGTGTTAACAAGCAGCTCCAGGTGCGACTGCCCGTCAAATGCTGATTATCAATCACTATTCACCATTACTCTGAGTTTGTTCCATGACATGTCCAGAGGTTGTAGATGTTCCTCAAGGTTGCAATATTTATGAGGAGGAGATCTATAAAATTGGTGATAGCAGAGTTATGTTGGGGATCCAGTAATTTCCTCATCAGCCTGGATAAAACCCTCGGAGTAATATCCAATCAAAAAGCAACATATAAATTCAATGTGCCTCTCCGATGTGATCACAGCCATCAATTGGTCTGAGCTCGGGACCTCAAGACGCAGCAATAGTGAATGCAGTCAGCGACCCATAGCTGTACTGCCTGCGTCAGGACCAGCGAACCAGAACTGGTCAAGACCGCACTCCACCTCCACGTGGTGGCCCTGGAAACAGTCTGCAGCAGTGCAGTCTGGCTGAGCGAGTGCGAATCGAAATGGGAAGGCAAACCCGGTCCCTACAAAATGCCGTGCAGAAGTCGGATGTGTCGACCGAAAGGTGCAGATATCACAGTTTCGGTGCAGATATCACAGCTTAGGCACAAACAGACACAACGCAACCACCGTCCTTTTCAGGGCGAACGAGGAAGAAGAAGAAGGTCTGAGCTCAGGCTTGACGGAATCTGGTAAAACCCTTTATTAATATTCGTTAATGGCTCTTTCACTTTCCTGCAATTCAGGTAGAGTCCATTTTCACCAGCTGTTTTCTCAGCCTAACGTCACTGGTGATATAATATATAATATGGGGAAATGAATTTCCGGAATCCAGAATCAATTCTCCCTGTAGCATTGCTATGTAATATGTGATCTCAATCCAATGTCCGTACAATACTTCCAATGGACTGTGAAGGGCCGGACAACTACCACTGTCACCGGTACCCTTCATACTGCTAAGTTAATAGCCATATGTTGAAGCGAGCTGAACATTTTGCCAATTGGCCAAACGCCCACTCCCAACTTTTCTGAGTTTTTCTCTTAGTTTCGGTTTCAAAGTGGGCGGGCTAACAGCTCTATTTTTAGCCAGTTCCAAGAAATCCGGACAACGTTGTGTCGGGTGGGACTGGTCTGTGTGTTTATTTACTCTCGGTACCATCCGAAGAGTTGCCATAGTCACTGGTTTATTGGAAGACTGGGTGTGAAAAAGTGCCATCTTATCCACGGTGTCTACCTTATTATATTTATTTTTCAGGCCTATGTTCGCCACAATGCTTTTCTATGTCCTGGTTATTTTCTCCAAGGGTGGAGTTTACCTTGCTACCTTGTGCACATGCTTTTACATACTGGGCAATGTCCCCAGCTACGCCTGGCCAGTAATAAGCCACAGATGCTCTTTGACAGGTGGTACCAATTTTCCTATGTCCACCGTGTGATGCAACATGTTCTTTTTCCATAACTTTGTCCGTATATGAAAATGGCAGTACTAACTGTCCATATCCCTTGGTTCCTGCTCCAGCTTTCATGTAAAGCAGTCAAACCTTCAAATAAAATTCTTCTTTCTTAGGGGTGTTATGGCTGTTTGGCAATTTGCCAAAGCAAGGTTTTAACGTTTTATCCTTTTCCTGGGCCTTTTTCATCTCTCTCGGATGAATATTAAGTGGTGTTTCCTCCTCCTTAGGACTTGACCTGGTCTGGAGCGTTGTTATGATCACAGGTTTTATTGGTTTACCTAAGAACACATATGTCTTTCCTAACACCAGCAGGTAATTAGGATCATCACACACTGCTGCACTAATCACTCCTTCCACATAGCGAGTCTTGACATTGATTCTGGCTAGGGGAAGTGTCATGGTGGCTGTTCCCTTTAATGCCCCTTGTATCTCCACTTTTCGTGTGGTATACTGGTCAGGGTGAGCCATGGTTGCACTCACAACTGAGTCATATTCCAATCCTGAATCGTAAAGGCACATAACTTTAGTACCATTACATACTACCTCTTCACAGATGGGGTTATGATGAAGTTCCTGCTGCCCTGTAGACAGTTCCTTCTTTCCCTTGTTTCCCACTGTTATCATGCATGCAGCGTGATATGGAGGAACTTTCCTACCACATTTAATTGTATTGTGGCTGCTCATACGGCAAATTTTGCACCACTTATCACTTTGTCGATAGGATCTTTTGTCCTGTACCTGAGGGTTTTTGTCTTTTGGATCAAATCTAGGCCTATCATAACCTTGTTTGAATCTAGGCGGTTGATCCCTATTCTGATACTCATCTTGGTCTTGTTGGGTTTTACTACTATCTCCTTGTTTCTTCTTAACTCCAGCTACTTTTTTCTGAGCTGCTTGATATCTCTCAGCAACATTGAGAATCTCCCCAACCTCTCTGCACCTTGTTCCATGAGAAATTTTCTCATGTCTGGAGGCATGGATTCTCTTAACTGTTCCATCATGACCATTTCTTTCAGGTCTTGGGTTTTCCCCAGAGCAGTCCATTTTTCCAAGTAGGTCTCTAATCTTGCAGAGAATTGGTGGTAAGTCTCTCCAGACAGCAGCTTGGTAGTTCTAAATTTCTTTCTATAAAGTTCTGCATTCTTCTCATATCTAACTAACAATGCTTGTTTTAGGAGGTCATAATCTTCTTGATCTTCCCTACTTAATTTGGAGAAAACTTCATAAGAAGTTCCCCTCAACCCCTGTGATAATTTTAGACTCCACTTTTCTCTCTCTAGACCATAGTTAGTAGCTAATCTCTCATATCTATTTAGAAATGATTCAATATCATCTTCTTTCTCTACAAAAGGATCTAAGTGGAAATTCATAGCTGAATTTGAGGCACCCTGACTTACACTAGTGTCAGAGGTAGTTGGGCTGCTTCCATTATCTGTAACATGTCCTTGAAGTTCCATTTCTTTCAACCTCAACTCATGTTCTCTTTGCAAACGTTTTTCCTCTGCTTCCATCTGCAATTTCTTGGCCTCAACCTCCATCTGCAATCTTTTAGCCTCAACCTCCATCTGCTTAGCCTCTCTATCAGCTTCTAATTTCCTAGCCTCCCTATCAGCTTCTAATTTCCTAGCCTCCCTATCAGCTTCTAATTGTAATCTTTTCTCTGCTTCTAACCTCTTATCTTCCCTGTCTATAAATGTATCACATTCAGTAGTAACATTCTGAATCAGAGCGTCCCCATACATACCAAAGTCCTTTGCCACCTGTACTGTAGCAGACCTAAATTTTGCCAAGTCTGCCATTCTCTTTCACTCGTACACAAATTATTAACACGCCGACCCAGCTCTAATGGGTACCTCCGAAATCGGCGAGTATCTGCCTGAATGGCGAGGGACACATGTCTCTGTACAAGAAAAAAAGGGATACTCACGTAAAATCAATGTCAGGTTAGAAATTAATAATAACCTGAGATTTCGCCTCGAGTATTAGCGGGCGTACGAAAAAAAAATTAACACTTATATTATCAATTAGCAAATGCTAACTAACTTACTTAACTATAGCCAATGACAGCTCATCCAATTCACCACAAGTTGTTTAATTTTATTAGATTTATTATTCCCTACAGTAAGAGCCCCAGGGTATGATGGAAAAATCCCGGACGAGCCCCCAATACGTCATAAGAGGTTTTGATGTTAATAAAAGTATAGGCTATCCTGGACAAATAGGTGTATCAGAGGATACCAGGATAGTGCCAGATAAGAGACTGGTCTTATAAGTAATACCCCCTTCTCTGAAAAGAGCAAGGGTGTATAGACGTCAAAGTGGGGTCAAGCTATGTAAGTTCTCAGAGAAGATGATGATGATGATGATGTAGTACTCTGAGTCCCTAACTGCTACCTCTTTAGATCCCAAATTGAGTAATGATTATCTGTGTTATTTTATTTGGCTACGTCTAGGGTAATTTATCTAATATAACAGTTATTAATTTCACAACAGAACTTTGACTTTAATAAAAGTATTAAGCAAGACTGTATGAAATTTTATGTACAATTTAATTGTCCTGAACCTCAATCGTTTCAGGTCAGGAATACTCAAAAGCAATAAAATGATATTTACAAATCAAAATAAATATATTGGAACATCCCTTCCATAAAGTAGATTGTCATAGGAATAACTCCACACTCTCTATTCGTCTGATGGTTAACTTCTGCTAACACTGGCTTGTAAGTGTTCTTTATTTATTTGGGAGGTCTTATCTATTTATCCTAAAAAGGGTTGTAACCCTAGTTTGATTACTACTGGGTGAATGACTGGATAAACTGACACTGACCTTTATAAAGGACTTATCTTAGAATGTTGCTGCTGATTTTCATACACCACTGCAGGACCACAAACTTTGTAGCTCCTGACTGAGAAGATGGGATCTGACTCCAATTATATGAGGAGATCTCATCACCCACAGACTTCCTCTCAAGTGAATGGAGCCACGAGATAATGACGTGACATAACCTGGAATAAAAGGACAACCACATTCCATGTAGAAGTCTGCCTCAATCCGCTCACTCACAAACAACATTAAGTCTTACCCTTTTTCAGTTATTGTGCTAAAAAGTTGCACAAGACCTAGAATTTCTTTGCCTACAGTCCGTTCCATGTGATCATTCTTTCTCTGTGTTGATTCACTGTTATTGTCCTTAGTCCATGCTTGGCTTCCGTACGATAATCATGTTAAGTACCAAAAAGCATGTGACCTATTGATTACTTCATTCTAACCTTTCCTGTACGTTTATCACATGATCTTTGAACCGTGTGTCACTCCAGAAGAAAATACCAATTTAAACCACTACTAACACTTACTGTCGTAATTTGTTGCCATATTTGCAAACACTATACACATTTTTTCATTTCGAACATGTCTGCAAAACTACACACATTCATAAATGGGTCAGTATGGCAAAACACAGTAGTTTCACTTTCTACTTAGCATTAACACATACTCTGGCTATACACAGGTTGATAATTAACAAAATATGCAAATAAATATATCTTTCTTACCCTCAGGTAAATATATATACACACACTCAAGCTGAACTGGCCTTCTACGGGATCTAGAACTGCTCTCAGATCAGAAGGCAAAGACTTGGTCGTTCTGTCTTTTAGTTTCTGTCAGCTCGGTGCAGATTTTTGAATCGAATGGCCCAGATCGTACCACCTTGTTACTATTTATAGACATCCGCCCAATCAGAAAGACAGTCAAAATTATTTTTAGAGACTATTGACTGATGCGAATCTGAGCGTGTTTGTATAATCTGACTAAATTTTAATATTTTATATTACTGTTATTAATGGACCGATTTTAATTATCAAAAGTGATAATTAAACGGCCAATTGCTCTCTATCGTTCTATATGGTTTTTTCCTTAATTATTTCTTTTGCATTTCAATCTGGGTATTTTTTAAGTAATTAATTTTGGCATTACCCCGATATGAAAATATCACTAAAATCAATTTTTCTAAGTCAATAAAATTTTATTATGAGGGAATCTTTATGCTTATGTGTTAAGCAATATCAGCGCTATAATTCGAGATATCCCTTTCATTTTAATTATCTTTAGTTGTTAAGAAATAAAATATCTTCTTTCGGTCAAAAACACAAAAGAGGTATTGTTACCAAGTCAAAAGGTTTCTTTATCCTTACCCCCCAAAAAAAGAAGCATTATGATTGGTTGTTAAACTTGTACTATGCTCTTAGATAATTTTGGTTGGGCGGTAAATTTAACTGGGTTCTTAGACTGCTTCAAATACTATAGTTAATTTTAGATTCAAATATTATAGCTAGTTTTGAGCTGAGAATTTGAGCGTGGTGTCATACAGATTCAAAATTTTTACGACACATCTCTAAGATTTCTCAACCGTTTTGTGCCTTCAGTTAGAGTTGTTCTGTTACATCTCTAAGATTTCTCAACTGTTTTTTTTTTTTTTTTGCCTTCAGTTAGAGTTCTTCTGTTACATCTCAAAGATTTCTGATCTGTTTTGTGCCTTCAGTTAGAGTTGTTCTGTTGCATCTCTACGATTTCTTAACTGTTCTATTATTTCATTTAGAATTCAGTATTGTCTTATGACTTCATTTTGAATTGGAGATTGTTTTTTTTTTTTTTTTTTTTACTTATTTTGAACTCAGAATTATCATGATTGTTCTAATTCCTCAGTTAGTATTTAGGATTACTCTATAAATTCAGTTAGAGTTTATCAGTGTTCTACGCCTCCAGTCAGAGATTCCTTACCAGTGTATCGCTATCGGCGTGTAATGGCGGTCCACAAGGTGTAGTGCGAAATTCCGTTTCTCTTTTTGTTGTTGTTGTTGTTGTTGTAACAAAATACGCTGCCAATAATTAACACAATGGTTCCTTGCTACGAAATAGTGCATATGTAGTACAGCCAGTGAGGCAAAAACCCCTGTTGTTGTAATTAATTCTTTGGGCTTTCCACTTTTGCAACATTATCTAATATGCAACGCCGCCCAATAAACATTCTCCATTTAATTTGTTTCGAGTGATCTCTCCTGTTTCCCCCTTAACATCCTATGTTTTGTTTACTTTACTCTGACTTATAGGACACTGTCTAGAATTTTAAATCGCACTAATCGTGGAAATCGAATAGTGGTGCTATTTGTAAAACTTTACAATTGCATCACCATTAAATTGTTCTTGTTAATTAAATACAGTACTTACACAAATGATATACTTTTCAAATTCGACATGTGAACAAAATTCAATTACCCAATAGATCAGATAACAAAGACCGCATGGTTGTCTATCTGCTGATTTTTTTTGTTTTTTAAATAAAATTTTTGCCTCGTTTTGGCGATTCGCGTCTCGTTCAACCTAGCCGGTTATATTAGGGCGCATGTCCAAATATAAAAGACCTTTAGGTCTGGAGAATTAGTTATGTGTTAGTTATGTGTTTGTTATGTGTTTGTTATGTGTTAGTTATGTGTTAGTTATGTGTTTGTTATGTGTTAGTTATGTGTTAGTTATGTGTTTGTTATGTGTTAGTTATGTGTTAGTTATGTGTTAGTTATGTGTTAGTTATGTGTTAGTTATGTGTTAGTTATGTGTTAGTTATGTGTTAGTTATGTGTTTGTTATGTGTTAGTTATGTGTTAGTTATGTGTTAGTTATGTGTTAGTTATGTGTTAGTTATGTGTTTGTTATGTGTTTGTTATGTGTTTGTTATGTGTTAGTTATGTGTTAGTTATGTGTTTGTTATGTGTTAGTTATGTGTTAGTTATGTGTTAGTTATGTGTTAGTTATGTGTTTGTTATGTTTGTTATGTGTTTGTTATGTGTTTGTTATGTGTTTGTTATGTGTTTGTTATGTGTTTGTTATGTCTGCTGACTCGTGGTTTCTCTAGTTAAATATTATTTGTATTAAGTGGCTTGCTAAGAGAGGCGAGAAAAGGGGGGGGGGGGGGAAATCAGTCCGTCCTGGGCGACAGCCAGCGGAAAAGAAGGGGTGGGGGAGGGTGCCAATGAACATTTTTTTATTACAATAATGTACTATACTAGCCAGCAAAATATATTTGTCTGTGTGTCTCGTGGGGGGTGCAACAGGAAGAAAGCGCCCATGGTGTCAAATACTTTAAGTATGCCACTGACTGTATTTAACATAATTTTAGTTTGATAATGGCAATTCATGAATCATAAAGTGGTCTTTAAATACAAATTAATCTCTCCTTGTGAGGGCCTCATTTGAATGCCGGCTTTAAAGTTTTGTAAATGAGTAACAACTAGCTATCCTGAACAAGTACATATAGTTAATAAATGTACACGTTTAACTAATTGTTAGTACGGCACGGTATTGTAAATTTTACTGACTGGTATGCAATGAAAGGTAGTCAAATAACAGATACTGCCGTTAGGAGTGAAGTGTTAGAAACTTAACTATACTCGGTCTTTGCTTTATAAGGTATGATAGCCTGTTCCCTTCCTAATTGCCATTGCCTTCTTTAACTCAAGAACAGTCAGGTATCCATTTAAAGCTGGGTAAACTGGAGCATGAAGCTACTTGGTTTCAAACACGGTTACTTTGCCTCATGAAGCAAGAGCTCTAACTACTCAACCACTGGATGTTCGACGTATGTAGTATTTAATTATAATCACTGAACCATTTGACTTGTGACCAATGTTATAGACTCACACAGCAATTACTATTTGTCTCTGTTTGATCGTAAGTCGCATTTCAGTTTCTTGTGCAGAAATCGTCCTGGTCATGCAGGAGTACATGACGATCAAAGAGTTGATAGACTTGCCTCGCGAGCATCCATAGTGGTGACACTGAATGTGGATGAGGGAGAAGTAATAGATCATTAACAATCGCTTGTTAGAGAACGATACTCAATCCTTCAGTCAGCACTACTAAGATATCAGCACTACTAAGATATCAGCACTACTACGATATCAGCACTACTAAGATATCAGCACTACTAAGATATCAGCACTACTAAGATATCAGCACTACTAAGATATTAGAACTACTAAGATTGCTGGACTTTGGCATCAAACGTAAAACTAGCTGACACTGACGTATGAGAGGATGAGTCAGGCGTGTATATAACCAGCGAGATGCAGAAACAATCAGCAGTATACCCTTCGACATTTGCCGAGGGAGACTGAGCACCTATTGGTTTACCCGGAGTGCGATGATGTTGACTCTGAACCACAATAACAATAGCAGAAAAGAACATAATATGTGTGTCTTGAGAATATCCATGTGCAATAAGATATATATTTCAATGATAGAATGTGAATACCTACACACACGAATTCTATTTCAGTCATCGCATCATTGTCATGAGCAGTGAATTCTTAATTCTGGGGTGAATCTGACTATGAGCTCGCAAAACAAACGTTTTGAACACGAAAATGGATAATTACTGACATAGACTGGTGAACTGACTGATATTGAGTTAGGAAAGGCAAAGGTGGCAAGGGAGGGAAATGATAACTCCACCTCATAAAAGCTGGGCCTAGTAGGATGAAGTCTCTATCACTTCGCTCCCCTATGGCAGTATTTGCTATAGAACTACATTTTTTTAGACTGAGGTAACCGAGCAGTAACTGAGGTAACCGAGCAGTAACTGAGGTAACCGAGCAGTAACTGAGGTAACCGAGCAGTAACTGAGGTAACCGAGCAGTAACTGAGGTAACCGAGCAGTAACTGAGGTAACCGAGCAGTAACTAAGGTAACCGAGCAGTAACTGAACGGGACAGTCACTGATAAGATTTTTCAAGCTTGAGACTCTTCCACATCATACTCCTGCTCAAAATTGAACTCCGTCTCCAGAGCATTTCCTACACGGAAGATATATGATGTTTTTTGGTCTATCATTTGGCATGGACGCTTCGATGTCTTCTTTGGGCTTCCATTCTTTGTTGAGTCATTAAGAAGCCTAGCTTTTCTCTTTGATTTTCTAAGATCAAGGTTGGTCCTAAATTCTTCGATTGGGCACAGATTTATTAGTTCTTCCTCGCGAGTGTCACAGCTGAATTCTTCTGCCACCTGTTGGCCGAACTGAGATTGCTCCAGCTGGTCGTATTGTGACGTCTCCTCAACCTCCCAGTTCATGACGCCGCTGATCTCTATGATTGCCTTGCTGTAGTAAGATATTTCCTGCCGACTCACGTGAGAGAAAAGGTCAGGATGAATATATGAGACATCGTCTATGTCAGAAAAAGACACTTCCTTTATCTGCTTGTTCTTCTCCCTTAATCTACAATCACTTAATAATTTTATGTCATCTGACCGTGAAGGAGGCCATACGTTGGTTGTCGCCATGGTATCGAAGGATTGTGGGCGCGACAGAGAGGTAGCTTTATTCTCATACGCCGTTGCCTGGATGTCCTCAGGTCTGCCTTGCCGTGACACAGTCCGCTGCAGAATACACTGCTTGTCATCGTTCATGACTACACATTTTACGGGCATTTTCAACACTGTAGACGACTTTCTAGCCAACGACCTGACACTGCCTCGTCGCTTGTCTTTGGTACAGCAATGTTGAACCTTCCGGCGAGTGTAGCGATGAAAAGATGATCTTAATATTTGGTTTTTGATGCCGTAAATGGCAGCATGTGTGAATGGGGCAGCTAAGAAAAGCGTTGTTGCTATAGAAACTAAAATGGCATTTGCGTGTACAACAAAAACAACTTCATACAGGATGATGACAGTGTAAGGGAGGTAAGTGAGGACGAAAGAACCTATGAGCTGGAGTATTGTACCCATGGCTTTGGTGCCTCGAAGAGAGAGAGAACTTTGGCTGGTTGATGTTACTGGTGCCTGAATTACGCTCACCATCCTGAACATGGTAGCGGCGATGCGACTGCTCTGGGTGCGGGCAATGCGAAAAATGTGTGCGTAGCAATAAATCATGAGGCAGAAAGGAAAGATGAAAGACAAGCAAACGAACATGCACGTGTACCAGCGACCTGCAGGGCTTGAGGAATTCACGCCACATATACCCATGGGCGAATGGAGCGAGAACTCATTAGCTCCAAACACGGGTGGCAATGACAGAGCGAGTCCACACGCCCAGAATAAAAAGAAACAAGGAAACATTTTTCTGGGGGTAGCGGTCACTGAATGATGAAGTGGGGATGCGATGGTCTGGTATTTGTCCCAGCTGAGCGCGGCAATCGTCCACACTGACACACTAGTAAACACACGGGTGATGTAAGCGTAAGCCTGGCACATTGGCATGCCTCCAAGCCACCTGCCCTGTAAGGGATAACAAAGATAACAGTAACTACATAAAGTGGCTTAGATGTAAGCTTTCGTCCTTAAAAAAAGAAAATGTCACATTTACAACAAAACTCGATTTATGATTAGATCCCTGTTCAGACTGCCCCAAGATGGAGAATAGTAATACATTTTGTTTTTTAAACAGTTCAACATCATTTTGGCAAAATTAACGTAAAAATAGAGGACAGGAAATGATGATGGCTGATGTGACACATTAGATATTTTGTTTCTTTACTGGGTCTTCTTCTTCTTCACAGCTTCTCACTTTTCGCAATCTTTCCCTTTATCTTTTCTTTTATCTTTCCTTTTATCTTTCCCTTTATCTTTGCTTTGCGTCCTCCTTATTTTCATTCATTTTTACCTTTATTTTCTTTTCATTTTTTACGTCTTCATTATCAATCTTCTACTATAGCTTCGTCTACTTTGCATACACTTGATTACAATTTATAAATGATTATGATGCCCTGTGGTTCAAGAGATCTCTATAACTGCCCCTTCAGTCATAACTGACTATGGGAATGCTCCCCTGAGGTGATAACCCTTAGCTGCTTATTTTCCTGGTGTTCCTTTCGTCGCTTTCTCCCCTCATCTTCTTGCTGTGAGAGCTTATTTTCGCCTAATCTGAGTTGGCGCCGTAGAAAGCATTACAACTTGGTGCAATCGGCAGCGTCAGCCTCCCAGGTTGCTTGATTTATGTCCAGTGCTCTCGTGTCTCTCGTGCTCACATCTTTGAACCTCAGCTGTGGCCGCCCAACAGTTATCTAGGGATCTATAGGGATACAAATAAAATATTATGACCACTGATCTCATCATAACTTTGGTAGGAGGTGTTTACTGCAGAGTTGTGTATGACGCTAGCAACTTGGTCATGTAGAGCACATTGCTGAAGAAACCTGGATAAAGAAGTGCTCAAGTAAATTGAATGCTTTGACGTTGGCTTCCCTGCTGTGGTGGGCCCATTCTCTTTAAGCAGCAAACAAAAGTGCATTCAAAATGCGTTGTTCTTGTGTACAAAGACTTTTAGAGCTTAATATTGAAAGATATTAACAGCTCCAGCAGTGAGAGCAATAGCTTTACTAACCACCCAGTTAAACTATAGATACAACAAAACACAGAGCATCGTATTTATACAAATACAACATACAAAAGACAAAGTTACAAAACTACCTATCCTATCTATCTATCTAAATATCTAAATATCTATCTATATGTGTGTGTATGTGCGTGAGAGAGAGAGAGAGAGAGAGAGAGAGAGAGAGAGAGAGAGAGAGAGAGGGGAACATAGCCTAAATTAATATTATAAAACTTAAGAATATGTCGTAGAACAATACAGCCACACAATTGTTTAAAATAATAAGCACAATACAGAGTCCTACAACACAACGGAACAAATATTCTATTGTAAACTTACATGAAATGTAATCATCGCCGGATACACAGTGGTAGATACAGACGACAGGAGTCCCACGCTCCCGAGATGAACCAGCAGTATGTTCCAGACAGTCCTCAGGCGGCGATTAGGCACAATAGCCACGATCATGAATATATTGAAGCTGGCACCCAAAACGCTGATGACCACAAGACACACCCCTCTTACGGTGTTGACTGATTCGGGTAGCAGCACCCCTCCGTGCATAGCATCGGGGTTAAAGGTTGAATTAGGCTCCAAAATGAAACCCTGTATGTAAATCTCGCTCTGTTCCAGGCTGATATTGAAGTCATCACCCATAATGAAACCTAATATGACGTCACAATACAGCTGTTGTAAGAAGGATTTCAGGGTAACTTCCTTGTAATATCACTTCTCATGATAATTGTGAGTTCAATCATGCAGCATCTATCCTGTTACGCTCCCTATTACTGGCTGCTTTGCGCACAGGATTAGCTCACTAAAACCGATTATTCCATTCAATCAGAAAAGAGTAGTTACTACTCACCGCATTTCTGAAAGTCAATCTTAGATTAACCTGCAGTTTCTGGCAAGTAAAGTGATAAAGTCAAACGTACGAAGATTAACCATACACAATCCCAAAATAATATTTGTAGGACGCCTTTGTTGAAAACGTATCCACATTCTACAAGTTTAGAAAAACAATTTGAGCGCGAAGATCAGACCCTAGTAAGCTGGATTCATTTACTGATCACAGAAGGAAAACATTATGTTTGCCAGATACAACAAATAAATCTTTAAATGATACGCCTGTGATGTTTAAAGCCAGACACTGCCGACATTATCTCCTTCCATTTTAAGCTGTCTTGCACCAGTTCGGATTACATCGGTTAGAATTGTCTTCGAGGCTGTAGTTTCCTTCTTAGCAACAGGCTCTGTAGAAGACACGAGAGGCAATATTTTAAAGTTTTAATTTTTACATCCTTATCTATCTATCTATCTATCTATCTATCTATCTATCTATCTATCTATCTATCTATCTATCTATCTATCTATCTATCTATCTATCTATCTATCTATCTATCTATCTATCTATCTATCTATCTATCTATCTATCTATCTATCTATCTATCTATCTATCTATCTATCTATCTATCTATCTATCTAATCTATCTATCTATCTATCTATCTATCTATCTATCTATCTATCTATCTATCTATCTATCTATCTATCTATCTATCTATGTGTCATTGTATGTGTGTATACATATGTCATCGTTATTTCCTGTTTTCACTACTCGTGGAGCATGGAGTCGCCGCTGTTGTTGTCCCCCTTGAGGAAGCAGAAACCCTTACAGTGGCAGTGTCTCTAACAATTAGTTTTACATGATGAGGTTGCCAGCCTATACACAACCTCAATGTTTTTGTTTTTTTGTCTTTTCGACGTGTTCAAGGAACAGGTGTCCTATCTTTATTTTGTCTCCTCTGTCACAGATGGAAATAGTTCAGCAGTGATCATCCATTTTTGCGCCTCCCCATCTAGTTTTTTTTTTTGCTACATGAACGAAGGATTCACTAGTGCAATTAACACGTGAGCCGTTTGGAAATTAAGCACAGTGGAACACACAGAGAGAGCGCGGAGCATGGCGTAATAGATTCTTTGATCAGGGACGATGTTAAGTCTGAGACGGACCTTGGATTGTAAAACTTTCATGGGAATTAATTGCGTAGCTGATATTCGGCAAGGCGGAGATGACGAAAGTTAAGCCAGAGATGTTGTCGGCGGCAGAGGTGGTAAAATTACCTTTGATTCAAGAATCGAACGGCAAATGGGCTCGGGTCTGGCAGTAGGTGTGACTTTCGCATTAAAGAGCGATAGAACGGAATTTATGGATATATACCATGTCTCTCCGATAGCCATGATCAGTTGTCCAGAAATCTATCTGAAATTCACTAGCTCGATATCTTAGATTTCTCGTACAGAGTGAGAATTATTAGATTTTCGTGGAGTGTTTCATTTTTCTGATTGCGGTAATTTATATACTATTCTTTAAGTGATTTAGTGCGTTTAAAGTTTTCATTATGCAAGGTATTTCACTGAGCTTTTCTGTGCTAATTAAATAACTTATAGCTAAATCTTTTTCAGCCGTAAAGTGAATTTAATTACTCGCTATTTCACAGTAAGCGATGTTTTAAATTGATTACTACATACATTAAATAACTGTCTACTGACGGTATATATTATTTACTTCTATCCCTTTTATGTAATTTTTTAAAATGACTAGTGTTGATATCACGCGTTAAAAACGATAGGATAAGTGTAAAGGGCAATTTTTACTATCTTGCAATATAATACATTTATATTCTTATTATGTTCGCAAATATTTTGTAAGCAAAGTATTTCCTTTTTTAAGTGCTTAAGGAGAAGTCATTTTCGGGTTGCTTCCCTTGAAAATAGTTCTGTCATCTTCGATCGGACTCCGCAGACGACTCTAGGCCTACTGTGATTTATTCTGTGGCTGGGTAGGAATAGATTGTTCTTGCTTCAGTATATCTATGGCCTGAATTTATACGTAGTGTTTGTATGAGTAGGACGAGTCTGTCTTATATATGGATATCTTTGCATTTCTAAGTCGAACTAATTTGGTTGTCGCTAGAAAAGGTCAAAGGCTATGCAGCGGAAGTATCGCTAGCAAGGGGTGTGATCCATGGCTGTCATCCTGTGAGGATGCCGAGTTTTGTTGTAGCAGGCTTTTTGCCGAAATAGTGATCTATATATGGATGGGGAAAAGTGATAATCATTTAGACATGTTGTATGTACTTTACCCCAGTGTTTATTCTCTTTTGCCAAGGAATGGCAAAGTTATATTTCGCATAAAAAGGTAAAACCACAATTTATTATGAACTTGGGCTTCGCCATCGTTGTTGATAAGCAGATGCACAGTGGTACTTTTAAAAAAGAATATCCATTCAAAGGAAGAAGACATTCCTATGTATCAGCACTGGATTGTATGATATTATTCAATTACCTCTATGAGAGAAGCTATGAAGAAATGAGGACATTTAATGAATGACTAATTTTGGTCTATATTCTATAGTGAGTGAAGCTCACGAGAGAGAGAACAGCCATGTTGAAATTCATATACTTTGTATTTATCGAGTGAGAAAAAGGGATGCCTGTACTATCGCTCGATGAACCAAGAGATCACTGCTACATGTGAGAACCCATGTCTGGGATTCCTATATTATGAAATATATATATATTGAACTTTACGTGAAGGAATATTCGCTAGACGAGGTTAGGTCTAGGAGCCTTCCTATATATTGGTTATGGTCTGACGTGCCCAGTCAGTAAAGCCAGATGATTTACATGATGGAACGCTGAATGCTTATTTACGAATGCTCCATTATGATATTTGCCAAGCATGAATGCTAACTTAAGATGATATTCCTGTGATCAACATTATGCTGTCTATGTCGACATTTGTTCCTGTAACCATACACGTACTGTCCAAGTGTGCGTCCCATTAAATGTTATAAAAAGACCACCGTAGTTCCAGTACTTCTTGAATTCGAACAGTGTGAGTATGAGTGATGTACTACCAACCTGTCAACTCTATCGAATCATTCTACCATTCGCGTACTGACATTCAGATACACACTCATTGTTTACACTCACATTCTTGTCGGAGCCTCATCACGTTCCAGGACAAGATGACCTGTATGACCAAAACTGTGCTGGGTTTGATGAGTTGACAATCGTTACACTTTACTACACCAGTCCCAACATCTACATTTATCCACTGGTGGACATTCACATCATTTAGCAAATAAAGCATGATTCAACAACTAGTAGCCAGTATGAGTTAACAACTACACAAAAAGAGTTTAACAACTGGTGTGCCAGCTTCCTGGGTCAACCTGCACAGTGACCATATTGAGAAGTAAACTACTGAGACCAGACGTTCCTTGGGGTCTGTTACGACACACAAATACATCAACAGTACAACTCTACAGTGATGTCAGCGTGACCTGTCCTGTCGAGAGTATGCATGCAGTAACTAGGTCAGGGTTTGTTGACATTTGGTTCGTTGGACATTTGCCATACAACTGACAGTGTTACACAGCAAGCTTGGTTGAAACATAGAACATTACACATCAGGACTGGAGAATATTTGACAGTGTTTGCGAAAGAAAATGTTATTGAACTGAGAAGTCCTACATTGATTGTTATCATTCAAATCAACGATGGAGCTTCTATTTCTGTGTTGAATTTAAAATAATTAGACCAGAAGTATTTGTTTAATAAAGTACCACAGTACTGTACTATTAGGCAGTGTAACTGAGCCTTCATTCCAACACATTCTTTCTGCAACACTCTATTTACATCATATTGCCATACTATTTATGCATTTATGTATTTATGTTTAACTATTTATATGTGATATTTGTTTGTATCCAGCGGGTTGTTGTTTCGGTTGGGCGGTGTCACACACAGCAGAGTATCCCACGTAATAGAGGGTCTGATGTGTGCGTTTCTATAGGTGCAATTTTCTTCATTGAAAATTTGCTGCGACAGCTGTTGCTATTAGTGTTAGCTGTGAAGTCTGTACTCATTGTTGTTTTTGTAATATTCCTCTGTTCTTTAGTTTGTTTTGATTTGTTTGTAATTTGTTGGTCTACCCTATTCTATCTTTCAGTTCTATTCTCAATTTATATTTATATACTGTGGCGTTATTTGTATTTGTTATCCTCTTGCGGTTTATCTTTTATTGTTTTTCCAATTTTATTTATTTCATTTCCGCAAATGTTTTCATGTTTTTCTGTATAACTGTTTTGTTTTGTGCCTGATCGACATACACTATTTAAAATATAGTTGATCATATAAATTGATGTACAAGAATCAACTGATAGTTAATTGCTATTACTAAAGGTACACAGTTGATGATATAAAACACTATTTCTGGTGCACTGCACTTATATTATAGAGTGAACCAGCAACTTATAGCTGTTATTATATAAGGATTTATACAAGACCTTTGTAAGGCTTGTTTCCCACAGTGATTGGGATAGTTAAGTACTATTTTTCCACAGGTTAATAAGTTATCATACAAGGTCTTTGATTTAGACTAAGAAAGTAAATTTATTTACTTTTGCAAATTACTGATCTTATTAGACAAGATGTCTACCTTAGATTATTTTATCACACAAGGCAGGGCTCTTGATATGACTGGTCAGCAATTAGAACAATGGGCAGTTGCTCAATATGACAAAGCATTAGCTGCAGAAGAGAGAAAACTTGCTGCTGCTGCTGAAGAAAGAAAAGCATTGATTGAAGAAAAGAAATTAGCAGCTGAGGAAAAAAAATTACAAAGAGAGGATGAGCAAAAGAAATTGCAGATACAGACTGATGAAAAAAGATTCCAGATGGAAATGGAAAAAGAGAAAAGAAAAGATGAGGCTGCTGCTGAAGAGAAAAAATTACAAGCTGCTACAGAAGAGAGAAGATTACAAGCTGAAGCTCAAGAAAAAAAAAGCAATAAGAGAACATGAACACCAAAAAGAACTTTTAGCATTTGAGTTAGAAAAGTTAAAGTTAACAAACATAAGTAATGTTAATCAAGCATCTAGTGGTAATGGTAAACCCTTTACTTACAAGGTCAAGGTACCAGCGTTCAACCCTTCCAGTGATGACATAACATTCTGGCTAAACAGATTTGAACGCTCGTGTCGAGCACATAATGTGGACAAATCACAATATGCTAACCAGTTATCAGAAAATCTGAAAGGTGATTCTCTGACTAGTTTAAGTTTGGTTGAAGAGGCTGACAAAGATAACTATGATGTTATTAGGGCAGCCTTGTTAAGGAAGTATCAGTTGTCTGAAGAGGGTTATCGGAAGTTGTTTAAGACAATGGAGCCTGAGGCAGGTGTAGAATTCTCAGAATTCATTGCAAGAACACGTCTTACATTTGATCGTTGGATTGAGCTATCCAAAACAGAAAAGACTTATGAAGCCCTTATGGACTTGATACTCAGAGACAAGATTATGTCAAGTATAAATAAACCTTTCCTCGAATTCTTACATGAGCGTAAACCTAAGTCTCTAAAAGAAATGGAACAGTATTGTACCCAATACGTCACTGCACATCCGGACGTAGCTATTAGCAACAGTAAGGTTAAAGAAGGTATGCCAGTTGCTTCTGCAACACCATACAACCCTAATCACTCTCACAAATTCCAAGGACCTCAAAATAAGTTTAATAAAAAAGGTAACTATTACAGTTATCAGAACCAAGGTAACCAATCATTTCAGGGTTCTTCTTCGAATACCTGGAGAAGAGCTGACAGCCCTCGATTCAGGGGTGGTCATAATTACAGGAACTTTCGCAAAGGAAGTCATTCTAGAAACTATCCAAGTTTTCCTTCATGGAGACAACAGGATCATAATTACCGAGATACTCATTATAATGAATATGATGATAGTAACCAAAGGAGCTATGATTCAAACCCGAGTAGGGGTTATAATGGTGGAAACAATGATAAGTACAGAGGCAATAATAACAGAGGTAGAGCACAATTCAAAAAACATAAAGCTCATTACCAGGCGAACTCTGCACAGCAAGAGTCCCACGAAGCCTATAAACAAAATAAAGATAATGATGACTCTAATAATATGGCATGTGCCGCTTTTGATTTTGGGAGAGCATCTCAGTGCCCCCAATGCAAAACATTATTTGAGCCAACCACAGTGTCTACTTTAAGCTGTGGCCATCCTCTTCCCGCTCTTCCTGCGTCAATCGCGCATGATGGGAGAGGTTCTCTTGTCTTACACAAAGGTTTAGTAAATGACAATCCAGTCTCAGTACTTTTTGATTCTGGATGCACAACTATTGGGGTTAGGCAGTCACTCATAGATCCTTCTCATTCTACAGGCAAAGTAGTCAAATGCGTAACATTTGGCGGCACCATAGAGAAATACTCTACCGCTATCATTAGGATTGCTACTCCTTTCTTCACAGGAGATGTACACGCATGTCTTTTGCCGGATCCGATCGCTGATCTTATCATCGGTCGCATTCACGGAGTCAAAGAATGCACTCCGGAGCAAATTTCCGTTTGGGAAAATCAAAATATGCAATCTGCTAATGCAGTAGTCACTAGAGCTCAAGCTCTCAATATGCCTGAAACTTCATCTGTTGAAGATAATGAAGTGCATAACCGAGATGATCCCTTGGTAATTTCTCGTGACTCGTTTTATAAAACAACAAGAAGAAGATCCGACTCTTAAGAAATTCTTCACTCTTGTAACAAAAGGTGATCCGAATAAAGATTCAAATTGTAAATCTTGGATTACAATGAAGAATGGCGTACTTGTACGTATGGTGCAAGACTCCACTAAGTCAAGTCATTCTCAGATTCTTGTACCCAAGAATTTGAGAGTTAAGATCTTACAACATGCACACGACTCTCAGTGTGCTGGTCACATGGGTTTTTCCCGTACTAAGTCAAGAGTTCTTGCGGCTTTCTTTTGGCCTTTTGTGAACAAGGACATACGGATCTATTGTCGATCCTGTAAAGTATGTCAAGAAGTCAAATCCAAAGGTCCTCGTCATGCTGCGCCTATTCAGGCTGCAGATATTCCTATTCGTCCATTCCAGAAAATGGCGATAGACATCATTGGTCCATTCAAGATCAAATCTGCTAGAGGACATCAGTTTATCTTAACGTGTGTAGACATGTGCACACGTTGGCCAGAGGCTATCCCTCTAAAGAGCATTACTACCGCTGACATTGCAGATGCTCTTTGGCTTATATTTTCTCGGCTGGGATTCCCCGGAGAAATATTATCAGATCATGGCACCCAACTGATATCGGATACCATGTCTCAAGTAATGTCTACTCTACAGATAGAGAGATCTTTGAGTAGCATCTATCATCCTATGTCCAATGGGATGGTCGAGCGACTAAATAGAACACTTAAGAACTTATTAGGGAAGATAACTGAGGATCATCCTCAGGATTGGGATAGGGTTTTACCCGCGGCCCTCTTCGCGTACAGAGAGGTCCCCAATGAACATACAGGGTTTTCGCCCTTTGAACTTGTCTTTGGCGCGCGACCGCGCGGCCCAATGTCTTTGCTGCATGATCTTATAACAGCTGACAATATTGACGATGACACAAAATCTTCTTACGAGTATGTCATCGCGCTGAGACAAAAGATTATCGAAGCATGCAAATTGGCAACGTCCTCTTCTGAGTTTGCTAAGCAGAAGGCAAGACAATTTGCTAATAAGAAGAGAACTTTACGACAACTTTGTCCTGGTGACAAAGCATTTGTTTTGCTACCTTGTCGTGAAAATAGACTCCTTATTAGTTGGAAAGGTCCGTACGATATAATATCGAAAATTTCAGATGTTGACTACATCGTCGATATTAACGGGAAGCATAAAACCTTCCACATCAATATGCTTACGGAGTTCCATGAACGTCCTGACTATCTACAGCCTATTTTCCAGGCAACGGACGATTCTCATGTCAAACATGGTCATTACTCATCACTGTCTGTAATACAGGATGAGGAAACAAGTTTTTCGGATGTTAATCTCCCGCTTCCAATGATCCCACTTCATTCTAGTGAATCATGGAAAGACGTTACTGTTTCTCCTGATTTGTCTCTAGGAGAACGGCGACAAGTTTCGTCTATGTTACAAACATTTCAGGATGTCCTCACTGACATCCCTGGACAAACTCATGTCATTGAGCATGACATTGTTCTAACTGAACATACTCCAATTAGGGTTAGGCCTTATCCTATCCCTATACATTTCCAAACACAGGTTGAAAAGGAGTTGGATGAAATGATAGATTTACAAATAATCGAACCATCCACTTCTGCATATTCTTCGCCGATGGTTATTGTTCGAAAAAAAGACAATAACATACGTCTTTGCGTTGACTATCGCAAATTGAATCAAGTTACGAAGTTCGATGCTGAACCTATGCCTTTACTAGAAGAGTTACTTACTCGTCTTTCTAAATCGCATTTTTTCACTAAACTTGATTTGTCTAAAGGATATTGGCAAGTTCCATTATCCGAACGCGCCAAACCTCTTACCGCTTTCTCTACTCCCAGAGGCCTTTTCCAATGGAATTTTATGCCTTTCGGCCTTATGAACGCACCAGCTACATTTGTACGCATGATGCGTCGAATCCTATCGTATCGGTCAGATGTCATTGCTTATCTAGACGACATCTGTCTTTTCAGCGATACTTGGGAAGATCACTATTCAGGGTTAGTTGAATTATTATCAACTCTGCGTGAGTATAACCTGACAGCAAAACCATCTAAAGCTTGTATTGGCTTTAGCGAAATTGCTTTCTTAGGCCATCGAGTAGGTCACGGTTTCTTGAAGACAGAAGACCATAATATCACTAAGATACTTAACATCTCTATCCCTAGGACTAAAAAGCAAGTGCGAAGTCTTTTAGGTCTCATACAATTTTATGGACGTTTCATTCCGAATCTGTCCTCTATCATGGCACCTCTCTCTACACTATTAAAGAAAGGGTCGCCTAACATGGTTCACTGGTCTCATGAATGCCAATCTTCACTAGAGAAGATCAAAACTATGTTTTCATCACCACCTATTTTAGTGTTACCTACAACAGATAAGACATTTGTTCTTCGTAGTGACGCTTCATCCACTGGGATTGGAGCGGCACTAATGCAAGAGTACTCTGGAACTCTGCATCCTGTAATGTACATATCCAGAAAACTTAATGCTGCAGAAAGGAATTACTCGGTTTTAGACCGCGAATTATTGGCAATGGTTTGGTCAATTCTCAAACTCCAAAGATTCCTTCTGGGCGCGCATTTCGTAGTGGAAACTGACCAAAAAGCTCTTACGGCTATCCAAAGTAAGAACTTGAAGAGCTCGAGATCAACTCGATACGCAATTGCTCTTCAACCTTTTCATTTTTCGGTACGAGCTATCCGTGGTTCAGAAAATGTGATGGCGGACATTCTGTCCAGATGCCCACATGATGCCACTTAACTGTTAAATATTGGATCTTTTTAATATGTATAACTTTACAACAGTTATTTTTTGTTTCTTTACTAAGATACACATTTGTAATTTAATAATAGAATGATGGTATCGCTACTTAGCGGTTTATTGATGTTAATTCACCGCTGTTCTTTGATGATTGTTTCTTCATAAATCATAAATTTAAGATTGTAGTGTGAATTTTTGGTATGCATTGTATAATTAACAGAATTGTATTATACGTACATCACACCTTCCTGGAAACATTTATTCGTAGGGAAACAATTTCTCTCAGATTTTGAGATATATATTCTCACCAGTCATATTAGGAATTATAGTTATTCCTAATATTTTCATCTGCGCAGTATTCTTGCGTTGTGAGCCTATTCTACGTTGCTCCTAGATGTATTTAAAAAAAAAAATACTGTAAAGGGCAATTTTTACTATCTTGCAATATAATACATTTATATTCTTATTATGTTCGCAAATATTTTGTAAGCAAAGTATTTCCTTTTTTAAGTGCTTAAGGAGAAGTCATTTTCGGGTTGCTTCCCTTGAAAATAGTTCTGTCATCTTCGATCGGACTCCGCAGACGACTCTAGGCCTACTGTGATTTATTCTGTGGCTGGGTAGGAATAGATTGTTCTTGCTTCAGTATATCTATGGCCTGAATTTATACGTAGTGTTTGTATGAGTAGGACGAGTCTGTCTTATATATGGATATCTTTGCATTTCTAAGTCGAACTAATTTGGTTGTCGCTAGAAAAGGTCAAAGGCTATGCAGCGGAAGTATCGCTAGCAAGGGGTGTGATCCATGGCTGTCATCCTGTGAGGATGCCGAGTTTTGTTGTAGCAGGCTTTTTGCCGAAATAGTGATCTATATATGGATGGGGAAAAGTGATAATCATTTAGACATGTTGTATGTACTTTACCCCAGTGTTTATTCTCTTTTGCCAAGGAATGGCAAAGTTATATTTCGCATAAAAAGGTAAAACCACAATTTATTATGAACTTGGGCTTCGCCATCGTTGTTGATAAGCAGATGCACAGTGGTACTTTTAAAAAAGAATATCCATTCAAAGGAAGAAGACATTCCTATGTATCAGCACTGGATTGTATGATATTATTCAATTACCTCTATGAGAGAAGCTATGAAGAAATGAGGACATTTAATGAATGACTAATTTTGGTCTATATTCTATAGTGAGTGAAGCTCACGAGAGAGAGAACAGCCATGTTGAAATTCATATACTTTGTATTTATCGAGTGAGAAAAAGGGATGCCTGTACTATCGCTCGATGAACCAAGAGATCACTGCTACATGTGAGAACCCATGTCTGGGATTCCTATATTATGAAATATATATATATTGAACTTTACGTGAAGGAATATTCGCTAGACGAGGTTAGGTCTAGGAGCCTTCCTATATATTGGTTATGGTCTGACGTGCCCAGTCAGTAAAGCCAGATGATTTACATGATGGAACGCTGAATGCTTATTTACGAATGCTCCATTATGATATTTGCCAAGCATGAATGCTAACTTAAGATGATATTCCTGTGATCAACATTATACTGTCTATGTCGACATTTGTTCCTGTAACCATACACGTACTGTCCAAGTGTGCGTCCCATTAAATGTTATAAAAAGACCACCGTAGTTCCAGTACTTCTTGAATTCGAACAGTGTGAGTATGAGTGATGTACTACCAACCTGTCAACTCTATCGAATCATTCTACCATTCGCGTACTGACATTCAGATACACACTCATTGTTTACACTCACATTCTTGTCGGAGCCTCATCACGTTCCAGGACAAGATGACCTGTATGACCAAAACTGTGCTGGGTTTGATGAGTTGACAATCGTTACACTTTACTACACCAGTCCCAACATCTACATTTATCCACTGGTGGACATTCACATCATTTAGCAAATAAAGCATGATTCAACAACTAGTAGCCAGTATGAGTTAACAACTACACACAAAGAAAGAGTTTTAACAATAAGCTAGACACGTGTGTTTTAAATCTAATTTATAACGGAGTGGTGAAGAGGTCCTATTTTAAACATATGTTAGATATGATATTGATAATTTGGTTAAATGTTTATATTTTCTTTCCTAAAATCTAGGCTGATCAAACCTGAGTACTAGCGGCTTTTTTATGGCCATAGGAACTTATGATCATACGAACTTATAATATTATAAGCATCCAGGGATATTTAATATTGATGAGCTTCTTGCTGTGAACTGTGTGGTCCAATTTTCCTCATTTTCATGAGAGAAACCAGAATAGAACCATTAAATTATAATATTAACTGGACCAGAACTATTACCAGATTTACTTATATCAATCTCATCAGCCAGCTGTGGCGAAATATATTGTCAGCAACATTTGTGTAACTTAACCTAGCGTCTCAGCCACCTGAGGCTAAACAATATAGGAACTATATATGTTCTATTCATCCTTCGTCGGCGATCACCACGCATGAACCTTACTCCAACCAACTGAAGGCATAGATAACTTATTGTATCCAGTACAAATTAAATCACCGACTCTAGCGACTACCGTGAAACTTGCAGTCAGCAACTACGGCGAGTCTGGGGCTGGATTTGGCAAAACTTAAATTTGACACTAAATAGTCGTATTACTTATTAGTGTATTTCCTTGGAATGCCTGCGACAACTACTGGGGTAAGCAAAAATCTGAAAGTGGCCACTGAATGGGTGTGAATTGAATGAACGGAGAAAGAAACTTATGTCTTTTGTTAACACCATATACTTATGTGGTTTGTTCTTTCTTTTTTTATCTCACTAATCTGAGTAGTCACGGGATAGATTACATTAGGAACCTATTCTTTTCCCATACTGACTATTTCATAACTTATTGTTAACTTTTGATCTTTTGGGTTAATTAACCTCTGTTGGGATCGTCTTTTCTTTTCCTTTACCAGAGTGGGAGAACCTATTTGATTAATTTCTTCTTTTGCAATTTTTTCTGTAAACCATAATCTAGTGATGTATATGCTTATTGCTGTGATCTTCTATTGATAATAAACTTTATTAAACCTTTAGTTATCGTGTCGGTCAAACCCTATCCATTATATGTTATTCATAGTTTGTTTTCACGTTCGTGCGTATTTGTCACAGAAATGTGAGTGTAGTGTAACTTGTATTTCGTACAAGGAGAGAAAGTGCGTCTGATTTAAATATCGTCGTCCAGATAGGCTGGATTAGATAAATGATTATATCCAGAGACTGTCCTTTCTCTTACAAGATCACCTCGTGATAAAACTATTTCTTACCCCTTTCATTCATCCTCCCACGCTGCTGGATTTATGTCCGGTGCCCTCATGGCTCTCTTGCACACATCTTTAAATCTCAGCTGTGGTCGCCCAACTGTTCTTTTGCTATCTGCCAGTTGTCCATAGAAGATATCTTTCGGAATGCGACCATCTTCCATGCGGCGGACATGGCCAAGCCAGCGTAGTCTGCGTTGTCTAAGCAGAGTATACATGCTTTGAAGGCCAGCACGTTACAACACCTCGACATTTGTCACTTTATCTTTCCACGAAATGCCGAGGATGTGGCGTAGACACCGTAGATGGAAGGTATTGAGCCTTCTTTTTTGCTTAGCATAGGTTGTCCATGTCTCGCTGCCATATAGAAGTGTGCTGGTGACGCAGGCATTATTTATCGCGGCTTTGGTCTTCGTTGTGAATTTTGAGTTTCCCCAAACACGCGATGTGAGGAGGGCAAAGGTAGCGGCAGCTTTGCCAATGCGACTGTCAATTTGTAAATTTCTGTGTCCAGAGAGAGTTTGTCATTGATGGTAGACCCCAGGTATGTGAAGTGGTGCACCACTGCCAATTCATAGTTATCGATAGTGATAACTGGTGCAGCACCCTCATCCTGACTAAGCACATTTGTTTTCTTTAGACTTATAGTGATGCGAAAGTCCTTGCTTGCTTGGGTGAAGCTCCTGTTGGCTTTGACTGACGATTGCAACGTCATCAGCGAACAACAAGTCTCTTATAGTGCCTCTTCTGGTTTATATATTGTTACGTACTTTTTTGGGTCCTTAACAGTAATAAAGTAGTCATGGGTCCTACTTCTGTTAAGAGGGTACGCATCAACATATGTGGTAAGAATATATTGGTAATTTAAATTCATCGCGCACGGAAGCGCACATATTTGTGCAGAAGTATTTTTCGGGTTTTGTTGCTAAACAGTAGATGAAGTAGTGACCTCAGTGAGAGATGGAATGGCTGGTACAGAAGTCAGACATTCGTCTGTTTGTTTTTGAACCTGTAGTGAAATTGACAGAGATACAACGGTAAAATACCTCCAAAGATAACATTTAAGGATAAAAACATAATGCGTAGGCTGCGAATAGTACATGATCGCCTAGACCGCGGGTCATCACCCTCCATAAAAATTGACTTGCTAGACAGGAGGGGAACGGAGGATCAAAAAGGAAAAATATGACTGGAAAGATTGCGTGAGACTAGGAAGGCTAAGGAGACGCAATTGGCGGGGGGGGGGGGGGGGGAGGGGAACGGAGAAAAGTCACGTTTCCCAAGTTGACATAAAAAGTAAGCAACTCGACAGAAGGGACCATAGATATGTTACGCCACAGTCATTTATTGGACGCTTTTGCGCGATACCAAGGATTTGAATTCAGCGGCTAAACGCAGATGTTAGGAATATTACAAAAATTAAAAAGTACTTTTTTCTTAATATTAATGTTAGGAATATAAAAATTAGCTGGCCGGATGGCCTATTCTGAGCAGTGAACTAATATGTTCTTAATTTTACAGACGGATAGATAATATTGAAGATAATGACAAAAGACAGTGTTGTTCACATCATCGACAGACTGTATTGAATCTAAAAGTGTCGCTAATTGCACAAAAAAACACGACCTTGGGACGCAGGTGTTCAAATTTACTTAGTATGGAGGAGAGGGTTTTTAGGTGGTAGCTGTGTCTAAATATAACTTTTAACGACAAAATTTTGGAGGGGAGAGAAAGGTTGGTTCAAAAATCAAGTACATTTTGTAGAAACACAAGTAGAGACGGACAGACTAACAGATAAACATCCATACTTGACTGAAGCATGACTGAAATGACTTTAGTGTAGGAAATTTGAAATTCAAATAAACCTAGGCAGTGATTGGCCACAGACAATCATATCATTAGCGCTCAGACGCGAAAGTGGGGCCATTCTTCAATAGTTGTTCAGTGATAGACACAGATTTTAAAGTGTGGTGATTTCCATATGAAAGAAAGTGAAATAAATTTAGGGACGCCATACTATAGCCAGCAGCTCAGCTGAGTTTTGCTAGCAATTCTGTGTTATTTATTCATAATCTGGTAAGATTGAAATTATTTCTTTATATATTTTGAATATTGTTTCATGTTCGAGTGATTTGATACTGCCATATCGAAATCTAGCCTTACAAACAAGTAGGGATTTGCTCTAGACCCCCCGCCCAAGTCAGGGTCTAGGGACCAACAATGTACATAAACTCCAGCAAGAGTTAGGCAAGACAGATCAAGTGTTGAGAATAATGAAACATACTACCTATCCTCTTTTAGGGCAGAAAACTAATAAATATTTTTCAGAATCTATAGTCTGGGAGGATCTATCTGATGTAAACCCACCATGGTAAATGTGCTGTTTGGTCAGAGAGATCTGACCTGTCTGTATGATGTGGTTGTTGTGTCAGTGTTGTGTCCAGACGTGGGTAGAGAATAGATTTTGACACATGGCCCATACTTTGATTGCAGAGCTGTGAGTTTCTGTTGTCAACCAAGCAGTGTCTATTCAGTTGGTGACTTACTCGAGTGTATCTGTGCAGTACTTGTGACAGAGACCACCATTATTGCCCGCCAGCACGGAGAGGTGGGACCACAAGATTTCAGCACCAGAGCTACAACTACAAGATGAGTGAGCCTCTGGTCTGCTGGACATTCACCAACGCCGTTTAGTTACTAATACCCCATAAAAATTCCCACCATTTTCTGGACACTGTGTAGTCAATATAGACAGGTGTGATGAGGCCACCCCAACAGCACAAACAGTAACTATCCTCCCAAGTAGATGACTACTAGAACATTTTAATAAAACTAACTAGTATAGTACATATATATGTACACTATTGCATTTATGATATAATATTCCATGCATTTCTTTCATAATCTCTAAATCCTTTTAAGTTCTGGTCAACCTAAAAAATTGATCCAGAACAAAATAAATGTAATATAATTCTATCAAAAAATTTTACACACGTGAGTTAGTTCAGTGTATTTTAACATTTATTAATATTATTAGTCTTGTTAAATATCTGTGGGTATATCTATAACCTATTACACCACACTACATATCATAACCCTAGACACTTTACGTAGCCACATTCATTAAAAAAAAAATTAAGTGTGAGGGCGTAGTGGTAGCAAGAAAGGCCTTCTGACAATTCACAACTACATTTTATCTCAGGAGCCTTCACAGCTGGCCTCATACAATTACATTTAGTAATATCACCATCATACAATACCATCAAACACCACTACATAAATTGGGGTCTTGTCCAGGGATAATTAGCCCAACAGTAATATTAGGATCTCCTGATGGGAGAAATAAAAGTAGGGAAATAAATTGTAAAATTCCCTTTAAAATTAAAAGTGTCCCTGTAGATAAAAGTTGGTGAATCTTCACAGCCAGTAATAATTAATTAGTTAACTGGTTAGTTAGAATTGGTTAGACTATAGTCATAAGAAGTACTTAGTGTATTTACTGGTTAGAGATTTATCTTGTATATTATTATATTGTCTAAAAAGTATGGCGGAGCTGGCAAAATTTAGATCAGCTGCTGTGCTCACCGCGAAGGAGATGGGAATGGATGGTCAAATTTTAATTCAATACGCAACGGCTGAATGTGATAAATATATTGAACGGGAAGAAAGGAGGTTAGCTGAAAAGAAGAGGTTAGAGGCTGATAGAGAAATTAAGAGGCTGCAGATTGAGGCAGAAGAAAAACGACAGCAAAGGGAGGCAGAAGATAAAAAGGCCGAAAGGGAGGCAGAAGATAAAAAGGCCGAAAGGGAGGCAGAAGATAAAAAGGCCGAAAGGGAGGCAGAAGATAAAAAGGCCGAAAGGGAGGCAGAAGATAGAAGGTTGCAGAGGGAGCACGAATTACGACTAAGGGAGCTGGAATTACAAGGCCAGGCTCCTGAAAATGGTGCCAGCCCTTTTGCCTCAGATGCTACGCCCAGTCTGGGAGCCTCAAACTCCGCTATGGGGTTTCATTTAGACCATTTTGTTGAAAAAGACGATGACATAGAGGGGTACCTAGGACGTTTTGAGTTATTAGCTACTACATATGGGTTAGAGAGAGAGAGAGGTGGAGCTTAAAGCTATCACAAGGATTGAGAGGTACTTCTTATGAAGTATTTGCCAAAATGAACAGGGAAGACCAAGACAATTATGACATGTTAAAGCAGGCTTTGTTATTAAGGTACGAGAAGAATGGTGAATTTTATCGTAAGAAATTTAGAAATGCCAAACTGTTGTCTGGGGAGACATACCACCAATTCTCTGCTAGACTAGAAACCTATTTGGAGAAATGGACGGCTCTGGGGAAGACCCAAGATCTTAAAGAAATGATCATGATTGAGCAATTGAGAGAGTCCATGGCTCCAGACATGAGAAAATTTCTCATGGAACAAGGTGCAGAGAAGTTGGGGAAATTTTAAATGTTGCTGAGAGGTATCAGGCAGCCCAGGCAGAGGTAAGTGGTGCTAAGAAGAAGCACATAGACAATTTTAAAGCTCCACAGCAATTTAATAAATTTGATAATAGAGAGCAGGGAAATAAAGGTAGGACAAACTTTGAGCGGCCAAGAAATGACTATCGCGACAGAAACTCACAGTTCAATGACCAAAAGTTCAATGAAAGAAAACCGTTGAACCAAGGGAAAAGATGGTGTAAATGGTGCAAGAAGGATAACCATAACACCGAATTTTGTAGAAGGAAACCTTCAAACATTGCTGCAATGAAGTCGGGGACGCAAAGATTAAAGGTTAATCCTAAGGGACAACAGGAACCTTATCACCCCCCAGTTTGTGAGGATGTTATTTGTAATGGGGTCACCATAAGGTGCCTTTATGATACAGGTTTGGATTATGATTCAGTTGTGAAGTCTAGCCTAGTGGACCCAAGTCAGTATACCACAGAAACAGTGGAAATACAAGGGGCGACTAAGGACATACCACTCATGACACTTCCCATCGCAAGGATAACGGTGAAAACTCGCTATGTGGAAGGAGAAATCAGAGCAGCAGTGATAGATGAACCAATCTACCCTCTGATATTGGGGTGTAGATACGTCTTCTTGGGGAACCCCGAGAAACCTGTGATCATGGCGACAGTGCAGACCAGGTCACAGAAGAAGGAGGAAGAAGGTGAACCTATAAATGCTCATCCAGAGGAGATGAGGAAGGCGCAGGCTGAGGATAGGACACTCAAGCCCTGTTTTAAAAAATTGCCCAAATGCCACACACCTCCGAGCAAGGGGGAATATTTCATGAAGAACAAACTCTTATACAGGAAGGCCGGAACTGGAACAAATGGTCACAACCAGCTGGTTCTTCCCACTTCATATAGAGATAAAGTGATGGAACTCGGGCATGCGATTCCCTTCAGTGGTCACATGGGGATCAGCGCCACAGGACAGCGTATAGCTTGTCATTACTTCTGGCCAGGGATAACGGAGGATATAAAAAGATATGTCAAATCCTGCCCGAATGTCAAAGGGTAGCTCCAAAGCACTGGACTGCTCCTGCAACTCTAGGGGAAATGCCCATAGTGGGAACACCTTTTGAGAGGGTTGCAGTGGATATTGTGGGACCTCTCACTCGGACCAAGAGGAGGAACAGTTACATCCTTACTCTGGTGGACACTTGCTCTATGTGGGGAGAGGCGGTAGCCCTGCCATCAATTGATTCAAAACATGTAGCAGAGGCACTACTTACAATATTTACCCGATTAGGATTCCCGCATCAAATCTTGACGGATAATGGATCTCAGTTCAAGGGGAAACTAACGGAAGAAGTTTTTAAGCTATTTCAAGCCAGGCACTTTCATTGTAGTCCGTATCATCCACAAGGGAACGGCCAGGTAGAGAGGTTCAATGGGACTCTCATTTCTATCCTGAGAAAGCTGGCACACGAAAAACCGGATCTGTGGGATCAATTCCTGCCCGCCGCATTGTTTGCGTACCGGGAGGTACCACATAGTTCAACCGGGATGGCTCCCGCAACTCTGCTATTTGGGAGGCCAATAAAAGGTAATTTAGAAGCTCTATTAAGGACCTGGACAGATGAGAAGGCGGAAGAGACTGTTACCTCATCGTATCAATATGTGAACGAACTGACCACTCGTTTGAAAGCTGGATGGAAACTGGCAAATGATAATTTGAAACAAGCCAGGAAGAGACATGCAGCATATTTTAATAGGAAGGCAAAGGACAGGGAACTGGCAGTCGGAGAGAAGGTGCTGCTTCTACTACCCGGAAGCCAGAATAAATTACAAATTGGTTGGCAAGGTCCATATACGGTTCTAGAGAAGGTGTCTAGAACAAACTATAAAATTGACAAAAAGGGGAAGGAAAAAGTTTATCATGTAAACCTGTTAAAGAAGTATCTGGACAGACCACTCCAGGAAAGCACCCCCTTATTGACCTTGGCTATTGCAACCCAGATGCAAAAAGAACCACTCACCTCACATGAATACCCATTACATCCTTGTGAAACAGCAGCACAGGTAAAAGTCAGTAAGCACCTGACTAAAAACCAGAGGGAGAGAGTTCAACAGGTTCTGGAGGAACATACAGATGTATTAACAGATAAACCAGGCCATACAACTTTGCTACAGTATGACATGAAACTGGTAGACTCAAACCCAATCTGTATGAGAGCCTATTCTATTCCGTTCGCGAAGGAGAAGGCATTGAAGGAAGAAATAGAGTATTTGTTGAAGGAGGGGATTATTTCGCACAGTGAATCATCTTTTAGTTCTAGTGTCGTTTTGTTGAGAAAACCGTCTGGGGAACACAGACTGTGCATAGATTACAGGAAACTGAATGCTGTCACAGAAGGACAAGTGGATCCATTACCAGACACAAAACAGTTATTTGCCAGACTGAACAAGGCAAAATACTTTTCAAAGGTGGATCTTAGTAAAGGCTATTACCAGATCCCAGTGAAGCCTGAAGTGAGACCTTATTTGGCTTTTAGCACTTCGGATGGACATTATGAATTCAATATGCTACCATTCGGACTGAAAAATGCTCCGAGTGTGTTTTCAAGGATGATGCGCAAATTGTTGGATCCCCTGAATAACCCATGTATCACAAATTTCATGGATGATATTCTCGTCGCCACCGAGACATTTGAAGAACACATTGAAGCTCTGGAGATGTTGTTTGATAGACTTCGGGAGGCGAACTTAACTGCTAGGCCAACAAAATGTTGTATTGGATGCAAAGAGTTGGAATTCTTGGGACACACTGTATATCAGGGTAATATGACCCCTGATCCTAAGAACTTGGAAAAACTGCAGAGAGCACCTAGGCCACAAACAAAAAAGGACGTGCGATCATTCGTGTCGTTATGCGGATTTTATCAGAAATACATCAAAAATTTTAACGCTATTTGTGCTCCTCTGACTGATCTGACTCGCAAGGGACTTCCAGATAAAATTATTTGGACTGCACAATGTGAACTAGCGTTCCAAGAGTTAAAGGAAAAACTCACTAGCAAGCCTATTCTCAAACTGCCTGATTTGACACAGGACTTTGTCTTAAGAACCGATGCAAGTAATGTAGGACTCGGAGGGGCTTTGTTGCAAAGATCATCTTCACCTGATGGGGAACTGAAACCAGTCGCTTATGCAAGCCGCAAATTGAATAGGGCGGAACAAGGATACTCCACAAGCGAAAAAGAATGTTTAGCCTTAATCTGGGCAATAAAGAAGTTTCAAATCTATCTGTATGGTAGGACATTTGTGGTGGAGACGGACCATCAGCCTCTCGTGTTCTTGTCTCAGGCTAAGCATGAAAACGCAAGATTGCTGAGGTGGTCTTTATTGCTTCAACCTTATCAGTTTAGTATCCAATATATCCCAGGCAAATTGAATGTCGGTGCAGATTTCCTCAGTCGGCACCCCTGTGATCGAAATTAGAGTAGTGGCAGACGTGAGGAGTAATTTTACCTATGTGTATCGCTGGTTTTGGAACTTGCCATAGGCATGTTTTCAAGTGGGGAGATGTGTAGTGAAATTGACAGAGATACAACGGTAAAATACCTCCAAAGATAACATTTAAGGATAAAAACATAATGCGTAGGCTGCGAATAGTACATGATCGCCTAGACCGCGGGTCATCACCCTCCATAAAAATTGACTTGCTAGACAGGAGGGGAACGGAGGATCAAAAAGGAAAAATAGGACTGGAAAGATTGCGTGAGACTAGGAAGGTTAAGGAGACGCAATTGGGGGGGGGGGGGGGAACGGAGAAAAGTCACGTTTCCCAAGTTGACATAAAAAGTAAGCAACTCGACAGAAGGGACCATAGATATGTTACGCCACAGTCATTTATTGGACGCTTTTGCGCGATACCAAGGATTTGAATTCAGCGGCTAAACGCAGATGTTAGGAATATTACAAAAATTAAAAAGTACTTTTTTCTTAATATTAATGTTAGTAATATAAAAATTAGCTGGCCGGATGGCCTATTCTGAGCAGTGAACTAATATGTTCTTAATTTTACAGACGGATAGATAATATTGAAGATAATGACAAAAGACAGTGTTGTTCACATCATCGACAGACTGTATTGAATCTAAAAGTGTCACTAATTGCACAAAAAAACACGACCTTGGGACGCAGGTGTTCAAATTTACTTAGTATGGAGGAGAGGGTTTTTGGGTGGTAGCTGTGTCTAAATATAACTTTTAACGACAAAATTTTGGAGGGGAGAGAAAGGTTGGTTCAAAAATCAAGTACATTTTGTAGAAACACAAGTAGAGACGGACAGACTAACAGATAAACATCCATACTTGACTGAAGCATGACTGAAATGACTTTAGTGTAGGAAATTTGAAATTCAAATAAACCTAGGCAGTGATTGGCCACAGACAATCATATCATTAGCGCTCAGACGCGAAAGTGGGGCCATTCTTCAATAGTTGTTCAGTGATAGACACAGATTTTAAAGTGTGGTGATTTCCATATGAAAGAAAGTGAAATAAATTTAGGGACGCCATACTATAGCCAGCAGCTCAGCTGAGTTTTGCTAGCAATTCTGTGTTATTTATTCATAATCTGGTAAGATTGAAATTATTTCTTTATATATTTTGAATATTGTTTCATGTTCGAGTGATTTGATACTGCCATATCGAAATCTAGCCTTACAAACAAGTAGGGATTTGCTCTAGACCCCCCGCCCAAGTCAGGGTCTAGGGACCAACAATGTACATAAACTCCAGCAAGAGTTAGGCAAGACAGATCAAGTGTTGAGAATAATGAAACATACTACCTATCCTCTTTTAGGGCAGAAAACTAATAAATATTTTTCAGAATCTATAGTCTGGGAGGATCTATCTGATGTAAACCCACCATGGTAAATGTGCTGTTTGGTCAGAGAGATCTGACCTGTCTGTATGATGTGGTTGTTGTGTCAGTGTTGTGTCCAGACGTGGGTAGAGAATAGATTTTGACACATGGCCCATACTTTGATTGCAGAGCTGTGAGTTTATGTTGTCAACCAAGCAGTGTCTATTCAGTTGGTGACTTACTCGAGTGTATCTGTGCAGTACTTGTGACAGAGACCACCATTATTGCCCGCCAGCACGGAGAGGTGGGACCACAAGATTTCAGCACCAGAGCTACAACTACAAGATGAGTGAGCCTCTGGTCTGCTGGACATTCACCAACGCCGTTTAGTTACTAATACCCCATAAAAATTCCCACCATTTTCTGGACACTGTGTAGTCAATATAGACAGGTGTGATGAGGCCACCCCAACAGCACAAACAGTAACTATCCTCCCAAGTAGATGACTACTAGAACATTTTAATAAAACTAACTAGTATAGTACATATATATGTACACTATTGCATTTATGATATAATATTCCATGCATTTCTTTCATAATCTCTAAATCCTTTTAAGTTCTGGTCAACCTAAAAAATTGATCCAGAACCAAATAAATGTAATATAATTCTATCAAAAAATTTTACACACGTGAGTTAGTTCAGTGTATTTTAACATTTATTAATATTATTAGTCTTGTTAAATATCTGTGGGTATATCTATAACCTATTACACCACACTACATATCATAACCCTAGACACTTTACGTAGCCACATTCATTAAAAAAAAAATTAAGTGTGAGGTCGTAGTGGTAGCAAGAAAGGCCTTCTGACAATTCACAACTACATTTTATCTCAGGAGCCTTCACAGCTGGCCTCATACAATTACATTTAGTAATATCACCATCATACAATACCATAAAACACCACTACAGAACCCCATGTTGGGGGTAAACTTCAAGTGATTACTATTTGATACGGCTTTCCTAGTGGAAGCTATCGCCGTGTGGTTCTCACCGTAAGTCTTTTTATTGAAGAAGAATGAAGATAAATATTTATGCAATTTTTGCCATGTTGGAATCAAGTCAGCACATTCAATGAGAGTGTACTGAAATGGATCAACGATGAAGTAAAGTCAGTGTAGCCAGCCTAGTATTTTTTACGTACATGTGATACGTTAGCTGATACGTTACTGGTTGCTGGTTCAGAACTGGTTCTTTATTTGGTTGAGTTGCGAATGCGTGCTTCGTTCGTTTTATAAGTATTCAAATGAGGGTCAACGTTATATGGTCTCATTGTGTAATGAATGTCCAAGAAGACATTGGTTCCTTTCGGAGCTCATTATTATATTGTATACCTTCTTATAGGAAGAGTTCTTCAACTACAATAATAATCAACATTGTCAATCTGACAAACCAACCGTAACGTTATCGATGTGGATAAGTCTTCGAATTGGAGTCCATTATTTATTAACACATTCACATACGAAGACATTTCAAGCAGGTATAACATTAACATACAGTTCATTAGAATTTACTTGCGTATATATTCTTATCCGTAAATAACACATAAGGAAGGGAAACCCGAGGCCCGCAAACAGCAAATCAACATCAGACAAACACAAAGGTATGCCCCCAGGCACTCGTAAGAAATAAAGAAGTAGAACACTTGGACAACAGAAAAACAACAGACGTGAGTGGCTTACCCAGGGTTCGAACCCCGTACCTTCCGTACGACAACTCCGCCTAGCTATCAAGCGAATCACACTGACCCCACGGCCAGCCAGGCATCCCCAAAAAAAAAAAAATGCCTTGCTGGCTATTTATCAGTACGAAACACACAAGATAACACCGGAAGTATACAGTGGGCAACTCAGCCCTTAAATGACGCAATCACTTCTGTTGTTCTCCTATTAACAGTATGTGTCAGTCCAAACAAGACAAAGACCTTGATACTGGGTCCAGTAAATAGTAGAAGACTTAAGGACATTAGTATAGAACAGAGGGTAGGTTTCTGGTATTGTATAAACATAAATAACACATAAGGAAGGGAAACCCGAGGCCCGCAAACAGCAAATCAACATCAGCTGGCCGTGGGGTCAGTGTGATTCGCTTGATAGCTAGGCGGAGTTGTCGTACGGAAGGTACGGGGTTCGAACCCTGGGTAAGCCACTCACGTCTGTTGTTTTTCTGTTGTCCAAGTGTTCTACTTCTTTATTTCTTACGAGTGCCTGGGGGCATACCTTTGTGTTTGTCTGATGTTGATTTGCTGTTTGCGGGCCTCGGGTTTCCCTTCCTTATGTGTTATTTATGTTTATACAATACCAGAAACCTACCCTCTGTTCTATACTAATGTCCTTAAGTCTTCTACTATTTACTGGACCCAGTATCAAGGTCTTTGTCTTGTTTGGACTGACACATACTGTTAATAGGAGAACAACAGAAGTGATTGCGTCATTTAAGGGCTGAGTTGCCCACTGTATACTTCCGGTGTTATCTTGTGTGTTTCGTACTGATAAATAGCCAGCAAGGCATCTTTTTGGGGGGATGCCTGGCTGGCCGTGGGGTCAGTGTGATTCGCTTGATAGCTAGGCGGAGTTGTCGTACGGAAGGTACGGGGTTCGAACCCTGGGTAAGCCACTCACGTCTGTTGTTTTTCTGTTGTCCAAGTGTTCTACTTCTTTATTTCTTACGAGTGCCTGGGGGCATACCTTTGTGTTTGTCTGATGTTGATTTATTCTTATCCGTCCGTGTCATATTGAATTCATGTCAACAGAACATCATGGCTATATACATGTGCTGCTGGGATCCAGACAGCCAGAAATGAGCGCATGAGTCTTGACGAAAATAATCAAACTACTTATCAAATATCCTTCCGTAACGCAGGTTAATCACAAACCTTTATGAATTCACTCGTATATAATATTATCTGGACTGACCCTGAGTCCTGGTATCAATTTACATAAATACGGCTATTAGCAAAGCCTAACCTTGGAAGGAGGTAAAAACACGACTTCACGGCTTGACGGACAACGTAACAAGGGTCCAGTAACTAAGTCACGAAGCGTGACCTTATCGACGCTAACACGTCATAATTTGACCGTGTATTTCGCGTTCACTAATCCGTGAAGTATAAAAATCTCATCTCATCTCATCTCATAATCGTAACCTCTTCTACCTCGTGAAACAAGGTGTAGAGGGGACCCAAGGAGCACAAGGCCCTGGGCAGGACATGTAATCGAAGAGACTGGCAAACAGGTGATTAGCCCATTGTGCCCGAACTTGCCCTCATGTGTACTCATATTCGCTATAAAACCACCGAACAATCGAGACGTCATTTCAGCCAAAATGGACAGAGCCTCATATACCCGAAGGTTTCGAGGGATGTTCCTCATCTGCACAAAGGCATTTATAGAGGAACACTCAAGACCCGAAGGTCTGAGGAAAAGAGCAAAATCTGAGACGGACACAGCAGTCTTTGTTACTGGGAGGTCTCCACTCAAAGTGGTGTACCATACACAGTCAGTAAAGACAAAGGTCGCCTGCGGCGGAAGTATAAAAATCAATTTATATTAATTCTCTTGACCTAAAAATGCGCACAGCCAATTATAGCAGACGATATCAATAAAACTACCGTAACAACGTGCCGTTTTGAAAGAACTGTATTTCCAAAACGTGAATACAAAATATAATGTATATTCCCACCGCCCTACGGAATACGGCAGATGACGAAAGGTAAATTGAAGTCAGGAATTATAATTGAAAAGGCACTATTTACCATGACGCCTCAATGATGATGATCGAATGTCCTACATGTATATTATTTACGAGGCCAGTTTAAAGATGGGATTTTCTGTGATGTCTGATATACCTCATGACCATAAGATGTACGTCTGCCCTTGAAAGGTCAGCCGTTATGAAATTATATGTTGATCATCCATGAACATAGATACACTAAATAAGATGTCCTGGGATTATAAGATGAACTGTTGATATAATACCTATGATGATGTTCATAATCGTCTGTTTTACGTCCGTCAATAAAAAGTGATGTGTATTGTGAGGATCGGATTTTCAAGATGAATATTTTGACAGTTCCACGTTATTTGATATTAACCTTGGCCCACGTTTTCGGCCCACGATGAATACATTCGCGTTATTTAAATTTGTCGGCCATATGTAAGCCCGACCGTAGCTGATTGTAATTTAAGTCAGCCCTACCAGAATAAAAGCACGATTCCAGTTGACGGCCATTTGGATCTGAAAAGAGCCTTTACATATATATATATATATATATATATATATATATATATATATATATATATATATATATATATATATATATATATATATATATATATATATATACTTCATACGTATTCTGCACCTCTGTCCAGAGCATAGGTCTTGAACTCATCATCATCAGTTGCCATCTCCACAACGAAGGTTGGCTGTAATGGATCTCCAACGTCTTCTGTCTCTTGTCTTGGTGGTGCACTCTGATAGACTCTTTCCTGTTCATCTCTTGATGTTATCTTCCCACTTATAGCGCTGTCTTCCCCTTGCACGTTTGCCTTCATCTCTCCCTTCCGTTTAACAAAGCTAAATTTGTTCACAAAATCATGTCACACAGTCCCTATTCATACAATCATAGACTTTTTGAATAACTTTTTGAATTCTGATTACATGCCCCCCTAATCGGATTATCTTTTCTTATAACATCAACTGTAGGGTCTAATGACGATGTGTGTACTTTTCAACATATGTTATGTCATGCTTATACGTAATTAATGTTAATATGAGTGTGCTATATTATTATTTTACTTTACAACGTTGAATTCATTGACATTGATATGTAAAATGCATATGAGAATAAATGAATTCAGTATGAAAGGTGAGCGAAAGGAAGGGCAGAATGTTAGACGGGCCTGTGTGCCCAGTTCTCAACCCTTTGAAAATAAAGTTCGTTCGTTCGTTCGTTCTCTTACCCTCGGGATCCAAGAACAACGTCTGCTTCTAATGATCTCATCTGGTTTTCCCCAGTCCCCGCCCTACAACAAGGGATCTCAAAGTGGGCCATACCATATTTCTAGGGAGCCACAGACAGACAGTAATATACCTTTTGTCCAGCAAACAGCGACTATGGGGGGGGGGTGTCACAGAGGTAAATGAGGCTCAGAAGGGGACAATGAGCAAAAAAAAAAACCAAACAGTTGAGAATTCATACCTTAGTTCAACATTAGTTCAACATTAGTTCAACATTAGCGATCTTTTCACATTAATTACATTTTTTCTTTAATAAGCGCTCATTTATGAATTCAGGAACTTACTATAGTGCGTTTCACAATGTTTGCCGCTGTTTAATATTCAACATCTCTGCAACCACTTGATCGTAATTGTTGCAACTTTGCATATGACCAAATGATCGCTATGTCCCGAGGGGAACATTTTTTTCCTCGTTAACAAACTTATGGTTTTAAATTTTCTTTATTTAAAGTATACAAAATCGACCACCTCCTAGTCCAACCGTGTATTGAGAGGGCTTACCCTTCATATTTGTGCGCTATTTCGATTTAACATCTTGAACGCATTTCACGTCATTTTCCCAGTGTTTCAGCTCACTATCGCACTGTTTTGAACATTACATTGATCCTTCCGGTGCGTTCAGTTACCGTTCTACTGATTGTGTATTTCAGTGCAAAGGCGTATCTTGCGGTATTTTAGGTCTGTAATACAATGGGTATGAAAGTCAAGTTCCTTACACTGCATACAATGGCAGTGAAGATGTATAAATATTTCTGCAGAGAAGCTAAGCGTGGTAAACTGTATCGGAGTCTCTCAAATCATGAAAAGAGAATTATTCACACTTTGGGTTTAAGTAAACGCTCATTTCATCAATTACTCAAAGCTAATAGAATTTTCAGTTCAATCAATACCAGGACGCAAGGAAGAAAGAAAGTAGTAGATAGTTTTGACAGGGATGTGATTAGAAGAGAAATTTGTAGAATGTTCAATTCCAAAGAAACTAAGACACTAAGAAAACTGAAAATTCGGCTGAGAACACACAATGACATTGATGTGTCGATTTCAACATTATGGAGAACTGTTAGAAGCATTGGCTTTACGTTTAGGAAGTGCGCTAGTGGAAGAAACGTCATCTGCGAGAAGTCGCACTTAGTATCTATGAGAAGTAAATATTTACGTGAAGTACGGGAAATGCGTAATCAAGATTATGATATTGTGTATGTGGATGAAACTTGGATTAATGCACACCACACAAGTGAAAAGGAATGGCAGTTATCAGATGGAACGATTAAAAGATGTGTACCCAGTGGAAAAGGACAACGTCTGATAATGGCACATGCAGGCAGCAGACATATTGGGCTAGTGAAAAATGAACTTATTTTCACTTCCAATTATACGGACAACCGTAACTATCATACCGAGATGAACGGTAACATATTTAGAGAGTGGATTGAAAATACTTTCTTCCGTCCCTAGACAGACCATCCTGTCTGATAATGGACAACGCATCATACCACAACGCTGTGGCAGAAGAAGACAAAATCCCGACATCTTCGAGTACAAATGATGCTATAAAGATTTGCTCAGAAAAGAAGACATTCCATTTAACGAGGGGTTTCTGAAACCTGAATTACTGTCCCTTGTTAAGAAATCACAAAAGACCAAGATATTCCATATAGACAAGTTGATTCAACAGCATGGTCATATGTGTTTGAGACTGCCACCTTATCATTCACATTTAAACCCAATTGAACTCATTTGGGCAAAAGTTAAAGGACAGGTGGCAGCTGAAAATAAAACTTTCAAACTATGCAATATGAAAGAACTAACATATGCCGCCCTCTCGCAGATAGACAAAGATTATTGGTGTAAATGTGAAGACCATGTCTTAAAAGAGGAAAATGACTATTGGAAAAAAGATGGACTGTCGTTCGTTCAGCCGAGAATAGTCATCAATATGTTAGACTCTTCTGACTCAGAATAAGTGTGTAAATACCTTATATGTTTTATATGTTTTCTCCTCCATCTATGTGTATATGTAAACCAATTCATTTCCTTTTCATCTCCACGATTTCACTACTATTTTTAACATACACAGTACTTTCACCTCTTCATGCATCCATTCACGTTTTAGTATAAAAAGTAACATTTACAACGAATAGGGGTTATTATTCTCTCAAATATTTCGAAGAAATAAAAAAGGACCTCACGTAGTAATCAGTTAACAAACCCCTCTAACATTCGAATTGTATAGACGCCTATGCCGAAAATATGCAACTTCCGTCATTTACGGTGAATTATTCTTTCAGGACAAAAAATTTTTTTCGTTAAAAAAGATCAAAGGAATTAGCCGTTGCAAGAAAAGAACACTACCTGCAACATTGAATTTTATAAAAACTTTGGGACATTGAAAATATAAGACCACATGCTAAAAATCATGTTTATCAGTGCAAGGAATATGGAGATATTTGAAGTCAATCGTCGACCGATCTTTTTGAAACGCATTATAGTGGTCGCTTTTGATGTTCGCCATTTTCAGGACATTCAGCACGGCTGCTTTGACATTTGAGTTGGGGATTCTTAGTTTTGTGTTAAGCTTGATTTCTTGTTATTTCCATATATTTCTCAGCATTTACATTGCTTGCTGTAGTTTTTATTTTGATATCACTGTTTTTCTCCAGCAATGTCTATGTTGCTGCTATGATGTAAGTATGAGTCTACATCTTGATGTAAGTATGAGTCCACATCTTGATGTAAGTATGAGTCCACATCTTGATGTAAGTATGAGTCAACATCTTGATGTAAGTATGAGTCCACATCTTGATGTAACTATGAGTCCATATCTTGATGTAAGTATGAGTCCACATCTTGATGTAAGTATGAGTCCATATCTTGATGTAAGTATGAGTCCACATCTTGATGTAAGTATGAGTCCACATCTTGATGTAAGTACGAATCAAAATCTTGCAGGAATTTCCTCCAAATGCAATATGGCTATCACGTGCCGCATCTATTCTCATATCAATTGTCTTGTCTCTGTGTATTCTCATATCCAGCTCGCCACATTTGCTTCCTATAACATGTATGGTAGGTGTCGTGCTTAGATAGGTTTTAAAGTTTAAAACGCACACCACACACTCTATCTAGAGTTAGACTAAGATACAATATCAGACGTTAGTCATTTATCTAGACTCAGACTTAGATCAAATCCCGGAAACAAGCCAACCATTCTGTCGTGCTTAGATAGGTTTTAAAGTTATTTAAGGTCCCGCCTGAGTATAGGGATGGTAATAGTACGTGAGACGTAAAGGTGAAAGAAATAGATATTCACGAGTGATTAGTTTAAGGAGAAGATCCGTCTCTGGACTGAGTAGTTTCTCTAGTCCAGTTATACGACTATAATTTAGTATAAGACAATCTTGCACCTCCCTATATTGAGAAATATAAGTTACACTAAACACTCACACACAGCTATGTGACAACAAGACACACAAACGTGAAAAAACTATGGTTAATTTGGGTACGGGTCTGACAACACACAAAGTTTAGTTCTTTTGTTGTTTATTATCATTGAACTTTACAACATCGAATATCTAAAAGAGTGTAGCGAAAGGTTTTCCTATTATGATAATAGTGGTAGAGCAGAAGTAGAATCTCTCTCCAGAAAGTATGAAGTTCCAGTGCCCGAGAAGTACACTGGTATCACAAGTGAGTTACAGCTGTGAATACTCTGAGCTGGACAATAGATTTAGGCTTCAGAAGTATAAGTTGCTACTTTCGCTATCGTAACCTTATGTGATAATATAATTAAATTTGAAAAGGTAACTCAAAATTTAACAGTTAAAAATTTAACAAGTCAAATGAGTACAATTATCCAATTTATTATGTACATCTATATATTCTTGTAATGATAAATGGGTGTTGGAAGATGGTAAAATGTATGATTATTTACAATTACAAATTAAAATAACTAATAGAAAAAGTCTTGGATTTATCTTCCACTGAATTTACAACAAAAGGATTGTCACATTATCTCTTGCCATCTAGTTGTCATCATTAGACAGTCGTTTAGAAACTGCTCACAGGATTTGTTGGATGGATACAAAGAAACTCAACTTTAGCCACGTCTGCTCGAGGTTCCTCCGACACACTGGAGTACGGAAGACTTTCCTTCAGCCCGCCCTATAACTACGGGGGACTAAGGTGTTGAAGTTTGGTTGACCTCTAGGCTTCAGTGAGCTGGATCAACTTCTTCAAGTCTTTAGTTTCTCGATCAGGAATGATCATAAACATTGATCATAAAAACCTGGAACAAGAAGTAATAGGTGGCCATGTTGTTCCAACAATCTCACCACCAACTACTGTTCATGATGCGACCATGTCTTCAGTGTTTGTATATAAATGAATGAATCATGGTAGTATGTTACAGAGATAGCATGATAAGATAATGTATACTGTGCAGAATTAACAAAATACATGAATAAATCATATGTTATGATACATGGGTACGATATAACCTTTGCCTTCCACTTATGGATGTCAAGTCACTTATGTACTTGCTGGTATGTCGTAAGCTTCCAGGCAAGAACTAGCCATGATATATGTGGCTAACCAATTAATGGTTATGCTTCCTGACAATGCCGGTGAAGGTTATCTCTGGTTAGCGTCATTCTCTTTTTTATTATATCTGATACAATCAATCAGAAATAAAATCTGAAATAAAATGATATTATTCATACATATATCTTTAATAAACTTACATACCCTCTTAGGATCTATAAGCTCACGGTGAGATTATTTTGGTTGAAGTTAATCTGCCCTGCATGCAGCGTGAAAAAAAATAACTTTTCTTGCAGATACTGTCTTCCAGTTTCTCACTTTGGCTTCTGGATTTGGTGTGTGTGATTTTCAACGCGTCCCTCTGTCCTTATATTTCAGTCTCTCGCGCGTACGAGAAAGCACCTCTAAAAGTCCCAAAAGATTTTCGTTTCATCTCCTGGTTTGAGGCTATTTGAAGCAATCTGTGTTTTTCCTGTACTTGTTTTTTTTTCTTCTGTTCATTACACACTTATATTCTTCCGTCCTTTCTATGTATCATTTCCTTTTCCCCATATGAGGCTTTCATTACATATAAGTTTTATACAAATCCGTTGAGGCTTGTTAGTGTAATAAATTTTTAAAGATTATTAGCTAACTTTTAGCCGATGTGATGAAGGTGAAAAAATATTAATTATCTTTAAAACTATTTATATTTGAATAATATCCTTTTGGATATAATTCCTAGTCTATCTCCTTTGTTGAATTATTTTTATTTAATATTATTCCAACCAGGCGTTCTCCTGTAGTGAATAATTTAATGTCCAGTAAATGCAAACTTTGAAAGTCCGCCATTCATTCCTATTAGCTATTTCCCCATTCTTCAGTAATACTGTATGGCTTTTAACCGTAATTCACATTTCCCGTCTACTACAAACTTCAAAGAAAGACCGCCGCGCTGACCTTGCGCTGGTGTGTGTGTGTGGGAGTCGCGCTACACATTTTTTTTTCCACAACAAAGCAAGAGGAACCAAATTTCGCTACAGAGCCCTCTTCTTTAAAACAGTGCATGCACAGTTAACTTTTTGGTAACTCATGCTGCAGTTTCTCCTTACTTTTCTGTTTTCTATATCTCCTTTGATAGGATGACGACTTAAAAAATCGGGTCCAAGATTGTCCCGTCCTGGAATGTATCTCACATTGAACGAATATGGAGATAACAGTAAACTCCACCTTAAAAGTCGTGAATTTAATTTTTTTAGACACTGCTAAAAACATCAAAGGCTGGTGATCACTTTCCACAATGAAGTGTTTCCCGTAAAGAAAAGGGGCGAATTTGTTGATCGACCAGACCAAAGCGAGGCATTCACGTTCAACGGTAGAATAATTTCTTTCAGCTGTATTTAACTTTCTACTGGCAAAAGCTACTGGTAATAGCATATGTGGCGGTGTGTCTGCCCGCTGTAGTAATGTTGCTCCTATGCCTACATTGCTAGCATCCGTTCTTAGTACGAATTCTTGTGTGAGATCGGGAAGGGCAAGGATAGGTTTATTTGTCAGCTTATTTTTCAACTCTGTATAAGCCTGTTCACACTCCGCAGTCCATTGTATTTTATCCGGCTGACCTTTTTTGGTTAAGTCGGTTAATGGCGCGCACAATGAGTTAAAATGGGGTATATATTTCTGATAAAACCCGCACAGTGACACAAAGGATCTTACATCCTTCTTAGTTTGTGGTCTTGGTGCTTTTCTCATTTTCTCTACATTCTTTGGGTCGGGAGACATTTGCCCTGTAGAGATAGTGTGACCTAAAAATTCCAATGTCTCACATCCAATATGACACTTAGTTGGACGTGCTGTCAATCCCGTTTCTCTCAGTCTATCCAACAACATGGAGAGTGCTACTACGTGTTCCTCGAAGGTAGTGGTAGCAATCAGAATATCATCCATGAAGTTGGTGATATGAGGATTTTGTAATGGTTCCAACAATTTCCTCATCATTCTGGAGAAGATACTTGGAGCATTCTTTAAACCAAATGGGGGTACATTGAACTCGTAATGTCCCTCCGGTGTACTAAAGGCTAACAGTTTCCTAACTTCTGGTTTCACTGGTATTTGGTAGTATCCCTTGCTTAGATCTACTTTTGAAAAATACCGAGCCTTACTCAATGTAGCAAACAACTGATTGGTGTCAGGTAATGGGTCTACCTGAGATTCAGTGATAGCATTTAGTTTCCTATAATCAATGCATAACCTGTGTTCACCACTAGGTTTCTTTAATAGCACCACACTTGAGCTGTAGGGAGATTCAGACTTTGAAATAATTTTCTCTCTTAAGAGATAGTCAATCTCATCCTTGAGTGCCTGTCCTTTAGCATAAGGTATAGGGTATGTCCGCATACAAACTGGTGTAGGGTCAGTAATCGTCATGTCATACTCTAACAGATTAGTACACCCCGGCTTATCTGTGAGTACATCAGCATGGATTTCTAACACCTCCTGAACCTTTTTCCTCTGCTCAAGAGTTAAATGTTCACTCACATTAACCTGAGCATAGCTTTCCGTAGTTGTTAGGGGGTATTCCATGGAGGAAATTGGTTCATCTTGCATTTCTGTTGCAATGGCCAGGGTCATGATATGGGCAACTTCTGATGCTTCCCTGTCATAATACTTTTTAAGAAGGTTGACATGATACACCTTCTCCTTTCCTTTCTTGTCAATCTTATAGTTGGTCCGGGAAAGTTTTTCCAATATGACGTAGGGTCCCTGCCATCCAATTTGCAATTTATTATTGCTGCTGGGCAACAGTAACAGAACCTTTTCTCCCACCTCAAGTTCCCTATCTTTTGCTGTTTTATTGTAGTAAGCAGCCTGCTTCCTCCTGGCCTGTCTCAAGTTATCATTTGCCAGTTTCCAACTTGTTTTCAATCGAGATGTCAACTCGTTGACGTATTGGTATGAAGAAGTCACGGTTTCTTCTGCTTTTTCATCAGTCCATGTCCGCAACAATGCTTCCAGTGGACCTTTGATTGGTCGTCCAAACAACAATGTAGCTGGAGCCAATCCTGTGGAGTTATGTGGGACTTCCCTATAGGCAAATAGTGCTGAGGGTAAGTATGTGTCCCAAGTTTCAGGTTTATCACTAGCCAACTTTCTAAGGATTGAAATGAGCGTGCCATTGAACCGCTCTACTTGACCATTCCCTTGGGCGTGGTACGGGCTACAGTGATAATGTCTAGCCTGAAATAACCTGAATGTCAGTCAATATTTGATGTGGGAAACCTAATCGGGTGAATATTGTTAACAGTGCCTCTGCCACATGTTTCGAATCTATCGATGACATTGCTACTGCCTCTCCCCACATAGAGCAAGTATCGACCAAGGTTAAGATATATGCATTTCTCTTCTTGGTCCTACTGAGGGGTCCAACAATATCCACGGCAACACGTTCGAAGGGCGTTCCCATGATGGGCATTTCTCCCAGTGTTGCTGGTGCAGTCCTATGTTTAGGAGCTACTCTTTGGCATTCTGGACAGGATCTCACATACCTCTTTATGTCCTCTGTGATCCCTGGCCAAAAGTAGTGACAGGCTATCCGTTGTCCAGTGGCCCCTATTCCCATATGTCCACTGAAGGGTATAGCATGTCCTAGCTTCATAACCTGCTCCCTGTATGATTTTGGCACTACAAGCTGTCCATGTCCTTTAGGTCCTGTTCCAGCTTTTCTATATAGTAGGCCATTTTTCATATATAAGTCTCCTTTCTCTGGAGGGTTATAGCTTTTAGGTAATTTGCCAAAGCAAGGCTTCAATGTACTGTCAGCAGTTTGAGCCTTTCTCATCTCTTCTGGATGAGTATTGATGATAGTGTCCTCCTCTTTCTTAGAGCTTGCCCTGGTCTGGACTGTTGCCATCACTATGGGTCTTATAGGTTCTCCTAGAAAGACATATCTACATCCCAGTATTAATGGGTAGATAGGGTTGTCCATCACTGCTGCTTTGATCTCTCCTTCTACATAGCGAGATCTTATGTTGATACGGGCTATGGGCAGTGTCATGGTTCCTGCTCCCTTGACTGGTCCTCTGATTTCCACTGTTTCTGTGGTTATCTGTTCCGGACTCACCAGAGAAGAGCACACTACTGAGTCAAAGTCCAAGCCTGTATCATATAAGCACAGTACTTGGGTGCCACTCAAGGTCACTTCCTCACAGACAGGGGGATGATGGAGGTCCTTCTGACTATCTGCCAGGTCCTTCCTTCCATTGTTCTCTGTTGTAAGGCATGCAGCGTGATGAGGAGGGTTTTTCCGTCTGCATTCCGCAGTATTGTGGTTACTCATTTGGAAAGATTTACACCGCTTTCCTTCCTTTCTTGGAGGTTTCTTTTCTGATCCTAGAGGGTTTTTGTCTTTATAATCAGTTCTGTGTTTGTTCTTGTTGGAATTGTCCCTGTGTTCATAGTTGGTAAAGTTTTGTGAAGGTTTGAAGTTCTCACCCTGCTTCTTCTTATTTCCTGACACTTCTGACTGAGCTGCTTGATATCTTTCAGCCATGGTTAAAATATCGTCCAATCTCTCAGCTCCTTGCTCCATAAGAAATTTTCTCATTTCCTGAGGCATGGATTCTCTCAGTTGTTCCATCATGACCATTTCTTTTATATCTTGACATTTTCCTAAGCTAATCCATTTTGTCAGATATGTTTCCAATCTGGCAGAAAACTGGTGATAGTTTTCTCCTGGAAGTAGCTTAGCAGTTCGGAATCTCTTTCTATAAGATTCAGAATTCTTTTCGTACCTGACCAATAAAGCTTGTTTTAAGATTTCATAATCTTCCTGGTCTTCTTTTGAGAGTTTTAAATAAACATCGTATGAAACTCCCCTCAACCCCTGAGATAGTTTAAGGCTCCATTTTTCCTTTTCTAATCCATAGGTAGAGGCTAGTCTCTCATATCTATCCAGGTACGACTCAATGGCGTCCTCCTTCTCAATAAATGGATCCAGGTGGAAACTCATGGCTCCATTTGCTGTGCTGTGGTTGGAGCTCTCAGAGTGAGGTGAGCTAGCACCATGATTGCTAGCTGCTCCCTGGAGTTCATGTTCCTTTAAACTTAACCCATGAGCTCTTTGTAACCTTCTTTCTTCAGCTTCAGCCTCAACTTCAAATCTTTTGGCTTCTCTTTCTGCTTCTAACCTTTTGGCTTCTCTCTCTGCTTCCATTCTTTTGGCTTCTCTTTCTGCCTCTAATTTCTTAGCTTCAGCCTCAACTTCCATTCTTTTAGTCTCTCTTTCAGCTTCAGCTTCCATTCTTTTAGTCTCTCTATCTAAATATTTATCCACTTCAGTTGTGATATGTCGAATTAGAGCATCTCCTGTCATACCCAAGTCTTTTCCCTCCTGCATAATCGCAGCTCTAAACTTCACCAATTCAGCCATAATGCTTACTTACCAGAGGGTATATAATTTTATATTCACTAACCAACTAACTTAATTAAAATCAATTAATTACTTTGAACAAGACAAATCCTTAAAACCTTGTGAGCGTTTCCTATGTCCTTCGTACTCAATGGTACTACTATTACGAAAAAAATTTTTAAGTTTTAGAATTTTTTCAAAAAAATTTATTTTTACAAACTATTTGTGGCTCAAGATAGAAGAATACATAGATAGTGGCTCAGGATACAAATAATATCCCGCAAAAGAGCCCCCAATGTAGCGAAAGGTTTTCCTATTATGATAATAGTGGTAGAGCAGAAGTAGAATCTCTCTCCAGAAAGTATGAAGTTCCAGTGCCCGAGAAGTACACTGGTATCACAAGTGAGTTACAGCTGTGAATACTCTGAGCTGGACAATAGATTTAGGCTTCAGAAGTATAAGTTGCTACTTTCGCTATCGTAACCTTATGTGATAATATAATTAAATTTGAAAAGGTAACTCAAAATTTAACAGTTAAAAATTTAACAAGTCAAATGAGTACAATTATCCAATTTATTATGTACATCTATATATTCTTGTAATGATAAATGGGTGTTGGAAGATGGTAAAATGTATGATTATTTACAGTTACAAATTAAAATAACTAATAGAAAAAAGTCTTGGATTTATCTTCCACTGAATTTACAACAAAAGGATTGTCACATTATCTCTTGCCATCTAGTTGTCATCATTAGACAGTCGTTTAGAAACTGCTCCCAGGATTTGTTGGATGGATACAAAGAAACTCAACTTTAGCCACGTCTGCTCGAGGTTCCTCCGACACACTGGAGTACGGAAGACTTTCCTTCAGCCCGCCCTATAACTACGGGGGACTAAGGTGTTGAAGTTTGGTTGACCTCTAGGCTTCAGTGAGCTGGATCAACTTCTTCAAGTCTTTAGTTTCTCGATCAGGAATGATCATAAACATTGATCATAAAAACCTGGAACAAGAAGTAATAGGTGGCCATGTTGTTCCAACAATCTCACCACCAACTACTGTTCATGATGCGACCATGTCTTCAGTGTTTGTATATAAATGAATGAATCATGGTAGTATGTTACAGAGATAGCATGATAAGATAATGTATACTGTGCAGAATTAACAAAATACATGAATAAATCATATGTTATGATACATGGGTACGATATAACCTTTGCCTTCCACTTATGGATGTCAAGTCACTTATGTACTTGCTGGTATGTCGTAAGCTTCCAGGCAAGAACTAGCCATGATATATGTGGCTAACCAATTAATGGTTATGCTTCCTGACAATGCCGGTGAAGGTTATCTCTGGTTAGCGTCATTCTCTTTTTTATTATATCTGATACAATCAATCAGAAATAAAATCTGAAATAAGATGATATTATTCATACATATATCTTTAATAAACTTACATACCCTCTTAGGATCTATAAGCTCACGGTGAGATTATTTTGGTTGAAGTTAATCTGCCCTGCATGCAGCGTGAAAAAATAACTTTTCTTGCAGATACTGTCTTCCAGTTTCTCACTTTGGCTTCTGGATTTGGTGTGTGTGATTTTCAACGAGTCCCTCTGTCCTTATATTTCAGTCTCTCGCGCGTACGAGAAAGCACCTCTAAAAGTCCCAAAAGATTTTCGTTTCATCTCCTGGTTTGAGGCTATTTGAAGCAATCTGTGTTTTTCCTGTACTTGTTTTTTTCTTCTGTTCATTACACACTTATATTCTTCCGTCCTTTCTATGTATCATTTCCTTTTCCCCATATGAGGCTTTCATTACATATAAGTTTTATACAAATCCGTTGAGGCTTGTTAGTGTAATACATTTTTAAAGATTATTAGCTAACTTTTAGCCGATGTGATGAAGGTGAAAAATATTAATTATCTTTAAAACTATTTATATTTGAATAATATCCTTTTGGATATAATTCCTAGTCTATCTCCTTTGTTGAATTATTTTTAATTAATATTATTCCAACCAGACGTTCTCCTGTAGTGAATAATTTAATGTCCAGTAAATGCAAACTTTGAAAGTCCGCCATTCATTCCTATTAGCTATTTCCCCATTCTTCAGTAATACTGTATGGCTTTTAACCGTAATTCACATTTCCCGTCTACTACAAACTTCAAAGAAAGACCGCCGCGCTGACCTTGCGCTGGTGTGTGTGTGTGGGAGTCGCGCTACACATTTTTTTTCCACAACAAAGCAAGAGGAACCAAATTTTGCTACAAAGAGAAAGATCAAATACATCAGAATTACATATATAGAAAAATAACCCAATACCTGTGCCCTCCCCTCATTGAGAAGATAAGAACCCAACAAGTTAATAACCCCAAAGGTTAAAAGTTTAGCACTAGGTTACAGTATAGACAGTAAAGAAAACAAAGTTCCTAATAAGTGCTACTCCGTAAAGTAAACAATTTTAAAAGCAAAATAACCAGCTTGGTACAAGCTACCGTAACAAGAAAATATTCAATCTCTCTCTCTCTGTCATTCGTAGCCACGCTCTCGCTCCTTACCTAATCTTGGTGATATTTCCTGGGATATACAGTTGTCCTGAATATGTTTATCGATATTGATAATGTCAGTGTTCAGTGCCAAATTTGGCCCCAGTCCAGCCTTGACGATAACTTTATAAGGTGGACGCCAAGTTTGTTGGTGTTCTCCTGGATCAATAATGTCACCTCGAATAGTTAAGGGTAGAAATAAAACGAGATCTTGTGTTCACAGCAAAAAATGGAAAAACAAAATACTTCTAGTATTTTGACACAGCTAGTTGCTAAAAAAATTGTTACTGATGATGGTAATTGATTGATTGGTAAATCCTATAAGCTGGCTCGGTGGTGAGTGCCGATTTTGAAACAGTGCAACGTTCTGGATAAATCCGGTTCTACGACTGTCAAGAGTCAGATATTGATATTATTGCATATACCACTTCCGTGGGCTGATAAATTGGAAAAAATATATGGGTATTGATAGTCCAGTTAAACTTAATAGTTAAAGGTTTATTTGTCTTTTAGCCAGTCATGTTCACAACTGACTTGGGGACTCGTAAGCCACAAAGAAGACAACATAAATCCAATCAGTAACTGGAGACAATAATAAAAAAAACCGCTGGCCGCTCTGTCAGGTCTGCGAGAAATAAACAAGACATTATGAAAAAGAAATGCAACTATTCTATATGTACACGGACGGGGACAAGACGATCTCTTTCCCGCTCCGGCAGTCCTGCTTAAAGTTAAAAGGCACACGGTGACTTTATTTACAACTATACGGTCAGCTTTTTGCCCGCGCTGCACTTTCAGGTTCGGACCAAGGTATGCACCTTCCCGCCCCTCTGCGCGCGCGTTAACGATCAGCTCACACTGTCAACTATTGTTTAATTACCCCTACGTGCACTTCCAAATATCGTCTGTCGTTAATAGTTATTTTATTGTCGGCGCCTGTTAGTTTAGTCATAAGGTATAAACAATAGTCACTTACTATAAAACACGAAATGAAATAAACGTGAATCCTGTTCAGTCACTATAGTCGCGCTTAACACTTAATCAGTCAACTAAACCGTATCTTCTGGTGCGAAGAGGGTGATGGAAATTACATTCTAACTGCACCTCTGGCAAAGAAAAAATAGCTACGCGTTATTTATTTCACTAGTTTTAACGCGAGAAAATCACAGTGAATTATAATGGTAAACTTAACACATTAAATCACGTAAATGCTAATTTCTATTACCACAAATCAGAAATGAAACAATCCCCACGAGATGCTATTAACACACTCCCACAATGGTTCTAGAGTAACATGTTTAGATTATCCAAAATTCTGAGCGACAACTGATTAGTGAGTTTAAGGAACCACTGTTTTTTGCCCGTCCAATATATCCGGTGTTATCCCATTGGCTGCCTGCTCTTGGTGATCAGATTCAGCTTTTTTTATTACTATTTATTCCGTTTCGGCTGCCATTAACAGTCGAGAATGTATATGAATGTGTGCCCTTGTCTTTGCTGTCCTTTCAGGCTAAAATCTCAGTACGTTATATATGAAGGCGGCCAGATCTCTTGTGCTTATTTCTATAGCTGTGACTTTTGTTGCTGCGATCCTGCCATGCCTCTTATCCGTGACCAAGTCATAATATTTAGTTATACCGGTATTGATAGAGTTAAGTTCTATAGCATGCTACCACCGACAGTAACAGAGATAACGTATCTAGAGCTCATCTCGTAAATAAAGTAAAATGTCAGATTGTCTCTCTCCTTCCCCCCCCCCCCCCCCTTCTTTTTTTTTAATTAAAAAAATTAAATTTCGAAACATCAAAGCGATCTATGACTCTTAAATAAACAACTCAGAGCTATACTATTTATATCAACTCTGAACTGCCAAATGTCAAATCATCAATATGTAGTGAAAGAAATATAGCAATACCTGTTAAATAAATCGTGTAAGAAAAGTGACCGATACGGCTGGAAGAGACCTGATTAGAACGTAGGTCAAGAACACTGACAGCAAATGGAAATTGTACAATGGATTTACAATAGGAGTTACTGCAATCTTATCTTCTGAACGAGCTCTACCATTCGGCAAACGTTTCGGCCCTTTTACCTTCTTCACTTTCTAGGAAGGGGTGGGGGTGGGGGGAGAGGACAAAAGACAAAATATGGTTTCTACATATTGTGGGGATTCATCTCCATCAACCAGGAGCACTATATAAATGCCTTAACAGAATTAGTGAGGAAATAAAAAAGTATGGCAGGTGTTAGCGCTAATCTTAGAGACTCATATGATAACACATAGAATATCTGTAATCTCTTCAATTCTGATTAGGCCTTTTCAGATATTATCAACTGCTTGTCTCACACTTGTCTTTGGTGTCTTTATTGCTCTTTGGTAAAGTACTGATGTTGCATGGCCAAATCGGCGAATAAGAGTGTATGTGAAATAGTAGTTATAGAAAGCAAATCAACACTAATGAAAGTGTCACAAACACACACATTAAACAAGTATACAGCCAAGACATAACACAGAATGTAGTCTAAATGACTATTATCTTAATTTATTTTCCGACGTATTTCAACTTTTTCGGGCCAATATCATGCAGTGTGTTTGTAGTCATTAAATTTTTTTTTTCCATTTTCGATCGATTGATTTCAGTTTTGATTAGGGTTCAGATACTTCATTTTCTTTCATTATCAGGCCACGGTTACCTTTTTTCTTTTATTATTTTATTATTAATTACTACTGCTGCTACCACAGTGTGTGTGTTACTGTTACCACAGTGTGTGTGTTACTGTTACGACAGTGTGTGTGTTACTGTTACCACAGTGTGTGTGTTACTGCTACCACAGTGTGTGTGTTACTGCTACCACAGTGTGTGTGTTACTGTTACCACAGTGTGTGTGTTACTGTTACGACAGTGTGTGTGTTACTGCTACCACAGTGTGTGTGTTACTGCTACCACAGTGTGTGTGTTACTGCTACCACAGTGTGTGTGTTACTGTTACCACAGTGTGTGTGTTACTGTTACGACAGTGTGTGTGTTACTGCTACCACAGTGTGTGTGTTACTGCTACCACAGTGTGTGTGTTACTGCTACCACAGTATGTGTGTTACTGTTACCACAGTGTGTGTGTTACTGTTACGACAGTGTGTGTTACTGCCACCACAGTGTGTGTGTTACTGTTACCACAGTGTGTGTGTTACTGTTACGACAGTGTGTGTGTTACTGCTACCACAGTGTGTGTGTTACCGCTACCACAGTGTGTGTGTTACTGCTACCACAGTGTGTGTGTTACTGTTACGACAGTGTGTGTGTTACTGCTACCACAGTGTGTGTGTTACTGTTACGACAGTGTGTGTGTTACTGTTACGACAGTGTGTGTTACTGCTACCACAGTGTGTGTGTTACTGTTACGACAGTGTGTGTGTGTGTTACTGCTACCACAGTATGTGTGTTACTGTTACGACAGTGTGTGTTACTGCTACCAAAGTGTGTGTGTTACTGTTACGACAGTGTGTGTGTTACTGTTACGACAGTGTGTGTTACTGCTACCACAGTGTGTGTGTTACTGTTACGACAGTGTGTGTGTTACTGCTACCACAGTGTGTGTGTTACTGTTACGACAGTGTGTGTGTTACTGTTACGACAGTGTGTGTTACTGCTACCACAGTGTGTGTGTTACCGCTACCACAGTGTGTGTGTTACTGCTACCACAGTGTATGTGTTACTGTTACGACAGTGTGTGTGTTACTGCTACCACAGTGTGTGTGTTACTGTTACGACAGTGTGTTTGTTACTGTTACGACAGTGTGTGTTACTGCTACCACAGTGTGTGTGTTACCGCTACCACAGTGTGTGTGTTACTGTTACCACAGTGTGTGTGTTACTGCTACCACAGTGTGTGTGTTACTGTTACGACAGTGTGTGTGTTACTGTTACGACAGTGTGTGTTACTGCTACCACAGTGTGTGTGTTACTGTTACGACAGTGTGTGTGTTACTGCTACCACAGTGTGTGTGTTACTGTTACGACAGTGTGTGTGTTACTGCTACCAAAGTGTGTGTGTTACTGTTACGACAGTGTGTGTGTTACTGCTACCAAAGTGTGTGTGTTACTGTTACGACAGTGTGTGTGTTACTGCTACCACAGTGTGTGTGTTACTGCTACCACAGTGTGTGTGTTACTGTTACGACAGTGTGTGTGTTACTGCTACCACAGTGTGTGTTACTGCTACCACAGTGTGTGTGTTACTGCTACCACAGTGTTTGTGTTACCGCTACCACAGTGTGTTACTGCTACCACAGTGTGTGTGTGTTACCGCTACCACAGTGTGTGTTACTGCTACCACAGTGTGTGTGTTACTGCTACCACAGTGTGTGTGTTACTGCTACCACAGTGTGTGTGTTACTGCTACCACAGTGTGTGTGTGTGTGTTACCGCTACCACAGTGTGTGTTACTGCTACCACAGTGCGTGTGTTACTGCTACCACAGTGTGTGTGTTACTGCTACCACAGTGTGTATGTTACTGCTACCACAGTGTGTGTGTGTTACCGCTACCACAGTGTATGTTACTGCTACACAGTGTGTGTGTTACTGCTACCACAGTGTGTGTGTTACTGCTACCACAGTGTGTGTGTTACTGCTACCACAGTGTGTGTGTGTTACCGCTACCACAGTGTGTGTGTTACTGCTACCACAGTGTGTGTGTTACTGCTACCACAGTGTGTGTGTTACTGCTACCTTTCTTTAACTTCGAAAGAGTTTCCTTACTTAAATCGTTACGATGTTTTTCATGCACTCACAATCGTTGGCGTGTATGTCTTAGGTAGTCCTTCACTTTGCCAGTTCTTGTAGAGCAGTTTATTTGCTGGCGTTCCATCATGCAGCACTAAATTGGAGTCTTTTCTTGTCTCTCTGCCTTGTCTCTCTGTTCGTGTCATCTCTGAGTTCCAAATCTCATAGTCTGCCTGTAGCATTCTGTTTTCACTAGTCGCGCACTCACTCAGTCGCACATGCTTCCACGGTCTCTCTTTCTCACTCACATTGTTGTACTTTGACAGCAGAGTCTGAAGTAGGACTCGTCAATCGTCCTGTAACCAAAAAGACAATACAATGACAAAACACTATAAAATCAGACCTTTGGAGATGCGCCCTAATATAACCGACTAGGTAGAACGTGACGCGCCTCGCCAGAACGAGGCAAAATTGTATTTTTTTTAAAAACAGAATGACAAATTTGATCAGTTAATGTCGGAGTAAAGTACACGTTTATATGACTGGTTGTATCTAGACAGAGGAAATGGCCAACATTATGAAAGGAAATAGGTGACCGAAAACGAAATAATTTAGAGACATTTATTTTGAGAAGTAATTTCCAATAGAGTTCCGAGTGCTCAAGGCTGCCTACCGACTTGATTTAAGGGGAGTTACAGCTAATTTTATGTGAAAACAGCACAAAAATGAAAATTGGGATTATTCTCTATTCGGATAACTTATATACCGGTACTCCTGAATCTAAACATTTTACAATCATTTGTCAGAACACATTCTAAGTAGATGTATTTTTATTTTGAAAATAATATTTTCTTCAGAAATTGTGCGTTTCCTGTGATGGAAATCAAGATTTTATCATAACTTTGTTTGACATTTCTAATGTTCTTCTCGTAACTTGCATATTGTTAGTCAATCAATACCAGATTTGGCACAAATACGTTCCATAGGACAATAAAACTTTTGTCAGATCCGATTTTTGATATGTTATCAAAATTTTGGTGTGCTGCAAATAATATTGTCAAATTTTGAAAAAAAACATTGTTACCATTTTTAGTTACACATTTTAAAGTTCTGTATCTCAGGATAACTTAAGTTATCTAAAATCCAATCTGACAACAATTTTAAAATATAATGATAAACAATTTGTTTAAATTTGGAATTGGATAGATTAATAAATTAAAAACTCTTAATTATGCGTATCTATGAATGATGTCGGTTAAGTCTGTGCATTTTTATTGAAATCTTGTAATTAACAACGAAAATAGCATCTCACCGTAGCCCCTTCCCCCCCCCCCCCCCTCCCGCCCCTCCCTTAAAACACGGCCCGTTTTATTTCTTGTATGAACATGAATGTTTTCTCTCTCCCTCTCTCTCTCTCTCTCTCTCTCTCTCTCTCTCTCCCTCTCTCTCTCCCCCTCCCCCTCCCCCCTCCCCCCCCCCCCCCCCCTTTTCCCATCGGGATGACAATTTAGAACTCCGTTAGATCCATTTCTTCTCAGACATCCTTGATCTAGTACATCGTGTTTTTTGGGGGAAAACATACGTGTTGCCAGGAAGATAATGCCGGTAGTTGAATACATTACTTACAGTTAGTAACACAATATACCATAATTATAACCCATTAGGGGTTGAACAGCGTATTTCGTCCATTAATTCAACACAATCTTACGAGTGTACTCTATTAAAAATACTACTACCATCTTTATAGAGCCCCCGATTGGCTAAACGATTAGAGCGCCTTTATGTCGCGGCATAGTTACTTGGTTCCGGGTCGACACCTGATAGCGTCACGCTCCAGTCTACCCAGCTGTAAATAGGTACTTGACCCTGCTATTGAGTTAGGGAAGGCAAAGGCAGCGAGGAAGGGAACTGGTCACACCACTTCATAAAAGATGGACCTAGTAAAGACTCACCTACGTTAGTTTCCGCTATGGACATTGTCCTCATATTTTACCTCCACCAGTTATCTCCCATAAACACGCTATTACAAACGGATAAATGCTAGGCAGACGGACGTACAAGTGCATAGACAGAGATACAACTATATGCTGACCAGAGAGATAAATTCAAACCAAAAAAAAATATTTTTGAACGGATCTTGTAACTTTCCTGTAAAACTCAGAAAAATTAAACCAGACAACGATAAGAGTTTTCTATATAACGTAAAGAAGAAAATTCGAACATGACATGAGTTTTGTAAGGACAAAAAATATATTAATAACTGCATGGAAAATCTAAGACTGCATGCAAAAATTCATGTCCATACAACAAACAGTTTTGGAGAAAATTGACGCTTTCTGTGGGCACGAATTTCCGAACGGACTATAGCGGTATAGCTTTATGTAATTATTTTGCCATAAATAACTCACGCTTAAGTACTTTGAGAACTCGCTGACCTCTTGTATCTTAAGTGTCAGAGGTAATTCTGAGGTGTAATACTGATGTGTCTGAGCTTGGATGTCTGTACCCCAGTGTTTCTCAACATGTTTACCAAGGTAAAACCCCCTCAAATAACTTTCCACAACCAGCGAAACCCTTACGACATAAATGATTCTATTACTGTTTCATTATGTCCAACAACATGTGTTTGTAAAAAGATGCAAGCTATTCTACACGCACGCACACTCATGTCTAGGATTAGGATTTTCATGATTTTGCTTTTTTTTTTTTTTTTTTGGCATAACCGATACGTTGTTCAGTTGAATATAAATATGTTCCATAAAAAAATACTAAGGTGATTTAAGAGCCTTTAATAAGGCACTATTTTGCACTTTTTTGCCACTTTTGGCATGTTAGGAGGGTTTTTGTGATTTTTCGGTCATTTAAAAGCATTTTTCATTGTTGCATTTTGAGTCATTATTTTGCATATTTAGCCATTTCAGTAAAAACGAGCATTTTATGTTTGTTAACGCGTTCTTATTTATGGTATTTTAACATTTTCTTGTAAACACATTTCTGTACTTCACGGTTTTCCGTATGCTGATTAATAATTTCCCATAAACCCTTGAAAACAAAATGTTGTTGGTTAATTTCCCTACATAAAGTCAAATTTTGGATGAATGCCTGGGGCTATCACTATCTTGGAGAAGTTTGCAGTTCTATTGTGGGATCACATAGATTTAATGAAGAAAATTGTGAATGACTTAGATAGGAGATGTGGGAAAAGCTGTGTTAAAGACAACTGAGCAAGTGTTAAAACAAAAATGTGGGTTATAAAAACTGCATAATTTTAAATGTGCTATAGGAAAAAAACTTTCCCTTGGTCAATGTTGAGCGGACTTACAACCTATTGACGTAGTTTATTTCACGTATGCTCCTGTGGTGTCATTAGAAGTGGAAAGGAGCTTTTCAGTGTTTAAAGCTTTGTTGACAGACTATAGAAAGTCATTCTCTTTTGAAAATCTGCAGATGGTTTCCATTGTGCATTGTAATTCTGAACTCATTAAATACAAACTTTCCGTTTGCCATAAAAAACTGTAAAAATATTCAGTTATAATTTTATGACTGTTATGTGCGTTGTTTTATTTTATTTTTATTTTTTAAAATAAAGAATTATTTTGTTAATAAAAATAAAATGTTCAGTTTGGCACAGAGACTGTTCCCATCTCCAACCAGGACCTGCTCACAAGGTGCAGTAATATATATATATATATATATATATATATATATATATATATATATATATATATATATATATATATATATATATATATATATATATATATATATATATATATATATATATATATATATATATATATATATATATATATATATATATACCCCATCATTGCGGGCAGGCGCTGGAACTGGGTTGGCCTTGTCCTCTGAAGACACCCTGACACAATCACAAGAACTGCTATACTATGGACCCCGGAATGGCAGCGAATGAGAGGCAGACCAAAGACAACCTGGCGGAGAACTGTATAGGCTGAGGAGCAAAGCGTGAACCACATTTGGGGCACGGCACGAAGGATGGCCACCGACCGAGCAAAATGGGGACAGTTTGTTACTGCCGTACTAGACACCACTAGGCGTGATGGCCACCGACCGAGCAAAATGGGGACAGTTTGTTACTGCCGTACAAGACACCACTAGGCGTGATGGCCACCGACCGAGCAAAATGTTTGGGTACAAGTTTGCATTATTTTCTTCTTTTACTAATAAAAAATAATGTTTGTTTAAAAAAAAAGACCTTAACAAAACACAACTTTTTCAGCTCGAAAACTGAAGAAGTTGCTTTTTGTTAAGGTCATTTTTTTAAAATTGTTATTTTATAAGGCATTTTTGGGTCATAAATGGATTTCTGATTGGTCATTTTCTCTCAGTTTTTAGGTCATTAAAGTCATAGCCCTACTCATGTCATTACAAGAAAAATTACTGAAACTTTTCCCCGCTGTTTTATTTTCATGTACGAGTCAAAACGTGCCGTGTTAAAGACCTTGTAAAAAAGACTAACGTTCTTGCGAATGTCGCATGAAACAGTAGCGATACAGATAACACGCTGTATCTAAGAAATCTCACAACGTTATGGAAGATGAATACAGTGACGCCTACAGAAACAGACGGAACAACAGCTGTGTTTTGTTTGGCTGTTTGGTTTAATAATTTACGTACATATTTTCATACAGCGTCTTTTCGTGTGGACCTCTAAACTAATGTACCTGTTCATGAGCTATACTGCTGTAACAGTATTTTGTATTTATTATACATCTTCTGTAATCATCTCAGAATTATTACTATTACTGAGACCGAAATCTGTCTCTTTAATTTGAAATAAATAAGAAGTGTATCGCTGATGATACAAGTGTTTACATTATTATATGCCCATGGTATTTATCAATTCAGTGTGAAACAAACACAGATGCACCCAACGTATTATAACCCCACATAAGAACGATATTTGGCATATTTAACGCTATTTCAAATTTTTCATTTAATTATTCCATGATTTCTTGCTGAGCCCTTGCGGATGAAGTGCGAAACCCTTGCGGATGCATTGCAAAACCCTAGGGTACCAGAGAACACTGGTTGAGAAACACTACTGTACACTTCATGTATAGCTGGCTTGATTTGAGGAAGCAGATACAACGAAGCCAACGTGTGCTGACAGGAGAAAACTTTCACCTCTGTGTAGATCATGTCTGTTCCAATTTACTCTTGTGTGAGCGCGTTAGACGTTATAGATTCATGAAAACCATGCCAATCACGATAAGAAATGTTATCTATTATAACGACGTATGATCGACCACGTGTAACGACAGTTCATACCCAACTTCATCTCAATCTCAGGCGTTAGTGTCCCGCCTTATCAAATGAAATGTGAAATTGTGCAGTCGACCTCAAGTAACCTAAAGATTGGGGTCTTGTATAGTAGCTACATGCAATCAACGAAGTTTAAAATATCTCTTGTTTTATTTCTGATTTGTAAATACTAACCTTAGAAAACTGCACTGACACATTTACTGACATTCACTCATTCACACATTCACATTCACACATTCAGATTCACACATTTACATTCACTCATGTATTAACTTACAGCTCCCCGCACACCATTGAATTCCCTTCAAGGTATTTCCTGTAAGCTTTTAGTATTGCCGTACATGTCCTTCATATTTCTTTAGCTGCAGTTTTCTCTGCTAATGCTTCAAAGGTATCTACCTTCGCACAAGATTACTCTTGGCAGAGATGTAGATAGAAGGGTGATGACACTTCTATTACAAAGGGAGTCTTCACAAGATATTCAGAATAAGCGAGAACAAGTGAAAGTATGTTAACTCTGTAATTCTGCCGACGCTTTTGTGAAGGATTTAAGCACTTATTACTGTCAGCTCGTTTAAGCCCCCACTCCTGATTTACTCAGTGGAATTATATTATTCTAGTACAGCTCTGTTTAGAGTGTGTGTAGTAAATTGACTGAGACAAACATGCAGTAACTTTAAAATGATTAAATCAAAGTTAAATTTGTAACATTACAAATAACAAAATTTACTAATCACTTTAGGTTTTAACAGTTGGAAAATAATTTGAATAGTTATGGATCAAGAAAAGTTATCATCACAGTCTTTAGGGAATGTGAGATATTACTAGAAGTTCAAGTGGCAGCATATATTTGAACTTAGCTGCCAATGACGGTTCTGCTCCTTCTTATGGGTTGGTTCTTTTCACTCTGCTCGCGCTCGTCTCTGATCAAGGTTGTCGGGGGAAGCTCGTTTCCCAGAGACGTCAAGGAGAGTCTACCACGTGGGTCTTGCGTCTTAAAGCTTAGGCCACGGTTCCCTTCTTTTTCCAGAGATGGTACTTTCTGCTGGTACCACCAATAACTATGGTAAAATAATAGAACCAAACGCTCTTCTGTGTATGGCGTTTTCCACCCCATAGTTATGGGTTCCTATCTTCCCATATCACCATCCCAATTATTCAGACTTTACACTCGATGAGAATTAAATTTAATCCCTCGGGATAAAACTTTCTTTACATATAAATAGAATAGCTTTTATAGTTTTTTTTATATTTAAATGAAAAGGTTAATACAGATAGAGTCTGTTTACATATACATCTCCACTGATTGAAAAGTTTTCACAATATAAATTGAATATGTTTTCATTTATGTTTACACTGATTGAAAAGTTTGAAACTTCCATTACTTTAAAATGAATATTTTTACATAGACATTTACACTGGCTTAAGCTTGAAAACTTACATTAATTTTAAAGTGAATATGTTTATAGGGACATTTACACTGCTTTGAAAATGTAAGTCTTATACTTAGAATATACATCATTTCTTTCATCTTTCCCTCCCTGCTCCATAGGGAACCTGGAACTACTTTATGCTTTTAGTTCTCTTTACGAAACTATCAATAAAGCAATCACCAGCCCGTGCAGTGGTGATTCATGAATCATCATTGTATACGCTGAGGTTGCCAGCCTCAAATGACTTTGACATCCTATAGTGAGTTTCACACATTAAACTTCACATGGTAATATATACATATATATGTTAGTTCACATGTTAGTAATAAAAAATGAAATGTAAATCACAACTTATGCCAATCCTGACTCGCAGACGTTTTTCTCAGATGAATAAAAGAGACGAGTCGGTCTCTTACACGCGTCTGGGATGTCTTTAATTTGACAATAGATTCCCTCTCTGACTCCGTGTGTGTCTTCAGTTTCCTAGTCCCGGTGTTCCTTATTAAAATGTAGAGATTTCCTGTGCTTTGTAAGTCTTATTTGGTTCTCCAATAAAAGGTCCGGTTAAAAAAATGAATTGTGAATCTAATCTTCACGCTGGTGAGGTCTGATGTTGTCTTGGCGAGCGTGAAATTCACAGTGAAATAAAACTGCGAAATGGTCCAACTATATTCCTATCTTCCCAAATATTGTTGTTATGAATCTAATCAGAAAGATCCAATCATTTCAAATCATGCAGATAGGGTGTGATATTTTCAAAATAGTCGCACGTGAATTAAGGTGCGTGCCTGCAAAGGACATTTTTACTATATATGGAGATCTGATGCTTTGCATACACTCTCACAGGCAGATCGGTAGACCCACGTGACAACATGGGTAAGCTGTAATACTTATTACTTTTTTAGAAAGTAATATTGTCATAACAAGTCGGCCCGGAAGCGATTATATAATACGTGTCTGCCCACAGGTGTCACACACACAGTAATCTCGTTATCTGTCGAATGAGTATGCAAAAACTCCGTGTCTGCCCATCTGGGTTTTAAACGAGTCGTCTTATCAGCGGTTCACTCTAAACACGCCGGCGACTATCTTATCTCTGTTGCTCACCCAAGCTAGGATGACCGGGTAACAAACAGGTGACATCACAGAGAGGAGTGTCAAGAAATGTTTGCACCTACAAAATATTTGCCACACAAGCAGAAAAATAACGAAGAAAGACAGAAAGAAAGAAAGAAAAGTGCGATAATTGACAGCACATAATAAAAATCAGTACCACAAATGTACCGATACTGCCGGAGTGAAACAAAGATCGTGAGGAGGTCGTCAATTTCGTCACACCCTCTATTCTGCACAAGCTTCCATTTGTTCTCTCTGTTTAAAAGACCTACAGCTGGGCAGAAGAGACATTTCAATCTGTTTTTGTTTTCTTGCTTTTGTCTCGTTAATGGTTTCTATTGTAATAATGCTTTATGCTGGCGTTCTTTTTTCACAATAACATTTCCACTTGTCTCATCCTATACATGTTTTTTTTATCTGTATCCAATCCTTCGTATGCTGCCTTACATATGTTACTTCTTCTTCTTCTTCAAGTACCATGCCTAGTGGCATAGGAGATCATGTCTCTCCTCAACTTCCTGTCTCCAGTACAATTTATCAATTCTGCTGTTGACTTCTTTCCATGCCACGATGTCAAACTGTCCAGTATTTGCTCTCTTTGTCTTCCCCTATCTCTTTTTCCTTCAATCTTACCTGTTGTTACGATATATTCCAACTTTCCTCTTCTCATAACATGCCCAAAAAAGTGGATTGCTTCTTTCTAACTTGTGAAATAAGTTTCCTTTGCGCATTGGCCTCTTTCAGGACATCCTTGTCGCGAAATTGGTTTCAAGTCATTGCAAACGGGTTCAGTTAGATTTATAAACCCATCAACGATCGATTGACCGCTTTCAAAATGGCGGCGTATCACCGAAATGTGTATCAGACAGGAAATCGCCAAGGATAAATAAAAGCAGAAGGGAATCAGTATGAAAAGGATTTTACATTTCAGTACAGGGAAGGATTGTGTATAACTGCATATAAGAAGGAACGGTAGGAAGTTCTCATTTACGGAGATATATGCGTATTTCGGCTGCCCACAGTTACGCTAAAAGCGTGTAACCCACTTCTGTCCTAAATATTAAAATCAATAAATAACAGTTTGGGAATTTACATGGATAGGAAGATAGAGTTTTATCAGCTGTATAAAACAAGATAAGATGGAACAATATGGATATTATATATGCCGAGAATGAGAAAGGCAAAATTTCAGTCGACGCACAGATTGGCTGAAATCGATGTTCGGAAAAGATTTTTTTTTGCCTAGTTCTAGCTGTGACGTCAGTACTCTCCTATACGTCCGCGCTAAGCGTATATAAACGTATCGGTAAAAACTGGAGGGATACACATCGAAAGAGGTTTGAGACAGACTGGAGGCAGAGTTTCGCCACTACCCATGAATTGTGAGCGGATCGCCAGAAACATTGTTTAGTCCAGTATCTGAAGTCTGAGGGTTCCATGAAATAACTCAAACCAGACTGTCCAGTATCAGAAGCCGGTGTCGTTCATCCGAGGCAATCCCACAAAAGTGCAGGACCCCAAAGAGTGAACTTCAACTGGTCATTGGCATCCCTACTGTTGGGCCTACCAAGTCTGATATCAGCAAAGGACAGTTCAGTTTCAGCAGTATCAAGTTGGAAAGATAAGTGTCCTGTTTGACACTGACCACCTATACATGTGAAACAGCCAATAGTTGAAAACAATAATTAACCATACAGAAACTCAGTCAACTGATGACAGTTATCCTTAAATTCAAAGGACTAATAACAGTGATTTCAGTAACTTTATTATTTAAGATCTTGAAGTCTAAACAGACAATAATAGTAATTGTGTGAATACTTTTATATATATATATATATATATATATATATATATATCTATATATATATATATATATATATATATATATATATATATATATATATATATATATATATATATATATATATATATATATATATATATATATATATATATATATATATATATATATATGTATGCTCTTTTCCAACTAGTAGACATAGAATATTAGTGTAATTATTAAACTATTTTAACTGTACCTGAGGATTTATTCACTTCTTCCATTTTGTGGGTTCAGTGAATGTACATTTTACTTATCCCCTAGAATATAAGTAATCATAAGATAGTCACAGGGAGGAGACACCTTAAATTCTGGTTCTACTTCTTACCAACTGGGCCAGGGTTTTCACAGTCTGACTATTTTTATGATAACAATACACCAGTGCTTATTTCTAAGACTGGGGTATTACTTGTAAGGTCAGAACTCGTTACTGGCATACTCTTACATAATAAATAATTTTAAATAACCTCCCGCTACAATCCTCATTACTCTTTTTGGCTGTCCATGGTATTTTTAACATTCTTCTGTAAAACCACATCTCTGTTGCCTCTAGTGCCTTCCCCATTTGTTTACTAATCGTCCACGACTCACTCCCGTATGTCAGGATTGGTTCTATATAACAATGAAGAACTCTCTTTCTTACGTCCAATGACAAAAAAATTACTTACTTAGTCGTTCCCCTTCTACCGTGAGGTGTAGAGGTTTGGAAGAGAGAGCGCCAGACTATCCTATCGGCTGTCTTCCTCTTGGCCTGGTTCCATTCTAGTCCTCGGTCCTTCAAAGATTGTCTAATGTTGTCCTCCCAGCGGACTCTGGGTCGTCCTGGGGTCTGGATCCCTGGCTCTTTGTTTCCCATGCTTGTCGTGGTAGCCGATCTTCTCCCATTCTGCAGACATGGCCAAACCATCTTAGTTGGGACTTTTCTACTTGGGTCTGTAGGGGGTGGGATTTAAGGCCTTGACGTATCGTCTGGTTGCGGACCATGTCTCTTCTTGTTACTTAAACCACCTTCCTAAGATACCTCATTTCTGAGGTTTGGATCTGGCTTTTGTGGGTTGTAGTCATTGCCCATGACTCGCATCCATATGTCAAGACTGGGACATAGGTTGAGCGGTATACAGCCATCTTCGTTATCTTACCAACCTCTCTCTTGCTGAGGAATCTTCGATTTATGGCCTGAAAAAGTCTCCCAGCTGCTGCTTTTCGAGTGGCCAACTCTTCTTTGATGCCTCCCTTTCGGTCTATAATAGCTCCGGGGTATTTAAAGTGGTCGACCTGCTCCAGGACCTGTTCTCCCAGCTTAATCTGATGTCTTCATTCTTCTCGTGATATCACCATGGATTTTGTTTAAGAGCTGCTTATGACCATCCTTCTCTTCTCCAGCTCTTCCTTCCAGACCTGCAGGTTGGATTGGAGATGTGCCTCTGATTTAGCAATCAGGGCAACATCATCAGCAAATTCCAGCTCTGAAATACAGACCTGTCTCATCTTCCAGTACCCCACTGAATACTTTCTTGTTCTCTCCTTACATGCCTTGATGACATCATCCATGAGGAGTATGAAAAGACAAGGTGACAGGATATCACCTTGTCTTACACCAGTCGTGGTCCTGAACTCTTCTGACTTATGGTTTGCTGTCCTCACATAGTTTCTGCAAGACTTGTAGAAGCTCTGTATAGCATGAATCAGAGGTGCTGGAATGTTCTTCCTTGCCAAACAGTCCCAAAATTTGCTCTAGAGGACCCTGTCAAACGCTTTTTCCAGATCTATGAAACAAAGATGGATCTCACTCTTATACTCAAGGGCCTTTTCTCTCAGCTGTCTGAGTGTGAAGATTAGGTCTTGAGTACTTCGGTTTGCTCGGAATCCGCACTGGACCTCATCCAATTGTGGCTCAGCTAGGCGTCGGAGTCTCTGCTCTAGGATTCTAGAGTAGATTTTACGAGGGACACTGAGAAGGGATATGCCTCTATGGTTTCCACACTGTCGATTGTCACCCTTTTTGAAAATTGGCGTTATGATGGCAATCCCCCAATCCTTTGGTATGGTCTTGTTGCACCACGCTGCCTGTAGGACCCTTAAGAGTAAAAGGTCGCCTGATGCTCCCATGTACTTAACCATTTCTGGTGTTATACCATCATGCCCTGCTGCTTTGCCCATCTTGATTTTCTCCTGTGCTGCCTTCAATTCTTCCATCTTTATGTCATCTTCACCATCATTGGTTTTCTCTTCTGTGCTAGTGGTTATCATTTCTGATGCTTCACCATGCTCACCATCCAGGACAAAAAATTGTTGCATAACATACTCTTCATTTTATAGAATGCTGCTTTTGCCTGAGCTATTCTGCTCTTCACTTCTGAGATGCATCTTCCATCCTGTTGTTATTAATGTGCGCAGGTATTTGAATTTATCTACTTGTTTAAAGCGGTTATATTTACTTTGATAGTGCATTCTGGGGAAGCCCAATTCTTTGAGACGACAATTACTTCTGTCTTTTTGCTATTAAGGCTAATCCTTTATTTTCACTTTCTATCACTGTCGTGTCAACCATTTCCTGCAGCTACTTTTCACTTTTTGCTATTAAGACTATATCCTCAGCGTATCTCAAGTTTTTTATATTATGTCTGCCAAATGATATTCTTGGCATGTCCTCTAGAGATCTCATTACATTTTCACTGTACAGATTGAACAGATTCGGTGACAGCACACATCCCTGCCTGACATCCTTTTTTACTTGCTGAAGAGTTCCTATTTGGATTGCTAATTCTTACAGCTGCTGTTTGTTGCCAGTACATGTTCTTTATTATCCTCACGTCTTTACCATCAATGTTGATGCTTTCTAACATTTTGATAGGGTCTTGGTCAGCTCTGGTTCTCTGACCCTGACGCAAGCAGTCTAGCTAATGTTCTTACAATATATATGGTATTGTTTGTGCCTTTACCTTCTACAACATGTATTACATCTTAGTCATTTTATTTAGTCCTAGGGACGTTGTATTTTCTGCTTAATTACGTCAGGATTATAGAACCTAGCGGTAATATATTCATATGCTCGTGTAGTTGCCGGGAGTTTGTGAAAAGACAAAGAAAGACCAGTGGAAGGAGGAAGGTGATATATACGAGTACAACAGAGATGATCCAATCCACCAACTTAACAGACACCAACAGCCCATCATTTTCCACATGAGAGCTGGCCATTGCAGATTGCTTGACCTTCTCTATCGCCTTATATCTTATACAAATGAGTGTCCATGTGGAACTGGAATCCAAACCCCATAACGTATTCTCCAAAACTGTCCAACCCATGATGATTCACGACGTCTGACTTGGCCAGGGGGTGCTGAGCGCAAGCAGAAGCTATGGGGCTGCCACACTGACCTGGAAAAGACTGCGGACTTCGTCCTGACGACAGGCCTGCAGATTTAGAATGACTACAAGCTGAATGCAGAAGTAGAAGGACTCCTCAGACATCTCGTACAAGTTGACTAATATGAAGTTGTGCATGGGGCTGTCAGAAGTCAGAACTGTTTGAGAAGGTATGTAACTGGGAATGGCACTTATAGTACTAGACAATTTAATGATAGACGTATTCAAGCAAAATTATATTGGGCAAGGTATCGGAGTGTCAATGCGAAGATATGTTTTGCTTGTAGCATTTCTTATCACCATCTCTGTCATTGTATATAAGTCAGACAGGAAAGTAGGGAAGAAAGTAGTTTATATCCATCGAGTACTGCAACAACAGAGACAAGGAAAAGGCAGACAGGTGGAGAGATAGATATCACAGAACAAATAATAGACATTTCTTCAGTGAATCTGGTATTTTTGGTATAGTGAAGGCTGATACAACAGGAAAAAGGAGAATAGACGGGTGAACAAAAAGTTAAGAAGACAGAAAAACACACCCAAATAGGATCATGAAATACAGACTACTTAACAAACAGTAACTACAACAGAGAATGCAACACGGTCGGAAAGGAAAGAAACGAAGGTACAAATTGTCTTGCATACATCACACAGTGGAGCCAACACGGATAAAGTGCTATGAACGAAAAAAAAAAACCTCAACCAAATAAAAATATTTGCTGTGGCTGTTCTAGGGGATCTTGCTATACTACAGAAACAACGCCTACCGTAATGGGTATGCTACAACATCTATTACTATTCTAGCGATTGCTACAGATGGTACGGTTAATGTTGCTAATGATTGCTTCTATAGTAAATCCTTTAATAATAATTAATGCTAACACTACAACAACTTTTACAATTGCTGTTAAATTACGGTTCTACCACCATTACCATTGTTTGAATTACTACCCACACAGCTACTGGTATTGCTGATGCTGATGTGAAGTTGTTAAGGTGCTGTTTCTGGAGGCAAAGGGACCTGGTTAATGTCACAAAACGTTTTGTGCATGTACTTTTGCGCCCTTCTCTCTCTCCCTCATCGTCCTATTATTTGACATATTTTATGCACTTACATTGTTTTGCCTAGCCGCTCCCAGACTTATTTACGTTTCACCATGTGAATAATAGCATGACAAAGCTAATTGAAAGGTCAGTGGTTAATACTTTTATCACTTAAGTCGTCTAGTCACCTTTGATAGAGACGGTCACGGTTGATCAAAGGTGGTCCCGACCACTCCTCATAACAATTCGACCCGGCAGAGTACGGAAAGAAAGCCACATTGGTTGTATAAGCTGCCGGTGATTCGTATTCGTCCATCTGGCGGATGCACAAAAACAGAGGTGATAATTAGATAATCGCTTCCGCTGGCCCAGTTCTGTAGTAATAATACAGATAACCCGTGTGGGGAGATTATACCAGCCAGGAAATGAGTTCACGAATGTTTTTGTGAGTTTGCATAAAGGTGCAATAGGAAGTATTACGGACATATCTGAAAGAAGTCACGCGTTTAAATTTTAAAAGTGATAAATTTAAAACACGCGGGGGATAGAAATGATTTAACACCCCGACCCACCTAGTTCTAAAGAGATTGGATTGGTTTAATTTGAGAGACGGAATAGACATTGGATTTCATTGGCAAATTCGTCGGAAATACAATCTGGGACTTGAACTGAGAAATGGGAATATAATCTAGCGAAATCGGAGACACAAATCAGACTGCATCGCCACGTCAAGCTAGCAATTCCACAGAGCCAGAGAGAAGGATCGGACAAAGAATTCGAAAATTATAAGTGACAGATCCAAGTATTTGGGCGTCTTTATATCTTAACAGAGAACCCGCAATTTTAAATACAAAGACCAGAAACATAAGGAGCTAGATCGAAGTACTTGGGCGTCTTTATAACTTAAAAGAGAACCCGCAATTTTAAATACAAAGACTGGAAACTTCAGGAATCATAAACACAAGTCATAAGAGGAATAATAAAATTACCCAGACAAGTGATTCGAAGCATCGCATCAACGTGCTGTGTCCATACATCTGTGCAAAGAGATTGTGTTCCCAAACGTCACTTTGGGGTAAGTGTAAACATTTATTTTACCATGTGAATGTGACATGTCTGTACTTGCTAAGTGGTTATACAAGTCATAGGAGGCTGGCAACCTCAACATATGAAAATAGTATGTTCATAAACCACTACAGCAAGCGCTGGTGTTTGTTTTATGCTAATTCGCTCAGAAAAGCGAAAGCAGCAGCAACCCCAGGCTCCGATTGGAGCAGTGATGAGTGATGATTACATCCCATGTGCATCAAGTGTATCGTATCATTTTGTGAGATGTGTAAAATGATAATTTTAGTTCAGGCACAAATCATTGTACTCTCGCTGTAAAAGCACATATTTTCCCATTAGAATACCCAGAAGAATAGCGACGATTTCTAATCATAATCCCTGAGTTAGCTGTGTATACTCAATGAGTATATGAGGAGAACTGCCGTAAGACGGGGAGTAAAACGGTAGAACGAAAAAAAACACACACAAATAGTAATACGTCTTACAAAGAGAAAGGACAAGAAGAAACCTACGTTGCGGCCACAAGGCCTTTGTCAGAGACAGTCAAACATGAGACAGAAGGGAAAGAAAGTGAGAATTAAGTAAAGAACATGAAACTATAGAAATAAGAGAAAAATACTCCCTGATGTGTGTCACATGTCGAAACAAAAATGTTTGCCCCTAAACCGGAAGTGGATAGTACATTAAAAGCAAAAATTAAAAAATACTGAAAATAAGAACTAGAAAATAGAGTGAGGGGAAAAAACAAAACAGAAATGGAGAGAGAAGACGTAGAAAGAGTTTTAAAAAAATATACTTAAAAATCAATAAATAAAAAATAAATAAATAAATTGTTTTATGGAGTAAAATTCATTTATTTCAAAAAAAAACTACATACATATATATATATATATATATATATATATATATATATATATATATATATATATATACATATATATATATATATATATATATATATAAATATATATATATATATATATATATATATATATATATATATATACTGAAGCACATTAAAAAACGCACCACCTGTATAATCCAGGAACAGAGTGTGAAATGTAAATATAAGTGTTTACAAGTTTACATATTTGGAATCTTTATTCATTTTCCTATGAATCCATGCTGGTCATTAATTTGTACATTTGATTGTTATGAAATTCATTGCATTCTGTGCAAACAAAAGAGAAAACCAAAAATGCAACCAATAAAAAATTCATTCACACTATCCTCAGTATCTGGTATGTCCACCGTGTGCTTGCAAACAAGCTTGGCAGCGGCTCCGCATGGAACGCACAAATCTCTGAAGGAAATTCCGGGGAATCAAGTCCCATTCACGTGTAAGAGCAGCTTCGAGCTGTTGCAGATTAGCTGGAGAACCTTGCCTGTAGACTCTGCGTCTAAGCTCGTCCCACAGATGTTCTATAAAGGATATGTCTGGTGATAGGGCAGGCCAATCAATCGTCACAATGTTCTGCTGCTGTAGATATTGCTGCGTAATGCATGCGGTGTGCGCACGTCCGTTATCCTGCTGGAGAAGCTGCAAGTCTGGATAATTTGTGAACGCAGGAGCAACCAATGCATCCAGAACCTCATCTCGATATGTCACAGCATTAACATTTCCACGGAAGACGTGAAGAGGCAAGCGATGGTAAAAACTGAATCCTCCCCAAATGTGAATACTGCCACCTCCAAATCGGTTGTGCTGACGAACACAGCAATCTGCAAAGCGCTCTCCACACCGTCGCCAAATCCGCATACGTCCATCAGCAAAGGATATGTTGAATCTGCTCTCGTCTGTGAATATGACAGCATTCCACTGCAGTCTAGTCCATCTGACATGTTGCTCTGCCCATTGCAGGCACTGCTGACGATGTCTGTGAGTCAAGTTTGGCCCAACATAAGGTCGTCTTGCAGTAAGGCCTGTATCTCTGAGTCGTCGTATGACTGTCATTCGAGAGACTTGCCCACGTCTACCCACTATTGCTCTTGCTTTTTGACTTGCCGGGAGAGAACGATTCCTTAGGTGACTCAGCACAATATGACGATCTTGCGCAAGGGTAGTAACTCGTGGTTGGCCACTCCGAAGTCTATCCCGGGCACTGCCAGTGGTTCCGTAACGTTTATTGAGACGTACAATAGTGCTGTGGTGGCTATTCATCCTTCTGGCAATGGCCCGCGAGCTCATTCCGGTCTCCAACATACCAATGGCTCGTTGGAGGTCGTTTTCAGGTAGTCGTGGCATTTCAAGCACATGTACTGGGTGTTTTGTCTCAACGGCCTTTTTATACCGAGTATACTGCCACAACGCGTACACATTTTCAGGGTCATAGCTGTTGGGAATCGTGTTGCACGTGTAACTTTCATTGTTTTCATGTAGTCTGTAAACAAACCCGTGGGTTGAATCATGCACTTTCCAATCCAGCAGCCATTTGCTCTCTACCTCATGACAAACACGGGGAAAATCCATTACCACACTTTTTTTTCCAGCTTCTCGGCATCAGTATATATAATAGTGGTGCGTTTTTAATGTGCTTCAGTATATATATATATATATATATATATATATATATATATATATATATATATATATATATATATATATATATATATATATATATATATATATATATATATATATATATATATATATATATATATATATATATATATATATATATATATATATATATATATATATATATATATATATCGAATAGGAGGGAAGTCAAGGGTGATTGCAGTCATAATAGACAGTCATAATAAAAATGAGACTAGATAGAAAAGAACGCCACAGACAAAAGAATGCTGCGTGTTCAAACCCTAGGGTTTAATGCAACCCATAAGATGGAAGAGTCGTTGTTCCAGGCGGAACCGATTGTTGGCATCCGAGAAACAGGATCTGATGGCTGTCACCTGGATGTCAGTGGCACCGTGGTGGCCAGGGCCATTGAAGTGGATGGCCACAGGTGTGGATTTCAATTGAGAGATGTCGTAGAGGTGTCTGCAGAATCGGTCCCCCAGTCGTGTGCCCGTTTGGCCGATGTAAGTGTTTAGTGAGCCACCCTTGCTGGCATATCTTCTTCTTCTTCTTTGACCCTTAACCGCCAACCGCAAAAGCAGTCAGCGGCCATCACGCCTGGTGGCGTTTTGTAGGGCAGCAACAAATTGATTTTACTTTGCTCGGTTGGCGGCCATCCTTCGTACAGTGCCCCAACTCTGGTTCATTCTTTACATTTCAGCTTCCGCAGTTCTCCGCCAAGTTGTTTTTGGTCGGCCTCTCTTTCGCTTTCCCTCAGGGGTCCATAGCATAGCTGTTCTTGTGATGGTATCAGGGTCAGTTCTGAGGACGTGGCCAACCCAACTCCAGCGTCTGCCAGCTATGATCGTGTGCATGTCCTCCTGGTTACTCCGAATAAGTAGTTCTTGGTTGCTGATGGTGTTTGGCCAAAAGATTCGGAGAATTTTCCTTAGGCAGATTGTGTGGAAGGAGGACAGTTTCGACATTTCCTTCTCTGTTACTCTCCAACATTCCGCACCATAGAGAAGCACGGAAAGTACACAGCTCTCATATAGTCTTAATTTGGTGTTTGTGCTGTACTGGGAAGATTTTCAAATGTTGTTGAGAATAGCAAAGGCTGTTCTCGCTTTATTCATTCTGTTGTTAATGTCCTTGCTTGTTCCGCCGTCATGTGTTACTATGCATCCTAGGTAAGTAAATGTGTCTGTCTGTTCTAACTTCTGGTTCCTTACTGTTATTGGCTCAGGATTGCCCACATTTAGTTGCATGATCTCTGTCTTCTTCAGATTGGTGTTCAGGCCAACCTGCTGGCTATACTTATTCAGGCTATCGGTTTTGTCATGAATGTGTTGATGTGAATGCGCGAGTAATGCAACGTCATCTGCATATTCCAGGTCTTCCAGTGTAGAAAACGTTGTCCATTTAATTCCTCTTGGACTGCCTTCTGTTGTCTGGCGGATCACCCATTCTATGGCTGTCAAAAATAATGTTGTTGATAAGGGGCATCCCTGTCGTACTCCTGTTTTCACTTCGAAAGTTACATTACTCAATCCATCACTGCACGTAAAGTTAGAATAGAGGCTTTTTATGATGGAAACAATGCGGCTGGGAATTCCATAAGCCCTCAGAATTTTCCATAGGCTGCCTCTGTGTATGCTGTCGAAAGCCTTTTCAAAATCAACAAAGTTAATGTAAAGCTGACTCTGCATTCCGAGCACTGCTCTACAATGTTCCTGAGGGTAAATATATGATCTGCACATCTTCTGTTCTTTCTAAAGCCCGCTTGTTCTTTCCTCAGATTATGGTCAACTGCTTTTGAAATTCTCTGGATGATTATCCTGCCTAGTATTTTGCTGGGAACTGAGAGGAGAGTAATTCCTCTCCAGTTGTTGCAGTCTGCAAGGTCGCCCTTCTTGGGCAATTTGACAATTATTCCTTTACTCCACTCTGTTGGTGTTGTCTCAGTTTCCCAGACTTGTGCAAATCGTGGTTCTAATAGTTCTGCTGCTGGTTCAGAGTCTGCCTTGAATAACTCAGCATTTAGATTGTCGTGATCAGGCGCTTTTCCATTTTTAAACCTTTGATAGCTGTGATGATTTCTTCTTTTCGTGGAATGTCTGTATTTACGTCTAAGTCACATTCAGCCTCAGGAACATTCAGCTGAGTCTCTGGTGGTTCTTTATTCAGGGTTTCTCTGACGTGCTCTGCCCATCTTGTTTCCTGCCCCTGTGCTGTGGTGATGAGATTTCCTTGCTTGTCTCTTACTAACGTTATGTTGTTTGCACCTCGTTTTCCACTGATGATTTTAGTTATTTTGTATATTGTGCTTTGTTCATTTCTCAGTGCTGCCTCTTCTGCCTGTCTTGCAAGGTCATCCAGAAATGTCCTTTTGTTAGCACGGGTTCGATGTTTTACTTCCTTGTCCAGTTGGCTGTACTGTTCACTATATATTGCCTTTAACCTGGGAGACTTAGCTTCTGTTTTCTTTCTTTTCGTTTCCTTTCTCTTCGCTATGGTGTTTAACGTTTCTGGTGTTATCCAGTCTGGTTCTTTCTTTCCTGGAATCCCAAGCATGACTTGCTGCTTTCCTTGTATATTGTTGAGATGGTGTTGAATTTCTGGTCGACATCATCGGTCTCTGTTCTTTCCTGGCTTTTGGTAATCTGATATCGTCTCTTTACGTCGACCACGAACGCTTTTTTGGTGAGGGGGTCCTTGAGTTTCGTGATGTTATATCTTTTCTGTTCGACTGCAACTGGTCGAGCAGCTCTGAGTTTCACCTTCAGTCTTGCTACTACTATGTGATGATCACTTCCCACATCTGCGCCTCTTCTTACTTTCACGTCTTGTAGTGCATGTCTCCATCTGCCATTGATCATTATGTGATCTATCTGGTTTCTGTCTCGTCCGTTTGGTGATTCCCATGTTAACTTGTGCACTTCTTTGTGTTGAAAAAGTGTTCCTCCAATGACCAGGTTGTTAATACTGCAGAAGCTTATTAATTTGTCCCCATTCTCATTTACTGTTCCACTGCCGCATTTCCCCATTACTCTTTCGTTATAATTATTGTGTGTTCCAACTCTCGCATTTAGGTCTCCCATTACTATAATAAGATCGTACCCGAGTACAGTTTCCATTTCCGTTTGTACCTGTTGATAGAACTCGTCCTTGATCTCTTCATCGCTGTCGTTTGTTGGTGCATAGCATTGTATAATTGTGGTGTTGGTGAATCTCCCTCTCAGTCTTGCTCTTATCAGTTTGTTTTTAATGGGTTTCCATTCAAGTAAAGACCTTTTCATTCCTTTCTTCAGGATAATGGCTACACCTTCGTTGTGCTGACCATCCTTCTACCAGAATAAAGTACTGTTTCACCTGCAGATGTTTTTATTCTCCCCATCCCTGTCCATCTGCTCTCACTTATTCCCAGGATATGTAATTTTTAATTCCTCATCTCTGCTGTAATTTATCTCAGCTTTCCTGCCTCATTCATAGTTCTGACGTTCCAAAAACCAATTTTGGTTTCGTGTTTTGCGGTCAGGGCATCCGTTTTCATGCCAGTGGCTTCCTTTCGGCTTTCACCACTGTCAGTCATACGAGCCTGAGACTCCGGATGTCCGTCCCGCATCAAAGTTTTTTCATTTATTGCCGTTTCCGTAACATGTGCGATTTTTTACATAGACAGGAGTGTCGGCCCTGTGCTAAAACCCCCAACCTGGAGGACCAGGGTACCAGCTTTTGTCTGACCCCTACCCACGCAGACCAGTCCAGCTTGGTTGAGCCTACCAGGAGTAAAACTCCCACTGGCATAGCTCTGGGGATTGTCAGGGTGCACAAGCTGCCACACCGCTACAAGGTATAGGTACCTGTAGTGGGTTTTGATGTTAAAGAAATATATTTGTAACAGATGTGAGGTCAGCTGTGCAAGCCCCTGAGGTTAGTTATTTATGAATATGTTCTCAGGGAACCTGTCTGCTACCACCTTATGACCTCAACCTGTCATATATTTTCTCCTAGTTAAGTGTAAAGGTGTGTGAGGGTTGTCTAGCTAGATGTAATGTAATGAACTGACAACACTACACTTATAAATTAATGAACAATAATGAAACAAGTCACTGTTAAAGTTTAAATTTTAAATCTTTTTTCTTTACAATTTATTTTCCTGTATCTCAGTTCTTTTTTTTGGATACAGGAATACTGAAACAATTAATTCAAACTATAAATAAATCTGTTATTATTCACAACTATATAAAAATGTCACTCTTGAAAAGTGTCAATTAAATCTTGATCCTATGAACGGGTAATAATAGGGAGAACGTCTGTGTTCATCATGTTCTGAACTAGGAAATACACATTTGGAAAAGAGAGTGGTTAATCTGAGGTATCATGTGCCCGTGGACGAATTCTTATCTTTGTAGTTGCTGGGATACAAGATGGTTTCAGTCCAAGTTACAAACTGCCATGTCGGGATACTGCCCTTGAATTCTCAACAGTGAGGCAAACCGACAATACTGCCTCAATTCTTCAGGTGCAGATGTACATACAGGTATATGTTGACCAATGGCGCACTTTGATTCAGAGATGAAACCCTGGAATGAAAGTAATAAGCCCTCCTCAACACCTCATATACCTCCCTCTATCCCTAACTATTAAACATGTTCAACAGGGTCAGATTCAGCATGGTAACTAAACAATTAGTTAACGTTCTTATTTGGTTTTGTACCCCCTTCATGGTCAGATAATCTTTCAAACTTCAGTTTGACACCTTCCTTGACATAGGAAACATTTTAATTAATTATATCAAGTCATGTGCAAACTCGGTGACTTGCTGAAGAAGACGGCCAGTGGTTTTCTGGTCTTACATCATAAAACTGTACATCAATTTCCCCATTAATATTTAATTTTATTTTCTCCCAAAGTGTCAGTAAGCCTGTCTGGCTTTTCTATAAAATGATAATATCTTTCTTAACAACTTTGTGACACAACACAAAGTTTGATGTTGGCGCTTTCCTATATATATATATGCCTCTACCCATAGAATTTTCATACATATTCAATAATACATACATACATAATAATAATAATAATGAGGATATAAATGTTTTTTTTCCTTTCTTACCGCATCAATGAAATATTCCTACTAATTAGTTTAATTAGCGATAATATGGTCACTTCCAGATCGCTTGCTGGTGCAGATCAGCAAAGGCAAAATCGTACTGAAATTCTTGCCTGTAACACAACAGTAGTGTAGGAAATATATTTTACAAGTGGCACCTAAAGCCGACTTCAAATTGTTTTTTATCACTGTCGTAAATTTATTCTGAGAGAAAGAGTCTTAGAAATAGTGGTCCGGTTTCGAATGTAGAATGATGTTGAAACGCTCAGTGATAGAAATGTAGAGAGTAAATAGTTACTTCACAGAGTGCTGGAGGAGAGTAAAGACAGACTTATTTACGACAAATCGTTTCTCTCAATCTACTCTTCAGGCTCTCCTGGTCAAACAATTATTTGCCAGTTTCCAGACACACACCTGCGTTCACACCGATTTGGTGCTTCAAACACACAGACGACGTGGATACAACTATCTTAAACAAATAGGGGAAATTTTGGGCTTTGGGTATTCCAACACAGTAACGATTAAGTTTATGTTGTTTTATTAAAGTTAAAAAACCAATCACTACAATAATCATGTATTTACAGCAAAAATTATCAAATTACAGAAAATGCAAATAACAAGGTAGGGATGGGGTGAAGAAGATTGGTATCGACTAAGCCCGTCCCGCTTATTAGACAAAGATAAACCCAGTCTTAAGATAGATAGTTATCAGAAACATAGGTACGTTAACCTAACAGTGAAGTTAATTACTCTGAAAGAGGTGTTTCAAAATTAGGTATGGGTGGTAGAAAGAATCCTGTTCTTCCATATTGTTCTTCCCTTTACTAAGCAAATGAAAAGGAGGGGGTTTTAAACAGAGTTAACAAATTATCAACTATCCCACTTAAAGGAACAATGCAGGGTATACAGAAAATTATATTACCAGGTAAGCAAGTTAACACAATGGTTACAAAAAAGATTAAATTTCCTGTCATTTATACACGCGCGTGAGGATCCACACTCATATATTCACACACTTACCGATTACAGCATCAGACAATCCAATAGAATTATATAAACAGCAATTACACTATTGATACATGAAAAGGTCTGGTACTTCCGTGTCCCGCCCCAGATGTTGCGAGGTTTGCTGATAGCAACTATTCTCACTTATCGCCGGACTTGAAGCCTAAGAGTTATTGTGTTTTATTATATAAAAGGAGTCTATGGGATGGCACTGACACAGTTCGACGCAGGGGTGAAATGAAGTGGTCTCTTTAATTGTTCTGTTCTTTAAATAGTCTTGGGTAGGCTTTCTTTCATGTAATTATGATAGCTAGGTCGCATCGAACCGCCACAAGATTAAATTTAAAAAATGTTTCATCAATATGTCTGGAAGTTTTTAAGATGATTTCTTTATTGCTGGGATCGCAAAGGTTACGATCACTCTGTATGAAAGAAAAAAGACATGTAATCTACCGAAAAATCAAATAACATTCAAAAGCGCGATGAATTTCCCGTTAAGACTATATATATATATATATATATATATATATATATATATATATATATATATATATATATATATATATATATATATATATATATATATATATATATATATATATATATATATATATATATATATATATATATATATATATATTCGCGTATTTAATTATGTATTTAATAAACACTGCGTGAGTTCTAATGGTTAAAACACACATCTATAAATATAGGACTTAACTAAATTTATTAATTATAAATTCCTTCGCGACTTTAAAAGTTAATTAAAGCATTTCAGCCTCTATTATCTTTTTTGGAAATAATATAGCAGATATATCATTACATTTACAACTGGAACTATTGAGATGGTTTAATTTAATAGATTTAAATTAATACAAAATCCAGTGAAATAGAATGAATGAACTAGACCACTGATCACTTTACACAATATATATTTTACCGTTTTGCACAGAAATAGAATTCACTGCAAATATATATAAAAATCCAGGGGATAATCTAGCAGGATTTCAAATATAGCTAGTGCTTCTGTAAAGGTCTAGCCAACGAGTGATAAAGTGTATTTCTACGTGGTCTGTATATATCTAACTTAATTGCAAGATGAGTGGGACATGAGAAAATTGACACCGTTTTAGATCTCAGGACACTTTTGGGGATCTGACCGCCAGACTAAAGAGAGATGCCGCCCCTGGTCTTCGTATCTCCGCTCGCTGCTGTGATCGGTTCTGTGTTTAACACCGAGATGCGAAATACCTGCAGGAACTTGCGTCGCTCGTTTCAGGGACCACTACTGTCTTTGATCGTGGCGCTAGTCTTTCCTGAAATCCCCCCGTCTGTGTCTTTGATCGTGGTCGCTACTATCTGTTTGATTCTGGCGCCGCCCCCTCTGGGCCAAGTTAATGAAAATACTGCATATGATTGCTCAAGAGATGTCCATGGGCGTGATTTAATCTCTCCTTAAATCAATGCGATGACCAGAATGAACGGTAGATACTCTGTCCACATATTAATCAGCAAACGTGTGGAACGGTTGCATAGCTAATGAGTCCAGGTGAAAAAAAAAATCCCGTTTGACGAAAGGTTACAATATTCGGGGGCACTGATGTTATCCAAGGGGTCGCTACGAAGGTCGTACTATATCATCCAACACTTCAGGGTCATTCAGGGTCGGCTGAGTTCGTCTGTCACAATCACTACTGTTAGTCTATTAGACTCCAGCCAATCAGGGACTATTATGCCTCTTGCGTCCTTTTTCAAATTGAAACTTCAACTTTCAAACTTGGGATTACCTCCCCCTCTCCCAATATGTGGCAAGCTGAGAGAGATATACGTCTGTTCGTCTATCTGTCTTCTACCAATATCTCGGTTATTTACTAAGTGTTTCAAATTCTGAAAAGTAATTATTGATCAGGCTGCTGTCTGTCACACAGTAGTTATATTTTTATTCTTTCTTTTATTATATTTACTATTATTGTTTTTCCCCTTTATTTATTCAAATAACATATTTTTCTATCTACAGTAAGATACATTAACACCTTAATCTCCTATTTAACCATTAATGTCATTGTATTTGTCAACTGTCCTTTCTTTTTGCATATAAGAAAATTATCTAAGTTTTTCCTCTCTATCCTTCTATGCCCTGCTTGGGTTCAAATTTCAAATTTCTGTAAACAACGAACTCATGACACTACCACCTATGCTCCTTTTCTCCCCTTGTCGTACTGTATTTTCAAATATTCCACGTTAATCGTATTATTTGTCTGTAACTAGCGTTCTTATTCAAAATTGAAACAGCGCATCTGCAATACGTCACAAAAATGCGACTTTTAGGCCGGATGTACGAACTGTGTGTGTTTTTTTCATTTCAGTCTGCAGATGTAAGAGGTTATACATTTTGAACTGCGTGTCGAGCGAAAGGGGATTGTATGGTTTTGTGTCGTCTTTTAGAAACATGCTACGGTATTTCCACGCACTATCGTTTTCGGCTCGCGAAACCAAAAGAACCAAACGCGTGTCAAATGATAGCATTCTTCCGTCTCTCCCTTCCCCTTCCTCGTGTTTTCTTCTGTCCATCTTTCTTAGAACGACTAAGCCTTGCCTTTTCAAAATTGTTACCGTTAGTGTCTCAAGGACGAGGTATAAAAAGTTAGTACTGCCCTGCAGGCGGGGCGATGATGTTTCACACAACTCCACTATTTTATCCCTATATTATGTTATCTCTATCGTTTTGAATTTTTAAAACGTGGGCTATTTGAACTGTTGTCCATACAGATGTCACTTTACGACAGTACCATTGATGGCAGTTGCTGGAATATAGACGGGATAAAAATTTGAGGGACCTCCCAGTCCACAGCCGTTTGAAAACTGTCAACGATGGCCATTTTGGCACCCAGCCATGTAAGCGAACACGATGCAAGACATGTCAGTATGTAATCCAAACACGTTCAATGCCATTCCCTAAGGCCAAGTTCACCATCACCCATGGCTTCACATGCGACTCACGTAACGTCATTTACGCTATTATATGCAAACTTTGCAATATTACTTAATATAAGTATATGCAATGGGATTACCATTATCTTGTACTTCTGCTGTTGGTACAGCTACACCAACGATTTTAACTAATGTGGTTGTTTCTAGTATTACTACTATCCCAATCCCATCCCAACTAACATAATTACCGATGTATGTTACGTCGGTCGGTTACACTCAAGATAGTAACGCCAGAAAAAAAAAGTGCGCAACGCATGGTGTGCAACTTGCGCGGCGTGGGTGTTATATAAAACAAATACTTTGGTTTTTTTTTTCCACGAAATTAGTAGCGCTCGACAAAAAAAGTGCGTAAAAATTGGTGTGCATGAGCCCTCACCCGGTGTACAAATCATGAAAACATGAAAGTTTTTGTTAAAACCACTTATTATTAGGGAACACTCTTTGAAAACAAACCACGCACTTTCACAAGAAATGTTGTCATCACAGAACTTTTAAATTGAATCTAATAAAATAACATAATTCTCGCCGTATGTACGTTGGTCACAGCTAAGGAATGCAACCGTGTTGAAAAATTGTATTGTTTTCATTATATATACTCTCTCGAAAATAGTTGCAATCAACAAAGAAAAGTGTTCAAGTGACGGTGTTCATGAACAGTTTGATTACGCTGTATAATGGAAAGAAACTAAAAACACTCTAAGAATGTACTTCTATCTGCTTATCCGGTTCCCTGCTGTTGTCAATACCCGCGCTTCTGTAATTATTTGCTACAACTATAAATAAAAATGATAATAGTTATAGGAGAGCCTTTGATACTGTGGTGGGTTTGGTGTTATTGTTGTTATGTGTTATTATTTTGTCATCAGAGTGAGGTCGAGTTATGTATGTAACCGCGTATACCGTGAGTTTTCAGATATAGACTATATTAACATAAAATAAATTTTTATAGAAACAGAAGATAAAAGAAAATCTTAACGCAGATGTTCAATTAGGCCAGTTTTAGCTTGGAAACGCCACGCATTATTTTAGGCCAAGCTTCGCTTGCAGAGTTGCGTTAGTCACGTGATTTCTAACCAATGGTTAAGCTCAGTCCTTCCCTTTTCCCAGAAATGAACGGGAGGCGAAGCCATGTTTTTAGGCAGTATTGAACTGAGAGTGTGAAAGCAAGGACATGCTTTGTCTAATCAGTGTAGATTTCAGTTGAGGACATCAACTTCAGACACAGTTGTGTATATTCAATTAATTGTGGAAGTGTTTATGGATTCCAAAACTTTGTATGTAGGAAAAACATAACATACTTAAAAAGATAGAGCTGACGGTCATAACCCAAGTAGGGCTATGTTCCAAGATGTGCAACAATGAAAACAAAATAGGCATATAATTGACCGATATGCTTACAAAGGAAGATCCTGATGTTGGGAAAAAGGAATGTTGCATCCTAGAAATAATATATTGAACCTTCATGCTGGTTTATAAATGTCGACATGCTATTATGAAAATTTGATGTGGTTACCATTTGACTTAACCCAGTTCATGCTGCGAAAATTGCAGAAACTCAAAGATTGCAATTAGAAATATGCATCGATGTTGGAAAACACATAACAACTTGGTGCCCGTGATCAGTCCTCATTAAAAAAAAGGTATTGAGCAGGAAAACACATTTCAACTTGTTGCCGTATGACCAGTCCTCTACAAAGAGCAGAGAAAACTAGAAAATGTATCGACAACAAGAGTATAGGCAGGCCAGCCCATACAGCTATCGTTTTACACATGAAAATACCTGGACAATGCATAACAAACAAGTTCCGCGCCACCCGCCCAATTTCAACAAGAGAAATGAATATTGTCTGCCAGGAAGTTATCCTAAAGTAGACGCACATCCCACTGCCCCAGATAAATATGTATATGGCTCGCATACTGGAAGCTATTATGCTGTAGACCTACAGAAACCTAATGCAGGTTTCATTGAAAAGGAAGAAATGTTATACAACTCTACAACGGGAGGTTGCTATACCTCTAAACACGTACACAGACGAAGCGAAAACCCTTCACATGAAGGACACAGAAAATCCTACACCCCAGATGAAGATGATGACAGTTGTCCAACCCATCGTAAAGTAACATACGCGGATAGGCGAAGTTACAGTGTTTACAGTAGAAACAACATATATCAACGTAAAAGTCGTCCTCAGCTTGACAGAGATAGACGATTTATTGATTACCGGACATACGAAAAACCACATAGCACATGGCAGAAACAGAGGTATCAGATCCACGCTGTTCCCCGTTCAAATCCCCAGCACACAAAATCCCATGCCCCCATGAGACAAACACCTCCATATTATCGCCACAGAGGAACAGAAAGCAGACCTCGTATACTATCATCGATCAGGTATAATGACAGCACGTCAAGGCACACGACGGCAGCTAACAAACACTGGAACACATTGAATAAACGAGCTCAAAGAATGACTGTACGAAATTTCATAAATGCAGTTAAAACAAGCAAAATTTGGGAGTTTCGTAACATGACATCTAGGAACGGACAAGTTTGCCTCCTAACAACAGACGGATGGAGAGCACACATCGGTCCCATAACACCAGGAAAGACAGCCAAGACATACCAACAAGTAAATTTAGCACAATCAACTCCTTGGAATACTCAACCCAGGCCAACAAAACAAGTACCAACAGCAAATAAAACCAAGTTAATTTGTGCAAAAACAACGATGGTTTGTGTAGCAACACAAACAGACCTTCCTAAAGCAACTTATATTCACACTCAAACTTACTCCCGCAGTGATAAATCGTCAGCTGATACCTATCACACCCCCAGTTCAGATCCTGAAGAAACTATACCCAAACAGATTGTTGAACCATATACCAGCAATCTTTATGAAGACGAAACGCAACAAGAAATGAGAAACTACAGTGTCAACCCCGGCACAGCTTTGTCAGACCCCAACGAACAGAATGACAGAGAAATGGTAGAATTATACGAACAAGAAACAGACATTGATACAGCCAGTTCCATTGAAACCAGTGATGCAGATAGCACCTTATTGGTATCAGACTCCAATGTACATGATGACGACACAATGTCCTTTGTATCAGACTCAGATAGTGGTATCGAGTCAATATTCAGCATCCCACCAGTACAGGTTCACACCACAGTTGAATCGTCTTTTCCTGAGCCTCACGAATCGCCTCCTGTGGTCACATTTGTAGAACTGCCACAACCGCCAGTCATGTCACCTCTAGCCACACATTCCCAGTCTACATTGCCATCATCACCGATTTCCTCTGCGCTCCAACAATCAGTCAATGTCATGTCACCTCCAGCTACAGTACAAACATTGACGTTTTCTTCAGTTGCCCATCAACCTCTCAATGTCAACAATGCCATCTCCAGTGCTGTACCTGCTGTCAACCCTATCAACAACGCTATCTCCAGTACTGTGCCCACTGTAAACAGTGTATCATTAGATGAAGAAAATGAGTTAGAATGCACGGAGAAGCGCAAAATGGTGGATAAGTTGGGAAAAGAAGTGAGAGAAGAAGTGAATGACACGAGTAAGAGAATGGTAAAAGTGGTTGAACCAAGCATGGACGAGTTGAAGAAGGAAATAGAAGTCATCCTAACACAGCCTGGATTTGACGGGTCACGAAGAACAGTATGGACATTGCTAGAAGAAAAATATCGGACACGGTTTCTAGAGATAAGAATTGAATTAGATATGGTAATAACGAAAATGTTAGATGACAGAAAAGAGAAGAGATGGAGAGAGCAGGACAAACGTGATCGAATGCAGAAGAGAAATAGAGGAAGAGGCAAATATAGATATTGCTAAGATGAGGGAGTTAGAAAAATCAAGGCGAAACATATACCTGCCTTAAAACTAACAGATGTTCCAGCCATACAAACCCCTACCACAGTGAAACCATCACCGCAATCAAAAGATGTTAAGCCATCACCGCATTCGCCAATGTCCTCAGAGCCCCAACAATCAGCAAATGCAGTGTCACCCACAGTTACTCAGTATGATTCTCGCCTAACCGGTAGGGAAATCGCAATGCTGGAGATGATGGAAAAATTTTTGAAGCTTTTCTGAAGTACGCCCCTCAAGTCTTCAATGTACATGCCATCCCATGTACGGTCAACGCATATGTGAAAAAACCTTTTTAACAATGTACTAACTTTCCCCATGTACTCTATTTTCAGTTTTTGACAGTTCAAATGACTTGCTTCCAGACTAAGATGTCAAAAGCCCCACTGAGAAACTTTTTCCAGCTTTAGAATACTGATGCATTAAGACCAGCCCACGGAAGATTTTTTTTAGATAGTATAGTTGTGAAATAAAAATAACAAAACAATTGATAACACACGGTGTTACGAGTTTACAGACACCCTTATTTAGTTACAGACATTTTCTTAATATTTAGAATGTTACACAACCTTACCTATAACACATGTGTCACACTATTCTGTTGTAACATTGAAAACTAGTATTGCATGTTATGCTATTTTTCTCCACAGGATTATTTATTTTCAAATGTACATTATTATTTTAGATCCAGATGTATATTGGTACTGTCAAGAATTTTAAACATTCTCCTAAAGAGATTCCATATCCCAACCTTGACTCTCTATAATAAGATTCTCTTCACTCCACTGTTACACCATCTTTAACTTAATATTTTTCCTTTCCACTAGATTGAGACGACATTCTAGACTTGTGATCTTTTTCAATCCCAATCATATTCATTCCTTGGAATTACAATCATGTTGTAATCAGGAGATCCTTGATGTACCCTTTCCTCGCCACTTATTGACAACAGATACTGCTACAACATTCATTATATTCTAACCTAAACTATTACTTGCAGCCCTATTGGTTAGGATTTACTATTAGAAATGTTGATAGTATATCTAGTGTTTAGTGAATTGATTTTTATCATTCTTTAGTACTTGTGATACAAACATAAAAGAAAAAAAAAATGAAAAGAGACACAACATAACAGAAAAATGAGAAGAGAAAAAACAATTGAAAATTTTTTTTATAAAATGTATTAGTGTATATGCCACCCTCACACATTTTGATGATGATAAGCCAATATTGTAAAACATTGACTGCCTTGAGGTTAGCAGCCGACATAAAAGAAAAGAAAAAGAGAAAATAAATCACCATTTCAGAGTGAGAAATTAGTTTTTACTCCTACTGCCCATTACCAGTCATACACCCACCAGCATGATCTCTGATACTCCAACAATATTTTGTTGATACTGACTATCACAAGTACCCCAATGACATTTGCGCATGCTGAATTTCTGCAAATGAAGAATCCCTTGAGAGCATTAGTATATGCTAACCCCAGATTGAACAAATTGCACCTATTTGTTGATGATGCCTTTGCCCATGTTAAAGAAATAGCATTTGCACATGCTGACCTAGCAAATGAAATACCCCTTTACAGCATTTGTATATGCTGAACCCACATTGAACACCCCATTACTGGATGATAACCACTAATGACACATAAGATGAAGAAGCAAATGGTTATGTATGATGAAAATGCCATTTTATATTAAGGTGAAACTTTATGTTGTCACAGCTGAGATTTTGTTGTAATGTTTATGCACAAAATCCCCCACATTAACATTGGAGGAATAATCTTAGTCTTTCGTGGTTACGAGATACGACAAAGAGATAATGGAATATTTTATGAATACCATGGACATGGAACAAATCAGAGCAGATGATTGTTACACATATGAGGACCATATTTGAAGTCATTATTGAAGGATTATCAGCAGACAAGGACCAATAGATTATGATAATCCCATGGAACCACAGGTACTAAGGACACAAAATGGAGATTAAATAATGAAAAAAAAAAATAATGACTGAATAATTGCTACGCCCAGAGGTAAAGGAAATAGAGATACATCCGCATTTTTGGAGAAGATATCTCTTTGATTTTTGCTCATTGCCTTTGTAAAATGAACATTGTTGTATAACAAATGACTATTCCCTATCACGAATTACAGAATGTTGTAAGATAGTTGAAATAAATTGACAATTTACTATACTCATAACATACCCAGAATTACAGGTGAGAAAATATAAATGATTGATGAAATTGGACGTACTGAGATTTGCTCACCCCGAGGATATTGGATAAGAAAATAATGTTATCCCAAGGACAGACATGTCACAGATATATCATGGAGATATTATGACATAAGAAAAGAATACCTAGATTGGAAATGCTGCAGACCTTGCCAAAGACACCATGAAATAGACCCCGCCCCACACTTAAGATAACTGACAGACGAGATTTTTGTATTATAGGTACCATAAGTCACCCATCTGGCTGTAGTCAGCGGATGTTACAGGCACCACATAACTCTGACTAACCTTCGACCTGCGAAGGCAGAGTTGGTGTCGAAATCCTGAAAATATGTACAAAAGTATTTTACCTCATATTGCGATAAAATTATGAAAGTTTTGTTGATGTTTACAAATGATTAGTCGATGTGTTGTTGATAAATATATTGTTAGATGTCATACATTGAAAGTCAATACTGATGAATTCCCAGTATAAACAAGAGGACCAGGAAAGATCCACACCTATAAAATATTGGAGCACCACATATATATGGAGAATATGGGATTTATAAAAGAAAAAATAAAGGAAATACAAAATGGTATACAAGGATAAACAAGCGATAACAGATACATATTGTCAAGGATACCAGGGTATTTCAAAAAATAAATGAACAAGTACAAGTAATGAGATTTTTAATCATTTTAATTGGTACATTGTAATTGCTTATCAGAATAAATTGTTACATTGAGGTTTGAAAATGATTATGTACAGATCTGAAATTGTTTCCCATATGCAATAATAAATAACAAAAGAAAGCGTGATGGATCACCACGGTTAAATTAACTGACTTATACAATTGGATCGTCATTTGCAAAGATGATGTGGATATTTTGAAGAAAAAAAAATAATAATAATAAAACAGGAATACTTTCTACTGCAATATACATGGAGTGCTTACTCAATAAATAAGTTAGGACCAAAACTTATTAGAACACCAGAAGTGAAAATAACATAAAATTTTGAACCACTCGGAGGACACAGAGATAGAATTAGGTTTTCCCCCACAATGTCCAATACAGTGTGTCAACTATATTGTTGGAATAACATGCATGTGGATTATGATAATGAAATAGGATATTATTGTTCATGTTCCCAATGTTGCCACTCCCCATATTTTTGAGTGATGACTTAATGAATATTTTTGTTGGTCAGGGTTGCCAATTTAAAAATGTGATGAAAAATGCCTGATAGTTAAAATTTTTTTGGAGTTGATGTCCATCCCTAAGTTTTTATAGAGAAGTTGATCGCACATAGATATAGGAACCTAGTTTAGGAATTAGTTTAAATTTTTCTGAAATATTTTTGGACTTAGAAAATTTTTTTGAACTTTAAATTTTTCTGAACATTTTTTTTGAACGTAAGAAATTTTTGGGATAAATTTTTTAAGATTTGATAGTACTCAAATGTCTCCCTACGGGATACATTTGCAGGGCCCCGGGATCTGTATGTAACCGCGTATACCGTGAGTTTTCAGATATAGACTATATTAACATAAAATAAATTTTTATAGAAACAGAAGATAAAAGAAAATCTTAACGCAGATGTTCAATTAGGCCAGTTTTAGCTTGGAAACGCCACGCATTATTTTAGGCCAAGCTTCGCTTGCAGAGTTGCGTTAGTCACGTGATTTCTAACCAATGGTTAAGCTCAGTCCTTCCCTTTTCCCAGAATTGAACGGGAGGCGAAGCCATGTTTTTAGGCAGTATTGAACTGAGAGTGTGAAAGCAAGGACATGCTTTGTCTAATCAGTGTAGATTTCAGTTGAGGACATCAACTTCAGACACAGTTGTGTATATTCAATTAATTGTGGAAGTGTTTATGGATTCCAAAACTTTGTAAGTAGGAAAAACATAACATACTTAAAAAGATAGAGCTGACGGTCATAACCCAAGTAGGGCTATGTTCCAAGATGTGCAACAATGAAAACAAAATAGGCATATAATTGACCGATATGCTTACAAAGGAAGATCCTGATGTTGGGAAAAAGGAATGTTGCATCCTAGAAATAATATATTGAACCTTCATGCTGGTTTATAAATGTCGACATGCTATTATGAAAATTTGATGTGGTTACCATTTGACTTAACCCAGTTCTTGTTGAAAGTTAAATAAAACAGTTGTTTCATTGAACACAAATGCTGTTGACGAATCATATGTTTTGCAAGTGGCCATCATACAAATTACTAAAGTATCATACCAAAGCTAATCGCTGCAGGTGCAACACAAACAATAACCATCTGCTCTAAAAATAAAACATCTTAGAGGATTATCCCCGAACCTGGTAAATTCCTGTAAGTCTGTAGAGGGAAATCATCACCTCTAGCAGGCTAGCTAGTAATCAAAATCTAAGACTCTCGAGTTAAACAGCAACCCCCACTACCCTACCCGGCCACATGTAAATCTAATTGTTAAATTTAAGATGACTTCTCAGGGTATCTATCTGCTACAACCAGTGATCTCACTCTGAGATTATTTTATTACAATATATTTTAAATGACTTGATGTCCAGGGTAATGCAGGTGTATGCTGTGTTGTTCACATAAACATGTATATAAATTAATACTATCACATAGACACGACTGGGTGACTACAACCACGAACAAACTACAAATCCATGATATAACTTATAGAATTCTGTGGTTGAATATTAGGTAATAAAGTATATTACAATTTTATTTGTCCTGATCAGAATTTTCTGAGTCAGGACCAACAACAAAATGAAATTGATTGTTTTATTTACAAAAGTCAAATGTCACAATGGACCTTCTGTCCATCTAAATGAATATTAAAATCTAAGTATATTGATGGTATCACTATAGAATGGCAAGATGGTTAACATGGTACAGAATGGTTTAATGGTGGGTTGGGGTTTTTCATCATCCCCTATGGGTTATTATACCCACAATTTTATTGTTTTCAATTTGTGGATTTCGCAGATTCTTTTTTTCCCAAGAAAATAATTTTATTTTTATTCTAAAATAAAGCTATGAACTTATCTATACCTTTATATATATGTAAGTGTTGAAAGATGCAGTAAAATGTCTGATGGTGACACAACAAGTGCCCAACAATTTGGCACTTTAGCTTTCAGAAATTCGATCATTGTAGTGGTTATACGGCGATTGCTGACGAGAACAAAATCTGAACATCTATCTTTAAGAGAAATCTAGGGGTTGACTATTAGTGTTAGAGAACACATTAATAAGAAAGGAAGAACGTTGGGCCTAAATAATGTGCAAAGAAGCTAAGAGGAGTGGCGTCCCCAAACGAACAAACCTGAGAGCACAGATCTGCCACTGCCCGTTTTGCGCATAAAATTTATTATTATTATTATATTGGAGTATCACGATAGAATAAAGGTTTTACACTGTAATTAAAGGTGGGTTGGGGTTTTTCATCATCCCTATCTTTCTTTTTATTGTTTTCACTTGTTGAATTTCTTTTTTCAAAATAATTTTTATTTTTAATCAAATATATATATATATCGTAAATGACTGATAGCCCAACAATTTGGCACTTAGCTATTCAAGGTCTGTAGTGTTACGATTGTCAACTATCTGGATTTGTGTACCAGCAAATTTTCAACCTTATGGCCAATCTGTCAAAAGTCCCTGGTGTAGTGTGGTAGAGAGCGTGTACCAATAAAATTTTAGCTTCTCTCACGATGAATGTCTGATAAATACACCAGTGGTTCTGGCACTAGTTCAGTACCAGAACTGTCAAAAAAAACCCTGAACCAAGGTTATGATTCTTTATAACACAAAAATCTATATAACAATCATCATTCCACAAGTAATACATGGTACATTTCAAATAAAAGAAAAGGGTCAGATCTTACTGACAACCCATTACAACCATTATATTTTGATGTGACAATTTGTACTAGTGTTCCTATTCCTCTCCCCTAATGGCTTCAACGCCTCTGCCACTTTGAAAAGTGATCTTCTTCCATATAATAATGTAAGTTAGACTTCCCACTGGTAACTTTGGAAATCTTTTCTAGTTATACAACACAGGTAAGTTTTATTGCTTTTGAGCAACACCACAGGCCCTGCATACGTCTGCTAAGGGACCTAAGTACTTAGTCGTAAAACATTCCCAATAAAGCAGTATCTCATACACCAATTTTGTAATAACAAGGTTAATAAATTCGTTCTTACCACAATTCAATGAAAATATCACAAGCACACGTTGACTGGCATTAGAATTATGATTAACACAAGTTCAGCTTTGCCCCTGTCCAGACTGCTAAGTTTTATTTCACACTTAACACTGCTGTTCTCAACGCAGCTTGCTTATACAAAATTTCTGATCAAATGGCCAAGAGCCGTGTAAGCTTTTTGCCAATATCAATAGGCTGGCCCAATCACAGCGAGGGTCTAACATTTTCAATTCAAATTTAAAAAACAAAACTCCAAACAGGCTGTGTGTTTCTTAGTCTGTTGGTCAGTCTGCCCATGCTATTACACTGCAAAATATGTATCGTTTTGGGCTAACAATTACTGCCTCTCCCTTCCTCCTAGCGGTAACCAATCAAATTTGAATCACTCCAATGCCTCTTTTCAAAATTGCGTCCCAAAAATGTTACCAATAAATGAACAAGGATGATCGTCTGTCCGTCATACTGTTCGAAACTATATAGTATTTTTTTTTACAATATCTTGGTTATTACTCGTGCTAATTTCGATATTGAAACACATTATTGACCAGAAGACTAAGCTCTATCTGTCTATGTAAGTTTTATGTCAGTCTTTAGTGTCGTTAACATTTTTGTCTTTTTGGGTTTTCTTTTGCTAAACCACAAATTTTACCAAAATATATGCTTCTAAGACTGCTCTAAGTATTTTTAATAACCATGGAATATTTTATAAGAAATATTATCAACGTTATCCTTGTAACCATTCTTTTTAGTTTATTTTGAAAGTCACAATAAGTTTTCACTTTCAATATCGGTTTTCTCCTGTTCTTCCCCTTTCCACACTGTATATTTGAATCGTAGTCTAAACGAAGTGGCGGGGTAACGTTAGGGGGAGGATTTTCTCACGCAATAGCGCACACATTTCAAACCTCGGTTACTAAGCGACGGGGTACCCTACCATACTGCAGTTGTTTATTGCCTCTCTCACTCCTTTGCCCCCCCCCCCCCTTCTATCAATCCAACGCGCGAAACAAGTTTTTGCAGCACGCAAAACCTTTTCATGTCAATTTCAAATTCTCACGGCGGAGGGACGAAAACGCGGGCTGGTTTTGGGATGGCTATTATTTCCTTCGTATTAATACTTTTCTATTCCAGGCGTGGGTGACAATGATGCTCAACAAACGCGGGCGAAAAACTAGTTTCCACTACATTTCAAATCTTTTGTTAAACATCAATGCAAGGGTGATCAAATATGTCACTGATATCACTACACATCCCCCTTGTTAAGAACATGCATGCAAATGCAAGTTTATAATCTGTGATATATATCTGATCACATGAACTCAATTAAACTCTATGATTATTCTGAGTTTAATTCTCCATCTGGTAAAGAGGACCTTTGTAATAATGTGGCCCCTAATCCCACATTACTAGCGTCCGTTCTTGCCACAAATTCCTGAGTCAAATCAAGTAATTTCAATATAGGCTTTACTCTGCTTTTGTATGATCGTGGATTTCTGCAGTAAGGTCATTCAAAGTAGGCACTACTAACGAAAGTTTCCTCAAACCTCTGCAATCCAAGAATCTATTTCCGTTATGTTACTGAACAGCTGCAAGTGTTACTGCTTGTCTTAATGCTGCTTATCAATCAGTAGTCACCATTTCTCTTCTCTGAGTCTGTTCATTGACATGTCCAGAGTTTCTTAGAATTTCCTCAAGGTTGCAATAGTTATGAGGAATGATCTATAACATGGTGATAGCAGAGTTATGTAGAGGATCCAATAATTCTCTTATCAGCCTGGATAAAACACTCGGAGCATTTCAATCCAAAAAGCAACATTTGAATTCAATGTGCTCCTCTCCGATGTGCACACAGCCATCTAGTGGTCTGCTCTCTGGCGTGACTTGAATTTGGAAACACCCTTTAATAATATTCATATATGATTCCATAAGATGCCACTCACATGGAGGCCATATTCACCAACTGTATTCTCCGCTTAACGACAATTTGGTGAAATAATAAATAATGTGGGGAAATGAATTTCTGCATCAGAAATCAATTCGCCCTATTAGCATTGCTATAATATGTGGGATCTCAATCCAATATCCGTACAATACTTCAAAATGGATTGTATAGGGTCGGTCAACTTTCACTGTCACCGATGCCCTTGTAATGCTAAATTAATACCTATATTGTGAAGCGATTGGATCACTCTCCCAATTCCTCAATCGTCCACTCCCCACTTTTCTTACGTTAACCTTTTGTTTTGGTTTCAAATTTGGCGGATTATCTTCAATGCTAATCTTTGCCAGTTCCCGGAATGCTGCTTCAAATTGAGCCAAGGATGACTGGTCTTGGTTTATATTTTCTCTGGGTGCCATACGCAGAGTTGCCATTCTGGCTATTTTAGGGGAAGACTGTTTGTGGAAAAGTGCATAGCTATCCACTGTGTCTACCTTATTATTTTTGTTTTCCTTTTTATCATTAAGCCCAAATTTTTCAGAATGCTTAGCTGGCATCTGATTATTATTTTCTTTCCCTCTTGGGAAATAAACCTTGCTGCACTGGTCGCAGGCCTCCACAAATTTTTTTATGTCTTCAGCTACGCCTGGCCAGAAATATGTCACAGCTACATTTTGACAAGTAGTACCTATTTTCTCATGTTCCCCGTATGTGATAGGCCAAGATCTTTGCTTCATAACTTGTTCCCTATACCTCAATGGCAGTACTAACTGTCCATATCCTTTGGATCCTGCTTTAGCTTTCCTGTAAAGCAGTCCCTCCTTCAGATAAAATTGTCCTTTTCTAGGGATGTTATGGCTATTTGGCAATTTGCCAAAGCAAGGTTTTAGCGATTTGTCTTTCGCCTGGGCCTTTCTCAACTGTTTATAAGGAAGTATTATTGGTGGATCCGTCTCCTCCTCTTCCATAGGGGTCGACCTGACCTGGAGCGTGGCCATTACCACAGGTTTTATAGGGCTCCATAGAAACACATATTTACTTCCTAACATCAGCGGGTAATTAGGGTCGTCGCACACTGCAGCTTTAATCACTCATTCCACGTACCTTGTCTTGACCTTAATCTCGGCTACGGGAAGTGTTATGGTGGCTATTCCCTTTAGTGCCCCTTGTATTTCCACTTTCTCTGTGGTATACTGGTCAGGGTGCACCAGGGTTGCACTCACAACTGAGTCATATTCCAAACCGGAATCGTAAAGGCACCTGACTCTGGCACCATTACACGTCACTTCTTCACAGATGGAGAGATGTTGAAGATCTGTCTGACTCTCCGTCAGTCTCTTCCTCCCCTTGTCCACTGTTTTCATGCTTTCAGCGTGGTATGGAGGAACTTTCCTACCACCTTCCATTGTATTTGGATTTTGCATCCTACAGGTTTTTTTTCTTTTTCTTCTGGTTTTAAGGGTTTCCGTTCATTGAATTGTGGGTCTCTGTCTCTATGATCAGATCTTGGCCTATCACATGTTTGGTTATAATACTCATCCTAGTCCTGGGGGGTTTTGTGACTATCTGTTTATTTGTTTCTATGTAGTTGGAGTTCCATTTCTTTTAATCTTAGTTCATGCTCTCTTTCTAACCTTCTTTCTTCTCTATCAATAAATTTGTCACACTCTGATGTTACGTATGAAATCAGACCTTGCCCCTCCATTCCCATTTCTTTTGCAGCCTGCACAGCAGCAGATCTGAACTTGGCTAAATCAGTCATCTTATATTAAGCAAAGTTAAGAATATTCTAAGGCAACTTATCAAATATGATCAAACTCTAACTACAAGCACTGACAGTTCACCCACTATTTAAATTCCACAAAAGAATACTTTTAATTTTATTTATATGAGATTCTTATCTCCACCCAGTGTCAAATTATGAAAAATTTTAAAATCCCGGGGCGAGCGTCCCAATATATGGACTAGGAGAAGTTTAAAATCCCGAACGAGCTACCCAATATATGTGGTGGGTTTGGTGTTATTGGTGTTATGTGTTATTATTTTGTCCTCAGAGTGAGGTCGAGCTATGTAAATCCCTGAGTCTAATTATTGAATTTAAGATGACTTCTCAGGGTATCTATCTGCTACAACCAGTGATCTCACTCTGAGATTAGTTTATTACAATATATTTTAAATGACTGGATGTCTAGGGTAATGCAGGTGTATGCTGTGTTGTTCACATAAATATACATATAAATTAATACTACAGTATCACATAGACACGACTGGGTGACTACAAACACGAACAAACTAGAAATCTATTATATAACTTATAGAATTCTGTGGTTGAATATTAGGTAATAAAGTATATTACAATTTTATTCGTCCTGATCAGAATTTTCTGAGTCAGGACCAACAACAAAATGAAATTGATTGTTTTATTTACAAAAGTCAAATGTCACAATGGACCTTCTGTCCATCTAAATGAATATTAAAATCTAAGTATATTGAGGTATCACTATAGAATATGGTTAACACTGGTAATTAATGGTGGGTTGGGGTTTTTCATCATCCCCTATCTTTCTTTTATTGTTTTCACTTGTGGAATTCTTTATTTCAAAATAATTTTATTTTTATTCAAATATATATATATATGTACGTGGATGAATGTCTGAGTGCCCAACAATTTGGCACTTAGCTTTCAGTCTGTAGTGGTTACGATGCTGACAATCTCCTATCTTTAATGGGTTGATTAGTGTTAGAGAGCGTGTACCAGCAAATTTTCAACCTTATGGCCAATCTGTCAAAGTCCCTGGTGTAGTGTGGTAGAGAGCGTGTACCAATAAAATTTTAGCTTCTCTCACGAAGATAAATACACCAGGGTTCTGGCACTAGTTCAGTACCAGAACAAAAACCCTGAACCAAGGTTATGATTCTTTATAACACATCTATAATATCATTCCACAAGTAATACATGGTACATTTCAAATAAAAGAAAAGGGTCAAATCTTACTGACAACCCATTACAACCATTATATTTTGATGTGACAATTTGTACTAGTGTTCCTATTCCTCTCCCCTAATGGCTTCAACGCCTCTGCCACTTTGAAAAGTGATCTTCTTCCATACAATAATGTGGGTTAGACTTCCCACTGGTAACTTTGGAAATCTTTTTTAGTTATACAACCCAGGTAAGTTTTATTGCTTTTGAGCAACACCACAGGCCCTGCGTACGTCTGCTAAGGGACCTAAGTACTTAGTCGTAAAACATTCCCAATAAAGCAGTATCTCATACACCAATTTTGTAATAACAAGGTTAATAAATTCGTTCTTACCACAGTTCAATGAAAATATCACAAGCACACGTTGATTGGCATTAGAATTATGATTAACACAAGTTCAGCTTTGCCCCTGTCCAGACTGCTAAGTTTTATTTCACACTTAACACTGCTGTTCTCAACGCAGCTTGCTTATACAAAATTTCTGATCAAATGGCCAAGAGCCGTGTAAGCTTTTTGCCAATATCAATAGGCTGGCCCAATCACAGCGAGGGTCTAACATTTTCAATTCAAATTTAAAAAACAAAACTCCAAACAGACTGTGTGTTTCTTAGTCTGTTGGTCAGTCTGCCCATGCTATTACACTGCAAAATATGTATCGTTTTGGGCTAACAATTACTGCCTCTCCCTTCCTCCTAGCGGTAACCAATCAAATTTGAATCACTCCAAGGCCTCTTTTCAAAATTGCGTACCAAAAATGTTACCAATAAATGAACAAGGATGATCGTCTGTCCGTCATACTGTTCGAAACTATATAGTATTTTTACAATATCTTGGTTATTACTCGTGCTAATTTCGACATTGAAACATATTATTGACCAGAAGACTAAGCTCTATCTTTCTATATAAGTTTTATGTCAGTCTTTAGTGTCGTTAACATTTTTGTCTTTTTGGGTTTTCTTTTGCTAAACCACACATTTTACCAAAACATATGCTTCTAAGACTGCTCTAAGTATTTTTAATAACCATGGAAGATTTTATAAGAAATATTATCAACGTTATCCTTGTAACCATTCTTTTTAGTTTATTTTGAAAGTCACAATAAGTTTTCACTTTCAATATCGGTTTTCTCCTGTTCTTCCCCTTTCCACACTGTATATTTGAATCGTAGTCTAAACGAAGTGGCGGGGTAACGTTAGGGGGAAGATTTTCTCACGCAATAGCGCACACATTTCAAACCTCGGTTACTAAGCGACGGGGTACCCTACCATACTGCAGTTGTTTATTGCCTCTCTCACTCCTTTGCCCCCCCCCCCCCTTCTATCAATCCAACGCGCGAAACACGTTTTTGCAGCACGCAAAACCTTTTCATGTCAATTTCAAATTCTCACGGCGGAGGGATGAAAACGCGGGCGGGTTTTGGGATGGCTATCATTTCCTTCGTATTAATACTTTTCGATTCTAGGCGTGGGTGACAATGATGCGCAACAAACACGGGCGAAAAACTAGTTTCCACTACATTTCAAATCTTTTGTTAAACATCAATGCAAGGGTGATCAAATATATCACTGATATCACTACAGATACTATTGGTACTTAAATAGTTGGTCGAAAATAGATAAGTCTTTTTCTTACTGGGACAAAGAGCTTTTAGAAATTAGACTGTCTATTTTCATTCAGCTTACTTCTTATATCACTATCTTACTTGAGCCTTCCTCAATTTCTTGGTATTTAAATACTGTTATTTGTAATTCTGCGACGACAAGTAGTACGCCAAGTACTTATCAGACAGCAACCTAATCAAGTCAAATAAATAGCTACAAAAACCAACGCTGTAAGAGCTTGTGGCTGATTGGGGAATGATTCCTTTAAGAGCATGGGGCTAGTTGGTGGAGGATTCCTTTAAGAGCATGAGGCTGGTTGGTGGATGATTCCTTTAAGAGCATGTGGCTGGTTGGTGGATGATTCCTTTAAGTGCATGTGGCTGGTTGGTGGATGATTCCTTTAATAGCATGAGGCTGGTTGGTGGATGATTCCTTTAAGAGCATGTGGCTGGTTGGTGGATGATTCCTTTAAGAGCTTGTGTTTGATTGGTGGATGATTCCTTTAAGAGCATGTGGCTGGTTGGTGGAGGATTCCTTTAAGAGCATGAGGCTGGTTGGTGGATGATTCCTTTAAGAGCATGTAGCTGGTTGGTGGAGAATTCCTTTAAGAGAATGAGGCTAGTTGGTGGATGATTCCATTAAGAGCATGTGTCTGGTTGGTGGATGATTCCTTTAAGAGCATGTGGCTGGTTGGTGGATGATTCCTTTAAGAGCATGTGGCTGGTTGGTGGATGATTCCTTTAAGAGCATGTGGCTGGTTGGTGGATGATTCCTTTAAGAGCATGTGGCTGGTTGGTGGAGGATTCCTTTAAGAGCATGAGGCTGGTTGGTGGATGATTCCTTTAAGAGCATGTGGCTGGTTGGTGGATGATTCCTTTAAGAGCATGTGGCTGGTTGGTGGATGATTCCTTTAAGTGCATGTGGCTGGTTGGTGGATGATTCCTTTAATAGCATGAGGCTGGTTGGTGGATGATTCCTTTAAGAACATGAGGCTCGTTGGTGGATGATTCCTTTAAGAGCTTGTGTTTGATTGGTGGATGATTCCTTTAAGAGCATGTGGCTGGTTGGTGGAGGATTCCTTTAAGAGCATGAGGCTGGTTGGTGGATGATTCCTTTAAGAGCATGTAGCTGGTTGGTGGAGAATTCCTTTAAGAGAATGAGGCTAGTTGGTGGATGATTCCATTAAGAGCATGTGTCTGGTTGGTGGATGATTCCTTTAAGAGCATGTGGCTGGTTGGTGGATGATTCCTTTAAGAGCATGTGGCTGGTTGGTGGATGATTCCTTTAAGAGCATGTAGCTGGTTGGTGGAGAATTCCTTTAAGAGAATGAGGCTAGTTGGTGGATGATTCCATTAAGAGCATGTGTCTGGTTGGTGGATGATTCCTTTAAGAGCATGTGGCTGGTTGGTGGATGATTCCTTTAAGAGCATGTGGCTGGTTGGTGGAGGATTCCTTTAAGAGCATGAGGCTGGTTGGTGGATGATTCCTTTAAGAGCATGTGGCTTGTTGGTGGATGATTCCTTTAAGAGCATGTGGCTGGTTGTTGGATGATTCCTTTAAGAGCATGTGGCTGGTTGGTGGATGATTCCTTTAAGAGCATGTGGCTGGTTGGTGGAGGATTCCTTTAAGAGCATGTAGCTGGTTGGTGGATGATTCCTTTAAGAGCATGTGGCTGATTGGTGAGGATTCCTGCAAGGGGACCAGCTATTCTCCGCGGAAATCGCGAAGGAAAATGATGAAGACTTATCAGATAAATCAGATAAAGATAGGAGCTACCGATGAGTGTAACTGTGGCACTGATAAAATGACTGCTGAACATCTGCTTCAAATATCTGTTCTCTCGGGAAATAATTTTCGACTTATGTAGTGCCAGAATGTTCCAAATTTTCATCTAACACATAGTGAAGCTGTTCAGTATTTCCCAGGAGTTAAAAGTTGTCACTGCTTTGGTATTAGGTCGTTTATCGAGTCCAAGCGAAAAAAAAAAGATTATATGAATGCGTGTGTGAATTATTTGATTTTTAATTGACAATAGAAAATCGGGTGACGTGACTAGAATTTCTGTCACGAATGTGTGTCTTCTCCATTCTTTGGAATGAATGTACAAGAAGTATTTTATGATTTCCTTCCACCTTTGTCTTTTTTTGTTTTATTTTAAGTAGTTCTGAGTGCGTGATCTACAGTCAATATTCAGACGGCGGTCTCATGAGATGCAACTGGTCGATTACAATTTGTCTTTTCGTTGTTCTTCTCGCTGACTTTCAATTTCACTGAAAAGGAAGGTGGAACTGAGAGGTCATTTGTCACACTTAAGTGAATTGATCAGCCAGTCACCACTAAGCGATGCATGGTCGAAATAATCTGACAACTTCGGTGTCTGCGAACTGTTGACATATGGGACTTGTCCGAGGTCTAGTTTTGAAAGAACGTTTTAGGGCCCGGAGAAGACAGAGACAGATGGATAGACAACATCACAGACATCTGTCGTGTGGTGAGTATTGGGGCAACTACGACAGCAGTTTTCGCCAGGAATAGCCTTTGAGATATTAGGTAGAAGGTCTCTAGAAATTGGCTCGTTAAGTAACAATAAAGACCTATTCTAGATAGGGAGAAGAAGAAGAGAATGCGAATGCTTTCCACTGGACAGTGTTTTCTATTGAGTTGTGGAAAGAGTTCTGTTTCCCCACGACCTTAGCTTCTGCCTTTAGATCCCGTAACTGAAAAAGCCCCCAACCTCATCTGAGTGTGGAAATTTACCTATATGTAAATATTTAACACCGACAGCACGAGTGATACATTAACAAACTAGATAATGATCAAACGATTATTGGGTTTATTAATTAAATATCTACACATATAGGGTTAGTAATGGTTAGAACGTGATGATGGTAAAAGACGATTCACACAAAACACACAGATGAGATATTAATATTGTAGTTAATTAAGTAGTAGTTAATTACGAATGAGCTTGTGTAAAGCGAAATGATGATGATGTGATATGATACGTGTTACCAAAATGGTGAGCATTCTACACAGTCCATGTGTCTCTATATACTTACCGGATAGGATGATTCACATGTATGCATAGAATGTCCCAAGTTGTTTTAAGTTATGTCGAGTCGGGTATCTCTAAGTCGAGGACGTTCTGATGAAAACTGTTGTCGTACTGAGAACGTTGACGATATAAAATCCTTCTCTGTGAGTACATCTCTGTAGCGTTGATCAACAGTTAACAGTTGTCGTATCGTGTACTAGGAGAATTAATTGAAACTCTATCTTTCGCACATTTAGCTGTGAGGTTAAAATAAATAAAGAATAAGAAAAAGTATTAATAATCTGTATAAGATCTACTAACCTTCTTTTCCCTTCGCAAAATCCATTAAGAACACAATTCACCACATATATGAATTATTTTGTCCACTCTGAATAAACACGTGTATTTAGGCTAGGCGTTTAGGGATTTCTCTTTACGCCACAGTGTTGAAAACTGCACTGATCTCTAACGAGATGTGCAGTAGAATATATTGCTGGTTTAGCCAATGTGTCCGAGTTAATATAACTCCTCCCCTCAACCAATCACCAGTCGTGCATCTTGCAACCCAGACCTAGGATCTCTCGTGTCTCCTGTCAGTCTAACAGTGGGTTGGGTAATTCGCCACCCCCTTTCGTTTGCATGGCCTCTTAGTCTTGGTCAGACCGCCCGGTGTTTGCTGATTGGTCGGCCAGATAAACTCACTGGTCCGCTGTCACAAAACGTGCTGTCCATTGTCACCCACATGTAAATTTCTGTCATCCTTTGTAAGACAGCTCTCCGTATGCTCGCTAACGAGTTCCTTTGTTGTGCCGGCTCCATCTGGAAACAAAGTGGGTGTTCCGCTGCACGGGTCTTTGATATCCCGCTCCTGGCGTCCATTGTATTGCGTGGCCATTGTATCGACTGCGATGACTGTCGATATTTTGCGCAGCGGCTCGCACTGAATAAAGTACCAGGTGGTGTCAGCTGCGAGTCTAAACAATAGTCCACGGTGGCATGTCTGACGATTATTTACACAGGGACTAGTTATCAAAGAATACTTTATACAGTCCAAGCTGGGGTTTCACTAGATTAGGATAAACCCAGATGTGTTTCACCAGATTTATCACGAGGCAATGTGGACTTCAAAAGATGATGCCAGGTATGGGGACTCAATCAAAAGAATGTATTTTACCACCGATGAAAGAACAATAAAAAAACGATGAAATGGCACATGTGGGATGAAAGAACAGAATGTTTGAGAAAATAAGTAAGATGTAGGAAAAGATTGGGCGATAAGGCTTTTGCGCTCGTTTATTACAATAACCCCCTCCTAAAGTGTGATGTCAATCAGACTCATGAGAGCTTAGCCTTCTCGCTCTGAATTTATTAATCCTTTTCCTCATCTGGAAAAAGAATAGAAACAAAACGCTCTCCTGAGTATTGCGTTTTCCAACATATTGTTATGGGTCCCCTTGTCCCTATTCCACCATCCCATCTACCTCAAACTTTACCCTTGATGAGAATTAAGTTTAATCCCTCGAGAGAATCTTTCTTTATATTTAAATTGAAAAGCTTTATATTTACTTTACATTCAAATGAAACGGTTAATAGTATAGATAGAACATGTTATCATTTACATCTTCACTGATTGAAAAGTGTTCACAATATAGATTGAATATGTTTTAAGTTACATCTATACTGGTTGAAAAGCTTTGAAACTTTCATTAATTTTAAAGTGAATATGCTTACACAGACATTTTTACTTGTTTGTACATGTAAATATTATAATTAGAATGTACATCATTTCTTTCATCTTTCCCTCCCTGCTCCATTTGGAACTTAAGACTACCTATGCTTTCTAGTTCTGTTTAAGAAACGAGCAATAAAGCAGTCACCAACCCTTGCAGTGGTGGTTCATGAATTCATCATTTTATATATATGTGTGTGTGTGTGTACGTGTCTGTGTGTGTGTGTGTGTTCCTTGTGTGAATATGTGTATGCTGTAGAAGGTATATACAAATGTATTTAACATATGTTCCCGCACAAAAAACAACAACACACATACACACACTCACACAAGTGCACATTAACAATGCAAGCTAACGCTACATATTCTAGCTCTGTCCCCAGATATGTAATGTCGTTGATATCTTCAAAAGGTCAAGGGCAGGACAAGCATAATGCATTGATATGGGTTTTGTTCTTGTCGTTGCAGTATTGATATAACGTTGTTATTATTATTGTTAGCTATTGTTCAGCTTACTCATCAATGTAGTAATCTATCTGCCAACATTTATTGCTAATAGTAATTTTACACATAACACAACTTCTACTACAACAACCGAACGAACGGTTTCCGCTAATTTAACATTTGTACTGCTACATCCTCCCATGCAGGGGTTTCCAACCTGGAGTACGCATGCCTCTGAAGGTACTAGAAGCTTGTCAAATACCTAAGGGGAATATTTGGGAAATAATTGTATTACCCAATTGAAATGTTTTAAAATATTTCAGTTTATAACAAATTATCTCTGTGAATCTGAGTTCTCAGTCCTGTTTTGCAATCAAACCTAAAGCAAGAAACAAACTGGGGACCGAACATGATATAGGGTATCTCTGTCACAAACTGTACCATAAATAAAACTGTCTGTTGAGACAAAACTGATTCAAGAGTCTCAATAATTTATTTGTTTCTGTTCTGATAAACCCTGACAACTTCATGACGCTAAGAATGATATTTACATAATAAACTTTCTTCATAAAAAATAATAAACCTTTTATATTTATGTTCTTATGTGCATATGACTATTAAACTGTAGAGTGTATGTCCTTTCATGTTGAAAAAGGGATAAGGTAAGGTTTACTAAAAGCCGAAGGGTACGGGAATCTCAAATATTACGGTGTCATTGCTTGAATAACATTAAAACTAATTTCACGTTGTGACGACTTGCCCAATCTTCTCTTCTTTTTTTTATTATTTACGTGACGCCATTTTTTCTCATCTTCAATGCATGATCGAGAAGCCCGTAAAGTCACGGGAAATTTCACTTGCGGATATTCTCCTAGCGTTCAGTGATTTTCTCCTAGCGTCTAATACTATTTTTGGATACAACGTCATTGTTGACCCCTGACCTCGGTAGCCAGAAACCCGCTTTAAGTTAGGACCGACTACATAAACTTAGATAGAACCAGTTTATGCCACTTTAGGAAACCCCCACGTGACTTTTAACGTTATTGATTGGAGCGTCTATATGATGCTAAGGTCACATGATGCACGCTACGGATCACGTGCCCAAGCGGAAATGACCCGCTAAAAGTGCGGCAAATCCAGCCATTTTCCACTTGCCCAGGAAACCTTGAGACAGCTAGACCTAATCCAGATATCGGCGAATTCACGCATTAAAAAGCACTGAAGCCACGTGTCTAAATTGCGGGTTAGCGTCCATCTCTGAGTAGGTAAGTGAAAATCTCGCTAGAAAATAATATTGTGATGAAATGTGGCTAATTACGCTTAAAATTCTGTCCTCCACGCTTTTAAATATTTTCCATGAAATATTTTACGAGAGCAGAGTTCGAATCCATTGACCGTTTCTTAAAAAGTGTCAAGCAAAATAATGACGTAAACGACCTCAGCCAATTGAACAAAAACAAAAAAAATTAGGCTAAATGTTAGGACGTCACATGTTGACAAACTAAAGTCAAAACTGGAAGAGGACAACACACAAGCTGTTTGCCGAGGTGATGTTGTTGGCAAACTGTAAACAATTCCGTGTGATTATGCCGTGACATACTATGTCACTGGGAACCGGTTCCTTACCAGAAAGACCAAAAAAAAAAGAAAGAAAAATATGTTACATTGGAAATACCATGATTCAATCAATCAATACCCTTTAGCTCCCCAAAGAGCATAGGCCTTCAACAAACACATGCCAAGTCTTCCTGTCCTGTGCCATCCGCTCAAGTTCTTTCCATGTTTTCCTCATCATTTTCACCTCTGTATCCAGCTCTCTTCTCCATGTGTTTTTTGGTCTACCTCTGCCTCTCTTTCCCTGTGGATTCCAGAACAAGGACTGTCTTGTAATGCTATCAACAGGTTTCCTCAATGTGTGTCCTATCCATCGCCAGCGTCTTCTTCTCAACTCTTGTTCCATTGGCATTTGTCTGGTTCTTGTCATCAATTCCACATTTGTGACTTTGTCATACCATTTCAGTCCTTCTATTCTACGCAAGCACCCGTTTATAAAAGTCTGTAGCTTTTTAGTTGTTGTTTTTGTTAAATACCATGATAGCGTTGTGAAAATGTTTCACCATCTTCTCTCGGATTGCGGTATCGATTTTGGAAAAAGAAAAATTAAAACTAGAAGATGTAACATCCTTTAAAATAAAAGCCAAACGATGTAATAACGATGTAATAATGGTGTTCAATTATTTTGAAAGGCAATTTTGAATACCAACCACGTTCAACGTTTATTTGTGTATACACAAACATTACGCTGGATCGACATCCAGGTTGAAATGTCGCGAACTGCGAACCATTGTTATCAAATGGAAAATAAATATAGTATGCGTGCACCCGTGTTTTTCTACATTGCCTGAGAAGTAGATGAGACTCGTTACTAGAGTTTGGCGGAGTTGCTCCCAAGCAGAGCTTGAAAAACAAAAACATTTGATTTTTTCCTATGCCTTAATAGTGACATACTTAAGTCTGTGTAAATTTATAACATCTATGATTCTACGCTGAACCTTCGTCAAGCTCTCTCTTTCCCACTCCTTTCCTCGCTGCGTCTACATCTAACTGTCATTTCTTAAATGAATGCGCTTTACCTCCCGATCCTATCTGAGCTTCGGGGATTGACTGAGAGCCATGCCCAAGTATGCGAAATAATTGTTTGAAGTAGTTTATAGTTTCACAAATCCCGACGTCACAATGCTTGGAAAATATGCTTAAATGCGCATGCGCGGAATAATAATAATAATCAAAATAGCCCTTTCAGTCATAACTGACGATGGGAAAGCGTCCCCGAGGTAACAGCCCTCAGCTGCTTATTTTCCTGATGCTCCTTTGACGTTTTCTCCTCTCTTCTGCTTGTTGTGTGAGCTTTTTTTCGCCCGAACTTAGGTGACGCAGCAGCAGCAGCTTCGCCACTTCGTGCGATCGGCAGCTTCATCCTCCCAGGTTGCTGGATTTATGTCTAGGGCCCTAATCTCTCTCTTGCACACATCTTTGAATATCAGCTGCAGTCGCCCAACTGTTCTTTTGCCATCAGACAGTTATGCGCAGAATACCCTATGGATGTTCTTTTGCATGTCGCCAAGATTACTGGAGTTCTCTTTTATTGATACTCGCTGATTTTACTATCGCTTGCAAACAAACTCCTTGCAATAATTGCCACCACACCCATGACAACCTCATATTGGAAAGCGTGTAGAAATTTACTACAGGAACATTATAAGCGAAAAAACTAATATGTTTAACTCTATGTCGATGCTGGCGATTTAGAACGAATTAATAAAATCCATCCCAGACTTCAACACTAAAGCCATTGACAATTTTGCAAGACCAAAAGACAGGCAGACATATTGCAAGACGCTGTCAGACGCCGGAAGCGAAAAGACACCTTTATAACAGGTTTGTCACGGAATTGCCTCCCCTACTTTGCAGTAGTGGTCCAACAGTGGCCAAAACTAAAGAGTATCTAATATGGGTCTTCGAAGGTGACTACCTTTGCACACGATTACTCTTGGCAGAGTTGTAGATAGAAGGATAACGATGCTTCTATCTCAAGGTAGTTTTCAAAAAATATTTCCAAAGTCAAGAACAATGCTGCATTGGCAGGGCAATTGTTAACTTATATCGGTCCGCCGACTTTTATGAAGAATTAAGCAATTATTAATTTCAGCTCGTTCAAGCCCCCACCCTGATTTACTCAGTGGAATTCTTATTATTATGGTATAGCTCTGTTTAGAGTGTGTTTAGTAAACTGGGATAAACATGCAGTACATTCAAAATGATTAAATCGACGTTACATTTGTATATTTACAAGTAACACATTTAAGTTTTAACAAGGTTTTAAAAAAATGAATAATTATTTATAAAAAAAAGTTTATCATCGCTGTTGGGATGGAATAAAAGTGTGTAAAGGAGGCCACTTGGCAGCTTTTATGTGTCAGTGACGGTTCTGCTCCTTCTGATGGTTTGGTTTTTAGTAGACTGATCACGCTCGTCGCTGGTCAAGGTTGTAGGGCGCAGCACGTTCCCAGAAATGTCAGGGAGTGTGTACGAAGTTGGTCCCTCGTCTTAAAGCTCAGGCCACTTGTTCCTTCTTGTTCCAGAGATAGTACCCTCAACTGGTACCACCAACAACTATGGTAAAAGAATAGAAACAAAACGCTCTCCTGAGTATTGCGTTTTCCGACACATAGTTATGTGTCTTTCTCCTATTCCACCATCCCATCTACCTCAGAATTTACCCTCGATAAGAATTAAGCTTAATCCCTCGAAAGAAAACGTTCTTTACATTTGAATTGAATAGCTTTATTGAATAGCTTTATATTTATTTTACATTCAAATGAAAAAGTTAATAGTATACATAGAATATGTTTACGTTAACATCTACACTTATTGAAAAGTGTTCACAATATAGATTGAATATGTTTACATTTACATCTACACTGATTTGAAAATGTAGATATTATAATTAGAATGTACATCATTTTTTTTCATCTTTCCCTCCCTGCTCCATACGGAACTTGGGACTATTTATGCTTTTATTTCTCTTTTAGAAACTACCGATAAAGCAGTCACCAGCCCTTGCAGTGGTGGTTCATGAAATCATCATTCTATCTCATGAGGTTGCCAGCCTCAAATGACTAGGACATCCATTTAGCAATTTTCACATATTAATATTCACATGACAATATATACATATTAGTTCACATGTTAGTGTCGTGAGTTTTATATAGGCTTTATTTTTATGGTCCCAATCGAGCAGGGGTGAGATAGTGGAAAGCTATGTGAGAGAAAGGTGTGAGAAATATTCCTGTTTACGAGGAATACAGAGTGTAAGAAAAATACTGTCTTGGGTTGAGTGATTGCTCAACTCACCTATATAGCACGACCCGCTAAAATGAAGAAGTATTATTTCACTAGATACAGGTTCTAATACACTATCCTCTCGTACGCACACACAAACATTTTAGTGACATAAATACGTACATACGTATACACGAACCAACGTGCTGATCACCCGTTTGCCAGTCACTTCGATTACGGAAACAACAGCAAATGGATTGATTTGCCGTTGCCCTAAAGACGCCAATAGTCGTGATGGGAAACAATGGCAAAGAAAACCTATCTGCTGTTGCCCTAAGACGCCAGTAGGCGTAATGGCCACTGACTGCTTTGACGGTCGGCGGTTAAGGATGGAAGAAGAAGAAGAAGTATACACGAATACGTAAACTGTGGGCACATATAATGGGGCAGGGGAAGGTTTTGACCAGCACTAATAGCTAAGGTTTATAAAATTTATTATATCTTTAGAAAGAAAAAATAGATTACAACAGTTTATACATCGTTATCATGTCATCAGGTGAAATCATAGTTACATAAAGGGAAAATAAATAAACAATATATATTCTCATAGACCCGGGAACATGGAAAACTAGGAAAATTATCCCACCCGAGGCGTGTTTACCCAACAGATCAAACAAAGGATTGACGAATGGGAGTGGGGTAGACGGGACGGGTATATAGGATATGTCCTTAATTTAACTTTCCCGTGGGCTTCAGACTGAGTGAGAGAATAGATAAAAGGAAGGTGTTATATTAGTAGTAAACATTAAGAAACTAAATTCTTTCATTCCGTTTTCCCTTCTCGCATTCATTCAGCGAGCTCGCTTTCATTCACACTTACCCCCTCTGTCGGCTGCATATGTCCATAGAATTAATCACACACAGTTCTTAAGACTACTATATATGTCTTATTATTGTGTCCAGTCCAGCCCCAGAAAGCTCCGTATAGCCACTGCTAATTTTGCTCGGAGATTTCGCTGAAATGGTGTGTTGATTATAATTTTCCTGGCAAGGATTCTTCGTCAGATTGCAGGGATTGTTATAGGGACTAAGTTTGTTTCTAGGAGTCTGTCGTAATGACTGGGAAATATCTCAACAGTAGAAGGTTACTCACAGGTGGTTCTTGGACAAACTAGCCTTAAATGTTCTTTGGAGAAGTTGGTGGTAGGAACACTGTTTACTTGTCATATGGGTTTTGATTAAATAGATTAGTGCTGTCAGTTCTGCCTCATCAGGCCAGGGAACTTTATATGATTTAATATAATATATCTGGCATTGTCCCGTTCCAGTTAAACTTTACACCATTTAGCATTGACGTGGGTTTGGTTATTTAACCGATCTACTGGTTTTGTGGAGGACTTATAAGGGTCTCCAACAATCAGATTTTTGGTATAGTCAATGTTTGTATGTTGTTAGGAACATATAAATAGGGATACCATAAGCCATCTGAACATGACTCTCTATATATCAAAAAACCGTTGGATCGGAAGGTCTGCTCATCTGTATAAAAGAGAATATATAAAACAAGTAATATACTATAATAAAATCTACCACCCGCGTTTTGTATAAGACCTGTAAAATCACTCTGGTATTTAAATTATTTAGATTTAAAGACTACACGAGTGACTAGCTAATGTATCGATTTAATTACCACTAGCTATGAACAGTTCATTACTTAAATTTTACGCAAGATGAAATAGAATTAGGGTTAATAAACAATTTCGCTCGCCTAGCGTTTTAAAATTATGTTTCACATCTATCATTTCGGGAAATAACGGATAGTTATAATATTTAATTTACATCTGGAAACTTTGTGATGGGTTTATTTAATAGGTTTAAATTAACACAAAAATCCAGTGAAATAAATGAAGGAACTAAACTACTGAATCTCAAGACTAATATATTACCGATAGCACAGAATGAATTAGACTCCAATATAGAAGAAAATCCAAAAGAAATCTTGTTAGATTCTACTATAAGATAGTACTCCTTCAAATCTCTGGCAACGAATGATAAACTGCATTTTCGGCGATGCCAATATATAGTTAATGAAATGCAAGGTAACAGCTACATGCTAAAGTTCACGTCTTATTTGAAATCAGGGAACTATTCTCGTTTCGAGCCGCGTCTGCCGCTCTAGCCTTCCCCGTTCGTCTCTTGGTCTGCCAGCGCTTTCCCCGTCTTAGTCGGTTCGCATGAACGTGTGAACCGAAGGTGAGAAAAACTGCTTCGTTCTTCTGGGACCACCACAGTCCTTTGATACTGGCCGCTTCCGTCTCCTCTTGGCAACGCCCTCTTGAAGGGGTGGCAGAAAAAAACTAGAAGATGCTTGATGCTAATAGCTCTAGAGATACGCAGTAGGTGTGGTTTAAACTCAACTTAAGATAAAGCGATGTCCTGGATGCACGCATGATAGCTGTTTACATATTAATTATCCAACGTGGTGAAAATCCACGTGGAAATGATGCATACTAATTTGCCCAGGTGGTACCCAAGTTGACTATTTTATTTCACACAAAATCAGGGGCCCGATGCTATTCAAGGGTATTACCATATCATCTAACAATTTAGGGACAGCTGAATTTCATCCGTCACAGTTAGTAATGAAAAATATAGAATGAAAAATGCACAAGTTACGCCAATCTTGGCTCACAGACTGTTTGCTCAGAGAAGTAGGTTTAATGCACTAGCAGATGCCTTTTCACACGTGTTCTTAAGGGTCGTTATGTTAACACTGAATTCCCTCTATGACTCCGTGTTTCAGTTTCCTCAGATGCCCGTCTTCCTTATTAAAATGGTTTTCCTGGGCTCTTTGTCCTTCAAGATGTTCCACAAAGTACGGTCTGATAAAGAGAATTCTGAATTCTAACCATGGCAGTCTGGTTTCGTCTTGGCAAGCGATCCTCACAGTGAATTTTCACAGTGTCTAAAAACTGTGAAAAGGTCAGGTTATATGGCCCTTCTTCCCCCGCATTTGTTTGTTACGATGCTAATCAGAGCGCCAATCGTTTCAAACATACGTGTTTAGTGAGGTAAGTTCAAAATTATTTCTGCCTGAAATAATGTGCGCGATGCAAAAGGTCACCTCTTCCATATATGGAAATAAAACATCCGATGCCTTGTATACAAACTATCAAACACATCTGTAAACTCATTCGACAATATTTGTCAGATGTAACATCTTACTTTCCTGCTTTGCCACTAGGTGTGCAGGAAACGATTATGTCATTCCTGTGCGCTGACAAATAAGTTATCCCCCCGCAGTGCTATCAAAATTTCATCGCACCCTGGCCTTATCAGCGATTAAGCAAATACGCTGGGCGATTTTGATGCTACTCTGTAGCCTGATGTCGGCCACACCCGTGATTAAGCAACATAGTTGTCATCTAATATTATCTTATCAGTTCCTTCCTTAGCAGGGATGGTCAGGTAAGCAGACAAGACGAATTATAGCTGTGAGGAGTGTAAGAATGTTTGAAAATACCAAATATCTGCTACTTATCAGAGAAAGAAAAAGGTGGCGACCCGGAAACTCCAGGTAATCAGTCCTCACGTCAATTTAAAATGGGTACTGCCGTAGTGGAGGAGAGATCGTAGTGGAGTGACAAATCCATCTTGTCACAAGGTTATTAAGTTAGAGTAATAAATAAAGTTGTCACATGTTGTTCCCGAGGGTCTCTAATGAGAACAAGAACGAATAAGCCCTACTGCTGCCACAGGCATGTCGTAGAAGGCAACTAATAATGAGGTTTTACAGCTGGCTGGCAACATCTTTGTGTGACACTAATTGTTACAGAAACCACCATTGCAATATCATGCCATTGTTTTGTTCAGGTTTCCCGTAAAGAGAACTAGCTGCAGGGGTGACACCATGCTCCATACGGAGGTAGAAACGAGAATGAGGTTGATGAAGAGATACAAAGTTGCTATAAATTGTTATTTGTTTCACTTTGTCAAAGTATAATAAATCCATATTTTTGTCTGTGTGACGCTACACTGTAATTCTGACTTTTAACAGGCCCGATTCTGTGGTTCTATTTTGAATTTTCACCAGTTTTATTTTCTTCTGATCACGCGATTTTCCGTTGTTTACGGAAATCGCTATTTTCGGGCCCGCTTTTCCACCATTTTATTTCTTCTCATGTGAATATATCGTGTTCGGTACTTTTGGGAAGGTAATTTAAATGGGTTCGTTTTAGGTCGGTAGGTTTATTTTTCACTCGGCCAGTTTTACTTTCTTCTGATTTTTCGCGATTCCCGTAAATTTCGTTGTTTACGAAAATAATCGCCATTTCCGGCACGCGATATGACGAGGCCGGAAGCACGCGGGGTTTGCGTGGGTTGATAGTATTAATTTTTCTAGCGCTCCCATTGGTCCGGGATTGGCGTAGGAAGGGAAATCCGCGTGGGCGGTTGCTCTTGTATATATTGAGACCGAAAACGGGGATTCGGTCTCTATGAAAAAATAAGTGCCAGCCGTCAGACTACGTAATTTATCGTTCTCCACTGTGGGAAAAACCAGCGATGAATTGGTATGTAAGATTTTATCGTATTATCGTTTTATTCATTAGAGGGTTCTTTGAGAAATTCGCCCTTAGGTAAAGATTAACTTTTCAGTTTTAAAAATAAACGATAGCGCCATTAATTACTATTTTTTGAAGAACGACGTAATGCAACAGTGTGCTTATTCTTTCTATGATTTTGGCAATAGATAGGAGTGTGTGAAGTTGTGAGAAACACGTGTGCCATATTTGTAGGATGTTATGTAAAAACCACCATTTATTCCTGTATATTTTCTAATGTAAATTTATGGGGAAATCCCTGGTGTGTTCGTTAATTTTTCTGAGCCTTAAAAATGTGAGAAATATTGTCAGAGGGTTCAGATTTACGTTGTAAATGAATTATACTGCTTAGGGGAGGAAACTATTCCTATAGCGAGATTTAATTTAATAAGAGTAAGCCGGGGAAACTCCTGTGTTAATGGGTAAAAGGATTTCCCTATTTTTGTCAAGTTTGAACACGTGATCGGCCATGCGTAACGGCCATGTAACATGTCAGACGGGTCTGGGCTATTGTTTGTGTTTTACCTGGCAGATTTTTTTAGTAGAAGGAGGGGGGATGAAGAGGCCACGTGGGATAGTGGTATTTTTATGTATTGTTGTGAAAAGAACGAGAGAAAGGGGAGAAGAAGTGAGAATGAAGAGACACGTGTATAGAATTATTTTATGTATCGTATATGTTAGAGGTAAGCGATTTTAGAGTGGGTGTACATGAGTCGCTGTTTCTTTTAATTTCAGCGAGTCACGGCGGAAACAGTGGGGAGCATAATTTTGTCAAATAAAATTATCCACGGCAAAAGACATATCTCAGGGTCAGAGTACTCGAGTATCGTCAGGAGCAAAAGAAAATTACCCTATGGTCTCTGGCAGTGAAGTCCTCTATGCTTCAGCTGGACCGAGGTTTTATTTAACATACAGCCGAGAGCATCGCTATTATAGTCTCTAGCAACGGCAGGCGGCCGGGAGACTAGTTTCATTTTGTACAGCCTGAAATCAAGGCTGTGTTTTTTTTTTCCTCTAACTCCGGAGCGGGTTAAAAAAGGGAAGCTATTCAGCAGCAGAGAAGTTTTGTCTACAGTTAATCAAGTCCCTCATGCTTGATATCCGAACATCGTCATCACCAAAATCAGGAACAGGTGACAGGGTTACCATACCTAGGTCCTGATAGAAATCAAGAGAAGAGCGTAACGGAGATGCCGCATCATCAGCCCTCGAGTGTTAGAGAGACACTGAGATCAAGAGAGAAAGATAGAGAAGGAGGGAGAAAATAGACAGGACCAGTAGGGTCTGTTCAGTATCCATTGGACGGATAGACACTGAGTCTGCGTTCGAAAAACCAAGTCTATTATTTTTAGCATTTCTTGTGGTGTAGTTATCGGCGCCTATCGCCTGACTAGTAAAAAGCTGTGTAGCCGTTCGTTGAGGAAGTGTCACCAGGACTAAGACAGAAATTTATTAGTGTTAGAGAGTGGAGGCTAAAAGTTGACAGCCCCACCAAAGTAGATTTGGTTTAAATCACTAACCATTTTTATTGTTCCTCAGCAGGGTGACAGGAAGAGTGAATGTGATTTGGGGTTTTTTTTTGTTGAGTGTCTCTCAATTTAATTGTTACCTTGGTTTTTCCAGGCCGTGCAACAGTGCACGCTATTGACTGACTTGATGACGTATGATGCCATTTTATGTTTTCTTGTATGTAAATAAATATATACATATATTATTTACTGGATCAGCTTCTATTCTTTACTATACTTACTCTATGTTGTCTGTATAGTGGTGTTTGTGGTCGTAATTATACACCTTATCTCCTTGTGTTTCAAGGCAGTCAGAGGTGGGGAGACTATAGCCATTTTTTTTAGTCACGAAGCGGCAGGGGGAGATTCAAATCCTGGGTCTATCTCTTGAGCCAATAGTCTCACCTGTCCACAGGCATGTTATTTTCCATCTAAATTCTATCTTCTCAGACTTTCTCATACTAGGGTCTTGCTTTCATTCACGCACACTCTATAAACTTAAATCCACTTCGTGACAAGTGGGAGGCAATCGTCCGGTGGATCATTCTGTTGAGATCAATTCTGTGATCTACCTTCATAGATTGTCTCTAGGAAGTTTCTGAGAATAGAATTTCTTTAAATATCCCCTAGACTTGAGCTACTAGAACTGATCCAGTATAAGTTTTTCCACAGGTTGCAGTCTAGTAGCTTTTTGTGGTATTTTTGATTTATATGACTAAGAGGTAATTGATGGCATACCGACATATTTTTCTTTAACTGGAAGGTAATTTCGGGTTTTTGGTGGCTTCCTAACTAAATTTTTTTCAGGTTATTATTCAGACTTAGTGCTAGTCTGAGTTCGGGGTTTTTGAGACAGCGGTTATAGAGGTAGCATTTTATATTACGTAACAGGTTGTTCCTTCTCTTTTCCTTTTTCTGTCATTTTCTGTATTTGTGAACTTACAGCAGTTTACAGGTAAGATGGCGGATATGGCCAAGTTACGAGCTGCCTGGCGAGAGGCTGCTCAGGACATGGGAATGGATAAGGAGGAGACTAAGGCCTACCAGATAAGGGAAAATGATAGGCATATTCAGCGAGAGAAAGAGAAAGAGGACAGGGCTGCCGCTGTCGAAGCAGCGAAGGAGGAAAGGATGGCCGCCGCGGAAGCAGCGGAAAGACAAGCAGAAGCAGCGAAAGAAGAGAGGGCCGCCACCGCAAAAGCAGCGGAGAGGCAGGCCGAGATGGAACTTCGGAAATTGGAAGCACAGGAGAGGGAGAAGGCAGCGGAGAGACAGCATGAACTTGCCCTGCGTTCTCTGGAACTGCAGTACCGAGCTTCGGGAGGCAGTTCGGCTAATGGAGATTCACCCGGAGCAGGAGCGACAGACACCTCAGGAAACGGAGGACCCCGGATGGCCGCCATGAGCTTCCCATTTGACTCGTTCCCTAACGGGAATGAGAAGATTGACGTGTTTTTAGAAAAATTTCAACGGATGGCAAAGGCATACGGGTTGGATGAGAGTCTTTGGTGTCTGAAATTATCGCAATCACTCAAAGGTCATGCGTATGAAGTTTACAACAAGATGCTCATAGATGACCAGAACAACTTTGAGGCACTGCGAAACGCTTTATTACAAAGGTTTCAGTGGACACCCCGGAAATGCAAAACCATGTTCAGGGAGAGCAGACCGGAAAAGGGAGAGAGTTTTGCTCAGTTTGCCGAGCGGGTGAGAAATTACCTTACTCGCTGGAGGGAACTGTCAGGACTGGCGAAAACTTTTGAAGGGTTGGAGGAGTTAGTTCTGTGCGAACAAGTCAAGGCAAACATGTCCCCCGACTTGAGGCGGTATCTGGCGGAGCAGGGAGCCCAGCAACTAGATCAAATTATCGTGTTCGCCGAAAGGTACCAGACAGCACAGGCCGAAGTACTGGGACAGAAACGGAAAAACCCAGACCTGCCAGCCCCAGACAAAGGAGCTTCATCATCGCAGCCGGCTACTTCACCAGCTCATCAGCAACCAGGGCCTTCTCGCAAGGAGCCTCATTCTGGTTATAACTTGCGCCCCCAGCAGCATAACCGAGCACCGACAACAACCTCTCAGGAACCCGCTAGGAACAGGGGAGATAATGAGAGGTATTGTCAGAATTGTAGAACCACTTCCCACTGGACATCCCGGTGCATGAACAAACCCCCAGCTCATCATGCAGCTTGTTTAAGACCGGTGAGATGGACTAAAGGGAATAAATGGGAACCAGTCCAGGCAGAGAAGTTGTTCTCTAACAGTGGACCAGCCGTAGTGAATGGGACAGCCACTACGTGTTTGTTTGACAGCGGGCTTACTTACCCCAGTATCATCGCTCGTCATTTGGTGAAACCAGGGCAGTGGACCGGAGAAATAGTTGAGATTGGTGGCGTTTTGAGAAGAGGTATCTCACAGCGTCTGCCCGTAGCCAATATTGAGGTGAAATGCAAGTTTGTGTCTGGCACCATCAAGGCAGCTGTAATGGCACAGCCAGCACATGATTTCATCCTGGGAAGCCCTTACTTAGTTTTGGGGAACCCAACCACCCCGATCCTTGCTAACGCAAGGGGGCCTACTGCAGGCCAGCAAAGTGAAAGGGGAAAGCCCCAAATTCACGGAGCCCCACGGGAGCTCAAACATCCCTGTCTTACGATGAGGAGGAGAGACGCCTCTAAAGACAGTGGAATGTTATTTACAGAGGCGTATTCGCCTGTCAGCCCTGTTCAGCTTAAGGGTCAAACAGTGGTGACACCTCTTACTTCAGAAGTATCTTCTTTGTCGTCGGGAATTAGGCCCCCGATGGTATTACATCTCTCAAGGGAGGGAAATACTGACAAGAAGGAACATGTGCACGGTTCTTCAGTCAACCGCAAACAGTTACGCCCTGTTACGGCGATGTCTGGCCAAGCCAGTCAGACTGTTTCAAAACACTGGGAGGTCGCACCATCTGGTAATCATTATTTACCACGCGCCGCCAGGAAAATTCGTGGGCGAAGGAAACACATGAGAGGGAGGAGGAAGGGCGACCACTCAGGGCGCAGTCGCCAGGAGAAAACCCCCTGGCGTGACCCTCTCGATCCAGTGTTTGCCAAGATTCTCAAGGATATGGAGATGGGCCTGTATGATAATGCTAATTACGATAGTGATTAGATCAGGATGTAGATCTAGATACGGACCAGTATGAAACCCAGAGATTTCAGTGATTTAGCACGGTTCCCGTACTTGAAAGGGGGGACTTATGTGACGCTACACTGTAATTCTGACTTTTAACAGGCCCGATTCTGTGGTTCTATTTTGAATTTTCACCAGTTTTATTTTCTTCTGATCACGCGATTTTCCGTTGTTTACGGAAATCGCTATTTTCGGGCCCGCTTTTCCACCATTTTATTTCTTCTCATGTGAATATATCGTGTTCGGTACTTTTGGGAAGGTAATTTAAATGGGTTCGTTTTAGGTCGGTAGGTTTATTTTTTCACTCGGCCAGTTTTACTTTCTTCTGATTTTTCGCGATTCCCGTAAATTTCGTTGTTTACGAAAATAATCGCCATTTCCGGCACGCGATATGACGAGGCCGGAAGCACGCGGGGTTTGCGTGGGTTGATAGTATTAATTTTTCTAGCGCTCCCATTGGTCCGGGATTTGCGTAGGAAGGGAAATCCGCGTGGGCGGTTGCTCTTGTATATATTGAGACCGAAAACGGGGATTCGGTCTCTATGAAAAAATAAGTGCCAGCCGTCAGACTACGTAATTTATCGTTCTCCACTGTGGGAAAAACCAGCGATGAATTGGTATGTAAGATTTTATCGTATTATCGTTTTATTCATTAGAGGGTTCTTTGAGAAATTCGCCCTTAGGTAAAGATTAACTTTTCAGTTTTAAAATAAACGATAGCGCCATTAATTACTATTTTTGAAGAACGACGTAATGCAACAGTGTGCTTATTCTTTCTATGATTTTGGCAATAGATAGGAGTGTGTGAAGTTGTGAGAAACACGTGTGCCATATTTGTAGGATGTTATGTAAAACCACCATTTATTCCTGTATATTTTCTAATGTAAATTTATGGGGAAATCCCTGGTGTGTTCGTTAATTTTTCTGAGCCTTAAAAATGTGAGAAATATTGTCAGAGGGTTCAGATTTACGTTGTAAATGAATTATACTGCTTAGGGGAGGAAACTATTCCTATAGCGAGATTTAATTTAATAAGAGTAAGCCGGGGAAACTCCTGTGTTAATGGGTAAAAGGATTTCCCTATTTTTGTCAAGTTTGAACACGTGATCGGCCATGCGTAACGGCCATGTAACATGTCAGACGGGTCTGGGCTATTGTTTGTTTTACCTGGCAGATTTTAGTAGAAGGAGGGGGGATGAAGAGGCCACGTGGGATAGGATAGTGGTATTTTATGTATTGTTGTGAAGAACGAGAGAAAGGGGAGAAGAAGTGAGAATGAAGAGACACGTGTATAGAATTATTTTATGTATCGTATATGTTAGAGATAAGCGATTTTAGAGTGGGTGTACATGAGTCGCTGTTTCTTTTAATTTCAGCGAGTCACGGCGGAAACAGTGGGGAGCATAATTTTGTCAAATAAAATTATCCACGGCAAAAGACATATCTCAGGGTCAGAGTACTCGAGTATCGTCAGGAGCAAAAGAAAATTACCCTATGGTCTCTGGCAGTGAAGTCCCTATGCTTCAGCTGGACCGAGGTTTATTTAACATACAGCCGAGAGCATCGCTATTATAGTCTCTAGCAACGGCAGGTGGCCGGGAGACTAGTTTCATTTTGTACAGCCTGAAATCAAGGCTGTGTTTTTTTTTTTCCTCTAACTCCGGAGCGGGTTAAAAGAGGGAAGCTATTCAGCAGCAGAGAAGTTTTGTCTACAGTTAATCAAGTCCCTCATGCTTGATATCCGAACATCGTCATCACCAAAATCAGGAACAGGTGACAGGGTTACCATACCTAGGTCCTGATAGAAATCAAGAGAAGAGCGTAACGGAGATGCCGCATCATCAGCCCTCGAGTGTTAGAGAGACACTGAGATCAAGAGAGAAAGATAGAGAAGGAGGGAGAAAATAGACAGGACCAGTAGGGTCTGTTCAGTATCCATTGGACGGATAGACACTGAGTCTGCGTTCGAAAAAACCAAGTCTATTATTTTTAGCATTTCTTGTGGTGTAGTTATCGGCGCCTATCGCCTGACTAGTAAAAAGCTGTGTAGCCGTTCGTTGAGGAAGTGTCACCAGGACTAAGACAGAAATTTATTAGTATTAGAGAGTGGAGGCTAAAAGTTGACAGCCCCACCAAAGTAGATTTGGTTTAAATCACTAACCATTTTTATTGTTCCTCAGCAGGGTGACAGGAAGAGTGAATGTGATTTGGGGTTTTTTTGTGTTGAGTGTCTCTCAATTTAATTGTTACCTTGGTTTTTCCAGGCCGTGCAACAGTGCACGCTATTGACTGACTTGATGACGTATGATGCCATTTTATGTTTTCTTGTATGTAAATAAATATATACATATATTATTTACTGGATCAGCTTCTATTCTTTACTATACTTACTCTATGTTGTCTGTATAGTGGTGTTTGTGGTCGTAATTATACACCTTATCTCCTTGTGTTTCAAGGCAGTCAGAGGTGGGGAGACTATAGCCATTTTTTTAGTCACGAAGCGGCAGGGGGAGATTCAAATCCTGGGTCTATCTCTTGAGCCAATAGTCTCACCTGTCCACAGGCATGTTATTTTCCATCTAAATTCTATCTTCTCAGACTTTCTCATACTAGGGTCTTGCTTTCATTCAGGCACACTCTATAAACTTAAAACCACTTCGTGACAGTCTGGTTAGTCTGATTTTTGCGATGAGTAATCTGTACGATTTTGGTATGATATAACTAAGAAAGGCCAAGTCAGAGATCATAATTGTCTTTAAACACGGCTTTCTTTTTGCCTGTTTCTACAACAGATTTCAAAAGTTCTCCTCTACGCAACCAACACACCGGTAGCACATCTGTGTGATAAGGAACTTCTGTGTAATCCGCTTGAATTTCTGCCAAAACAGATCTAAATTGCCAACGGTTAATCTTTATCCTCCGGGGTGGAGAAAGTTAACAGACGTGAAGATATCTTATTTACATTAATTCTAAGAATGTGAGGAGACAATGTTATTAGAACAAGAGAACATATACTCGTAATTAACAATTGAGTTTATTATATTTTTTTCTCAGTTCTGTGACAGTTTCTCAACAGGAAAAACACTCAGTTACCTTATGGGTCGCACAGAACATGCTCGCAGGAGTAGTAGGGGATGCGCAAAACAGGTATCATTCAGGTGGCGCGCAGGTGGCGCGCAGGTGGCGCGCAGGTGGCGCGGCAGGTGGCGCGTGACTTTTATATAGCAAAAACGCCAGGTGGCGCGTGCCTTTTATATAAGCGCATTCAGGAGGCGCAGGATGGCGGACTTGAGATAACAAGAAGACGATATATTTAGACGATATATTTAGATAACAAGAAGACGATAACAAGAAGAGGTTATATTTAGATAACAAGAAGACGATATATTTTCAGGCGTAGATAACAGTTAGACGATAGTTAGACGATATATACATATAATAGGGAGATATATTTAGACAATAGGAAGACAATAGTTAGACGATATTTATAGATAACAGTTATACGAACAGTTAGACGATATATTTAGACATATATTTATATACATATTTTACAATAGGAAGACGAACAGTTGTACGATGTATTTAGACAAACAGTTAGACGATATATTTAGACGATAACAAGAAGACGATATTTATAGATAACAGTTATACGAACAGTTATACGATATATTTAGACATATATTTATATACATATTTTACAACAGTTAGACGATATATTTAGACATACGACAGACGATATAGGTAACAAAAAGCGTTTTAGTTAATATAGTTTTTATTTTGTCAAATACTAAAGGACAACTCTCAATCGCTTGGTAGGTTTCTTCTTCTTCGGTGGTAGATTAGGGACATCGGCCAGGTCTGTGGTGGTGGTCGTAGGAAACCAACTCGGTTCTGGTGATAGTGGACAGCTAGAGTTCATGTATTCGTCAAACAGGTTAGTGGAAGTAGGCTTCTTCTTCGGCGGTAGATTGGTGACATCGGCCAGGTCTGTGGTAGGAAACAAACTCGGTTCTGTTGATATTGGTTGGTAACAGCTGGAATTGATGTACTGATCAAACGTGTTACTGGTACCCGTAGTTGGATAGGTATCCGTGCTTGGTGGCTGTAATCGGTCAAATTCGGCGAGGATTTCGCTCAGTAATGTCAACAAATGGTCAAACTCGGATCGAGTTAACGTAATGCCGTGTTTGGTAGGAAATTTGAGGTAGTATTCTCCAAAATATTTTCGCACGTGAAGTAAAGGTTGACCTCGGTAAACACTTACAGACGCAGCCTTCAGACCACTAGCCAAAGGTTTAAGCATTTCATCGCTTCTCTTGATGTAGACCCAGTTGGTGGGAGCAGTCATTTTCAACGAGATGTATCTGTCGTTATCACTGCGTTAATAAAGTATGAGTGTCTCCAAGTGTTTATATGCAGGAATACCAGTTCAATCTGGTTTTTTTAGGCGTGCCCTAGCTAGGATTTGATTCGTCGAACATCGATCATGTGACCAGACTCGTGTGTTAGCCAGGTCGTGATTCGTCGATGTGGTTGCGTTGGAACAATAACACATGGCTGTATTGGCGTGGAGAGAAACCCGATAGCAAAAAATACATACACCTGTCTATTGACCTCTTCCCTTGTTTATGAAAGCCATCTGGTGGTTCCTCTGACTAATCGAAAAATTAATCGATCGTTGGCGTGTTGTCTAGCCGAAAATGGTAGTAGGACGCGTTGCATAGTACCACCTCGTGTTTTGATCAAGATGAAATAAGTGGCGTAGAGCCCACTAACGTTGGTAACTACATCTTGTAAATGTCTGGGGTTGTAGTTAACAGGTCGAGTAGAGTTTCTGGCTATAAAATTAATCAAGTCCGAGTGTGTGGGTGGTAGGCCGAAAGAATCAAAATATTCAAAAGTGCCAAGTCCGTTATAATATAGAGCGACCCAGTGGTCACCCGGGCGATAGCTAGGATCAGTGTTGATGACGAAAGCAGCCGTCTTGGTCGGATCGATGCGTAGAGGTAATTGGTCACGAGCTAAAACTTTAACGAGCGCAGTTCGATTAACAAATATGTCTGACAGGAGGATGGTGCGTATCTCGTCTGTATTCATTGTCTACGTGGTGTAGTCTGTCAAAACTTGGCGCGATTTTGAGATCTCCAAGATTGAGTCTTGCTCGGCGTAGATGAGGGCCTGTAATGGTTCGGGTGTGACCTCGGCGAATTTAAGTTCTACTGAGACTGGGCCCGACTTGGCCATCTCAAACTGGTCACCGTCTAGTAGACTGGGGGTGAGGTCAAAGGATTATAAGGCGTACCCATGCTTAAAATGTCTATACTAGAGGTCGTTACCGGCGTCTTTAACAACCAGTCCCATAGCTAGATTCGTCGCGAAGAAGGCTCTCACGTACTGGTTGTGTTCATAATCCACGGACAAAGGCTTGCCACTGACTGTTCTGCCGCCCGCGCTGACATTCAAATATATCAGATCAAAGGTAGCGAAATTGAACGGGTTAGACATGTACGAACCGTTAAGAGCGGTCGAAGTGACTAGTCCAATTACGATCCGTGTGGGTGTTTGACTGAGAAACAGATTATCCTGCATGTGCGATAGCATACCTCTAGGGATAGAGAAAGTTTTTAGCACAACTCGTTTCAATGGGTACTTGGCATTACCTCGCACCAAGGCTTTCTCGTGGGCTAGAGAGACAGCGGGGTTTAATTTGGCTTTCCGGACAACCAAGGCCGCATAAGTTATAATAGATTTATAACCAGCGGTGGGGTCGTGTCCCAGCACGTTGAAGGCATCTTTAGACGGGGTGAGTTTTACTTTAACTGTCACACCATTTAACAGGTAACGATCTTGAGCGAAGATATCTGAATGTAAACGACCCATCATATAAATCTCATGAGAACCAGCCGCTATATGTCGACGCAGTCTTAACCCGTTGTTATTGTCACCAATTGTTTCCGTAATAAAATTTGGCGTGTCTTTGTAAAACAGAGCCGATGTCAGATGGCCTCGTTTGGGTTCCTCCCCGTAATTCAACGTGGCTTCCATGTAAGCTCTATAAGGGTAGGTGTTCTCGCTGGGTGTAATCAGCGTATCGTTCAGTGAAACGTCGACTTGGGAGAATAAACTGTGCAGGTAATAGTTGATCGGGGCCACCTCCGCATCAGCGGGTAATGCGCCGCCATTAGCTAACGTGATTTTGGCGCGCACGTGCAGACAAGTATTGAACAAATCTAGATATTCTTCACCGTTTCCCGATATTACAAATTTCACCGGGGCTCCGGGGGCTAAGGCGGCCAATGGATGTATCTCCACAAATTGTCCCTCTTCTACGGCTGTCTGCGTTGGTGGTACGCTAAACAAATCTAGAACACTGTGAAGACACTCGCACGAGTTGGGGTGAATAAGCGCCATCATTCAAATATATCAGAGTACCTCCGCTTCTTCTGGTGAGAATGAGAAGGTCGAGCTCGATTACTGCGTTTTATTCGTTTCGGTTCGCCAGGTGGGGCAGTTCTCGTTTTACTTTTTCTTCTAAGCCCGCTACCTGATTGGTTAGTGGTGAGGTGTTCAACCGCTCCCTGTAATAAACGTTGACCCGACTCCTTGGCTCGTTCACGAAATGCCTCACCAACATTTCTGCCGGCTAACGCATCGCTCGCGACCTGTAGACCGGTCCCAAGCCCTTCTCTGAGTAAAGCTTTGCCTCCAGTTTTTAACCACGGGAGAACCATGCGACCGAGCCCGCCGAAAAAACTACCCAAACCATGTCCTCTTTGACTTCTGCCTCCGATAAACACTGGCATCCCATGGCCAGCTTGGTTGCAGTAAAACTCCTCATACATTTTGGGGTTTCGTCGGATGGGTACGTGTCTCACTATTTTTTTCTATTCAAAATCAAACCGTCTGTGAGTTCGGAAGTGTAGTGTCAACACCGAAGCTCCGCTAGTGAATGGGATAGTCTTACCCTGATCGTTAGTTAAAAGAATTTCCACCGCGTCAAACGAAAAACGGCTCAGGGGTACGTAGTGTGGTTTGTCGTAAATCCTAAAAACAGAAGCAGTAGTCCTATCCAAAATAGGAACAATCCGTAACAAAGGGACAGAGGCATCTCCAACCGGTCTCGCCGCTACGAGATCGCAGTACACGTATACATTTTTCATGTCGCTATCCATTTGTACTTCAGTCTCACCTCGTAGTATTGGGTCGATGTCTGTGGCGTGAGAGGCAGGAAAACTAACATGTGTTTCAACGTCTCGCTAATTCTAACTTCAACCTCCGGATCATACAGATTCAAGGTGGCCTTATTATTGTTGAAATGGAATCTAACTCGGGCTTTTTTATCCACATCCGTGGCTAAAAGCAAACGATTCAACTCGTCGATCAGCGTGTCGGGTGACGTGTATAGACCAGCAGGTAACGTGAGTAGTATAGACTCATCTTCTTTGTTGGGAAAGTAATGTATCCATACATCATCCTCTAGCACGTTAAAATAACTTTTGGGAAATTGAGTCTCAACCAAACCGACCTCGTAACGCGAAGTCAAGTCTATAGTCTGTGGTAATTTGACGAAAAAGTGATCGGCGTTATTGTTTGGGTATATTTTCATCGAGGCATTGCTGGGTAAAGTCACGTAAAAACTCATCCTATCTTAGGGTTAGGTAACATGTAACCCAGACAACTGCTCATTAAAGCGATCTAAAACTTCCCGTCTGGTCCCTCTGCGTTGCTCCGACTCAGATTGAATAACGAGACACCGATGACGATATATATAACGATCATCTGACAGATGAAAACGATCTCTAGTCGCGGGACTAGTTTCCCAAAAAAAAGGCCAGAACGAGGTTCTCGCGGTCTTGGGCGGGGGTGGCCGCAAAACTGGGGTGCTCACGTCTTCTTCAATATCCATCAATCTCGATATGTCGCTTGATGTTTGGCGGAAATCCAGCTGTTGAATGACGAGTTATATCCGAACCATTTGACTAAATATTCTTTTACACCCCTGACACATCGGCGTTCTTCCAAAATGGCCTCGATTCGATAAACTATCTTGTCTCCGACTCGCTGCAGCTCTTCTTGGTAAAAAGAACCTTTCAATTCCTCACCCGAATCATCTTTAAGGACGTATGTGACCGGTCTTGTTTGATTTAGTAGACTGACCGTAAACATCTCTTCTGTCCACGCCGGCGTATAACCCTTTTTAAAAGTTTGTCTGGCTTGGGCGATCCGCACGCGATCACCAGCTTTAAAATAGACTTTTCTACCGACGACTTCAGGGGTCGAATACAACGTATGCCACACCGCTTCTTGATTGTTCGGGGTAACTTCCACCGGCGCCATCTTAATACTCCGGTGATACGAGTAGTTGTAGTTGTGGACCAGTTGTTGTATCACGTCGACGTAGCGAAGACTATTGGTTTTGGTAAAGTAACGCCACGTTTTTTCTTTGATGGTTCGATTAAACCTCTCGACAATAGCTGCTTTGGTATCCTCATTCTCCATAGTGAAGAAATGGACACTTTCGTTTTTAAGAAACTTTAAGAATGTTTTGTTGACGAACTCACTGCCTTTGTCTGTTTGAAAATTTATCGGTTTGCGACTATTAAAAATTGTCTTTACCGCTGCTACTAACGCTGTCCCAGTCTTGTTTTTCAACGGAACAGCCCAAGCGAATTTACTAAACACGTCAATACACGTTACTAGATAGGAAAACCCATCGTTGAATTTTTTTAAACCTCGCAAGTCAATTAAATCAGTCTGGAACTGTTGATCGATACAACCCGCAATGGTCGTACGTCGTTTAAATTTTCTGCGCACCGGTTTGTGTAGGGTGTAGGTGTCCTGATGACCTAACCACTCTTCAATTTTTTTATGACTAAGTTTGGTGGTACGTTGTAAGGGGGCGATTCCGCCATAAGATCCGGGGCGTTTTGGATCGTAGTAATGTTGTTTTAAAATCTTATTCACTTCTTTGGCCATGCTTCCCACTTTGGTGTCTTTTTCCTTCTTCTGAGTGAATAGGACGATGTTTCTCGCAATTTACTGCCAACCACCTTTTTTCGATTAGTGGGTGTGACGGGTGGGGACTGAGGGGTTTTGTCGACGACCTCATCTTTAAGTACAGTAGGTTGTTCGCTGGTTTGTAATGGTGGTGGTTGTTTAATATCTACGAGGCCTAGAGGTACGTGACTGTACTGTTCTAGTCGATTCAAATAACGCTGTAGTGTTTGTTGATAAAGTCTAGCCTTGTCAGTCAGTGGCAGATCTTGTCGATCCAAGACTAGTTGCATTTGAGTATCCAATTCTCCCAAGTTATCTCTTAGAGCATCGGGTGGTCTATAAGGTTTTTGAACCTCTAACAACCGAGGATCCATCAAAATCATTTTCTTAGCCATCTAAAAGAGCCCTCTTAGTACAGTTAGTATTGGAGTTAACAACGCAGTTAAAAATCCTCCAGTTTGTAAAAATTGTTTTCGTCTTTTGAGCGACAATTTTTTCTTGGTAAGCGCTCGTAGGGTGTTTTTGTAACGACGCATACGTCTCTTCTGAGGGGGTGTCAGTGTAACGTTACCTTTTAATACGTTGTGACAACATTCACAGAGTGTTCCTACCAGATCGGGTGATGCTGTTTTCATAATTGTTTTAAACCGAAGGTTCCCACATTGTAGAACAGTGATTCTCAATACATGCTGGAAACAAGGATTCTCACGTTTATTAGCACGAATCTTACGTTCTTGAAAAGGGGTTCTCACAATGTTTGCACGGTTCTTGTTTGAGATATAAAATAACTGGTTGTAAGTGTAATCTATCATTCTTAACTATGGATCCGCGTTGGGTTCATCCGTTCACTTGTTTAATTTCAGGCCCTACTTCTAGTGGAAAGACTGTTTTTGTCAAGCGTTTCTTGACACATATCAAAGATATGGTAACAGCCGTACCAGATGAAATTATATGGTGTTACGGGGAATATCAATCCCTATACAAGTCAATGACTGGAGTTCAGTTTATTGAAGGACTGCCCGATATTGAGCAGTGGACAGGTGATAAGAGACGTTTGGTAATTCTCGATGACCTCATGAACGAAACAGATGAGCGAGTAACTAGATTATTCACAAAATCATCTCATCACCGCAATTTAAGCGTATTTTATCTTGTGCAAAATTTATTTGGCAAGAACAAAGAACACAGAACCATTAGTTTGAATTCTCATTATATAGTGCTTTTCAAAAATCCACGCGATGGGTCGCAGATTGTTAATCTAGCCAAACAGATGTACCCAGGTCAAACTGCTTATATCCAAGAGAGTTTTAAAGACGCGACGTCGACCCCACATGGCTATTTGGTAATCGACCTTCGCCAAGACACACCAGACAATTTGAGACTTCGTTCGCACATCTTCCCAGAGGAACAACAAATTGTTTACGTACACAAGTAACGAGATGGGAGAAAAAGTAAAAAGACATGCTGACATGTTAAAATTTCTAGGTACGGCCAAACCAGAAGTCATTAAGGCTGTTATGAAAACAGCATCACCCGATCTGGTAGGAACACTCTGTGAATGTTGTCACAACGTATTAAAAGGTAACGTTACACTGACACCCCCTCAGAAGAGACGTATGCGTCGTTACAAAAACACCCTACGAGCGCTTACCAAGAAAAAATTGTCGCTCACAAGACGAAAACAATTTTTACAAACTGGAGGATTTTTAACTGCGTTGTTAACTCCAATACTAACTGTACTAAGAGGGCTCTTTTAGATGGCTAAGAAAATGATTTTGATGGATCCTCGGTTGTTAGAGGCTCTAAAACCTTATAGACCACCCGATGCTCTAAGAGATAACTTGAGAGAATTGGATACTCAAATGCAACTAGTCTTGGATCGACAAGATCTGCCACTGACTGACAAGGCTAGACTTTATCAACAAACACTACAGCGTTATTTGAATCGACTAGAACAGTACAGTCACGTACCTTTAGGCCTCGTGGATATTAAACAACCACCACCATTACAAACCAGCGAACAACCTACTGTACTTAAAGATGAGGTCGTCGACAAAACCCCTCAGTCCCCACCAGTCACACCCACTAATAGCAGAAAGGTGGTTGGCAGTAAATTGCGAGAAACATCGTCGTATTCGCTCAGAAGAAGGAAAAAGACACCAAAGTGGGAAGAATGGCCAAAGAAGTGAATAAGATTTTAAAACAACATTACTACGATCTAAAACGCCCCGGATCTTATGGCGGAATCGCCCCCTTACAACGTACCACCAAACTTAGTCGTAAAAAAATTGAAGAGTGGTTAGGTCATCAGGACACCTACACCCTACACAAACCGTTGCGCAGAAAATTTAAACGACGTACGACCATTGCGGGTGGTATCGATCAACAGTTCCAGGCTGATTTAATTGACTTGCGAGGTTTAAAAAGATTCAACGATGGGTTTTCCTATCTAGTAACGTGTATTGACGTGTTTAGTAAATTCGCTTGGGCTGTTCCATTGAAAAACAAGACTGGGACAGCGTTAGTAGCAGCGGTAAAGACAATTTTTAACAGTCGCAAACCGATAAATTTTCAAACAGACAAAGGCAGTGAGTTCGTCAACAAAACATTCTTAAAGTTTCTTAAAAACGAAAGTGTCCATTTCTTCATTACGGAGAATGAGGATACCAAAGCATCTATTGTCGAGAGGTTTAATCGAACCATCAAAGAAAAAACGTGGTGTTACTTTACCAAAACCAACAGTCTTCGCTACGTCGACGTGATACAACAACTGGTCCACAACTACAACTACTCGTATCACCGGAGTATTAAGATGGCGCCGGTGGAAGTTACCCCGAACAATCAAGAAGCGGTGTGGCATACGTTGTATTCGACCCCTGAAGTCGTCGGTAGAAAAGTCTATTTTAAAGCTGGTGATCGCGTGCGGATCGCCCAAGCCAGACAAACTTTTAAAAAGGGTTATACGCCGGCGTGGACAGAAGAGTTGTTTACGGTCAGTCGACTAAATCAAACAAGACCGGTCACATACGTCCTTAAAGATGATTCGGGTGAGAAATTGAAAGGTTCTTTTTACCAAGAAGAGCTGCAGCGAGTCGGAGACAAGATAGTTTATCGAATCGAGGCCATTTTGGAAGAACGCCGATGTGTCAGGGGTGTAAAAGAATATTTAGTCAAATGGTTCGGATATAACTCGTCATTCAACAGCTGGATTTCCGCCAAACATCAAGCGACATATCGAGATTGATGGATATTGAAGAAGACGTGAGCACCCCAGTTTTGCGGCCACCCCCGCCCAAGACCGCGAGAACCTCGTTCTGGCCTTTTTTTTGGGAAACTAGTCCCGCGACTAGAGATCGTTTTCATCTGTCAGATGATCGTTATATATATCGTCATCGGTGTCTCGTTATTCAATCTGAGTCGGAGCAACGCAGAGGGACCAGACGGGAAGTTTTAGATCGCTTTAATGAGAAGTTGTCTGGGTTACATGTTACCTAACCCTAAGATAGGATGAGTTTTTACGTGACTTTACCCAGCAATGCCTCGATGAAAATATACCCAAACAATAACGCCGATCACTTTTTCGTCAAATTACCACAGACTATAGACTTGACTTCGCGTTACGAGGTCGGTTTGGTTGAGACTCAATTTCCCAAAAGTTATTTTAACGTGCTAGAGGATGATGTATGGATACATTACTTTCCCAACAAAGAAGATGAGTCTATACTACTCACGTTACCTGCTGGTCTATACACGTCACCCGACACGCTGATCGACGAGTTGAATCGTTTGCTTTTAGCCACGGATGTGGATAAAAAAGCCCGAGTTAGATTCCATTTCAACAATAATAAGGCCACCTTGAATCTGTATGATCCGGAGGTTGAAGTTAGAATTAGCGAGACGTTGAAACACATGTTAGGTTTTCCTGCCTCTCACGCCACAGACATCGACCCAATACTACGAGGTGAGACTGAAGTACAAATGGATAGCGACATGAAAAATGTATACGTGTACTGCGATCTCGTAGCGGCGAGACCGGTTGGAGATGCCTCTGTCCCTTTGTTACGGATTGTTCCTATTTTGGATAGGACTACTGCTTCTGTTTTTAGGATTTACGACAAACCACACTACGTACCCCTGAGCCGTTTTTCGTTTGACGCGGTGGAAATTCTTTTAACTAACGATCAGGGTAAGACTATCCCATTCACTAGCGGAGCTTCGGTGTTGACACTACACTTCCGAACTCACAGACGGTTTGATTTTGAATAGAAAAAAATAGTGAGACACGTACCCATCCGACGAAACCCCAAAATGTATGAGGAGTTTTACTGCAACCAAGCTGGCCATGGGATGCCAGTGTTTATCGGAGGCAGAAGTCAAAGAGGACATGGTTTGGGTAGTTTTTTCGGCGGGCTCGGTCGCATGGTTCTCCCGTGGTTAAAAACTGGAGGCAAAGCTTTACTCAGAGAAGGGCTTGGGACCGGTCTACAGGTCGCGAGCGATGCGTTAGCCGGCAGAAATGTTGGTGAGGCATTTCGTGAACGAGCCAAGGAGTCGGGTCAACGTTTATTACAGGGAGTGGTTTAACACCTCACCACTAACCAATCAGGTAGCGGGCTTAGAAGAAAAAGAAAAACGAGAGCTGCCCCACCTGGCGAACCGAAACGAATAAAACGCAGTAACCGAGCTCGACCTTCTCATTCTCACCAGAAGAAGCGGAGGTACTCTGATATATTTGAATGATGGCGCTTATTCACCCCAACTCGTGCGAGTGTCTTCACAGTGGTCTAGATTTGTTTAGCGTACCATCAACGCAGACAGCCGTAGAAGAGGGACAATTTGTGGAGATACATCCATTGGCCGCCTTAGCCCCCGGAGCCCCGGTGAAATTTGTAATATCGGGAAACGGTGAAGAATATCTAGATTTGTTCAATACTTGTCTGCACGTGCGCGCCAAAATCACGTTAGCTAATGGCGGCGCATTACCCGCTGATGCGGAGGTGGCCCCGATCAACTATTACCTGCACAGTTTATTCTCCCAAGTCGACGTTTCACTGAACGATACGCTGATTACACCCAGCGAGAACACCTACCCTTATAGAGCTTACATGGAAGCCACGTTGAATTACGGGGAGGAACCCAAACGAGGCCATCTGACATCGGCTCTGTTTTACAAAGACACGCCAAATTTTATTACGGAAACAATTGGTGACAATAACAACGGGTTAAGACTGCGTCGACATATAGCGGCTGGTTCTCATGAGATTTATATGATGGGTCGTTTACATTCAGATATCTTCGCTCAAGATCGTTACCTGTTAAATGGTGTGACAGTTAAAGTAAAACTCACCCCGTCTAAAGATGCCTTCAACGTGCTGGGACACGACCCCACCGCTGGTTATAAATCTATTATAACTTATGCGGCCTTGGTTGTCCGGAAAGCCAAATTAAACCCCGCTGTCTCTCTAGCCCACGAGAAAGCCTTGGTGCGAGGTAATGCCAAGTACCCATTGAAACGAGTTGTGCTAAAAACTTTCTCTATCCCTAGAGGTATGCTATCGCACATGCAGGATAATCTGTTTCTCAGTCAAACACCCACACGGATCGTAATTGGACTAGTCACTTCGACCGCTTTTAACGGTTCGTACATGTCTAACCCGTTCAATTTCGCTACCTTTGATCTGATATATTTGAATGTCAGCGCGGGCGGCAGAACAGTCAGTGGCAAGCCTTTGTCCGTGGATTATGAACACAACCAGTACGTGAGAGCCTTCTTCGCGACGAATCTAGCTATGGGACTGGTTGTTAAAGACGCCGGTAACGACCTCGAGTATAAACATTTTAAGCATGGGTACGCCTTATACGCCTTTGACCTCACCCACAGTCTACTAGACGGTGACCAGTTTGAGATGGCCAAGTCGGGCCCAGTCTCAGTAGAACTTAAATTCGCCGAGGTCACACCCGAACCATTACAGGTCCTCGTCTACGCCGAGCAAGACTCGGTCTTGGAGATCTCGAAATCGCGCCAAGTTTTGACAGACTACACCACGTAGACAATGAATACAGACGAGATACGCACCATCCTCCTGTCAGACATATTTGTTAAACGAACTGGGCTCGTTAAAGTTTTAGCTCGTGACCAATTACCTCTACGCATCGATCCGACCAAGACGGCTGCTTTCGTCATCAACACTGATCCTAGCTATCGCCCGGGTGACCACTGGGTCGCTCTATATTATAACGGACTTGGCACTTTTGAATATTTTGATTCTTTCGGCCTACCACCCACACACTCGGACTTGATTAATTTTATAGCCAGAAACTCTACTCGACCTGTTAACTACAACCCCAGACATTTACAAGATGTAGTTACCAACGTTTGTGGGCTCTACGCCATTTATTTCATCTTGATCAAAACACGAGGTGGTACTATGCAACGCGTCCTACAACCATTTTCGGCTAGACAACACGCCAACGATCGATTAATTTTTCGATTAGTCAGAGGAACCACCAGATGGCTTTCATAAACAAGGGAAGAGGTCAATAGACAGGTGTATGTATTTTTTGCTATCGGGTTCCTCTCCACGCCAATACAGCCATGTGTCATTGTTCCCACGCAACCACATCGACGAATCACGACCTAACTAACACACGAGTCTGGTCATACGATCGATGTTCGACGAATCAAATCCTAGCTAGGGCACGCCTAAAAAAACCAGATTGAACTGGTATTCCTGCATATAAAATCGTCTAACTGTTTGTCTACAAGCGATTGAAGTTGTCCCTTGTATTAATTTGACTCTTTTTTGTCGTCTGTCCTGTTGTAAAATATGTATAAAAATATATGTCTTATACATACATCGTACAACTGTTCGTCTTCCTATTGTAAAATATGTATATAAATATATGTCTAAATATATCGTCTAACTGTTCGTATAACTGTTATCTATAAATATCGTCTAACTATCGTCTTCCTATTGTCTAAATATATCTCCCTATTATATGTATATATCGTCTAACTATCGTCTAACTGTTATCTACGCCTGAAAATTTATCGTCTTCTTGTTATCTAAATATATCCTCTTCTTGTTATCGTCTTCTTGTTATCTAAATATATCGTCTAAATATGTCGTCTAAATATATCTCAAGTCCGCCATCTTGCGCCTCCTGAATGCGCTTATATAAAAGGCACGCGCCACCTGGCGTTTTTGCTATATAAAAGTCACGCGCCACCTGCCGCGCCACCTGCGCGCCACCTGAATGATACCTGTTTTGCGCATCCCCTACTACTCGCAGGTCCTTGATTGTTCACCCCTTGTTTAGAGTTATTAGAAGTAAAAAGCTACAGGACACAGCTAGGAGAGACTTAAGTACAAATGGGACGATTTATTTCGTATCAGTTTTGTGACACCATTTCAGATTGATTTTGCGAACTATCTTCATTCTTGTCTTCATTAAAATAAATAACAAAAACAAGTGTTTAAGTATAAATATTTGCTTCGACACCCATTAAAATTCTGGAAATATTATTTCAGACATTTGTAAATTTAAAGGCAAATTAAATGGCTGAATCACTCATATTACTCTCATACTTTTAATGCGCTTTCACGTGTGTCGTTATACAACAGCCGGTTTGTTTTCCTACGTAACATTGATAAGACTTTGTGTATGAGCACTTGTGAATGTGATTAATTGTTCCTTTTATAATTAATTCTGTGTTCTTGCTGGTTAAGTTATTATTTAGTTTCTACGTGTTTCCTGTGTTTATAAATGTTTATGTTTTACTTTGGTTTTTTATTTTTATTTATGTTCGTGTTATGCTATTGTCTCTTTCTCATGTGTGAAAGTGTTTTATATTAGTGTTTCTGTATATGTTGACTTAAAGTATATTGACATTATATTTGCGTAGAAGTTTTGTTACTGCGTATTGTATTTTAGTTCAGATTATGCATGAATCTACTAAATATATCATAAATGACTGCATGTCGTAGATTTTCAATAGGGGAATTAAGACATAGTTTGGTCCCTTCTGAGTAGAACTAGACAGGTGGTGACTCAGTGAGAGATAAGATAAGAAATAGATTTTCACGAGTGAAATGGTGGAAAAATAGGTAGAACCAGCCCCTGGACTCGAGAAGATCCTCTCGGTCAGCCTATCTCTACAACAGAACTTTGTTAGTCAGACAGTATACCTACATATATATTAATATATATATATATATCAACCACTCACATACACACACACATAAGTGACGACAGTTAGACGCACAGACGTGAAAAATTATATTTATGGAATATGGTTATTTTGGGACGAGCTGACCAACACATGTAAATAAAGTTTTTATGTAAATGTTATTTACTATAAAGAAACTCTCTACAACAGCAATATTATGAATATCAATCAAATACAAATAAACATAGTTTAATGAAATTAATAAAGAAATAGACTTATAGGTGTAATCCTTCCTCCCTCTGTTGAGACAAGATCCCGTTAGAAGAAAGTTATTAACCCCCAAAGAGTCAAAGATTTATACGCTATGGTCAAGGATTTCCCTCTACAGTAAAGAACAGAGTTTACACGTTAATCTATTCTGAAAGGAACAGTATTAGCAAAACTTACTAAAAGAAATAAACAACGTGAGTACATGGATTCTACAAGATATATATATATATGGGAATTAGTCATTCATCCTTCCTCTCTTCTCAGACAACCGTGGCCACGTGCATTCGTTCTTACCTAATACTTGGTTTGCACCTTCTGGAACAATCTTTAGGACACACGCACACAGCAAATCCAGTGTTATTTTGGCAAAGAAAACCCCAGCTCCTCAAAGACAGATTAAATCCACTTCTCCGAGGAACGTTCACTTTTTTACTTTTATTTAGGATTACTGTTTATGTCACATTAATTAGACCAGGTAAGAAATTTAACAGTGCTCACTGTGTCAATAGCTCGAGATTTCCAGTACAAAGGAATGTCAGGTCGGTAACTTCTCTCAGTATAAAAATGCCTTGTCACACCACAAATGGTCGATAGTCGGAAAATGTCACAAGTTTGATTATGTCAAATGTTTGATCTTGTTGCCACCACGGGCTGAATGTATTTGAAAAAAATGGGGAAAAATATCTGGATCTATAGGCCCAGTTACACAATTTATTCTTAATGTTCTTTGGGTTGGTACTCTGTCTCTTTCTGGGTGTAAACACAAATCCAGACAGGTTCACCTTTGAAGACCCAGATACTAAGTAAAAATGTTCTTTTGTATCGTTATTCTCAGATTTATATGGAAGCCGCTGGTAGATTTTGGGTTTGACCCAATACTGTTTAAAGGAGAAAAAAATACAAATACTTAACCATAATATAGTATTCTCAATCCTATTCTTAACCCGCGTAAAATATAATATATTCATACACTCATATATTTAACTATAAATAGAACTACACGTGTATCTCATATTGAATCGTTTAATAAAAGTCTCCGTAAAATAAGCGCTAGTCATTTTAATTTTTAATCATCATGAATTAGAAATCTAAAACGAAAAATACTTTACAACTACATTAGCTTGTACATTAATTTCGTTGATTTTGAAAAGATTAGCTGCAGAAAGAGAAGAGAAGAGATTAGCTGCAGAGAGGGAAGCAGAAAAGGAGGAGAAAAGATTACAAAGGGAACATGAATTACGACTAAGGGAGTTTGAGTTTCAAGGCCATGCTCCTGAAAATGGTGCCAGTCCCTTTGCCTCTGATGCTACGGTTACTCAGGGAGCCTCAACCTCAGCTATGAACTTTCATTTAGATCATTTTGTTGAGAAAGACGATGATATTGAGAGCTATATAAATAGATATGAACTATTAGCTACCACGTATGGGTTAGAGAGAGAAAGGTGGAGCTTAAAGTTATCTCAGGGACTTCGTGGGGCAGCTTATGAAGTTTTTGCAAAAATGAGCAGAGGTGATCAGGAAAATTATGATATGCTAAAGCAGGCTCTTTTGTTAAGATATGAAAAGAATGCTGAATTTTATAGGAAAAAATTTAGGAATGCTAAACTACTGTCAGGTGAAACCTATCACCAGTTCTCTGCACGAATAGAGACATACTTGGAGAAATGGACTTCTCTGGGGAAAACCCAAGATCTTAAGGAAATGGTCCTTATAGAGCAATTAAGAGAGTCCATGGCTCCAGACCTGAGAAAGTTTCTCATGGAACAAGGTGCAGAGAAGCTGGGTGAGTTGCTAAATGTTGCTGAAAGGTATCAAGCAGCTCAAGCAGAGGTAACAGGTAATAAAAAGAAACAAGTGGATAACTTTAGGGCACCACAGAACTTTAATAAATTTGATCCTAGGGATCAACACAAAGGTAAGCACCAATTTGATAGGCCACGGTATGAAAATAAAAATAAATTCCCACAATTCGATGAAAGGAAATATGATGAAAGAAAATCTTTCAACCAAGGAAAAAGGTGGTGTAAGAATTGTCAGATGGACAATCATGACACTGACCGTTGCAGAAGGAAACCTGTGTATATGGCAACCCTGCAGGTCAGGTCGACCTCAAGACAGGAGGAGGATATTATGTTAGATACCACTCCAGAAGAGATGAGGAAGGCACAGGCTGGGGATAAAACACTCAAGCCTTGTTTCAGGAAATTGTCAACTTGTCATACAACTCCAGGCAAGGGAGATTTTTACATGAAAAACAAGTTGATGTATAGGAAGACTGGAGCTAGATCCAAAGGTCACGGACAGCTGGTTCTTCCAAAAAGATATAGGGCAGACTTAATAAGGAGCCTACATGTGAAACCAGATGGGGACCATGAGAAGATAGGTACCATCATTCAAAAGGTGGCTCACAATTATTATTGGCCCAAAGCAAGATGGGACATTGAGAATTTTGTAGAAAGGTGTAGCATAGCACATGAGGGAACACCCACAAGTGGGAACATGGATCAGGACCTGGACACGCCACGGGGCAAAATTAGGCCTGATAATAAAAAGAAATATAGATTTGATAAAGTGGACCAAATGGAATGGGAAGCCCCTTTTCACGGACAAGCTTCACTTAACTGTTTTACAATGGCCACTATGCGGAGAGTGCAAAAAGATGTCTTACCCCAGGATAAGCCGAAAAATCCCTCAATCGGACTTAAACAAACTGGAGGAAGAGGATGTAGAGAGGAAATCTCTCATCAAGAATTTTAAGTGGGGAGAAAGCCCCAAAAGAAAAATTGGTAGCGGTCGTTTTGTGAATGATAATTCTGGGAGGAAAAATCATCACTATAAAGCTTCGAGTGGAAGAGACCATACCGGTGCATGGACAAATAGGTCCACACAATTAAAGGTCCATATGTAGCTTTGTTAAGAACGTGGACTGATGAAAAGGCAGAGGAAAACATTACATCTTCATACCAATATGTGAATGAGCTGACCACTCGATTAAAAACTGGCTGGAAACTTGCCAATGAAAATTTGAAACAAGCCAGGAAGAAACATGCTGCCTATTATAACAGGAAGGCGAAGGACAGAAATTTGGCTGTGGGAGAGAAAGTACTGCTTCTTTTGCCTGGGAGTCAGAATAAGTTACAAATTGGATGGCAGGGTCCATATACAGTTTTAGAGAAGGTGTCTAGAACAAATTATAAGATAGATAAGAAGGGGAAAGAAAAAATCTATCATGTGAATCTCCTGAAGAAATATTTGGAAAGAGAACATCAGGAAGAGACACACTTGTTGACCTTGTCCATCGCCATGGAGATGAAAAAGGAACCACTTTCATCATTTGAGTATCCATTACACCCCTGTGAGACAGCAGCACAGGTGAAAATCAGTACACATTTAACGAAAACTCAGAAAGAGAGAGTGCAACAGGTTCTAAATAATCATGCAGAGGTGTTAACAGACCGACCAGGGCATACAAACCTATTGGAATATGATATGAAACTAATAGACTCCACACCTGTCTGTATGAAACCATATTCGATTCCGTTTGCTAAGGAGAAAGCTTTGAAGGAAGAGATAGACTATCTATTGAAGGAAGGAATTATTTCGCACAGTGAGTCTTCGTATAGTTCCGGTGTTGTACTCTTACGGAAGCCCTCTGGAGAACATAGACTCTGTATAGATTACAGGAGACTGAATGCTATTACAGAAGGACAGGTGGATCCATTGCCGGATACAAATCAGCTGTTTGCCAGGCTAAATAACGCTAAATATTTCTCAAAAGTGGATCTGAGTAAAGGATACTATCAGATTCCAGTAAAGCCTGAGGTTAGACCATACCTAGCTTTTAGTACCTCAGAAGGACACTATGAGTTTAATAGATTGCCATTTGGATTGAAGAATGCGCCTAGTGTCTTCTCTAGAATGATGAGAAAATTATTGGATCCTCGGAATAATCCCTGTATAACAAATTTTATGGATGATATCCTTATAGCAACAGAAACATTTGAGGAACACATTGACTCTCTGAACATGCTGTTTGATCGACTTAGGGAGGCAAGTTTAACAGCCCGACCAACCAAATGTTGCGTTGGATGTAAAGAATTGGAATTTTTGGGACACACAGTTTATCAGGGAAACATGACCCCTGACCCAAAGAATTTAGAGAAACTACAGAAAGCCCCGAGACCACAAACCAAGAAGGACGTGAGATCCTTTGTCTCATTATGTGGTTTCTACCAGAAGTATATCAAAAACTTTAATTCCATATGTGCACCGTTAACTGAATTGACACGTAAAGGACATCCAGATCGCATTACATGGACACCACAATGTGAAATGACTTACCAAGAATTGAAGGAAAAGCTCACAAGTAAACCCATTTTGAAATTACCTGACTTAAGTCAAGAATTCATAGTAAGGACGGATGCAAGTAATATTGGGTTAGGTGCAACTCTACTACAGAAATCAGATGCATTGGATGGGGAATGAAGCCCAGTGGCATATGCTAGCAGAAAGTTGAATAAAGCTGAAATCAACTACTCAACTAGCGAAAAAGAATGTCTTGCAGTAATATGGGCGATAAAGAAATTCAATATTTATCTATATGGGAAGGCATTTAAGTTGCAAACAGACCACAAACCTTTATCGTTTCTAGCACAGGCTAAGCATGAGAACTCTAGGTTACTCCGATGGTCTTTACTTCTGGCTCCATATAATTTTAGCATTGAGTATATATCTGGAAAAACCAATTTGGGAGCGGATTTTTTAAGCCGCCATCCGTGTGATGAGAATCACCGTAAACCCCAGAAATAATAATAAATTTCTCTATGTGAATATAGAATAAAGGACTGACATATAATGTCTGTTTTAAGAGGGGAGGTGTCGTGGAATATTCTAATCCACATATATAAATTATCAAGTAAATATAAAGCCTAATAAATACATATAATAAATAAAGGAAGAAGAATGGTAAAGAACAGTGCTGTCACAATGACTGTACTCGAAATCCCCTTGTTTTCTACTGCGTATGCAAATTGTAACGTTTCACGTTGATATTAAAGGCCTTCTGCAACATACACGCGTTTCCCAAACACACAATAAAATGTGCTGCCTTTCTAAGAAAAACCTTGAAATATGCAAGTTGACCTAAATTTTAAATTCCATTCATGTCTTTTTCTACACTATGTTACCAAGATCAAAAGACAGATGGACAAAAGGATAGCGAGAAGGGAGAGGCAGAAAGCCGAACACTAAACACGCTTCGCGCGATACACAAATGCTGCCATCACGCGTGTAAGACTACATGCACTAACTTTTTTTTCAGACGGACAGTGATAAATACATTACCCATCCCAGAGTTAGGTTTATAAATCCTGAAAAACTCTTATTAGAAAAGATAACATTAGATGGGTTTACGGTTGAAAACATAACAGTACCCAGACAGCACATCTTCGAAACAGGAGGTAGAAAATACATATTTTGAACGCAGCCACGTAGCTCTTTTAAATTTGGATATTTGGGTTCCTTAGGGCTTGCTGACCAAGAATATGTAAAACGTTACGCAAATAGTCCAGGAATTAATAAATTATACCCAAAATAAAATAGTGGGGATGCCTGACAGCATGGAATCATTTCTGCTCATAAAATTTTTTTATAACGTGTTTGAAAAAAATCTTACGTTACAGAATTAGCCTACCATGTAAACTCCAAATTGATTGGAGCGCAACAAATGAAAGACTAACCACGATTGGTCGGGCTATAAATACTATCTTTCGTTGTTAGGGGAGACGTGAAAAGGTAACATTTTTTCAAACACTTGTCGAAACGTGGCCTCATTGGCTAGACTCGCTGATATACTCACTTAGGAGCGTTAGTTCGAGACCACTAGTGCAAATAATCTTGATAAAGCAACAGTGCGTTGAAGCCAGCTCATATTTGTGTTAAATAAAAGCCTGGAACATAAGCAGATGGGAATTTGTGCCAGTAATTGTGCCAGAATTCATTGCTAATCAATGTATCTGTGTTTATTTCCATGAAATTGTGGGACCGTGGTCTTGATGGTATTGAGCAGCACCTGGTCAGAGCTTTGCTGAATCCAGAGTCGGACAGCATACTCCTTGGTCCATTTAGCTATCAGTGAGGTGTCTCCAGAGCCCAGAGGAGAATTCGAGCAGAGGAGTCCTTCCCTGCCGCCATCACGCAAGATAAGCTGATTTGGCCAGCTGAGCTCAACATTATGTCCCCTCATCTTGAAAGGACTTTGTAAAAATAACATTCAGAGGGGAATTTAATTGTCTTAATATCAGGAACTGAGAACATCTCCAATACTAGTCCCAAAAGACAAACTATTGAAGTCATGATGACAAATACCAACAGAGCTTGAACAAAACAAAACCAGTATTACCTCATATTACCACTACACAACTGACACACATAGGATATTTTAATAATATATGTCACTACAATATTCATATTGATAAAGTCTGTACATATACTTGTAATTAAAATTGATTGTGATTCCTGGTTCCTTTGTATTTGAATCAGGACACATATACCTTTATGATAACAATGAATACATATTGTTATTTGAAAAGTTATCAGTGACTCCTTAAGATATTCTCATAGAGTGTTATATGTATGTGAGTGTCACAGTGTTGTCAAGAGTAGTGGATTAAATTAAATTGTTTATCTGTCTGTTGTTGTGACTTACACTTCATCATACACATACCCTAGACACATAACGTAGTCATCACACTATTCCAGAATAATTCTGACTGAGATATATAGATATGTGGTAGCAAGTAAGGTTATCTATAATACACTACTCTTAATAGATATAGATACCTTCACAGCTGATCTCAGTCAGTACACTAAGTCCCCTATAAATATTTATAACATCCCACTTCACCACACCAGGTAAAACCAAACACTTTTTGCTGAACTTTTTTTGCTAAACCTAGATGGGAGACCTATTATCGTACATCTAGGATTGTTGATGACAGATGAAGATGTCGTGTTATTTAGCAGCACTAGATCACTTGATGTAACCAGCCTTATTGATCGCAGATATGTATAGAAGCCCAATGAGGACATTTACGTATGTATATTGAAGTAATTCTGCTTCATAATTTCTCATCCTGGGTGAGCGAAGCTCACGGAGGAGAGCCATTTTGGATTCCCGCCATTGGAAGCGGATCATTGTCGGAGAACATAAAAGGTCTTATTATCTGATGATGGTACAGAGATCTACATATTATGAAAACCCACTACTGTGGTTTAACATTGTTGCTATAAACATTTGATGAATGTACGGCTTAAGAAACTTAGCCAAGAGAAGGTTCTGTCAGTGAACCATTGTTGATGTTTATGTATCCACCTTTACTGACGCGATTAGTCAGTTGAAGCATGAGACGATAGACAACCAGAGTATTGAGTGCTTGTCTACTATCGTTCCATTATATTTGCCACTGCATGAATGTACATCTGATATTGTTACCCATTTTCAAGTATACGATGATTTTTGTGCCAACCTGTTCAAGTGACTGTACTCGTGATGTCGAAGTGTACGTCCATTATTAAATGTAAGAAACGACGCCAGTAGACTGCCCTTTATTGACTTCTGCTTATGATTGAGTGAGTGACTTGTCAACTCAACAGAACTATACACACATTCGCGTCCTTTACATCTACATTCTCACTCGATGTCAGCGCTGTGTCGGAACGAGTTGACCATCCATCTACGTGTCCAGTATGACCTTATGAAAGCAGTAACATCACACATCACAACAAAACGTCCTATCAATGTGATGGCCTCAAAAGTACTCATATCAATGTGGTAGGCCAGATTTCTGGGTCTAACCTGCACAGTGGACATTGCCAGAAGTCAGCTACTGATACCAGATCGTTTCTTGTGGCCGCATACGACACACATACACACCAGCAATACACGTTTACAGTCGATGTCAGCTAGTCGGCAGTTTTGTTACGTGACCTGACCTGTCAAAGCAGAGGCAGTAACTAGGTCAGCGCTTGTTGACATTTGTGTTAGAACAGACACCAGGGCACAGCAGGGTATTAACTGTGTTAGCGAGAAGTGCATATATTTCAACGGTGGATCTTCTGGTGTTCTGCTCTACATTGAACATTGTAATAGTTTAGGTCAGAATTAATTATTTATTAAAGTGGCAGTTTATTCTCTAATAATCAGAAACTGTGCCATTCTAGAATAACATGTGAGCCTTCTTTGCAACACATTCCATTACATTACATTACATTATATGAAATATATATATTTATGTTTAAGTGTTACATGTTATAGTGTTGTGTATATGTCTGTGGGCGGTTGGGTAAGGTGGCTAATATAAGATTTCCCACGTCATAGAGGGCTTATATTAGTGTTCTATAGGCGCGAATTTTCTTAATTGAAAATTTGCTAGCGACAATTTGTTGCTATTTTTGTTAGTTGTGACGACGTGTTTTTTTCCGTTGTTTTTGTAATATTTTCCTGTTCTTTAGTTTTGTTTTGATTTGTTTGTATTTGTAGGTCTCATCTTTCCTGTCATTTAGTTCTATACAACTTTATATTTATACACTGTGATGTCATTTGTGTTGTTTATTTCCTCGCGGTTGTCATCACAGGTTCTGTGATTATTTTCTTCAGTTTTCCTATTTAACTTATTTGATTTCTGCGAATGTTTCCATGTTGTCTTTCTTGGTTGTCCTTTGTTTATGTTGTTGGTTGACATATGCTATAAGGTATATTTGATCATACACTACTAGCTGTGTAGTGCACTTGTGGTATAGAATAAACTGGTAGTTCATTACTATTAGTATTATTATTTTACAATTGAGTATACAAGACCTTATTAAAGGCTTGTCTCCCACAGAGATTGGGATAAAGGGAGCTGATTATTCAAGTTTATTAAAACTTGCTCTCATTTACGGTGGAATAAATTTCATTGACTTTTTCAGGTAACTAGTCACATATTGTTAAGCATTATGTCGACTCTAGATTACTTTATTGAGATAGGGAAATCCCTAGGCAAGTCTGGTAAAGAATTGGAAGAATACTCGACTATTCAATGGGCCATGGCATTGAAGTCAGAAGAAAAGAAACAAAAAGAGGAAAATAAATTGAAAGCAGAAGCTGAACAAAAGAAAATAGATGCCGAGAATTTAAGGTTGCAAATTCAAGCGGAGGAAAGAAAACTTCAAGCAGAGGAAAGAAAACTTCAAGCGGAGGAAAGAAGACTTGAGGCTGAAGAAAAAAGATTACAAAGAGAAGCTGAGGCTGAAGAAAAAAGATTACAGACAGAATCTGAAAATAAAAGATTAGAAGCTGAGGCTGAAGAAAAAAGATTACAAAGAGAAGCTGAAGCCGAGGAGAGAAAGGCAAAAAGGGATCATGAGGAAAAACTGTTAGCATTTGAGTTAGAAAAATTGAAATTGACAAACATGAGTAATGTTAATCAGTCCTCTAGTGGTAATGGTAAACCCTTTACGTACAAGGTCAAGGTACCAGCGTTCAATCCTTCCAGTGATGACATAACATTCTGGCTGGATAGATTTGAACGCTCTTGTCGAGCTCATAATGTGGATAAATCACAATATGCAAACCAGTTATCAGAAAATTTGAAAGGTGATTCTCTGACTAGTTTAAGTTTGGTTGAAGAGACTGACAAAGATAATTATGATGTTATCAGAGCAGCTTTATTGAAAAAATATCAATTAACAGAGGAAGGTTACCGTCTTTTGTTTAAGAGAATGGTACCTGAAACAGGGGTAGAATTCTCAGAATTTATTGCAAGGACACGTCTTACATTTAATCGTTGGATTGAGCTGTCCAAAACAGAAAAGACATATGAAGCCCTTATGGACTTGTTGCTCAGGGACAAGATTATGTCAAGTGTAAATAAACCATTCCTTGAATTCCTACATGAGCGTAAACCCAAGACACTAAAAGAAATGGAACAATATTGTACCCAATACGTCACTGCACATCCGGACGTAGCTATTAGCAACGCTAAGGTTAAGGAAAGTATGCCAGTTGCTTCAGCAACACCATACAACCCTAATTACTCACACAAATTTCAAGGACCACAAAATAGGTTTGATAAAAAGAGTAACTCGAATAATTATCAAAATCAAGGTAATCAATCATTTCAAGGTTCTTCTTCGAAGAACTGGAGACGAGCTGACAGCCCTCGATACAGGGGTTGCCACAATTATAGGAATTTCCGCAGAGGAAGTCATTATAGGAGCTATCCAAGTCATCCGTCATGGAGACAACAAGACCATAATTACAGAGATACTCGTTATAATGAACATAATGATTGTAACCATGAGAACTATGACTCAAACCCAAATAGGGGTTACAATAGAGGAGACAATAATAATTGGAGAGGCAATAATAAGCGAGGTAGATCGCAACACAAGGGACATAAATCACATTATCAGGCAAACTCTGCGCAGCAAGAGTCACCTGAAGCCTGTGATCAGACTAATGATAATAAAAACTCTAATAATATGGCTTGTTCTGCGTTTGATTTTGGGAGAGCATCTCAATGCCCCCAATGCAAAACATTATTTGAGCCAACTACGGTGTCTACTTTAAGTTGTGGTCACTCTCTTCCTGCTCTTCCTGCATCAGTCGCGCATGATGGAAGAGGATCTCTTGTCTTACATAAAGGTCTAGTAAATGATAGCCCAGTCTCTATTCTTTTTTATTCTGGATGCACCACCATTGGTGTTAGACAGTCACTCGTAGATCCTTCCCTTGCCACAGGCAAAGTAGTCAAATGTGTAACATTTGGTGGCACCTTAGAGAAGTACTCTACTGCTATCATCAATATTGCTACTCCTTTATTTACGGGAGATGTGCACGCATGTCTTCTGCCGAATCCGATCGCTGATCTCATCATTGGTCGTATTCACGAAGTCAAAGAATGCACTCTGCAACAAATTGCTGCTTGGGAAGAACAAAATATGCAAACTGCTAATGCAGTAGTCACAAGAGCACAAGCTCTCAATATGCCTCAAACTTCATCTACTGAAGATACTGAAGTGCATAAGGAAGATGATCCCTTGGTAATTTCTCGTGACTCATTTATAAAACAGCAAGAAGATGATCCCACTCTAAAGAAATTCTTCACTCTTGCAACAAAAGGTGATCCAGATAAAGATACAAATCGAAAATCTTGGATTACAATGAAGAATGGCGTACTTGTGCGTATGGTCCAAGACTCTACTACGTCAATGCATTCTCAGATTCTTGTTCCCAAGAATTTGAGAGTTAAAGTTTTACAGCACGCTCATGACTCTCAGTGTGCTGGACATATGGGTTTTTCCCGTACTAAGTCAAGAGTTCTTGCAGCTTTCTTTTGGCCTTTCGTAAACAAAGACACACGGATTTATTGCCGATCTTGTAAGGTATGTCAAGACGTCAAATCCAAAGGACCACGCCATGCTGCACCTATTCAGGCTGCAGATATTCCTATTCGGCCGTTTCAGAAAATGGCAATGGACATTATTGGTCCCAGTTACATTCGTACGCATGATGCGTCGAATCCAATCTCATCGGTCAGAAGTCATTGCGTACTTAGACGACATCTGTCTTTTCAGTGATACTTGGGAAGATCACTATTTGGGATTAGGTGAATTACTGTCTACCTTACGCGAGCATAAGTTGACAGCAAAACCCTCTAAAGCATGTATTGGTTTTAGCGAAATTTCTTTCCTAGGTCACCGTGTCGGTCATGGTTTCCTAAAGACAGAGGACCATAATACCAGTAAAATACTTAACATTTCTATTCCTAAGACTAAAAAGCAAGTGAGAAATTTATTCGGTCTTATACAATTTTATGGACGATTCATTCAGAATCTATCCTCTATAATGGCACCGCTTTCTTCGTTACTAAAGAAAGGGTCCCCTAATTTGGTCCACTGGTCTCAGGAATGCCAATCCTCTTTGGATAAGATTAAAAATTTGTTTTCAACTCCACCTATTTTAGTGTTACCTACTACAGATAAGACATTTGTTCTTCGTAGTGACGCTTCATCCACTGGGATTGGAGCGGCACTAATGCAAGAGTACTCTGAAACTCAGCATCCTGTAATGTATATCTCACGAAAACTTAATGCGGCAGAGAGGAATTACTCGGTTTTAGACCGTGAACTTTTGGCGATGGTTTGGTCAATTCTCGAACTTTAAAGATTCCTTCTTGGCGCGCATTTTATAGTGGAAACTGACCAGAAAGCTCTTACGGCTATTCAAAGTAAAAACTTGAAGAGCTTGAGATCAACTCGATACGCCATTGCTCTTCAACCTTTTCATTTCTCGGTGCGAGCTATCCGTGGTTCAGAAAATGTGATGGCAGACATTCTGTCTAGATGCCCACATGATTCCACCTAACTGTTAAATCTTGGACTTTTTAATGTGTCTAACTTTACAACAGTTATTTTTTCTATATCAAAATATGTACACATTTGTAATATATGATATGGTGATTGTATAAACACTATGCGGGTCACTAATGTATATTCACCGCTACTCGTTTGATGATTTTTCTTTTGTCAATCATGAACTTATGGTACTTAATATGAAATTGTAATTGAAATTATTGTATGCATTGTGTCATTGCCAGTATTGTAGTATGCGTTGGTGACACCTCCCTGGAAATGTTTATACTTAGAGAAATAGTTTCTCTGAGATGTTGAGATATATTCTCACCGGTCGATCTATACTTCGACTTTAATTTGGCGTTATAAATTGCTGATATTCCTCATCTGCGCATTATACATGCGTCGTGAGCCTATTGTATGTTGCTCTCAGATGAAAAAAAAATGATTTTCATTTGCGCACATATTCTTTTGTGTGACGCACAGATTACTGTTGGTAGGCATACAAGTGTAAGGTATGACTATTCGTCTGATGAAAAAATATTTATTTGAGAATCAATGATTCTCAGTCTAAGGGACGGAGCCCTGATTGTTCGATGTTGTATTCGGTTCTGTGGGTTATCTGTTCTTGTGTCACAATCTGGCGGATGAATACTGGATTTGCGTCATTTTTCGTCTGTTGTGGCCAGAGACAGATTCGTCTTGCTTAAAATGTTTATGGCCCGAATTTCTATTTATTCCTTGACTATTTAAGGTGATTCGGTCTTATACCTTTGTATCTTTGTATTTCTATGCCGGACTATTTTGTGAGCTGATCTCTGGGGTGAGAGGTTTTTCTGCGCATGCGTCGATTTTGTGTGTGGACAGAGAAGGCTGTCATGTCGTCGCTGCTATGGGCTGGTCGATTAGAAAGTTTGATAGATTGATCTCTGTGATTTATTCGAGGAAGGAGATTGTTTCTCTGTATGACTGTATTATCAGAGATTCTCCTAATGTCCATTATTAACGCATAGGAATGGCGTGCGTTATTCGCTTGTGTGTGTTTTCCTGAAGCCAGGTAAAACCAAACACTTTTTGCTGAACTTTTTTTGCTAAACCTAGATGGGAGACGTATTATCGTACATCTAGGATTGTTGATGACAGATGAAGATGTCGTGTTATTTAGCAGCACTAGATCACTTGATGTAACCAGCCTCATTGATTGCAGATATGTATAGAAGCCCAATGAGGACATTTACGTATGTATATTGAAGTAATTCTGCTTCATAATTTCTCATCCTGGGTGATCGAAGCTCACGGAGGAGAGCCATTTTGGATTCCCGCCATTGGAAGCGGATCATTGTCGGAGAACATAAAAGGTCTTATTATCTGATGATGGTACAGAGATCTACATATTATGAAAACCCACTACTGTGGTTTAACATTGTTGCTATAAACATTTGATGAATGTACGGCTTAAGAAACTTAGCCAAGAGAAGGTTCTGTCAGTGAACCATTGTTGATGTTTATGTGTCCACCTTTACTGACGCGATTAGTCAGTTGAAGCATGAGACGATAGACAACCAGAGTATTGAGTGCTTGTCTACTATCGTTCCATTATATTTGCCACTGCATGAATGTACATCTGATATTGTTACCCATTTTCAAGTATACGATGATTTTTGTGCCAACCTGTTCAAGTGACTGTACTCGTGATGTCGAAGTGTACGTCCATTATTAAATGTAAGAAACGACGCCAGTAGTCTGCCCTTTATTGACTTCTGCTTATGATTGAGTGAGTGACTTGTCAACTCAACAGAACTATACACACATTCGCGTCCTTTACATCTACATTCTCACTCGATGTCAGCGCTGTGTCGGAACGAGTTGACCATCCATCTACGTGTCCAGTATGACCTTATGAAAGCAGTAACATCACACATCACAACAAAACGTCTTATCAATGTGATGGCCTCAAAAGTACTCATATCAACAGGATAGACTGGTAGGTTGACTTCACGGATAGGTGAACACTTAAATAAGTAATGACGGGAATTTGATCCCTGCGAATAGTAAATAAATATAAGTAATGACTAGAACCTGATCCTTGCGAATAGTAAATAAATATAAGTAATGACGGGAACTTGATCCCTGCGAATAGTAAATAAATATAAGTAATGACGGGAACTTGATCCCTGCGAATAGTAAATAAATATAAGTAATGACGGGAACTTGATCCCTGCTAATAGTAAATAAATATAAGTAATGACTAGAACTTGATCCCTGCGAATAGTAAATAAATATAAGTAATGACGGGAACTTGATCCCTGCGAATAGTAAATAAATATAAATAATGACTAGAACTTGATCCCTGCGAATAGTAAATAAATATAAGTAATGACTAGAACTTGATCCCTGCTAATAGTAAATAAATATAAGTAATGACTAGAACTTGATCCCTGCGAATAGTAAATAAATATAAGTAATGACTAGAACTTGAACCCTGCGAATAGTAAATAAATATAAGTAATGACTAGAACTTGATCCCTGCGATTAGTAAATAAATGTAAGTAATGACTAGAACTTGATCCCTGCGAATAGTAAATAAATGTAAGTAATGACGGGATCTTGATCCCTGCGAATAGTAAATAAATATAAGTAATGACTAGAAATTGATCCCTGCGAATAGTAAATAAATATAAGTAATGACTAGAACTTGATCCCTGCTAATAGTAAATAAATGTAAGTAATGACTAGAACTTGATCCCTGCGAATAGTAAATAAATGCAAGTAATGACGGGAACTTGATCCCTGCGAATAGTAAATAAATATAAGTAATGACTAGAACTTGATCCCTGCGAATAGTAAATAAATATAAGTAATGACGGGAACTTGATCCCTGCGAATAGTAAATAAATGTAAGTAATTAACAGACACTCGTTGGACAGAAAGGAGAACACTAGACCACAGAAAAGAAATGTAAGTGATATGATTAGCAGGGAATCGAACCATGGGCCATACAATCGACATCATCGCTTTGCTGTGAAAGTAGTTCGTGAAGGGTAGAGTGACTGCTAATTACCTAAATATATTTATAAAGTACAAAAGGTGTATTTTGTTTGGCTCGTTATCCAATTTTTATTTGTTTGTTCCACAATTGCTCGTGGAACCTCTGATGATGAACTGGCGGACCTCGAGTGGGTGGAAAACACTTTTGTAGGCTAGAAATGTGTGTACGTCTCTTATGCCCCGTGTTCATGTAAGGTTTTCGTAGCTCAAGCTTGGCAAGGATAGACAATAACCATTTTCTCACTTCCCCTTGCTTCTCAACCCCCCGATGTGCGCGAGGATTCGGTTCTTCTAAATCTTCGCGTACCTGAAACTCGCGTGAACAGAGTTCTAGGAAAGAAGTTCTAGAAAATGATGGTTTGTGATCCAGACTTGGGTGCAGCATCATTAATGTACGTCTTTATTCTCTAATAGTAATGTAATTATGCAGCAATACAAATCAAAAGTGACAAGGAAATGTTTAAAACAAATAAGTTTATTTTGGTTACTAGTGCACTTATTTGATACATAAAAGTGTCAAAATATTACATGAATATTATAGAACAATCACACATACCTAATGAGAAGTAGATTGTGTATCAGTACACTTAATATTATTAATAATAGCTGACTTATGCTCGTGTTGTAATATTCGCATCTTTCTCTTAAGAAAGTAGTAAGCACATTGCACATTGAGATTTTCCAACAGAGACAAATTCAGGAAGAGAGGACACTATATTTAAGCGCCGACCAGCAATGAGCTGGGACACTCGAATATCAGCGAAAAATAAACTCCTTCAAATCCTCAACCTGTAGTTGTTCAATGTGACCATATTTCACGTATTGAAAAAAAAAACAAACGCAATTTTGCATTTGTATTTAATTATGGAAAATACTGAACTTCAGTGCAACGGAAAGAATGTGATATTGAATGTTTTTTTAAAATGAAACTGTAGCGTAACTTCTAAGGAAATTATAAAATTATTGAATGCAATTATTTTCCAGGAAATTGTGCAATAACCTCCTGTGTATTTATGCTGCAATGACCTTTAAAAGACTTTACAACAGCGCATTCATTAAACTACATTATCTTGCAATTTTTGTTTCATAATTTTGAAAAAAAATACACATCCAGGTTTGCATATTTTTAGAAATGCTCTCCTAAACTGGTTCCTGAAGTCTTTCCCCTGCTTTGACAATGAGTAATAGATAGCGATGTTACAATTTGAATGGTTTACTTTCTCCTTGATTTGTGTTCACCGCGTGACTTTGAAAACGAATACTAAAAAAAGACATGCGAACCTTTCATGAAAGTGATCTTTTTTCAATAATTTGCATGTGACTTTGTTATAAATATGCTAGCAAATGTTTATAACAGAAATTCTATCAGTTGTGAGATTTCTTTTAACACAAGTCTCTAGAATTTGAAAAACAAATGTTTTATTTTGTTGTCAGAGGGTGTTTAAACAATGTTCATCCCAGCTCCCTATGGAGGCAGGAAACCCTCAGCAAATTGTTTATGTGCTTTTGCTGAGGCAGTTTCTGTAGCAACCTGTTTTACATGATAAGGTGGCAGCACTATCTCATATTAATCACCTTTTACTGAGAGTGTAATAGAGAGTTTAATAATCCTGTTCTTTCTTTATTTCGTCTGAGACCGTCCAGTGTTGTCAAATGTAGGGACAACAGAATTACAAAGGGGTTCCATTCTGACAACCGTAAGTCTGAAATTATCACATAAAATAGCATGCCTGACTGCTAAAATGTTTAGGTCTGTTTTGCCATATTTTAAACTAATTTTACTGTTTGTTTACAATCATCATCATCTCAGCCCGTAACCCGTCATGGGTCGTAGGGGTGCCATGGTGGAAGCATCAGCAGACAGGGTCCTCCACTGCTCTCTATCCTCAGCAATGCGTACAAGTGTGGAAAAACCGTGTCCTGCCCATTCTTTGATGTTATCAGCCCAGGATTTTCTCTGCCTTCCTCTTCTCCGTTTACCTTCGACTGTTCCCTGAAGGATCGTTTTCGAAAGAGAGTCATGACGAGTTACATGCCCAAACCAGGGAAGCTTTCGACGTTTCACTATTGACAAAAGTGGTTCTTGGTGGCCTGCATAGGTGTTTATCTTCTCTCTAACATAGACATTTGTTTTGTGCTCTTTATAGCAAATGCGCAGAATTCTTCTATAACATTTATTGTCGAAAGTCTGAATCCTTTGCTCCGTATCTGCAGTGAGTGTCCAGCCCTCACACCCATACAAGAGAATAGATAATACAAGTGATTTGTATAATTTGATCTTCACAGGAAAACTGATGTTACTTTTCCAGATCACATTCAACCTTGTCATGGCAGCTGAGGCCATCTCAAGTCTTGTCTTGATTTCTTTACTTGATCTTCCATCACTACATATAGTGGACCCGAGATATTTAAAGGTGTTAACTTCTTCTAACGTTTGCCCATTTAACGTAATGTTGGTCGGAACATGTTTCTTATGGCTATTCACCAATATCTTGCTTTTTTCTATATTAATTTCCATCCCATATGTTCTTGTTACTTTCTCCAGTCTAGAGGTAAGGTCTTGAAGTTCTGATTCTGATCCAGCTATCAGATCAATATCATCAGCAAAACGTAGGTTGCACAGAGGTCGGCCTCCAATCGATATGGTTGATTTATAATCGTAGAGAGCCTCCTGCATAATATGTTCTAGATATATATTAAAGAGCACTGGTGACAGAATACATCCTTGGCGAACTCCTACAGTTGTTTTGAAAAATTCTCCAATGTCGTTGCTTGCAAAAACAGCACTGCTTGCGTCCTTGTATAGTGCTTCAATGATATCTATGATGTTAGTATCAAAATTGAATTTTCTCATTACTTGCCATAAGCCTTCATGCCAGACTCGATCGAAGGCTTTTGTGAAATCGATGAAGTTATGGTATAAATCGTGTTGATGTTGGAGATGTTTTTCGATAAGTAATCTAATATTGAAGATTTGTTCTGAGGTACTTCTTTTTGGTCTAAAGCCAGCCTGTTCCTCTGACAAGATTTCTTCTGATTTCTGTTTTATTCTGTTCAAAAGTATCCTTAACATCACCTTACTTGGATGACTAATAAGGCTAATGGTTCTGTAGTTCTTGCACATTTTTACAATACAAAGTACAAATTATAACATAATAGAACAAATGGGATGACCGTTAAAAGTATGGGTGGTCGTAAGTCGCATACGTCGTAAGTCTAGTAGTCGAGGACCGACTGTATTTATGTATGTGTTATAAATATATATATGTGTGTGTGTGTGTGGGTGTTAGTGTATGTCTGCGCGCGCGAGTGTGTGTGTTTGCGTGCGTTCGTATGCGTGTGCGTGTGCGTGTGTGTATGTGTGTTTTGTGTGTGTTGTGTGTGTGTGTGAGTGAGTGTGTGTGTGTGTGTGTGTGTGAGTGTGTGTGAGTGTGCGTGCGTGCGTGTGTGTGTGTGTGTGTGTGTGTGTGTGTGTGTGTGTGTGTGTGTGTGTGTGTGTGTGTGTGTGTGTGTGTGTGTGTGTGTGTGTGTGTGTGTGTGTGTGTGTGTGTGTGTGTGTGTGTGTGTGTGTGTGTGTGAGAGAGAGTGAGTGATATGAATTTGTCGACCATTGAACATCCACACAAAAAACACCTACAATTGTTCATCCCAATCATAAAATTTATATTTAACAAGTTCGTGAATTAGAGAAAATATTCCAGAACAAGGGAACTATTTTTGTATTTTGAACATAAAACAACTGAGTACGATGAGCGTAAAACAGATAGTAAGAAGCGAATTTGAATGACTTAAAAAACAACATTTTAAAAATTATACATTTGAATCATGAAGTGTTACATATACTCTTTATTACTGTACAGTGTAGACATGTGGATATGATATATACATCCATATATATATATGGAGCGCTTCTTCTTTTTTTATATACAATTTGCCCTCGTTTTGACGAGGTGCGCCAGCTTCGACCTAGACACAGTGTCCGTTGGTTATATTAGGGCGCATGCCAAAATAGAAAAGACCTTGCAGTCTGTGTCAGTGTAGCGCTTCTTATGGAAACAGCAAGCAAAGAAAGAAGTTCTAAAACTAGGGGAAAATAGAGTCAGTGACAATGATCAAACTTAGATTTTTTAAAATTTTTTTGGAAATATGAAGAAACATAATTCAGTGCAGTCCACTTAAGCGGAACTCGCTTAAGTCGAATTTCGCTTAAGTAGAATCATTTCTCCAGTACTGGACCAAATGTCGTCTTTGGCTTTGTTTAAAAGCAACGGTTGAGTCGAATTCTGATAACTAGAATTTTCGTATAAGTCGAGGTAATTTGTCTGTTACAACTCAAATTTGGACTCGCAAAAGTAAAAGTTTTGCCTACATCTCTCTTTAACAGTAATGATGGACGAACTCGGCTGACCCTGAACTTTGTTGTAACGTCTTGTAAAAACGGGACTTCTTTCACGTGGATTCATTAGCTATGCAACTGTTCCACACAGAGGGCAAACACGTTTGCTGATTGATATGCGGAGAGTTTACCTATCGTTTATTCTGGTCATCGCATTGATTTAAGGAGAGATTAAATCACGCCCACTAACATCTCTTGAACAATCATAGGCAGTTATTTTCATTAACTTGGCCAGTGGGGGGGGGGGCGTTGCCAGAATCAAACAGATAATGCGTCCACGATCAAAGAGACAAACTGAGGGATTTCAGGGGAGACTATCGGCGCTATCAAAGACAGTAGTGGTCCCTGATACGAGACGCAGTTTCTTGCCGCTATTTTCGCGTCTCGGTGTCAACCGAAGAACCGATCGCAGAAAGCGAACGGGGAAAGCCGAAACGGGCAGCAGCGAGCGGAGATACGAAGACCAGGGGGCGGCTTCTTCCCTTGATTTGGCGGTCAGATCCCCAAAAGTCCCTGAGATGAAAAAAACTGTCAAGTTCCTCATGTCCCACTCAACTTTCATTCCATTTTAGATAAATAGACCATGAAGAATAGACACTTTATCACTCGCTGGCCAGACCTTTACAGAAGCACTAGCTTTATTGAAATCTTGTTATAGATTTTCCCCTGGATTTTATATATATATTTGCAGTGATTTCTATTCTGTGCAAAGCGGTAAAATATTGTGTAAAGTGATCAGTGGTCTAGTTCAGTCATTCTATTTCAATGGATTTTGTGTTAATTTAAATCTATTAAATTAAACCATCTCAATAGTTCCAGTTGTAAATATAATGATCTATCTATTATATTATTTCAAAAGATAATAGATGCTTAAATTAACTTTTAAAGTCGCGAAGGAATTTATAATTAATAAATTCAGTTAAGTCCTAGTTTTATAGATGTGTGTTTTTTAACCACTAGAATTCGCGCAGTGTTTATTAAATACATAATTAAATACTCGAGTGTATTATAGGCTTAACGGGAAATTTATCGCGCTTGATTTTTCGGTATGTTACATGTCTTTTTTTTCTTTCACACAGAGTGATCGTAACCTGCGGTCCCAGCTAAATAAAGAAAGAAATAAAGAAATCATCCTATAAACTTCCAGTCATATTGAAGAAACATTTCTTTTAAATATAATCTTGTGGCGGTCCTTTGCGACCTAGCTGTCAGAATTAAATGAAATAAAGCCCACCCAAGAACATTGTAAAGAACAATCATCAAATTACCATTACAAACCTGTAAGATAAACTGGAAGGTAATCATCGCCAGTAGCGATATTATATTTACTGTTTACTGTGAGAGAGTACATATTTTCCTGACTGTGACTGAGCCTAGTTTTTCCTCAATTGGATTTAATAAAACTTTCCGGTCAGTTACTATCATCACGCATTGAAGGAATTTTACCATAGCGGAAGATTAAAAGAGACCACTTCATTTTCACCCCTGTGCCGAACTGTGTCAGTGCCATCCCATAGACTCCTTTTTTTATATAATAAAAAAACACAAGAACTCTTAGTCTTCAAGTCTTGCGATAAGTGAGAATATTTGTTACCAGCAAAACCTCGCAAACATCTGGGGCGGGACATCGAAGGACTAGACAGTTCACATGTCAAGAGAATACTTGCTGTTTTATATACTTTTATGGATCGTCTGAGGCTGCATTCGGTAAGTGTGTGAGTATATGAGTGTGGATCCTCACGCGTGTGCATGAATGACAGGAAATTTAATCTTTTTTTCTTTTGTAACCCTGTTGTTAACTTTCTTGCCTAGTAATATAATTTTTCTGTATTCCCTGCATTGTTCCTTTAAGGGGGAGTTGATAATTGGTTAACTCTGTTTAAACCCCCCCCCCTCCTTTCCATTTGCTTAGTAAAGGGAAGAACAGCTGGGAAGAACAGGTTTTTTTCTATCACCTATACCTAACTTTGTAACACCTCTTTCAGAGCAATTAACTTCACTGTTAGGTTAACGTACCCGTGTTCCTGATATTATCTATCTCTGGACTGGGTTTATCTTTGTCTAATAAGCGGGAAGGGCTTAGTCGATACCAATCTTCTTCACCCCTCCCAAACTTGTTATTTGCATTTGTGTACTTATGATAATTTATGTAATACCTGATATTTGTTAGTGATTGATGTTTAAGGTGAATAAAATCACATAAACTCATTGAGTACTGTGTTGGAGATACCCAAAGCCCAACTTTTCCCCTATTCGTTTAATATAGTTTGTATCTACGTCGTCTGTGTGTTTGAAAACACCAAATCGGTGTGCGCGCAGAGGTGTGTCTGGAAAACTGGCAAATAATTGTTTGACCAGGAGAGCGGAAGAGAAGATTGAGAGAAACGATTTGTCGTAAATAAGTCTGTCTTTACTCTCCTCCAGCACGCTGTGAAGCAACTATTTAATCTCTACATTTTCTATCACTGAGTTTTCCAACATCATTTCACTCTAAACCGGACCACTATTTCTAAGACTCTTTTCTCTCAAAATAAATTTACGACAACAATATTTGGCTGGCTCGCCGGGATAATTTTGAGATACATTTGATGCACACATATTTGTGGGCTGGTTCTGGGATCTTGAGCTACATTTGAGGCAATCGCATAGCCGGGTTAAAGATATTTTGAGTCTGATTTAGTCTGGGTCTAACTAGGTAGAGTGTGAATGATCTGTCTTTGTGAATTAGGGAAATAAATAAATAATTACACCCCTAGACAAACGTTCTTTAAGTATTTGGGTTGTCCACACAGCATATTTACAGGTTGTTTCTCTCCACAGCAGTAGAAAGTACAGATAAACAAAAAATATTGGCTATTTTTATTATCCTCTGGCGGAGATAATTATATTTCTTTCTTTATAAGAGTTGCTGGGATTGCGTGATTGTTTTACAGTCACTAAGGTTTTTGAAGTTAAAAAGAGTTGAGCTTAGCTAAAGACGGATTGTTCTGATTTTTAAAAAGTAAGTTAACAACGTCTCATCTCAATAATTGACTTTAGGGACGGAGTTTGTTGTCAGAGATTTAAAATTTAGGGGAAGAAAAAAAAAATTTTTTTTTTCCTTTTAAATTGTTTTAATATAAATTTTTCTCGACTGTTAGTAAAAGTAGATTCTTTTCCAGTGTAACTTACCATTTAGTGGCATAGTCGCTTGCGTTTAGAGCCTTAATTGCCAGATAATAGCAGCGATAAGTTTGCACAGTACAGGTAGGAGGTAACACAGGTAAATTTATACTTGTGTTTTTTTCTCGTAGCGGTTCAGAGTTCCTCCCTTTCGCGTTGCTTCTTACTAGTTCTCTAGGCATACTTCATCTTATTCTTTAACAATGGCAGAGAGGATAAAGATGAGGTCCATCTTGAGGCTGGAAGCGAAAGAGGCAGGATTAGATGCAGAAGCTGCAAACGCGTTTATTAACCAGGAATTGGAAATATATGACGCGGAGCAACAGAGAGCCGAAGCTGAGAGGAAGGCGGAGCAACAGAGAGCCGAAGCTGAGAGGAAGGCGGAGCAACAGAGAGCCGAAGCTGAGAGGAAGGCGGAGCAACAGAGAGCAGAAGCTGAGAGGAAGGAAGAGAAAGAAAGAACAGAGAGGAGAGAAGCCCAGGAGAGGGCAGATAAGAAAGAAGCGGAAGAACGTCTTTTGGAACAGAAGAAAATTGAAGCAGAGATGGAAACTCGCAGAGAGAGAGAGAGAGAGAGAGACAAGGAAAGACAGCATCAACTGGCGCTTAAGGCTCTAGAGAGTCGGGGCGCCTCTACTTCGACTAACGGAGAGCCGTCTTCGCCCCAGTCTCAATCAATGGACCTCTCCAGTACTCAATCTGCCCAATTAACTGCTATGTCGTTTTCTTTAGAATCTTTTCCTAGCCCTAACGAAAAAATTGACAGCTACCTAGAAAAATTCGAGAGACTCGCGAATCTTTATGGATTAGAGAGTACCCGCTGGGCGCTTAAACTCTCAATGTCACTGAAAGGCAATGCTTATGACGTGTACACAAAGCTGGGACCGAATCAACATGATTATGACCTGTTGAAGAAGGCCTTACTACAGCAGTTTGAGATGACTGCCCGAAAGTTTCTGCAGTTGTTCAGAAACAGCCGAAAAGAGAGCACGGAAACATTTCCCCAGTTCTCTTCACGTCTCACGGGTTATCTGACAAAGTGCATTGAATTATCTGACCTACCTCTTTCATATGAGGGACTCCTCGAACTTGTTCTTGTGGAGCAGATAAAATCCACTTTGTCGAATGAAACTCGTAGATTTTTGGCTGAACAGGGGGCAGTCAGGCTTGAAGACATACTCAATAAAGCCGAACGCTATAGCAATGCAATGGCCGAACTTCCCAGCACTAAACGTAAACCCACAGATGAGCCATCTCGTAAACAGAATCTAGAGCAGGCATCCTATTCTTCCACTTCCTCTCAACATTATAACCAACGAGATAACAATACCCAGAAACCCCCCCAGGAAAAATCGAAATTCTACAAAACCCGATTACCCCCCCTCCCCCCCCCCCCCCAACAACAATTCTGATCAACCCAACAAGCCTACGTGGCAGCGCGGCCACCAAGGTCAAGGAAAAGGGAAGACCCCTACACCAGGAACGTCTGATCAGGGCAAACAAACCGGTGCAAACCGCATTGGATGTTTGCATACAGCCTCGAAAGGTAGAGTCAATGTCAGTGATTCTCAACCTGAGGGGGACCGACCCTCAACTCGAGGAACTGTAATTTTGAACGGTACCTCTACTACTTGTCTTTTTGACACTGGATTAAGTTTTGATTGTATTGTCGCTAGGCACCTAGTCAAACCCGGTCAGGAGACAGAGGAAACCGTCAAACTTAGTGGAGTTTTCAGGAGTGATGCACCCAGGACGCTTCCTATCGCATTGGTAGAAATACACTCTGATTTTGTCAGAGGGGTTATTAAAGCGGCCATTATGGATGATCCTATCTACCCAGTTATCTTGGGATGTAGATATGTGTTCATTGGGAGACCTAAGGAGCCGATTGTGGCAGCGGTAACCACAAGAGGGCAAGCCAAGAAGGAGAGGGAGCCTGCGCCAAATTTGTTGCCGAATGAACTGAAGGAGGCGCAACAAAAGGACCCTACTCTGGCGCCCTGCTTTAAAAAACTGCCCATGGCTAAGGACCCCAGACACAACGGAGACATCTTTTCTAAGGATGGCGTATTGTATCGTAGAACGGGCAACCCGGACACGGGGAATAACCAGCTCCTAGTACCGACGCAGTACAGAAGCCAGATCTTAGAAATGGGGCACTCTCTTCCCTTTAGCGGACATATGGGACAAAACGCCACTATTCAGCGAAAAAAAACCACTATTGGTGGCCAGGAATGAACTCTGACATTGTCAGGTATGTGAAATCCTGCGCCCAGTGCCAACGGGTAGCACCCAAGCACTTGACACCCCCAGTACCTATGGGGCAAATGCCAATAGTAGGGACTCCATTTGAACGGGTTGCTGTCGACATCATTGGTCCCCTGGAAAAGACCAAAAGAAGGAACAGGTTCATCCTGACCTTAGTCGACACTTGCACTATGTGGGCCGAAGCTGTACCGCTACCATGCACTAATTCCAAGCATGTCGCAGAAGCCCTTGTGCAAATTTTTACACGGTTGGGATTCCCTCAACAAGTTTTGACGGACAATGGATCCCAATTCCGTAGCCTGTTAATGGAGGAGATCTTTAAGATCTTGAGGGCCAAACATATCCACACAAGTCCCTACCATCCGGCCGGAAATGGGCTCGTGGAACGTTTTAACGGTACCCTCACCATGATGTTACGTAAGCTGGGTCAGGAGAAACCGGAAGACTGGGACCAATATATATCGGCTGCCTTATTCGCCTACCGAGAGGTACCCCAAGCGTCTACGGGTTTTGCGCCAGCTACACTTTTATTTGGCAGACCTATTAAGGGGCCACTAGAAGCCTTACTTCGGTCCCTGACAGACCAGAAGGCTGACGAGACAGTCGTCTCTGCAAGCAAGTATGTATCTGAGCTTAAGGAAAGGCTAAAGCTAGGATGGGATCTAGCTACTACCAACCTTAAGAAAGCCCGCGCTAAAATTACTAAAAGATACAACAAAGCTGCAAAAGAGAGAGAACTACAACCAGGGGAGAAAGTCCTATTGCTACTTCCAACCGGAAGCAATAAACTTCGCATCGGATGGCAAGGACCGTTTACCGTCCTTAAAAAGATCTCACGTACCAATTACAAGATCTCCATCAAAGGAAAGGAGAAGGTCTTCCACATAAATCTGCTAAAGAAATATTTGGAAAGACCGGTGCCATCCTCCGAGCATCTCCTGGCTGTCGCCATAGCAACGGAAGACGAGGAAGATGATGATGGTTGCATGGAGTATCCACTGCAACCCACAGAATCCTTTAAAGATGTCAAGTTCGGCGACAATCTCTCACCAGAACAACAAACAGAAACCAGGGCTCTACTAAAACAGTACAGTGCAGTCTTAACGGATGTACCTGGTCGAACAAATCTCATTGAATTTGATATGAAATTAACAAACGAGACCCCTGTTCAAACCAGAGTTTACCCCATCCCGTACGCTAAAGCTGATGCACTTCGCGGAGAAATAGACAAGCTGCGTCAGGCAGGAATTATCAGTGAGTCTACATCTCCTTACAGCTCGAGTGTAGTGCTGTTGCAGAAGCCCAATAAGGAAGTTCGGCTGTGCATTGATTACAGGTTGCTAAACGCTGTAACGGAATTCCAGCCCGAACCTCTCCAAACTGTTTCTGAGTTGTTCACCAAGCTCAGCAAAGCAAAGATCTTCTCCAAGATTGACCTCAGTAAAGGTTATTATCAAATACCAGTCAAGGAGGAAATTAAACCTTTGTTAGCTTTCAGCACTAGCGAAGGACATTACACATTTAATGTGATGCCGTTCGGTTTGCATAACGCACCAGGAGTGTTCACCAGGATGATGAGGAAGCTTCTAGAACCTTTGCAAAGTCCCCATATCCATAATTTCATGGATGACATATTAATTGCATCGGAAACCTATGAAGAACATATTGCTACGGTTGCTATGCTCCTCAGGAGACTACAGGAAACGGGTCTCACAGCCAGACCTAGCAAATGTCTCATCGGGTTTGAACAGTTAGACTTCCTGGGGCACACTATTTCTCACGGATGCAGTTGGCCTATTAAGAAGAACGTGGAGAAAATAGTGGCAGCAAAAAGACCCCGAACGAAGAAAGACGTACGTTCCTTCATATCGCTATGTGCATACTATCAGAAGTACATCCAGAACTTCAACGGACTGACGGCACCTCTGACTGACCTCACAAAGAAAGGTTGTCCTGATAAGGTCATATGGGATCAAAAGTGCGAACACGCGTATAGCACTTTGAAAGGACAGTTGTCTGCATACCCCATTTTGAGGTTGCCTGACCTCAAGAAACCTTTTGTACTGAGAGTCGACGCGTCAGGTCAGGGCATCGGGTCAACACTGCTTCAAGCCGATGACAGTGACCTGAACATGCTATTTCCAGTTGCCTATGGCAGTCGGAAATTAAATAAAGCGGAACGGAACTACAGCGTAGTTGAAAGGGAATGTCTTGCTCTGATTGACGGTATCAGACGCCATCATGAGTTTCTTTATGGTACATCTTTCACGGTGCAAACAGACCACGCTCCGTTAGCATTTCTTGGTGCCAATAAAGAATTTAACGCTAGGATCATGCGTTGGGCCCTCCTTTTAAGCGTTTATTCTTTCAATGGAATATATTCCGGGAAGACAGAATGTCGGGGCTGATTTCCTGAGTAGAAACTGGACTACAGAGGAAGAGGAGGAAGGTGAAGATACCAATCATCCAAAAGTTACCGATCAGGGCAGCTTCATCGTCATAAATCAAACATGAAAACACGTTTTCACGTCTCAAAAGAGGGGACGATTGTGATGGACGAACTCGGCTGACCCTGAACTTTGTTGTAACTTCTTGTAAAAACGGGACTTCTTTCACGTGGATTCATTAGCTATGCAACTGTTCCACACAGAGGGCAAACACGTTTGCTGATTGATATGCGGAGAGTTTACCTATCGTTTATTCTGGTCATCGCATTGATTTAAGGAGAGATTAAATCACGCCCACTAACATCTCTTGAACAATCATAGGCAGTTATTTTCATTAACTTGGCCAGTGGGGGGCGTTGCCAGAATCAAACAGATAATGCGACCACGATCAAAGAGACAGACTGAGGGATTTCAGGGGGACTATCGGCGCTATCAAAGACAGTAGTGGTCCCTGATACGAGACGCAGTTTCTTGCCGCTATTTTCGCGTCTCGGTGTCAACCGAAGAACCGATCGCAGAAAGCGAACGGGGAAAGCCGAAACGGGCAGCAGCGAGCGGAGATACGAAGACCAGGGGGCGGCTTCTTCCCTTGATTTGGCGGTCAGATCCCCAAAAGTTCCTGAGATGAAAAAAACTGTCAAGTTCCTCATGTCCCACTCAACTTACATTCCATTTTAGATAAATAGACCATGAAGAATAGACACTTTATCACTCGCTGGCCAGACCTTTACAGAAGCACTAGCTTTATTGAAATCTTGTTATAGATTTTCCCCTGGATTTTATATATATATATATTTGCAGTGATTTCTATTCTGTGCAAAGCGGTAATATATTGTGTAAAGTGATCAGTGGTCTAGTTCAGTCATTCTATTTCAATGGATTTTGTGTTAATTTAAATCTATTAAATTAAACCATCTCAATAGTTCCAGTTGTAAATATAATGATCTATCTATTATATTATTTCAAAAGATAATAGATGCTTAAATTAACTTTTAAAGTCGCGAAGGAATTTATAATTAATAAATTCAGTTAAGTCCTAGTTTTATAGATGTGTGTTTTTAACCACTAGAATTCGCGCAGTGTTTATTAAATACATAATTAAATACTCGAGTGTATTATAGGCTTAACGGGAAATTTATCGCGCTTGATTTTTCGGTATGTTACATGTCTTTTTTCTTTCACACAGAGTGATCGTAACCTGCGGTCCCAGCTAAATAAAGAAAGAAATAAAGAAATCATCCTATAAACTTCCAGTCATATTGAAGAAACATTTCTTTTAAATATAATCTTGTGGCGGTCCTTTGCGACCTAGCTGTCAGAATTAAATGAAATAAAGCCCACCCAAGAACATTGTAAAGAACAATCATCAAATTACCATTACAAACCTGTAAGATAAACTGGAAGGTAATCATCGCCAGTAGCGATATTATATTTACTGTTTACTGTGAGAGAGTACATATTTTCCTGACTGTGACTGAGCCTAGTTTTTCCTCAATTGGATTTAATAAAACTTTCCGGTCAGTTACTATCATCACGCATTGAAGGAATTTTACCATAGCGGAAGATTAAAAGAGACCACTTCATTTTCACCCCTGTGCCGAACTGTGTCAGTGCCATCCCATAGACTCCTTTTTTTTTATATAATAAAAAACACAAGAACTCTTAGTCTTCAAGTCTTGCGATAAGTGAGAATATTTGTTACCAGCAAAATCTCGCAAACATCTGGGGCGGGACATCGAAGGACTAGACAGTTCACATGTCAAGAGAATACTTGCTGTTTTATATACTTTTATGGATCGTCTGAGGCTGCATTCGGTAAGTGTGTGAGTATATGAGTGTGGATCCTCACGCGTGTGCATGAATGACAGGAAATTTAATCTTTTTCTTTTGTAACCCTGTTGTTAACTTTTTTGCCTAGTAATATAATTTTTCTGTATTCCCTGCATTGTTCCTTTAAGGGGGAGTTGATAATTGGTTAACTCTGTTTAACCCCCCCCCCCCCCTCCTTTCCATTTGCTTAGTAAAGGGAAGAACAGCTGGGAAGAACAGGTTTTTTTCTATCACCTATACCTAACTTTGTAACACCTCTTTCAGAGCAATTAACTTCACTGTTAGGTTAACGTACCCGTGTTCCTGATATTATCTATCTCTGGACTGGGTTTATCTTTGTCTAATAAGCGGGAAGGGCTTAGTCGATACCAATCTTCTTCACCCCTCCCAAACTTGTTATTTGCATTTGTGTACTTATGATAATTTATGTAATACCTGATATTTGTTAGTGATTGATGTTTAAGGTGAATAAAATCACATAAACTCATTGAGTACTGTGTTGGAGATACCCAAAGCCCAACTTTTCCCCTATTCGTTTAATATAGTTTGTATCTACGTCGTCTGTGTGTTTGAACACCAAAATCGGTGTGCGCGCAGAGGTGTGTCTGGAAAACTGGCAAATAATTGTTTGACCAGGAGAGCGGAAGAGAAGATTGAGAGAAACGATTTGTCGTAAATAAGTCTGTCTTTACTCTCCTCCAGCACGCTGTGAAGCAACTATTTAATCTCTACATTTTCTATCACTGAGTTTTCCAACATCATTTCACTCTAAACCGGACCACTATTTCTAAGACTCTTTTCTCTCAAAATAAATTTACGACAATATTTGGCTGGCTCGCCGGGATAATTTTGAGATACATTTGATGCACACATATTTGTGGGCTGGTTCTGGGATCTTGAGCTACATTTGAGGCAATCGCATAGCCGGGTTAAAGATATTTTGAGTCTGATTTAGTCTGGGTCTAACTAGGTAGAGTGTGAATGATCTGTCTTTGTGAATTAGGGAAATAAATAAATAATTACACCCCTAGACAAACGTTCTTTAAGTATTTGGGTTGTCCACACAGCATATTTACAGGTTGTCTTCTCTCCACAGCAGTAGAAAGTACAGATAAACAAAAATATTGGCTATTTTTATTATCCTCTGGCGGAGATAATTATATTTCTTTCTTTATAAGAGTTGCTGGGATTGCGTGATTGTTTTACAGTCACTAAGGTTTTTGAAGTTAAAAAGAGTTGAGCTTAGCTAAAGACGGATTGTTCTGATTTTTAAAAAGTAAGTTAACAACGTCTCATCTCAATAATTGACTTTAGGGACGGAGTTTGTTGTCAGAGATTTAAAATTTAGGGGAAGAAAAAAAAAATTTTTTTTTTCCTTTTAAATTGTTTTAATATAAATTTTTCTCGACTGTTAGTAAAAGTAGATTCTTTTCCAGTGTAACTTACCATTTAGTGGCATAGTCGCTTGCGTTTAGAGCCTTAATTGCCAGATAATAGCAGCGATAAGTTTGCACAGTACAGGTAGGAGGTAACACAGGTAAATTTATACTTGTGGTTTTTTTTTCTCGTAGCGGTTCAGAGTTCCTCCCTTTCGCGTTGCTTCTTACTAGTTCTCTAGGCATACTTCATCTTATTCTTTAACAATGGCAGAGAGGATAAAGATGAGGTCCATCTTGAGGCTGGAAGCGAAAGAGGCAGGATTAGATGCAGAAGCTGCAAACGCGTTTATTAACCAGGAATTGGAAATATATGACGCGGAGCAACAGAGAGCCGAAGCTGAGAGGAAGGCGGAGCAACAGAGAGCCGAAGCTGAGAGGAAGGCGGAGCAACAGAGAGCCGAAGCTGAGAGGAAGGCGGAGCAACAGAGAGCAGAAGCTGAGAGGAAGGAAGAGAAAGAAAGAACAGAGAGGAGAGAAGCCCAGGAGAGGGCAGATAAGAAAGAAGCGGAAGAACGTCTTTTGGAACAGAAGAAAATTGAAGCAGAGATGGAAACTCGCAGAGAGAGAGAGAGAGAGACAAGGAAAGACAGCATCAACTGGCGCTTAAGGCTCTAGAGAGTCGGGGCGCCTCTACTTCGACTAACGGAGAGCCGTCTTCGCCCCAGTCTCAATCAATGGACCTCTCCAGTACTCAATCTGCCCAATTAACTGCTATGTCGTTTTCTTTAGAATCTTTTCCTAGCCCTAACGAAAAAATTGACAGCTACCTAGAAAAATTCGAGAGACTCGCGAATCTTTATGGATTAGAGAGTACCCGCTGGGCGCTTAAACTCTCAATGTCACTGAAAGGCAATGCTTATGACGTGTACACAAAGCTGGGACCGAATCAACATGATTATGACCTGTTGAAGAAGGCCTTACTACAGCAGTTTGAGATGACTGCCCGAAAGTTTCTGCAGTTGTTCAGAAACAGCCGAAAAGAGAGCACGGAAACATTTCCCCAGTTCTCTTCACGTCTCACGGGTTATCTGACAAAGTGCATTGAATTATCTGACCTACCTCTTTCATATGAGGGACTCCTCGAACTTGTTCTTGTGGAGCAGATAAAATCCACTTTGTCGAATGAAACTCGTAGATTTTTGGCTGAACAGGGGGCAGTCAGGCTTGAAGACATACTCAATAAAGCCGAACGCTATAGCAATGCAATGGCCGAACTTCCCAGCACTAAACGTAAACCCACAGATGAGCCATCTCGTAAACAGAATCTAGAGCAGGCATCCTATTCTTCCACTTCCTCTCAACATTATAACCAACGAGATAACAATACCCAGAAACCCCCCCAGGAAAAATCGAAATTCTACAAAACCCGATACCCCCCCCCCCCCCCCCCAACAACAATTCTGATCAACCCAACAAGCCTACGTGGCAGCGCGGCCACCAAGGTCAAGGAAAAGGGAAGACCCCTACACCAGGAACGTCTGATCAGGGCAAACAAACCGGTGCAAACCGCATTGGATGTTTGCATACAGCCTCGAAAGGTAGAGTCAATGTCAGTGATTCTCAACCTGAGGGGGACCGACCCTCAACTCGAGGAACTGTAATTTTGAACGGTACCTCTACTACTTGTCTTTTTGACACTGGATTAAGTTTTGATTGTATTGTCGCTAGGCACCTAGTCAAACCCGGTCAGGAGACAGAGGAAACCGTCAAACTTAGTGGAGTTTTCAGGAGTGATGCACCCAGGACGCTTCCTATCGCATTGGTAGAAATACACTCTGATTTTGTCAGAGGGGTTATTAAAGCGGCCATTATGGATGATCCTATCTACCCAGTTATCTTGGGATGTAGATATGTGTTCATTGGGAGACCTAAGGAGCCGATTGTGGCAGCGGTAACCACAAGAGGGCAAGCCAAGAAGGAGAGGGAGCCTGCGCCAAATTTGTTGCCGAATGAACTGAAGGAGGCGCAACAAAAGGACCCTACTCTGGCGCCCTGCTTTAAAAAAACTGCCCATGGCTAAGGACCCCAGACACAACGGAGACATCTTTTCTAAGGATGGCGTATTGTATCGTAGAACGGGCAACCCGGACACGGGGAATAACCAGCTCCTAGTACCGACGCAGTACAGAAGCCAGATCTTAGAAAAATGGGGCACTCTCTTCCCTTTAGCGGACATATGGGACAAAACGCCACTATTCAGCGAATAAAAAACCACTATTGGTGGCCAGGAATGAACTCTGACATTGTCAGGTATGTGAAATCCTGCGCCCAGTGCCAACGGGTAGCACCCAAGCACTTGACACCCCCAGTACCTATGGGGCAAATGCCAATAGTAGGGACTCCATTTGAACGGGTTGCTGTCGACATCATTGGTCCCCTGGAAAAGACCAAAAGAAGGAACAGGTTCATCCTGACCTTAGTCGACACTTGCACTATGTGGGCCGAAGCTGTACCGCTACCATGCACTAATTCCAAGCATGTCGCAGAAGCCCTTGTGCAAATTTTTACACGGTTGGGATTCCCTCAACAAGTTTTGACGGACAATGGATCCCAATTCCGTAGCCTGTTAATGGAGGAGATCTTTAAGATCTTGAGGGCCAAACATATCCACACAAGTCCCTACCATCCGGCCGGAAATGGGCTCTGGAACGTTTTAACGGTACCCTCACCATGATGTTACGTAAGCTGGGTCAGGAGAAACCGGAAGACTGGGACCAATATATATCGGCTGCCTTATTCGCCTACCGAGAGGTACCCCAAGCGTCTACGGGTTTTGCGCCAGCTACACTTTTATTTGGCAGACCTATTAAGGGGCCACTAGAAGCCTTACTTCGGTCCCTGACAGACCAGAAGGCTGACGAGACAGTCGTCTCTGCAAGCAAGTATGTATCTGAGCTTAAGGAAAGGCTAAAGCTAGGATGGGATCTAGCTACTACCAACCTTAAGAAAGCCCGCGCTAAAATTACTAAAAGATACAACAAAGCTGCAAAAGAGAGAGAACTACAACCAGGGGAGAAAGTCCTATTGCTACTTCCAACCGGAAGCAATAAACTTCGCATCGGATGGCAAGGACCGTTTACCGTCCTTAAAAAGATCTCACGTACCAATTACAAGATCTCCATCAAAGGAAAGGAGAAGGTCTTCCACATAAATCTGCTAAAGAAATATTTGGAAAGACCGGTGCCATCCTCCGAGCATCTCCTGGCTGTCGCCATAGCAACGGAAGACGAGGAAGATGATGATGGTTGCATGGAGTATCCACTGCAACCCACAGAATCCTTTAAAGATGTCAAGTTCGGCGACAATCTCTCACCAGAACAACAAACAGAAACCAGGGCTCTACTAAAACAGTACAGTGCAGTCTTAACGGATGTACCTGGTCGAACAAATCTCATTGAATTTGATATGAAATTAACAAACGAGACCCCTGTTCAAACCAGAGTTTACCCCATCCCGTACGCTAAAGCTGATGCACTTCGCGGAGAAATAGACAAGCTGCGTCAGGCAGGAATTATCAGTGAGTCTACATCTCCTTACAGCTCGAGTGTAGTGCTGTTGCAGAAGCCCAATAAGGAAGTTCGGCTGTGCATTGATTACAGGTTGCTAAACGCTGTAACGGAATTCCAGCCCGAACCTCTCCAAACTGTTTCTGAGTTGTTCACCAAGCTCAGCAAAGCAAAGATCTTCTCCAAGATTGACCTCAGTAAAGGTTATTATCAAATACCAGTCAAGGAGGAAATTAAACCTTTGTTAGCTTTCAGCACTAGCGAAGGACATTACACATTTAATGTGATGCCGTTCGGTTTGCATAACGCACCAGGAGTGTTCACCAGGATGATGAGGAAGCTTCTAGAACCTTTGCAAAGTCCCCATATCCATAATTTCATGGATGACATATTAATTGCATCGGAAACCTATGAAGAACATATTGCTACGGTTGCTATGCTCCTCAGGAGACTACAGGAAACGGGTCTCACAGCCAGACCTAGCAAATGTCTCATCGGGTTTGAACAGTTAGACTTCCTGGGGCACACTATTTCTCACGGATGCAGTTGGCCTATTAAGAAGAACGTGGAGAAAATAGTGGCAGCAAAAAGACCCCGAACGAAGAAAGACGTACGTTCCTTCATATCGCTATGTGCATACTATCAGAAGTACATCCAGAACTTCAACGGACTGACGGCACCTCTGACTGACCTCACAAAGAAAGGTTGTCCTGATAAGGTCATATGGGATCAAAAGTGCGAACACGCGTATAGCACTTTGAAAGGACAGTTGTCTGCATACCCCATTTTGAGGTTGCCTGACCTCAAGAAACCTTTTGTACTGAGAGTCGACGCGTCAGGTCAGGGCATCGGGTCAACACTGCTTCAAGCCGATGACAGTGACCTGAACATGCTATTTCCAGTTGCCTATGGCAGTCGGAAATTAAATAAAGCGGAACGGAACTACAGCGTAGTTGAAAGGGAATGTCTTGCTCTGATTGACGGTATCAGACGCCATCATGAGTTTCTTTATGGTACATCTTTCACGGTGCAAACAGACCACGCTCCGTTAGCATTTCTTGGTGCCAATAAAGAATTTAACGCTAGGATCATGCGTTGGGCCCTCCTTTTAAGCGTTTATTCTTTCAAAGTGGAATATATTCCGGGAAGACAGAATGTCGGGGCTGATTTCCTGAGTAGAAACTGGACTACAGAGGAAGAGGAGGAAGGTGAAGATACCAATCATCCAAAAGTTACCGATCAGGGCAGCTTCATCGTCATAAATCAAACATGAAAACACGTTTTCACGTCTCAAAAGAGGGGACGATTGTGATGGACGAACTCGGCTGACCCTGAACTTTGTTGTAACTTCTTGTAAAAACGGGACTTCTTTCACGTGGATTCATTAGCTATGCAACTGTTCCACACAGAGGGCAAACACGTTTGCTGATTGATATGCGGAGAGTTTACCTATCGTTTATTCTGGTCATCGCATTGATTTAAGGAGAGATTAAATCACGCCCACTAACATCTCTTGAACAATCATAGGCAGTTATTTTCATTAACTTGGCCAGTGGGGGGCGTTGCCAGAATCAAACAGATAATGCGACCACGATCAAAGAGACAGACTGAGGGATTTCAGGGGAGACTATCGGCGCTATCAAAGACAGTAGTGGTCCCTGATACGAGACGCAGTTTCTTGCCGCTATTTTCGCGTTTCGGTGTCAAACGCAGAACCGATCGCGCAGAAAGCGAACGGGGGAAGCCCAAACGGGCAGCAGCGAGCGGAGATACGAAGACCAGGGGGCGGCTTCTTCCTTTGATTTGGCGGTCAGATCCCCAAAAGTTCCTGAGATGAAAAAAAACTGTCAAGTTCCTCATGTCCCACTCAACTTACATTCCATTTTAGATAAATAGACCATGAAGACTAGACACTTTATCACTCGCTGGCCAGACCTTTACAGAAGCACTAGCTTTATTGAAATCTTGTTATAGATTGTCCCCTGGATTTTATATATATATTTGCAGTGGTTTCTATTCTGTGCAAAGCGGGAATATATTGTGTAAAGTGATCAGTGGTCTAGTTCAGTCATTCTATTTCAATGGATTTTGTGTTAATTTAAATCTATTAAATTAAACCATCTCAATAGTTCCAGTTGTAAATATAATGATCTATCTATTATATTATTTCAAAAGATAATAGATGCTTAAATTAACTTTTAAAGTCGCGAAGGAATTTATAATTAATAAATTCAGTTAAGTCCTAGTTTTATAGATGTGTGTTTTTAACCACTAGAATTCGCGCAGTGTTTATTAAATACATAATTAAATACTCGAGTGTATTATAGGCTTAACGGGAAATTTATCGCGCTTGATTTTTCGGTATGTTACATGTCTTTTTTCTTTCACACAGAGTGATCGTAACCTGCGGTCCCAGCTAAATAAAGAAAGAAATAAAGAAATCATCCTATAAACTTCCAGTCATATTGAAGAAACATTTCTTTTAAATATAATCTTGTGGCGGTCCTTTGCGACCTAGCTGTCAGAATTAAATGAAATAAAGCCCACCCAAGAACATTGTAAAGAACAATCATCAAATTACCATTACAAACCTGTAAGATAAACTGGAAGGTAATCATCGCCAGTAGCGATATTATATTTACTGTTTACTGTGAGAGAGTACATATTTTCCTGACTGTGACTGAGCCTAGTTTTTTCCTCAATTGGATTTAATAAAACTTTCCGGTCAGTTACTATCATCACGCATTGAAGGAATTTTACCATAGCGGAAGATTAAAAGAGACCACTTCATTTTCACCCCTGTGCCGAACTGTGTCAGTGCCATCCCATAGACTCCTTTTTTTATATAATAAAAAACACAAGAACTCTTAGTCTTCAAGTCTTGCGATAAGTGAGAATATTTGTTATCAGCAAAACCTCGCAAACATCTGGGGCGGGACATCGAAGGACTAGACAGTTCACATGTCAAGAGAATACTTGCTGTTTTATATACTTTTATGGATCGTCTGAGGCTGCTTTCGGTAAGTGTGTGAGTATATGAGTGTGGATCCTCACGCGTGTGCATGAATGACAGGAAATTTAATCTTTTTCTTTTGTAACCCTGTTGTTAACTTTCTTGCCTAGTAATATAATTTTTCTGTATTCCCTGCATTGTTCCTTTAAGGGGGAGTTGATAATTGGTTAACTCTGTTTAAAACCCCCCCTCCTTTCCATTTGCTTAGTAAAGGGAAGAACAGTTGGGAAGAACATGTTTTTTTCTATCACCTATACCTAACTTTGTAACACCTCTTTCAGAGCAATTAACTTCACTGTTAGGTTAACGTACCCGTGTTCCTGATATTATCTATCTCTGGACTGGGTTTATCTTTGTCTAATAAGCGGGAAGGGCTTAGTCGATACCAATCTTCTTCACCCCTCCCAAACTTGTTATTTGCATTTGTGTACTTATGATAATTTATGTAATACCTGATATTTGTTAGTGATTGATGTTTAAGGTGAATAAAATCACATAAACTCATTGAGTACTGTGTTGGAGATACCCAAAGCCCAACTTTTCCCCTATTCGTTTAATATAGTTTGTATCTACGTCGTCTGTGTGTTTGAAAACACCAAATCGGTGTGCGCGCAGAGGTGTGTCTGGAAAACTGGCAAATAATTGTTTGACCAGGAGAGCGGAAGAGAAGATTGAGAGAAACGATTTGTCGTAAATAAGTCTGTCTTTACTCTCCTCCAGCACGCTGTGAAGCAACTATTTAATCTCTACATTTTCTAACACTGAGTTTTCCAACATCATTTCACTCTAAACCGGACCACTATTTCTAAGACTCTTTTCTCTCAAAATAAATTTACGACAAGGTGTACTGGGAATACGGTGTTAGGCACATTTTCTTGACCATACAGAACATTAGGGGTAATGTGGTCAGCATCACGCCGGCCGCCTTTAACCTTCCCAGAGTTGCTCTAATACCCAATTCATGTGGCTGGGGCGACGCCAGAGCCGTTTGCGGTCCAAACAAGCCCCCTTAACTGGGGATCGAACCAGGACCACCAAGCTGGGAAGCCAGTCAAGGATCACTGCGGTTCACCTCGGTTTGAGAGAAAAGGGCTCGCATTAAACTCTAATAAACAGCCAGGGATCCAGACCCCCCAGGACGACCCAGAGTCCGCTGGGAGGACAACCTTAGACAATCTTTGAAGGACCGAGGACAAGAATGGAACCAGGCCAGGAGGAAGACAGCCGATAGGATAGTCTGGCGCTCTCTCTTCCAAACCTCTACACCTCACGGTAGAACGGGAACGACTAAGTAAGTATTAAACTCTAATAGCAACAGGACTTTGCGTTTGAGATCTAAAGATCAACAAAGACTGAATCACCGAGGTTCACTCTATGGATCGGTGTAGAAACCACTAACAGAGCACGCAAAAATACTAAGCTAAAACGTGATTCGACCGTTATTACACGTGCTACTATGTTACTATTAACTTGACACTGCACTTTAGACTTCGATAAATTGCTTTTGAAAACTTTAAAACATGCAGAAATGAAAATTTAAAATCAAAATACTTGTATCTGATTGGTTAAAGTAATTACTTCAGCTTTACGTCTTATTCTGACGTCAATGTCCCTCTTTGAGTATAATTATGATAAGAAAAGTTTCGGATAAGTAGAAGTATTTTAGATAGTCTCAACGACTTCTACTTATCCAGACTGCAGTGGATATTCTTTAAAAATAAAACCAACAAGATAAGCAGTAAAAGTTGAAGGGCAGCGAGCAAGCGCTTGAAAGCGTCTTAAGTGGGTAGAGCTTCAACAGCCCAACAGAATGTACCATCAACGCAACAGACAGAAAAAGTATGATATCCATCACAGCTGTCCTATGATGCGAAGATGGTATATGCTTTCATTTGAATTTTATAATATGTCGCAAAGCAAAGATACAAATTCAGCAGTCTAATTATAACAGAACCCAATTTACTGTGGATGAGTGAAACTGGACGTCAAATTTGGCGTTGGGCGGCCACATTTTGAATACGGCCATGGGTAGAAGAAACTAAATTGTAGCTTTTTTATTTTGCTGTGTACATTATTAATACTTTAAATGACTAAAATCCTGTCAGACCTATCTGATATTTCACTTTAATTCCCGTTCTTCTCAATTAGCTTTTGTGTTAGTATCAGATACTATACACATTGTATGGATTTCCAATAACAACAATAAAAACAACATCCCAGTGGTGTGACGAAATCAACAAAACGAATTTCTGGATAAGGTCAAACCTTAAGCAAACAATAGAGATTGCCAGACGAAAGCGGAAATAGAGCTGAGTGCAACCTGATCTGAGAAACAGCCCTCCTCTCTCCCCCTACATACACACATCAGACACACGCACCCACGTATTAAAGATCAGTCATTCACACAGGAAGAGTGCGACAGTGAAGGCCAGGTGTAAAGTTAAGCGGAAAGCTAAGATTGAGCGGGGAAAGTGTCATGTTAGCGATAAAAATACTTGCGTTAGACAAGGCATATCAGAGATGATACATAGTCTGCTGTATCGTCAAGAGCGACGGGGTGAAAGAGTAATAAATTTTATTAAATGTATTATTTTCTCAATAATTAAATATTATAAACTTGGAAAATTAACTCCGTCTAGGCTGGTCCCAAGCCCGGCTGAAAAAGGAGGAGGGCGCCTGCATGGAGGCCGTAAGGAGGCAGCCCCTCCATCATACAAAGGCACAACCGGCCAATCACCTGTTTGACTTAAAACACGATTACACGAAATGCATGAGAGAAAACTGGACTGATTCTAAAGACGACGAACTGGAACGGACTACGACTTATGTAACATGGAATGTAAGTATTAATGGGAAAGAAGAGGAGCTGGTGGAAGAGATGAGGAATGAAAAACTAGAAATCCTGACTTTAACGGAAACGAAGAAAGAGGGACAAGGAGTTATTGATCTGCAGTGGTGTCCCCATATCTGAAAGAGCTAGAGGGGGCGTGGGTTGTATTGTGGCCAATAACCAAATGGAAAGTTTTAAGGGATGGAACTTTGTCTCGGAGCGCATTATGGTTGTAAAACTAAAAGAAGGAGAAACCATAGTCAACCTTGTCATTTTGTATGGGCCAAATGAGGATGAGCGAGCAGAGGTCAAGGAGGAATTCTTCGAGCTGCTTCAAAGGACAGTGGACGACTGCCTAGATGAAATTATCATGCTTGGAGATTTCAATGCCAGAGTTGGAAATGACCATGGGTGGAGTTATCGGAAGGTATGGAGAAGATACTCTTAATGACAATGGAAAGCGACTCCTTAGATTCTGCTCTGAGCAAAATCTGAGCATTACAAACACAACGTTTCCCCATAAGCGCATACATGCATACAATAGATGTGAACCAACAAAGAATGAGAAATCAGTAGTCAACTATGCCACCGTTAGGAAGAGCTATTTCAAGTATGTGCGGGATGCTAGAGTCTGGATGGGGCCAGAGATTGGAAGTGATCACCACCTGCCAGGGCCGGATTAAGCTAGTGCGGGGCCTGTAGCATATGTTAAGAAAGAGGCCCTATATTTAAAAAAAAAAAAACAATAAAACAACACAAATATATTTGAACACATACATTTTTAATTTGCATAGTAATTATCATTATCAATTAATTTGTGCATGTAATCCTATAAACTTGCCACTCATGTTGCTGGCATTGTCATAACTTTGACCACGGCAGTCTTTAATATCAATATCATTTGCCTTTAAAAAAATTAAGTAGACTTTTAGTAAGCTGTTCAGCACTATGACCTTCCATATCCAAAAATGACACAAATCTTTCAACTGGTCCAGATGGCAAAACATAGCGCAGAGTCAAAGTCAGCTGGTCCATATTAGATATATCTGGAGTAGAATCCAATGAAACGGAATAATACTTGTATTTCTTCACTTCACAGAGAATGTGATCCAGTATGCTGGATCCAATCAGATTGATGAATACCTCACACGTTGTTTTAGATAGATATGATGTATGTCCAAATCCTTTGTTTGCATGAGTACTTATATGCTCTGCCAGAAATGGGTCAAACTTGGCCAGTAATTCCCGTTATAAGGGGACCCAACAATTTCATCACTGCCACGAAATGAAAGGCCTCGTTCTGCTAAAAACTTCACAACTTCAATTATTCGCTCTAGAAGTTTGTGCCAATACTTTTCTTGAATGTCCATTTGTTTCACAAGTTGGGAATCGACACGTTCACCTTTGTTTTTACGCATCAACAGTGAAATTAAAGCTTGTCTATGTGAGGAGCTTTCTTCATGTCGATGCAATAGATTGCTTGCATTTTTCCAGTCATTAAACCCTTACACAGTAAACTTTGATGAACATTCTGAACTCGTAAGCTTGCATGGGAAACAGAATAGGCACCCTTTACTTTCTGAATAGCATAACCATTTTCTTGCATGTTGCTTGTCTGTAAGTTTATGAATATGTGTAAAATAAGACTTCTGACAGTATCGAGTTTTCTTTTCAGTGTCATACAATTGCACGGATGAAAAAAGGCACTATCAACATGTTGACATTTTTCACTTCCCTTGGATATCCAATATTCACGCTCACAGTCATCTATATTGTTCGGCCAGTCACCAATATCATTAGAGTACTTCTTCGTTTCACTTATTCTTTCACATTCAGACTCAGTGTATACTGGGTTTTGTTGTATGTTTTCTGCTGCACAGCCTGCACTAGTACTAGTTGTTCCTGTACTTCCAGCTTCAGCGGTTAGAGTACCACCAACATGATCATCAATATATTCTGTCAGCTTACGTGTTTTTGATATCGCAAGTTGATCTCTTCTTTCTTTTTCTTCCTTCGCTTTACGTTTTTCACTTCCAGAAGCATAATTACGTCCAATATCTCTGTGTCTACTGCTCATTTTTTGAGTTTTCTAACCGTACAAATCAAGAATTTTAAATCAAGATCGAAAGAGAGTGCGAACACGCCGTATACCTCAATTAAAACAGGAAGTTTCCGTTTTCTAAATTCTAGTTTTTATTGTTAATGCAAATTCATTTAACAAAGAACGAAACAAAATTAGAGGGGCAGTCGCCTAGAGCCAAAAAAGTGGCTTCCGTCCAAACGTGATCAAATTTTCTACGCCACTTAAATGGCTTCCGTCCGCAAACAGTTAAGATAAAAATAATGAAGAGTCACACTAAGTCACCCTCTTATGCTCTTTCTCTCACAATTTCGTGACATCAAATGAAAAGGCGCTAAATTGGCATAAATCACAAGATCATTAGGTTAAGCTCGTATTAGAAGATGACCAAAAAATTATGTACATATTTATTGGCACGGGGCCCCTAAAAGCGCGGGGCCCGTAGCATATGCTACTTGTTCTACTACGTTAATCCGGCTCTGCCACCTGCTAACAATTAAAAGAACAACTGACAGTGTTGCTCGACCTAGGAATTGCCTAACATCACGCAAGAAACTAAGTAAACGAACAGGAGAAATGAGCATTAGGACCTACAAGCTGAGAGAGCCAGAAGTTAAGACCAGATATCAGGGGCTTATTGCTACAGCGGTGAGAAACAAAAAAAGAACCACTTGATGACCTAGAAACCCGCTAGCTTAAATTCAAGGACACCATAAAGACAGCTGCAGCAGAAGCATGTGGTGAAGTCCGACTTGGAAAGAAGAGAAAGAGGACACCTTGGTGGACAGAGGTAGTGAAAGAGAAAATAAGAGAGAAGAAAAAAAACATGGAAACAATACTTAGGAGCTAAAAACACAGCAGGAAAAACAGAAAATTATAGAGAATACTCGGAACTGAAGCAAAGAACAAGGTGCAGGCAGCAAAACAGAAGTCCTGGGAAGAATTTGGAGAAAATCTAAAAAAAGATGTTCAAGAAAACCATAAATTGTTCTACAAGACCCTAAATAACGTGAGGAAGGAAAAACAGTGCGCTCTTAAATTTATAAAGGACAATCAAGGTAAATTGCTTACTGCCCCAAAGAAGGTAATGGTAAGATGGAAAGAATATTTCTCAGAATTCTTTGATGGTGAGCAAGGTCAAGCATCAGAAATGAAAACTCTAGCACAGAAGAGGAAACCAATGGTGGTGAACATGACATAAAGATGAAAGAACTGAAGGCAGCACTGGAGAAAATCAAGATGGGCAAAGCAGCAGGACATGATGGTATAACACCAGAAATGGTTAATTACATGTGAGCAGCAGGCGACCTATTACTCTTAAGGGTCCTACAGGCAGCGTGGTGCAACAAGACCATACCACAGGATTGGGAGATAGCAATCATAACACCAATTTTCAAAAAGGGTGACAATCGACAATGTGTGAAAACCATAGAGGCATATCCCTTCTCAGTATCCCTGGTAAAATCTACTCTTGAATCCAGGCGCAGAGACTCAGACGCCTAGCTGAGCCACAAATAGATGGGGTCTAATGGGGCTTCAGAGCAAACCAAAGTACTCAAGACCTAATCTTCACACTCAGAAAGCTGAGTGAAAAGACCGTTGAGTATAAGAGTGAGATCCATCTTTGTTTCATAGATCTGGAGAAGGCATTTGACAAGGTCCCCTGGAGCAAACTTTGGGACTGTTTGGCAAGGAAGAACCTTCCAGCACCTCTGATTCATGCTATACAGAGCTTCTACAAGTCTTGCAGAAATTATGTGAGGACGGCAAACCATATGTCAGAAGCGTTCAGAACCACCGCTGGTGATATCCTGTCACCTTATCTTTTCATACTCCTCATGGACGATGCCATCAAGGCATGTGGGGTGAGGACAAGAAAGTAGTCGGGGGGGGGTACTGGAAGATGAGACAGGTCTGTATTTCAGAGCTGGCATTTGCTGATGATGTTGCCCTGATTGCTAAATCAGAGGCACATCTTCAATCCAACCTGCAAGTCTGTAAGGAAGAGCTGGAGAAGAGAGGGATGGTCATCAGCAGTTGTAAAACAAAAACAATGGCAATATCACGAGAGGAAAGAAGGCATCAGATTAAGCTGGAAGAACAGGTCCTGGAGCAGGTCATCCACTTTACACACCTCGGAGCTGTCATAGACCGGAAGGAAGGCATCAAGGAAGAGTTGGCAACCCGAAGAGCAGCAGCTGGGAGACTGTTTCAGGCCATAAATCGAGGATTCTTCAGCAAAAGAAAAGTTGGCAAGAAGACGAAGATGGCTGTATACTGCTCCACCTATGTCCCAGTCTCGACGTATGGATGCGAGTCATGGGCAATGACTACAACCCACAAAAGCCAGATCCAAACCTCAGAAATGAGGTATCTGAGGAAGTTGATTGAGGTAACAAGAAGAGACATGGTCCGCAACCAGACGAAACGTCAAGACCTAAAATCCCAACCCCTGCAGACCCAAGTAGAACAATCCCAACTAAGATGGTTTGGCCATGTCTGTAGAATGGGAGAAGATCGGCTACCACGACAAGCATGGGAAACGAAGTGGCAGAGATCCATATCTCTAGGACGACCCAGAGTCCGCTGGGAGGACAACATTAGGCAATCTTTGAAGGACCGAGGACTAGAATGGAACCATGCCAGAAGGAAGACAGCCGATAGAATAGTATGGCGCTCTCTCTTCCAAATCTCTACACCTCCGGTAGAAAAGGAACGACTAAGTAAGTAACTTGGAAAATTATTATAAAGTGATCATATTTAATTCTTTACAAAATATTTTGTCATAAAACTCTTTGTTAAACTTTCATGTCAAAGAGAACTTTACACTGTTCTGCCGATATAGACCCCAACGTTTTCAGAATACCTGCCTTTTGTGAAAGTCACTTAAAGCGAGTCATGTGAACAGACAAGTTCTGGCAGATAATCCCCAATTATTATCCTGGCGACTTGCTAATTGTTGTGGCGAAGGCGACGGGAAATTGACGATCTCTCGTGAGAACTGGAGGTGTGAACTTTTTTGGTTCCAAGCTTATTCGAGGGGTTATAATGCCGGTGAAAATCTCAGCACCAGTCAATTTGATATGCAGTCGTTTCACCAACAATATTCTTCATTTCTAGAGGTCCTGTATCAAAGGTAAACGTTAGTACCATAGCAGCTACTGCCGTTGAGGATTGAAGTGTTAGAGACTTCACTATACTAGTTACAGCATTATAGGATTCAAGATTCTTAGCAGTAAAGTGAAGGCATCAGTTTTTAGAATTTATGAGAGAGGCTGACATGCTAGGATGTCATATGTTGTGTCACGGATTGCCTCCCAATTTTGTTCACTTTTTATTACATTTCAGTATTTCCATTCATCTTCATCGTTATATTAAATCTAATCACACATGTTGACTTTTTATTACATTTCAGTATTTCCATTCATCTTCATCATTATATTAAATCTAATCACACATGTTGACTTTTCTTCACCAAGTTGTTTTGACAATCTTCCCATGGGTCTTCTAGTACATTCATCAATACCTCGATTTCCTGCAGTATTTTTATTTCGACGTTGTAGACATAGTGCAAACTAAACCTTCTGGCCTCTCATTTTTTCCGTTATATTTACTATTTACTTGCACTATCATGTTATCATTTTCGCACCAGAAACCTAAGCTAGGGTCACGCGAACTTGAAATCTGTCATTGTGGATAAAAAGCAGTTCCGGGCGAAAAAAAAGCCACAATAATTGAGTCATTTGCTTGACGTCTGCTCTCGATGCGGACATAAGTGACTAATCCTTATTTTCCGGTTTCTGAAGGAATCCGCTCAGAAATGCTTCATCTTGTCATTTGCACTTCCACACGTGGGTACTACCCAGAATTATGATGGATTACGTTGACAATGGCTGGCTAATTACGCCAAAAAATACAGAGACACCCGATTTCAAAGATGTGGGAGACGAAGTGAAATGTAACCAAAGATTGGCTACTTCTTACAGCTTCCTCTTATTTTTCAAACACTTTTAAAAATATTCCTTCAAATGTACATGGCACTTTAATAGATTTAGCTAATTGTGTCGAATGCTTGTAATCACTTGTCTAAAGGCTGTGCCGTTGTGTTGAAACAGTTCTAAATGAAATTATAATAAAATGGATGAAATTGTATTAGGCGCTCAAGTATTAAAAATGTAGCCTATAAATCAAAATTATTTTGGCTGTTTTGTGTTCATACCCCATCACTAAACTGATCCTTTCTTCTCGTCTTTATTCCTCTTTCTCTATGTCTTTCGAACTATATCTCCTATTGTACATTTCTTCATAATCTATTTAAGATTGTCATGGCTTTGCTGTTAAATTTACTGTTATCTATATCTCATGAAATAGATGTCAGTTTGGGTTTTTGTTAGTAGTGCAGTAGTGATTCCACATCTCATGGAAAGAGAAGAAAATAAATAAATAGGTCCTAGAAAACCTAGGAATGAAAAAGAGAGGTCATGAAGGAGATGAAAATTAGACCGCAAAAATATTTTGGCCAAGTAAAAGGGCATAACACCTTGCTGAAGACCATACTAGAAGGCAGAGTTGAAAGCAAATGTGCAAATGGAAGACAGTGCTATAAGTAGGAAGATAACACCAAGAGATGGACACGAAAGAATCTTTCAGACTGAACATCAAGACAAGGGACAGAAGAACGTTGGAACTCTATTGCAGCCGACCTTCGATGTGAAGATGGCCCCTAATGAAATTAAGTGATTCCAGTTATAACTGGATGATTGGAAAGCTACATTCTGGTTGGCTGAGACAGAGAAGTCCAAAATTTGTAGAAGCACAGCAGTCCGACAAAAGCCGGGCGGGAGAGATGATGTCCACTTTGAGCCGACGTTATGTTAAAGATTCGGTTATAGACAGGTGAGAATTATATGCAGTTGAATAAAAAAGGTGTCGGTGTTTGAAGGCCCTGTCGTGTCACGAGTTTAACCCCCCTCCCATGTTATTAGTGCTATACGCTTGTATCCAGTATACTTTTGTAACGTGTTGTCTTACAGGTAGGTTTGAAATTATTTATGGTCCCGTCTGAGTAGAGTGGATGGTAAGTACGTGAGAAATAAAAGTGTGAGAAATAGATTTCACGGGTGAATAGCTTAAAGAGAAGATCTGTCTCTGGAATGAGTACGTCCCTCTAGTCCAGCCTATCTATACGACTATAATTTAGTACAAGACAATCTTTCCCTCCTCATACAGGTAAATATAAGTTTAACTACGCACACACACAAAGCTATGTGACGACAAGACACACAAACATGAAAAACGACAGTTAATTGGAGATGGGTCTGACCAACACACAAAGTTAAATTTCTTTTGTGGTTTATTATCATTAAACTTGACAACACCAAATATCTAAAGACAAATAAAATAAAATCAGATTTACATACATAGGAAAATAACCGAATAACTGTGCCCTCCCCATCTTGAGAAAAAGAACCCAAACAAGTTAATAACCCACAGATCAAAGGTTAGCACTATGTTACAGCATAGATAGTAAAGAAAAAAAACAAAGTTCCTACTAAATGCTATCCAGTAAAATAAACAATTTTTAAGCTAAATCCAGGTTAGTACGATCCTGTAACAAAGAAAAATATTCGCTCTCTCTCTCTCTGACACATACTGTCCACTCAATCACGCTTACCTAATCTTGGCGATATCCCTTGGAATTACAATGGTTCTTGAATATACAAAATGTCAGGTGTATTACCCAAATTGGCCCCAGCCCATCCTTCAATAAATAAGATTAACAAGGTGGAAGCCTAATTTGGTGGTTTATTCCTCGATGGACAAATGTCACTTCAAATGGTTAGTGTAGAAACCGAGATCTTGGGTTCACAGTAAGCAGAGGAAAAATACTTTCAGTATTGGGAAAAATCTGGTTACTAAAACTGTTACAATTGATAACTGATGGTAATCCTATCGACTGGCTCTATGTGAGTGCCGATTCTGAAACAGCGTAACTCTTCTGGACAAAAATCCACTTGGATACGACTGTCAAAAGTCGGGAGTATTGTTATTTGTTTTACGCCCCAGTGGGCTGAAAAAATTGAACAAATATTTCTGGGTTTTATAAGTCCAGTTAAATTTACCAGTTAAATGTTTATTTGTCTCTTTGGCCAGTCCTGTTCACAAATGAACTTGGGGACGCTCAAGCCAAGAAAAAAGACAAAATTCACCAATCAGTAAATGAAAAAAGGAGGTAAGACCGCTGGATGCCCTTTGATCAGGTCTGCGAGAAGTAAACAAAACATTTTATGGAAAGATGCTACTATTATATATCTACATATATGCGCACGGACGGGTACAAGACGATCTCTTATCCACTCCGTCAGTCCTGATTAAAGTTAAAAGGCACGCGGTGTTTTTAGCCTATCCTATCGCGCGTCGCTTTTCGCCAGCGCTGCAATTTCAGGTCGGATGAAGGTATGCACCCCTCCCCCGCCCCCGTTTTGCGCTGTACCGATTAGCGTACAATGTCAATTATTATTTACTTATCCACACGCGCAATTACATAAATATCGCATGTCGTTAATAGATATTAAATTGTCGGCGTCTCTTGGTCATCGTGTGGTATTAAATAATAGTCACTTACTATAAATACACAGAATGAAATATAACATGAATCCTATTCTGTCACTATCAGTTTCGCCTAGCATATACTCAGTCAACTAAAACGTCTCTTCTTGTGTGAGAAAGCGGGTGGTAAAATAACCATTAAACTGAACCTCTGGTATGAAATAGCTACGCGTTATTATTATTTCATTGCTCTTAACAGCTAGAACTCTAAGTGAATTATTATGGAAAAAGCTTTAACACTTTGACACTTAAGCACTAATTTCTATTACCAGAAAATCCTCATGAAAAGATCCCCACGAAGCTATTAACACATTTAGCGAAATGGTTCTATCTACTGCGTGCTTAGATTATTCCAAAAATTCTGAGTGACGACTGATAGCTGGTTAAAGGAGACACAGTTTATATATCATCATGGATGTATGATCTATAGATGATGTTACTTTTCACATTACCATGTGTATCGAGAGAATAAGAACCCTAAGTTCCCTAGATAAAAGGCTTTCACTGTCGCTCTGTCGGGCTTTGCTAATCGACATCAGAGACTTAAAACCGTGTAACGGGGTTCTCGGAGATTTTCCCCCGGTTCTGGAGATCAAAGCCTTCACTCTCCTCTGTGTACGAACTTCAAAGGGTACACGGGGAAATATTTTTGCCCGTGCAACTACTTCAAAAAGGTCCGGTGTTTTTCCACGTGAGAAACTTGATAAATAAACCTGTTTCGCTCCCTGTTATGACTGGCAGGTCGCGAAAGTTGGTAAACAACTTTTCGTTTGTTTATGTTCAAGGAAAAGAGGCGTGGATGAAAATTAAGCTTGTGTGAGTAAGGCAGAAAATAGCATGGTTTTGCTAGCAAGTCATAGAACGCTACGAGGTCACACAAAGACTGTCAGATTACCGTAGGCTATATTTCCATTAAACGTCACACGTGTTCAGATCGCACGTGCTTACTTTGTGAGAGGTGATTAATAAGAATGTTTGAATCTTTGTATTAGGTTGTTAATGTTTACGTATATCCTCATAAAGTCGGATCAGGTACCTTCATCAGTTGCTGCCATTATACCACAACTGACTTTAATATATAAATTGCTGTAAAAGAATGGTGATAGTACGAGAGAGAGAAAGAGAAATGACACATATGACAGTGATCGCTCACAACAACTGACATCACCACAGCTGGCGACTAAGTACACGTTTTCCACTAAACATTTTAAGCGTAAAAGTTAACTTAACCACGTGGGGATGAATCTCTAAACATTGTATTTAATGCATCTTACATTTGAACCACAATGAGAGGTGTACTGTTTAACTAATATGCTGTTAGTTCATCACCACAAGAACGTCGGCAAATATTTAGCACGGTCTCTGCTACAGTCTGGCATCACACCCTACTGGGACCCAAAAAACTCACGCATGGTCACAATCACTGAAAGAATATTACGACAGATATAACGAACCACTTTGTAGTATAGAGTTATTTAAATAATAGAGGAAACATGAGTCACGTGAACAGTAAATAAATAAATAAGGTAATTAGCAGGTACTCGTTGGACATAAAGGATGTCACCAGACGATGACGATGGCGCCGTTTGGTTGGTCCTAGGTTCGAGTCCCCGGTAAGCCTATCACTTATATTTTGTTGTCTGGTGTCATCCTTTATGTCCAACGAGTACCTGTTAATTACCTTTATTTATTGATTGACTTATTTATCTATAGTTATTTAAGAGGGATGTATACATATACTAAAATCCCTAAATGGGTAAAAACTTATGTATATTACACAGTAGAAGGTTTTAAAAAATGCCGGACTGTTTTCAGGATTTACATCGCTTACAATCCAATCCTACAATAGCAACGTCACGTCAGATGACCCTTAGGTCTGAGACGTGTCTCACAAGCCTCGCAACCACCAAACTACAAGATGAAACATGTACTCGTAAATTTAACTACGCACAATCTTCCAACTTTTGTTCTGCAGCTGTCGACAACCCAGTGATTGCATGTTCAGGCACGTTTTAAACCACGCAATCTTTTAGCCAATCGTATTTCTCCTTTTCTCACATGACCACACAATTCTCCCAGAAACAGGACAACCTATTCTCGAACCATAAAAACATTCACACTCAAAACCACATAGCTCATGTGGTAAACATCTGATAACTATCTTACTGATCTACTACCCACATATCGTCAACAAACTCTCACAACCAAGACACGCTCCCCACGGAGCACATGTGCCCAACAATCACACATAACAAGATTTGATACTGGCTGTGAGTGAGTATACAGCCGTAGATGATTTTAAATGAAAATAAGAGTAATAATAGTAGCCTCATCAGTCATGACTGACTATGTCAACGTGTCCCTGAGGTCATAGCCTTTAGCTGCTTTTCTTTTATATTTTTTGCCTGGTGTTCCTTTCGGTGTACACTTTTCTCTTCTGCTTGTTGTGAGAGCTTCTTTTTTCTTGTGCTTGTTGTGAGAGCTTCTTTTTTCTTGTGCTTGTTGTGAGAGCTTCTTTTTTCTTGTGCTTGTTGTGAGAGCTTCTTTTCTCTTGTGCTTGTTGTGAGAGCTTCTTTTCTCTTGTGCTTGTTGTGAGAGCTTCTTTTCTCTTGTTGTTGTGAGAGCTTCTTTTCTCTTGTTGTGAGAGCTTCTTTTCTCTTGTGCTTGTTGTGAGAGCTTCTTTTCTCTTGTGCTTGTTGTGAGAGCTTCTTTTCTCTTGTGCTTGTTGTGAGAGCTTCTTTTTTCTTGTGCTTGTTGTGAGAGCTTCTTTTCTCTTCTGCTTGTTGTGAGAGCTTCTTTTCGTCCAAGTTGAGGTGGCCCCGTAGGGAGCGTCGCCACTTGGTGTGATCACAACTTGACGCTCCTAGGTTGCTGGATGTTCATCATGGACAATACAAAACAATATATAGAACATATTACATTAATCGTTCATGTCGTAAATAATGTATTTGCTTTTTTTTTTCGAACTGTTTTTTCAGCCAAGTCCTATATTCATTTTCTGTAGCAGGTGATGTCCAGCAGGGTGACGTCCAGCAGGGTGACGTCCAGCAAGAATCGTCTTTATTTATAGTTTTATTTATTACCTTTTTATTTACATATGTTATTTATCTACCTTTTTTTTATTTATAAAAATGATCTTTTTTAAAATACACGTTTTTTATTTACTATAATTTGTTTTCTTTCGTTCTCGTGATGAGACATGTTTATAGCACCAGCGCTTGTTACACAACTGTGGTTCCTTCAGACAAAAGAAACCCTGTTCAAATGAATACATCTTTATATAAATAAAAGACGATTTTGTTATATATTTAGTTTTTTGTTTTTTTTTTAAACGGCATAATTGTAATATGAACAAATAGACTGATAAAAAAAACCTTTTTCCTACTGTAACAATTTATATTTTTCCAGCACTAACAAATCAATGTTTGACCCATTTTTCTTCAGCTGTCAGAGCAGTTAAAGTTCTTTGCTGCAAAAGCAGTCTGTTTTCGTTCTTCTCCATCCTAAATGGACAGACACTAATATATTAACCCTTTTTTTCAAGCTACTTCAGTTCTATTTTTGGTTCTTTGGTGGCACCATTGATTGTGTGTCTTTAATTTGTTCAGTACAACCTTTACTTATGTCTGTTAGTCGCCATTCGTTTGTCATGTACTAGCCTCTTCTATGTTCGTAAATCGATATTGTCGAATCAGTTTAGAAACACCATAGTAGATCTGCACAAACTGGAGGAGTGGGACATGAATAAGCTAATGTAATAAAGAACATGTTCAAAGATATAGCAAGGCTGGAGCAGTCTGAGGGGAAAAAAACTTATAAGATGATATGAGCCGATTAAAGAAGGCAGAATAAGGAAAAAACTTAGAGATCACGACTAAACGTGGGGAATTTGGGTAGGTGGATGGAGAGATGGATGGATGGGGGAATAGATGGATGAGTGAATGGAGGGAGGGAGGAAGGAAGGGAAAGAGGGGTGGATGGATAGATAGATAGATAGACAGACAGAGATAGATAGATAGATAGATAGATAGATAGATAGATAGATAGATAGATAGATAGATAGATAGATAGATAGATAGATAGATAGATAGATAGATAGATAGATAGATAGATAGATAGATAGATAGATAGATAGATAGATAGATAGATAGATAGATAGATAGATAGATAGATAGATAGATAGATAGATTGGCTGGCTGGTGACTGGCCGACTGATTGACAAGGACGCCGGCAGACTGGCTGAAAGACAGTCAGTCAGACGGATAGGTAGATAAATTGTGTACCTCTACATGTGGAAGTGTGGGCGTGGATAACTGCAGGTGTTAGTTGTTATTAGAAACAGTTCAAAATTCCCAACTTTCTCAACGGTTACAGTCGACTAATAAACTCTCAGCCATCTTCCAAAAATACAGTGTTTAGACTTCTTCTCCATTACCACTAAAACATGATAATGATGTTCACAACGATTATGACAATGATAAGTTTAGCTGTGATGACGATGAAGAATTTTATGTAAAGTTATATCATGTTGTTTAGATATTTAGTCTTTATTCAGTTTTGTTCGTTTACACTCTTTACATAGTATGGAACCATCACCGCAGCTGTTCCCTTTACAAAAAAACACCTTCACCAAAGACGACGTATATTCTCGTGCAGCAGTTCTGTGGTAATTTGTTTTACATGCTGAGATGACCAGCCTGATGTGCAACCTTTATATAAGTCGCCTTGTACCATGTGACTGATCGTGCACTAGTTGTATTCTTCACTTGCCTTGTCGGAGACCAACAAGAGCTTCTTGTTTCACCTTTTCTCACGAAATACGTTTGTCCTTTTTCTGGTCTTCACTCCTCCCGGGCATTATTACTTTACTATTCCGTTTACGTGCTAATCCTTCCAGTATTTGTTGTTTTCGCTTTCACTGTTCATGGTTTTCTTATCACATCTTGTCACACCTCTCACCCACCCCACTCTCCTTGTTATTTTTTCCTTTGTTATTGGCAACATGCGGCGAAGGAACGAACTTGCCACATTGATTTTTTGTATAACACCAGTGTCATGAATTTACCATGATACAACGTTAAAATATCTCCAAATTTAACGATAAAATGTAGGGTTAAAAATAATGCGTAAGATACTAGGAGACATGCTCGCCCATGCCAGCCTTTCCCATCGCCATTTAAAACTAACGAGTTAGACGTGCAGACGAAACGTTTACCCTTTGTAGACGGGAGAGAACGGAGGACACCAAAAGGAAAAATATGACTGAACACGTGTTTGAAGATCGCAAGGCTAAAAGACGCAATTGGTAAGAAAAAAGAAAAAAATTCACGTCACTAGTTGACAGAGGGTAAAGAAATGGACAAAAAAACGACTTTAGCTCGTGTCAGAAACAGTCATTTCTTGGACTTTTACGATACTTGATTGTTATTTGAATTCAGCGGCAATACGCCGTGGAGAAGGTTCTCGAACATATTTCAAAAAAAAACAACTAACCTTGAAAAGTAACTTTTTCTTAATAATAATGTTAGGAATATAAAACCTAGCTAGTTTGATAGCCCGTCTTGAGCAGAGAAATAATATACTTTAAATTATACAGACGGATAGATAATAATGAAGATATTGACAAAAGATTGTGTTGTTCATATCAGACGAGCGACTGCACTGTTAAAAAATGTCACTAAATTTTCAAAATTTGCGGCCTTGAGACTCAAGTGCTAAAATCGAGCTGTAATTAAAGAGAGGGGAAATGGTGGAGAATTGTGGCTAAATATAACTTCGGAGGCAGAAGTGTGTAGGGTACTGCATGGAGGGGTCCAAGAACCAAGCGTGTTTTTTGTATGAAAAACAAGTAGAGACAGAAGGACCAACAGACAGTAATACATACTTGACTGAGAGCTGACTGAAATTTGACTTTTGGTTGTAGATTTGAAAGTTCGGGGGGGAGTCGGTGATTGGATGAATGAAATCATATTGGCAGGACAGAGATGCGCATTTTTGCCATTCGTTACAAAACTGTCCAGAGACACAGTGGTGTAGTACCTGTGGTGTTGTTTCCAGAAGATCATACATAATTTTTAGTGGGACGCCATCAGATACACAGCAGCTCAGCTGAGTTTTGCTAGCATTTAACTGTGTTCTCAATTCTGAATTCTGGTAAGAATGAAAGCAATTCTTTTGTACATTTTAATATTTCGAGTGATTGATACTGCCATATCATATAAAATGATTACGACAAGTAAGTGCTCGCTCTAGATCCCCAGCCCAAGTTCAGGGTCTAGAGACAAACAAAATATATGGACGCCTACTAAAACTATGAAGGCGGATCTATTGTTGAGATCAGTGGAACATATCACCTATCCTATTGACTAGAAGGAAACTATTGAACATATCTCAGATGCAAGGTAGTCTTGGGGAACTAGTACTATATGAAAACAACTAGGTAAGATGTACTGTGTGGTCAGAGAGATCTGACCCAGTCTGTGTGGTGTTGTTGTGTAGTGTTTTGTGCAGAAGTGGCTCAGTTGGTAGAGTTCTGACACATGCCACAAAACTTTTATTTCAGAATTGTGAGTTTCTGTTTGGCACCGAAGAGGTGCCGCATGCTGTTGTAATATACACAAGCGTGGGCCAGTGCAGTCTAACATTGTGTCAGAGCAACCGTATAGTATCCCCCAGCACGGAGAGGAGGGGCCACCAGACTCTTGTACAAGATCGACGCAGTCGAGATAAGTGAGATCTGGCCTGCTGGAAGTTCACCAACTGATTTACCAACGAATTTATCAACTAATTTATCAACTAATTCACCATCAAATAAAGACATACCATTGTGGGAAAATAAACCATGTATTCATCCCATAAGTCAATGGACAATGTTTGGTAGTCATAGACTGGGCGTGATGATACCACCCCAACAGTACATTCAGTAATAGTCTCCTGGGACAATCTAATATAATTAATATTAACTAGACTTATAACATACCTTTGTAATCACATTCCATTTTATTATGTCATATAATTATGCATTCCATTTATAACTCCATAATATTTCATAGGTTCTGACCAACAAACGTTTGGATCAGAACAAATAAATTTACCAAAAGATTTAATATTTAAAACTAAAACAGCCTGAGTTAGTTCAGTGTGTTATACATTATATTATTATTATTATTAGATTTATTAAATATCTGTGTGTGTGTGGGTAATCTACTACAACACATTACATTTCAGTACCCTAGACTTTTAACGTAGCTACATTCATTAAAAAAAAAAAGATATGTTTCAGGTCGTAAGTGGTAGTAAGAATGGCCTTCTGTAATTCGCATCAACATTTATCTCAGGAGCCTTCACAACTGACCTCATTCATTACACTAGGTAACATCACCACCATACAATACCATCAAATCCACTACAACCAGCTCCAGATGGAGTATAAGTCTACAATGATCGACATTCCTATTATTAAGCCAGACTTTTTTGTCTGGGAAGATACACGAAACCAAGGTGTTAGTTTGCACACATGACGCACCCAAATACGCGGCAGATCTCATTGGGATGTAGGAAATGACAATCTTGATGAAGATTAAGACATGGACGGTGATGTAGTGGTTCTGGCAGACAGACTTTGTTGGGATAAACAATTACAAGAAAATAACATCATGGAGGCGATTATAATGTTATATCTGTGAAGTAGTGAGTTTGTAAACAAACACATAACCACGGAAGTGTCAAGACCTTATTTGGAAATGGATTTTGAAAATCACACGTTATCGCATGTTGTCATGTAGTAATGTTCTACATGAGAAGAGAGTAGCAGGGGAATAATCCCTACCATAATCAACCATTTATTTGTAGTTGGTTTAGCATTTGAGGTGCTAAGATACACTGCTCCAGATTGGACTTCACCTCAAAGTAGCAACCGGGGCGCGTAAGCGAAAAATTTCGTTTATATGCTACAGCGTTGTAAGACTTCTTCACAGACTTCCCATTCCATCGAGATGAATTATAGACAGCTAGGAACACGGAATATTAGGACCCAAATATAGGACATGCCATAGGACTGTACGTAAATTCTTCAATTAGAAGAGATTAGCCCCAGAGACATCACTTTGCGCCTTAAGTTCCAGGGTCCAACTTCAAGCGTTCTACGTTAGACACCTAACTCGCCTGAAAGAGACGGCATCTTAACTCTTTGACTCCGCAATTATTTTCACCCTGTGCCGTAATTTTAATTCGTGATAGACTAAAGCAACGCTCGGAGAGTTGTTTTGGCACGGGTGTAAAATCTGACCAACGCTCTGAGCGTTGTTCCGGAGTCAAAGAGTTAAAATCAGTTGCCCGACAATGTTCTGACGTTTCCTCTCCGAAAAGTCTGTGTTCGGCCGAAAAAAACTCGGGGTAAGTTGTAATATGTGCATTTTATAATTTATATGTGCATTTTGACTTCAATTATAATCTGCTTGTTGATGTGCAGTGTCATATGAGGCTGACGAGTTCATCACTGCAAATAACTTGACACATGAACCACCAAGAGCTGGTGACTGCCTCGTGCGGGTTCCCTCACAAAGGAACCAACAGCAGAGGTGGCCCTAGGCTCCATATAGAGCAGGGAGCGGATGATATTATCATGGAGAACATACTTATTATAAAAGCACTTTAGTAAATTTCTTATGTACATGTATATACATATATATATTTCAAATATCGCTTTCCGCTGTCCAAAAGCACTTTGATCCAACTCACTGGGATTAAATCAACGCTCAGGGAGGGTTACAAGTCTGAGGAAGATTAAGTGGTGGATGGAAGCAGACTTTGTCAGGAGACCCAATACTTAGCAGAGACATTTGTTTCCTTTTAGTGTGTGGTACAAGGTGCCAGCAGTTGACGCGAGACATTAACATCAGGCGGGTCTTGAAGACGCTTGACTTCCCAACCTAAGCAGTTACCTCGGCTTTGTGCAAGAGACGTGCTGCTGCCACAATATTTGACTATTTAAGAGGAGTGCAGTCCAAGGCACCTGTGGGAATCAAAAGCGACTGAAACGGCGACAACTAACCCCACACTGGAAGCTAAGTAGCATAACAGCTCATCCAAAGAGCATTTCAAACATTTCCAAACGTTCCATCACAATTTAAATCATCCAGTGATGATAAATACCATCGCTTCTTTTTTATAAACAACTTTATTTTTTTTTACATTGTTAATCTATAAGTGATTATTAAACCTGTTTATCTGTAACTTTTCAGCTATAGATGGATTAATCAATCTTGAGTGAATTGTATGTCTGCACCGGTATGAATCATACTGCTTTAAATACATAAAATTTTCAATTATAAAATTAATAATTGCTTAATCACCTTTAGCTGGGGGCTCATAAATACGAGCGAAAATTTATGAACTCGTACAAGGGGCGGGAGAGTACTAAAGTTCATGACAGCTTAGATGATCTCAGTTGTTATGCTTGTTTTTCTTTAAATTCCTGTTATGCTCCCTAAAGTAGAAGCATCATTCTTCTAGTTATAGTCACAAAAGACACGTTTTCGTTATATGCCCAACTGGCCGCTAGAATATGCTCCATTATGAAGTATCGATTATTCTACCTTGATCAGCAAACACGACAATACAGCAATCCCCTGTTCTTGAAAAATGAGCGCTAATCGAAAAAGCGCTAGACGAATATGGATTTCCTTAAAGGGTTAATAGAAAACAAATTAATTCGGTCCTAAGGTCCAGAAAGCTGTATAAAAATTAACTAAGTGGTGATATCAAAAAATAACTGGAGACGGAGTGGCTAAGAGGTATTGCGTCCGCCTCGAATTCTTATGGTACCGGGTTCGATTCCAAGTAGAGGGAATATAATTTATGGAAATGTTTTTTAAGAACCAGTAGTCCTAATGATGTCATACTCCCCTCCCCCCCTCCCCGTCTCCTTGGTAGTGAGATTGGATGTCTAGCCTTCTCGGATAAGGGCAAGAAAAATAGGAGGTCCCTTATGCAAGCTGCGCACGTTAAAAATCCCACGGCAGTTGGAAATCGTAAAGAGTAGGCCATTAGGCCGCTGCCCTGGCAACATTTAATAATTAGAAACCTACCCACCACAAAAATATTTAAAGGATGTGTGATTCCTATATATACACATTGGGATTCTCGCCGGTACAGCGGAGTTCGTGCACTGTGCTGAGATCCTCCTTGTGTGATATAAGGGAAGAGATCGGAGCACTGATGGAGTAGTCCGTGTGCAATGAAGATAGTCCTACAAACCTAACCAAACCAAAAACTAAATAGTTAACAATACTTATTAACTACACATAATTATCAAACATATTGAACACAAACAAAATATTATGTATGTACTGTACTTACAACAAATATATAAAACATTTTATAGTACTTTAATCGCTGCTAATTCCGTCGTTTGTGGCTACAGTTGGAACAACGGAGCTGTCTTCATCATCAGACAACAGGTTAGCAGAAGGTGTTGTAGTCGATGAAAAAGTGTTTTTCGGACTGCAGATGTAGAAGGCACGGCTACTTGGTCAATGGGGGCTGAAGATACTGGAGGAAAGTTTAAAAAAAAAACAGAATCTAGCTTCGCTTTGCTTTGCCACCTTTTATCATCATCATCTTAATTAACAGATTTTAGCAGCCAGAGTTTTCTTTAGCTATTGGAAGTACTGACTGCTGTCTACTGTGAACACAAGATCGCGTTCTTTTCTTTTTTCTACATGAACCATTCGAGGTGACAATACATATATATCCAGGAACTCAACCACCAAATTGAGCGCCCCCTTATAAAAATTAATTATTAGTAGAGGGACTGGGGCTCAATTCGGAGGACAGAACTACTGGATCAAGATACATGTGCATGGATGTTTACGTTCAAGAGATTGTTACACCAAGTTTAGGTAAGGCGTGATTGAAGTGGCCACGAATGACAGAGTGAGAGTGAATATTTTCCAGTTACGGAAACTGTACCATCCTTTAATTTCTTTGCAAATACGGTTATATTTTACTGGATAGCTTAAGTAGGAACTTTGTTTTTTTTCTTTACTGTCTATTCTATAACCTAGTGTTAATCTTTGACCTTTCGGGTTATTAACTTCTTTTGGGATCTTTTCTCAACAAGGGGGGAGGGCACTTATTGGGTTATTTTCCTATGTCTGTAAACATGATTTTATTGATTTCCATATGTTTGATGTTGTAAAGTTTAAGTGATAATAAACTAAACAAAACTTAATTTAGTGTGTTGGTCAGACCCATATCCATTTACCATAGTTTTCACGTTTGTGTGTCTTGTTGTCACATAATTGTGTGTGTGTGAGTAGTAAACTTATAATTTTACTTATAGGGAGGTTTGACAGATCGTCATATACTAAAGATAGTCGTATAGATAGGCTGGAATAGAGAAACCACTCATTCCAGAGACAGATCTTCACCTTAATCTATTCACTCGTGAAATCTATTCTAACACCTTTCTTTCTCATATACCCTCACCTTCTGGTCTACTCAGACGGGACCAAATATATCTCTAACCTATCTAAAAATGTACGACAAAAGGGTTCAACTGATTATGTCAGGTGAACTGTTACCCGATGTAATAATTATTCGGGACGTCAGCAATTAAAAAACACGAGACATAAGTAAGGTGACCAACACTAAAATATAACAAATCAAATAATACAAGGTGCAGAAACGAGTATACATTCAATGTTACAAATAACTAAAGAAAAAAGCAGGTACAAAATGTATCGGACATTATGGTTGAATTATGGAAAAAAAACGAAGGTACAATTAACTTAAAGTAAAATTCGTTGATATGTACCCCAGTTAATATCATTACTAACAATGATATAACACAAAGAGAGTGAAAACCATTTTCAAAATTTCATTTAATTACTTTCTCTGACTGTGTTATTGCTGAAAATATCGCTATATGTATTTTTTTATATCAAATTCTACATTACCTTATTACGCACGCTGTGATCTCCACTTCTACTTTTTCGTGTCCCTCGGCGCATTGTCGACAAAAGGCATTCTAGGATCATTTCTTATTGCGCTCAGATACCTTAGGGTGTTTGAGAAGTTATATGATCTGATAACTTGATAACTTGATACTTTTTCTTTGACCATCTACTATTGCCGTGAAGCGTAGTGGAGAGCTGCAGATTGTGTTCTGGAGCCAAGTGTGTCACGCTGGCTGCTGTGAGCTTGTGTTGTTGTAAGTGTGATCGAATGGGGGCGACCCTTCTCGATCTCTTTTTCACTACGGCGGTATCAGTTACATTTCTGTACTGATTTTTATTGCGTACTTTCAATTGTCGCACTTTCTTTCTCTGCTATGTGTAGCATATATTTGGTATTTTCCTTCTAACACCCCTCTCTGGGATAAGTCGGCATGTCTGTTTGTTATCCATTTAACTTGCGGGTGCAGTTGACATCAGAATACAGATTAGCCCTACAAATCGCCAGCATATTTGCTAATCGCTGATAAAGACCAGGGTGCGTGACTGGTAAGAGATTACTTGTCTGGGTGCCACGTTTTGGACAGACACGGATGACCTAATAGCTTTCTGTCCGACTTGTTATGACAAGATTACTTTAGATAGTTATAAAGTGTTACATCTGAAACACATTGTCGTATGAGTTTACATATGTGTTAGTGATCTCGCCTGCCAGGGATCGGATGTTTTCATACCATATATGGAAAAGGTAACCTCTACATTACGTTCACAATTTTTCCATGTCAGGAATATTTTGAATTTCCCCCCCCCCCCCCTTTTCCCAACACACATGTTTGAAAATGACTGGAGCTTTTGAGTAGCACCATAACAAACAGATGCGGGGGAGGACAGTGAATATAACCTGGCGCTTTTCAAGTCTAGTTCACTGTGAGATTCACGCTTGCCAAGACACAACAAGACTTGCCAGAAGTTAGAATTAAGTATTTCCATTTATCAAGCCGGACTTTGTGGAAAAATCTTGATGGACATAGCCCAGTAAACTCATTTGAACGAGTAAGGCTGAGGAAACTGAAACACACGGAGTCATAGAGGGAATTATCTTATAAAAAAAAGTAACGACCACCAAGAACCCGTGTAAGAGGCCTAATCAAGTGCCTCAACTTTATTCATCTGAGCAAAACGTCTGTGAGTCAGGATTGGTGTAAGTTGTCATTTTACATTCTATATGTTTCATTACCAACATGTGAATTAATATGTATATATTGCTATGTGAATTTTAATATGTGAAAATCGCTAGTGGATGTCCATGTCAATAGAGGCTGGCAACCTCAGCGTACAGAGTGATGATTTCATGACCCACCACTGGAAAAGCTAGTGACAGCTTTATTGCTAGTTTCTTAAAGAGAACTAAAAAAGCATCGCTAGTCCCAAGTTCCATATGGAGCAGGGAGGGAAAGATGAAAGAAATGATGTACATTCTAAGTATAATACTGAAAGTTTCAAACTTTTCAATCAGTGTAAATGTAAATGAAAACAGATTCAGTTTATATTGTGAACACTTTTCAAACAGTGTAAAAAGTTTCAAAAGTAAATGTAAACATTTTCTATCTGTACTATTAACCTTTTCATTTAAATGTAAAATAAGGGTAAAGCTATTAAATTTAAATGTAAAGAAAGTTTTCTCTCGAGGGATTAAGTTTAATTCTCATCGACGGTAAATTCTGAGATAAATGGGATAGTGGAATAAGAAAGGGAACACATAGGTATGTGTCGGGAAAACGCAATACTCTGGAGAGCGTTTCGTTTCTATTCTTTTATCATAGTCGTTGGTGGTATCAGTGAGGGTACTAATCTCTGGAACAAAGTGAGGGTAGAAGTGGACTGACGTAGAAACGCGGGACCAGCTTGGCAGTTACTTCTTGATTATACTTGAAACGTGCTGCACCTTTAATCTTGACCAGAGCCGTGAGAACTCCAGTGACTTATCTGCACAGAACCTACCAGCGGGAGCAGAAACTACTATTGGCAGCTTAGTGAAACCGATAAGCTGCCAAAGTGAACTTTTTTCATAAAACCTACTATCCTTCAATGATGAACATTTTCTGTTAAAGACTATTCAATTTTTTTAAACTGTTAAAACTAAATGATTATTAAATCTGTTATTTGTAATTATACAAATTTAACTTCGATTCAGTCATTTTAAATGTACTGCATGTTTGTCTCAGTCAATTTACTAAACACACTCTAAACAGAGCTATACCAGAATAATAAGAATTCCACTGAGTAAATCAGAGGTGGGGGCTTAACAAGATGAAACTAATAATTGCTTAATCCTTCACAAATGTTCTCGGCAGATCATAGAATTAACGTGCTCAGCCAAAGCAGCATTGTTTTCGATTTTCTCAATATCTTTTGAATACTGCCTTTGGGATAGAAGCGTCATTACCCTTCTATCTACATCTCTGCCAAGAGTAATCTTGTGCAAAGGTAGACGCCTTTGACGAACAATTTTAGATACTCTTGAGTTTTGGCTACTGTAGGACCACTACTGCAAAGCAGGGGAGGCAGTACTGTCACAGTAAGATGTCTGTGGTGTTGACTATCCAGCTGCCCTTGGTCTTTCCTGTGCTCTGAAACTAGATTGTCTAGTGTTGTTGCCAGTATCTGATAATTTATTTCAAAATTTGTTGTTTATTCGACTAAATCTCTCATTTGTGAAAATGTTACGGATGTTTTTAATGCTACGTGTTTTTAATGTTACATATATTTGAATATCTAACACATTGCCCCATTTCTTCATTCTCGTTTTGATATTTAAAAAAAAACAATAACTAAATGATTCCTACTAAAAACGTACTAGAAGCTAACATTATGTAATGTTATTGTATCTCTGATGTGTGGAAAATAACATGCACGAAAAAAATATAAAAAATTAAAGGGATAAAAAACGGAATGAAGAGAAAGTGTTAGGAATCATAAACTGAACAGAAGAAAAAAAATGCTAGAAATCATAAACTGAAGTGGAAAAAATGTTAGAAATCATAAACTGAAGAGGAAAAAATGTTAGAAATCATAAACTGAAGTGGAAAAAATGTTAGAAATCATAAACTGAAGAGGAAAAAATGTTAGAAATCATAAACTGAAGAGGAAAAATGTTAGAAATCATAAACTGAAGAAGAAAATCTTAGAAATCATAAACTGAAGAGGAAAAATGTTAGAAATCATAAACTGTAAAGAGAAGACATGTTAGAAAAAAACGACAAAGATTGTTCTTGCGGCAACGGCGCTTGGAAATTCTGAATTGATCTTATAAGTCAAAAAGGAGAGACTAGCTTCCAGCACACCCGATCCAATTCTTTACTGAACTGTACTTTATTATCTGACTTTAATGTTTCCTTCCTGGCGGGCATAAACAGAAAACATTGTTTCTATCTACGTTATTGATAAGTGTGATCTGTCTAGCCCAAAGCTGAAGTTGATAACATCGCCTCTGACGCTGTTTTTCATACTAACATTAGTAACTTGTCTAGGCCATCTCATCTCATCTGTTTAAGTTCCTTCCCCTGTGTTTTAATAGCGAAAGCAACAAATAGTTCGTCAGATATTTATCAGCTGTCGCTCTGTTTCCATAGAGATATCAGATCGACTGTCCAGATTTTTCACGCAAGACGTCCTTTTATATCCGCTTCCTGTTTACCTATCCATTTTACTTCCTAACAGTCAACAAGGATGCTGGGTAAATGTTTGATTTTCATTATTTATCTCTTATCTATTACTGCCTGTTTACTAGACTTGGCTTTATTCAATAGCACAAGGAAAGGGTCGGACCTCAGCAGCACGACAAACCTAGAGATAATAGGATTCCTAAAAATAAAGAAATATCTAAGGAAAGGTTTGGTTTGCTTACCTTTTTAAGGACCATATTCATTGCACACGGACAACTCCATCAGTGTCCTACCTTAGATCTCCTACCTTAGGTCACACAAGGTGGATCTCAGCCCAGTGCACGAACACCGTAGCACCGGCGAGGATCCCATTGTGTGTATACTGGAATCACACATTCTATAAATACCTTGTATTTGTGTGGTGGGCAAGTTTCCTGATATTTTAATGTTGCCAGGGCAGCGGTCGTGTAACCTACTCTTTACGATTTCCAACTGTCGAGGAATTTTGAACGTGTAAAAGCTGCACACGGGATCCCTTAATTTGTAACCCTTGTCCGAGAAGGGATCTTCTTTGCGTTGCTCTTGAAGCATACATTCAGACATTCAACTGAAAGAATATGCCTTCACGCTAGGTCAGATGGATGTGACTGCTTAACCACGTAAGGCTGAAGGCAAAAACATATATCAGAAGAGTCACTATAAGAGACTTGTTATTCGTTGATGATGCTGCCGTTGTCACTCAAAGTCAACAAGAGCTTCAGAGCTTGATGAATCGCTTCACCCAAGCATGCAAGGACTTTGGCCTCACAATAAGGCTAAAGAAAACAAATGTGCTGGATCAGAATATGGGTGTTGCACCAGTTATCACTATCGGTAACTATGAATTGGCAGTGGTGCACCACTTCACATACCTGGGATCTACCATGAATGAGAAACTCTCGTTGGACACAGAAATTGACAGCTGCATTGGCAAAGCTGCAACCACCTTTGCCCGCCTCACAACACGTGTTGGGAGAAACGCAAAACTCACAATGAAGATCAAAGCTGCAGTATACAAAGCCTGGGTCGCCAGTACACTTCTATATGGCAGTGAGACATGGACAACCTATGCTAAGCAAGAAAGAAGGCTCAATACCTTCCATCTACGTTTACACCACATCCTCGATATTTCGTGGAAGGCAAAGTGACAAATGTCGAGGTGTTGTCACGTGCTGTCATTCAAAGCATGTATACATTGCTTAGCGCACACTACACTGGCTTGGCCATGTCCGCCGCATAGAACTTGGTTGCATTCCGAAAGATATCTTATACTGACAACTGGCAGATTGTACAAGAACAGTTGGACCATCGCAGCTGAGGTTCAAAGGTGTCTGCAATAGAGACATTAGGGCACTGAACATAAATACAACAACCTGGAAAGATGAAGCTGCCAACCGCACTAAGTGGCGATGCTATCTATCTACGGCGCCACCTCAGATTGGGCGAAAAGAAGCTCTCTCTGCAAGCAGAAGAGAGTAGAAACGTCGAAAGCAACACCAGGAAAATTAACCAGCTGAGGGCTGTCACCTCAGGGGCGCATTCCCATCTTCAGTTATGACTGAAGGGGCTATAATTATCCGAGAAGGCTAGGCATTCGATCTCACTGCCCAGGACGTTGGGGAAAGGAGGGGGGGGGAGGGGGGGGGATAAGACACAATTAAGAACCACTGATTCTGAAAAAAATGTCCATGAATTATATTCCCTGTCCTGGCAGCGAACGCGGTACCTTTCAAATTAAAGGCGGACGACATACCTCTTAGCCACTCTGGTCCCCTCTAAGGGAAGGAAAACATTTGAAGCAGTTGAAAAGTGTAACAATTGTTTATATACGATAAAGTCTTATTTCATTTGCATGACCAAATCAAGGCAAGAGCTGCAAAGACAAAATAAACTTTCTATAGCATACCCCGTACAGTTGTCGGGGTTTTCTGGTGAGACAAAGACAAAATAAACTTTCTATAGCATGCCCCGTACAGTTGTCGGGGTTTTCTTATGAGACAAAGACAAAATAAGCTTTCTGTAGCATGCCCCGTACAGTTGTCGGGGTTTTCTTATGAGACAAAGAAAAAATAAGCTTTCTATAGCATGCCCCGTACAGTTGTCGGGGTTCTCTGGTGAGACAAAGACAAAATAAACTTTCTATAGCATGCCCCGTACAGTTACCGGGGTTTTCTTATGAGACAAAGACAAAATAAACTTTCTGTAGCATGCCCCGTACAGTTGTCGGGGTTTTCTTATGAGACAAAGACATAATAAACTTTCTGTAGCATGCCCCGTACAGTTACCGGGGTTTTCTTATGAGACAAAGACAAAATAAGCTTTCTATAGCATGCCCCGTACAGTTGTCGGGGTTTTCTTATGAGACAAAGACAAAATAAGCTTTCTATAGCATGCCCCGTACAGTTACCGGGGTTTTCTTATGAGACAAAGACAAAATAAGCTTTCTGTAGCATGCCCCGTACAGTTACCGGGGTTTTCTTATGAGACAAAGACAAAATAAGCTTTCTATAGCATGCCCCGTACAGTTGTCGGGGTTCTCTGGTGAGACAAAGACAAAATAAACTTTCTATAGCATGCCCCGTACAGTTACCGGGGTTTTCTTATGAGACAAAGACAAAATAAACTTTCTGTAGCATGCCCCGTACAGTTGTCGGGGTTTTCTTATGAGACAAAGACAAAATAAACTTTCTGTAGCATGCCCCGTACAGTTACCGGGGTTTTCTTATGAGACAAAGACAAAATAAGCTTTCTGTAGCATGCCCCGTACAGTTGTCGGGGTTCTCTGGTGAGACAAAGACAAAATAAACTTTCTATAGCATGCCCCGTACAGTTGTCGGGGTTCTCTTATGAGACAAAGACAAAATAAACTTTCTGTAGCATTCCCCGTACAGTTACCGGGGTTTTCTTATGAGACAAAGACAAAATAAGCTTTCTGTAGCATGCCCCGTACAGTTGTCGGGGGTCTCTGGTGAGACAAAGACAAAATAAACTTTCTGTAGCATGCCCCGTACAGTTACCGGGGTTTTCTTATGAGACAAAGACAAAATAAACTTTCTATAGCATGCCCCGTACAGCTACCGGGGTTTTCTGGTGAGACAAAGACAAAATAAACTTTCTATAGCATGCCCCGTACAGTTACCGGGGTTTTCTGGTGAGACAAAGACAAAATAAACTTTCTGTAGCATGCCCCGTACAGTTACCGGGGTTTCCTTATGAGACAAAGACAAAATAAACTTTCTGTAGCATGCCCCGTACAGTTACCGGGGTTTTCTTATGAGACAAAGACAAAATAAACTTTCTATAGCATGCCCTGTACAGTTGTCGGGGTTCTCTGGTGAGACAAAGACAAAATAAACTTTCTATAGCATGCCCCGTACAGTTACCGGGGTTTTCTTATGAGACAAAGACAAAATAAACTTTCTGTAGCATGCCCCGTACAGTTACCGGGGTTTTCTGGTGAGACAAAGACAAAATAAACTTTCTATAGCATGCCCCGTACAGTTACCGGGGTTTTCTGGTGAGACAAAGACAAAATAAACTTTCTGTAGCATGCCCCGTACAGTTACCGGGGTTTCCTTATGAGACAGACAAAATAAACTTTCTGTAGCATGCCCCGTACAGTTGTCGGGGTTCTCTGGTGAGACGAAGACAAAATAAGCTTTCTATAGCATGCCCCGTACAGTTGTCGGGGTTCTCTGGTGAGACAAAGACAAAATAAGCTTTCTATAGCATGCCCCGTACAGTTGTCGGGGTTCTCTGGTGAGACAAAGGCAAAATAAGCTTTCTATAAATAACACATAAGGAAGGGAAACCCGAGGCCTGTAAACAGTAAATTAATATAAGACAAACATAAAGGTATGTTTTCAGGCACTCGTAAGAAATAAAGAAGTAGAACACTTGGACAACAGAAAAACAACAGACGTGAGTGGCTTACCCAGGGTTCGAACCCCGTACCTTCCGTACGACAACTCCGCCTAGCTATCAAGCGAATCACACTGACCCCACGGCCAGCTAGGCATCCCCAAAAAAAAGATGCTTTACTGGCTATTTATCAGTAAGAAACACAAGATAACACCGGAAGTATACAGTGGGCAACTCAGCCCCTTAATGACGCAATCACTTCTGTTGTTCCACTATTAACAGTATGTGTCAGTCCAAACAAGACAAAGACCTTGATACTGGGTCCAGTAAATAGTAGAAGACTAAAGGACAATAGTATAGAACAGTGGGTAGGTTTCTGGTATTGTATGAACATAAATAACACATAAGGAAGGGAAACCCGAGGCCTGTAAACAGTAAATTAATATAAGACAAACATAAAGGTATGTTTTCAGGCACTCGTAAGAAATAAAGAAGTAGAACACTTGGACAACAGAAAAACAACAGACGTGAGTGGCTTACCCAGGGTTCGAACCCCGTACCTTCCGTACGACAACTCCGCCTAGCTATCAAGCGAATCACACTGACCCCACGGCCAGCTAGGCATCCCCCAAAAAAAGATGCTTTACTGGCTATTTATCAGTAAGAAACACAAGATAACACCGGAAGTATACAGTGGGCAACTCAGCCCCTTAATGACGCAATCACTTCTGTTGTTCCACTATTAACAGTATGTGTCAGTCCAAACAAGACAAAGACCTTGATACTGGGTCCAGTAAATAGTAGAAGACTAAAGGACAATAGTATAGAACAGTGGGTAGGTTTCTGGTATTGTATGAACATAAATAACACATAAGGAAGGGAAACCCGAGGCCTGTAAACAGTAAATTAATATAAGACAAACATAAAGGTATGTTTTCAGGCACTCGTAAGAAATAAAGAAGTAGAACACTTGGACAACAGAAAAACAACAGACGTGAGTGGCTTACCCAGGGTTCGAACCCCGTACCTTCCGTACGACAACTCCGCCTAGCTATCAAGCGAATCACACTGACCCCACGGCCAGCTAGGCATCCCCAAAAAAAGATGCTTTACTGGCTATTTATCAGTAAGAAACACAAGATAACACCGGAAGTATACAGTGGGCAACTCAGCCCCTTAATGACGCAATCACTTCTGTTGTTCCACTATTAACAGTATGTGTCAGTCCAAACAAGACAAAGACCTTGATACTGGGTCCAGTAAATAGTAGAAGACTAAAGGACAATAGTATAGAACAGTGGGTAGGTTTCTGGTATTGTATGAACATAAATAACACATAAGGAAGGGAAACCCGAGGCCTGTAAACAGTAAATTAATATAAGACAAACATAAAGGTATGTTTTCAGGCACTCGTAAGAAATAAAGAAGTAGAACACTTGGACAACAGAAAAACAACAGACGTGAGTGGCTTACCCAGGGTTCGAACCCCGTACCTTCCGTACGACAACTCCGCCTAGCTATCAAGCGAATCACACTGACCCCACGGCCAGCTAGGCATCCCCAAAAAAAGATGCTTTACTGGCTATTTATCAGTAAGAAACACAAGATAACACCGGAAGTATACAGTGGGCAACTCAGCCCCTTAATGACGCAATCACTTCTGTTGTTCCACTATTAACAGTATGTGTCAGTCCAAACAAGACAAAGACCTTGATACTGGGTCCAGTAAATAGTAGAAGACTAAAGGACAATAGTATAGAACAGTGGGTAGGTTTCTGGTATTGTATGAACATAAATAACACATAAGAGTTTAGTCTTCTACTATTTACTGGACCCAGTATCAAGGTCTTTGTCTTGTTTGGACTGACACATACTGTTAATAGTGGAACAACAGAAGTGATTGCGTCATTAAGGGGCTGAGTTGCCCACTGTATACTTCCGGTGTTATCTTGTGTTTCTTACTGATAAATAGCCAGTAAAGCATCTTTTTTTGGGGATGCCTAGCTGGCCGTGGGGTCAGTGTGATTCGCTTGATAGCTAGGCGGAGTTGTCGTACGGAAAGTACGGGGTTCGAACCCTGGGTAAGCCACTCACGTCTGTTGTTTTTCTGTTGTCCAAGTGTTCTACTTCTTTATTTCTTACGAGTGCCTGAAAACATACCTTTATGTTTGTCTTATATTAATTTACTGTTTACAGGCCTCGGGTTTCCCTTCCTTATGTGTTATTTATGTTCATACAATACCAGAAACCTACCCACTGTTCTATACTATTGTCCTTTAGTCTTCTACTATTTACTGGACCCAGTATCAAGGTCTTTGTCTTGTTTGGACTGACACATACTGTTAATAGTGGAACAACAGAAGTGATTGCGTCATTAAGGGGCTGAGTTGCCCACTGTATACTTCCGGTGTTATCTTGTGTTTCTTACTGATAAATAGCCAGTAAAGCATCTTTTTTTGGGGATGCCTAGCTGGCCGTGGGGTCAGTGTGATTCGCTTGATAGCTAGGCGGAGTTGTCGTACGGAAGGTACGGGGTTCGAACCCTGGGTAAGCCACTCACGTCTGTTGTTTTTCTGAAGCTTTCTATAGCATGCCCCGTACAGTTGTCGGGGTTCTCTGGTGACACAAAGACAGAATAAGCTTTCTATAGCATGCCCCGTACAGTTGTCGGGGTTCTCTGGTGAGACAAAGACAAAATAAGCTTTCTATAGCATGCCCCGTACAGTTACCGGAGTTTTCTGTAGAGACAAAGACAAAATAAACTTTCTGTAGCATGCCCCGTACAGTTGTCGGGGTTTTCTTATGAGACAAAGACATAATAAACTTTCTGTAGCATGCCCCGTACAGTTACCGGGGTTTTCTTATGAGACAAAGACAAAATAAGCTTTCTATAGCATGCCCCGTACAGTTGTCGGGGTTTTCTTATGAGACAAAGACAAAATAAGCTTTCTATAGCATGCCCCGTACAGTTACCGGGGTTTTCTTATGAGACAAGGACAAAATAAGCTTTCTGTAGCATGCCCCGTACAGTTACCGGGGTTTTCTTATGAGACAAAGACAAAATAAGCGTTCTATAGCATGCCCCGTACAGTTGTCGGGGTTCTCTGGTGAGACAAAGACAAAATAAACTTTCTATAGCATGCCCCGTACAGTTACCGGGGTTTTCTTATGAGACAAAGACAAAATAAATTTTCTGTAGCATTCCCCGTACAGTTGTCGGGGTTTTCTTATGAGACAAAGACAAAATAAACTTTCTGTAGCATGCCCCGTACAGTTACAGGGGTTTTCTGGTGAGACAAAGACAAAATAAGCTTTCTGTAGCATGCCCCGTACAGTTGTCGGGGTTCTCTGGTGAGACAAAGACAAAATAAACTTTCTATAGCATGCCCCGTATAGTTGTCGGGGTTCTCTTATGAGACAAATTCAAAATAAACTTTCTGTAGCATGCCCCGTACAGTTACCGGGGTTTTCTTATGAGACAAAGACAAAATAAGCTTTCTGTAGCATGCCCCGTACAGTTGTCGGGGTTCTCTGGTGAGACAAAGACAAAATAAACTTTCTGTAGCATGCCCCGTACAGTTACCGGGGTTTTCTTATGAGACAAAGACAAAATAAACTTTCTATAGCATGCCCCGCACAGTTACTGGGGTTTTCTGGTGAGACAAAGACAAAATAAACTTTCTATAGCATGCCCCGTACAGTTACCGGGGTTTTCTGGTGAGACAAAGACAAAATAAACTTTCTGTAGCATGCCCCGTACAGTTACCGGGGTTTCCTTATGAAACAAAGACAAAATAAACTTTCTGTAGCATGCCCCGTACAGTTACCGGGGTTTTCTAATGAGACAAAGACAAAATAAACTTTCTATAGCATGCCCCGTACAGTTACCGGGGTTTTCTTATGGGGCAAAGACAAAATAAACTTTCTGTAGCATGCCCCGTACAGTTACCGGGGTTTCCTTATGAGACAAAGACAAAATAAACTTTCTGTAGCATGCCCCGTACAGTTACCGGGGTTTTCTTATGAGACAAAGACAAAAAAAACTTTCTATAACATGCCCCGTACAGTTACCGGGGTTTTCTTATGAGGCAAAGACAAAATAAACTTTCTATAGCATGCCCCGTAAAGTTACCGGGGTTTTCTTATGAGACAAAGACAAAATAAGCTTTCTATAGCATGCCCCGTACAGTTGTCGGGGTTCTCTGGTGAGACAAAGACAAAATAAACTTTCTGTAGCATGCCCCGTACAGTTGTCGGGGTTCTCTGGTGAGACAAAGACAAAATAAGCTTTCTATAGCATGCCCCGTACAGTTGTCGGGGTTCTCTGGTGAGACAAAGACAAAATAAGCTTTCTATAGCATGCCCCGTACAGTTGTCGGGGTTCTCTGGTGAGACAAAGGCAAAATAAGCTTTCTATAGCATGTCCCGTACAGTTGTCGGGGTTCTCTGGTGAGACAAAGACAGAATAAGCTTTCTATAGCATGCCCCGTACAGTTGTCGGGGTTCTCTGGTGAGACAAAGACAAAATAAGCTTTCTATAGCATGCCCCGTACAGTTGTCGGGGTTCTGTGGTGAGACAAAGACAAAATAAACTTTCTATAGCATGCCCCGTACAGTTGTCGGGGTTCTCTGGTGAGACAAAGGCAAAATAAGCTTTCTATAGCATGCCCCGTACAGTTGTCGGGGTTCTCTGGTGAGACAAAGACAAAATAAGCTTTCTATAGCAAGCCCCGTACAGTTGTCGGGGTTCTCTGGTGAGGCAAAGGCAAAATAAGCTTTCTATAGCATGCCCCGTACAGTTGTCGGGGTTCTCTGGTGAGACAAAGACAAAATAAGCTTTCTATAGCATGCCCCGTACAGTTGTCGGGGTTCTCTGGTGAGACAAAGACAAAATAAACTTTCTATAGCATGCCCCGTTCAGTTACCGGGGTTTTCGTATGAGACAAAGACAAAATAAACTTTCTGTAGCATGCCCCGTACAGTTGTCGGGGTTTTCTTATGAGACAAAGACAAAATAAACTTTCTGTAGCATGCCCCGTACAGTTACCGGGGTTTTCTTATGAGACAAAGACAAAATAAGCTTTCTAAAGGATGCCCCGTACAATTGTCGGGATTCTCTGGTGAGACAAAGACAAAATAAACTTTCTATAGCATGCCCCGTACAGTTGTCGGGGTTCTCTTATGGGACAAAGACAAAATAAACTTTCTGTAGCATGCCCCGTACAGTTACCGGGGTTTTCTTATGAGACAAAGACAAAATAAGCTTTCTATAGCATGCCCCGTACAGTTGTCGGGGTTCTCTGGTGAGACAAAGACAAAATAAACTTTCTGTAGCATGCCCCGTACAGTTACCGGGGTTTTCTTATGAGACAAAGACAAAATAAACTTTCTATAGCATGCCCCGTTCAGTTACCGGGGTTTTCTGGTGAGACAAAGACAAAATAAACTTTCTATTGCATGCCCCGTACAGTTACCGGGGTTTTCTGGTGAGACAAAGACAAAATAAACTTTATGTAGCATGCCCCGTACAGTTACCGGGGTTTTATTATGAGACAAAGACAAAATAAACTTTCTGTAGCATGCCCCGTACAGTTACCGGGGTTTTCTTATGAGACAAAGACAAAATAAACTTTCTATAGCATGCCCCGTACAGTTACCGGGGTTTTCTTATGAGACAAAGACAAAATAAACTTTCTATAGCATGCCCCGTACAGTTACCGGGGTTTTCTTATGAGACAAAGACAAAATAAGCTTTCTATAGCATGCCCCGTACAGTTGTCGGGGTTCTCTGGTGAGACAAAGACAAAATAAACTTTCTGTAGCATGCCCCGTACAGTTGTCGGGGTTCTCTGGTGAGACAAAGACAAAATAAACTTTCTGTAGCATGCCCCGTACAGTTACCGGGGTTTTCTTATGAGACAAAGACAAAATAAACTTTCTGTAGCATGCCCCGCACAGTTGTCGGGGTTCTCTGGTGAGACAAAGACAAAATAAGCTTTCTATAGCATGCCCCGTACAGTTGTCGGGGTTCTCTGGTGAGACAAAGACAAAATAAGCTTTCTATAGCATGCCCCGTACAGTTGTCGGGGTTCTCTGGTGAGACAAAGGCAAAATAAGCTTTCTATAGCATGCCCCGTACAGTTGTCGGGGTTCTCTGGTGAGACAAAGACAGAATAAGCTTTCTATAGCATGCCCCGTACAGTTGTCGGGGTTCTCTGGTGAGACAAAGACAAAATAAGCTTTCTATAGCATGCCCCGTACAGTTGTCGGGGTTCTCTGGTGAGACAAAGACAAAATAAGCTTTCTATAGCATGCCCCGTACAGTTGTCGGGGTTCTCTGGTGAGACAAAGGCAAAATAAGCTTTCTATAGCATGCCCCGTACAGTTGTCAGGGTTCTCTGGTGAGACAAAGGCAAAATAAGCTTTCTATAGCATGCCCCGTACAGTTGTCGGGGTTCTCTGGTGAGACAAAGGCAAAATAAGCTTTCTATAGCATGCCCCGTACAGTTGTCGGGGTTCTCTGGTGAGACAAAGACAAAATAAGCTTTCTATAGCATGCCCCGTTCAGTTGTCGGGGTTCTCTGGTGAGACAAAGGCAAAATAAGCTTTCTATAGCATGCCCCGTACAGTTGTCGGGGTTCTCTGGTGAGACAAAGACAAAATAAGCTTTCTATAGCATGCCCCGTACAGTTGTCGGGGTTCTCTGGTGAGACAAAGACAAAATAAACTTTCTATAGCATGCCCCGTACAGTTGTCGGTGTTGTCTGGTGAGACAAAGACAAAATAAGCTTTCTATAGCATGCCCCGTACAGTTGTCGGGGTTCTCTGGTGAGACAAAGTAATAAATATGCCTAATGCTGTCTCAGTCAAGTCGTACGAGGTGACTAAACTTAGGTTGTACATGAGGCGCTGGCAACATCATTCTGTACTACAAATTGCTACAGAAACCACCGGGATACAAGCGAATGTGAATGCTTGATGCGAGGGGACCAGCGACTGTGGTGGCTGCATGCTCCTGCAGGAGAGAAAAGGAAAATTATGATGATATAAAGTAGGGCTTTGAGTGATTACAACAAATCTTAATCGATTAATCGAATTTCTTTAATCGAAGATTAATCGATTAACTTAGAACAACTTGATCAATTATAAGAAATCATAAATAAAATTTTTTTTTAATCACTGAGGACTTTATTTCTTTAATTTTTTTGTAAAGTAATATCGTCCTGAAAATGTAATGAAAATGCTGAAAATTTACAACCAAACAATTTATTTTAATGACCATACTTGCCAAATTCCATAGCACAAACCTCTAACATAGGAAATGCTCTTGCATTTAAGCAAAAAAAAAAAATAAATAAAATAAATTTGCCACAAATGTCATAATCGATTAAAATTTTTTTTATCAATTAATCGATAAAAACAGTTGAATAGATTAATTTATCGCTAAAGATCCCACCCTAATATAAAGCCAATATCATTTCTTGCATGTGGATCTGAGGTAGTAAACAAACAGGTGGTAAAACTAAATTAGAAGCGAGATAAATCTGGTTCGTTCCAAGTCTGCTAAGAAAACCACTGAAATCACGACAATCAAACCAGCAAGTACACACAGACGTAGAAGAACGTCGTCAACCAACACAACAAGTCTCTGACATTTACATTCTTCACACACATCAAAAAATGTAAAGGTAGTCGCACTGCAGAAAATGCCGTAGTGCAGATAAGTGTTAGAGACGTGGTTATACTCTATGAGGTGTAGTGACCAGTTTCTATTCTGTCTGAATTTGCCTTCCGTAACCCAAGATCAGAGTCAGGTACCCATTTACATCTAGGTAGACTAGAGTTTGACACTACCAGGCTTCGATCCCGGAACCCACTAGAGAGGCAAGTGTTCCAAATGTTTAGCCAATTGGACTCGTCGGAACATATTATGAGAAGAATTGTATGTGTTCAAACAGCACGTACTTCCAATGGGCATGACGGCGATTACCAGCAACGCGCTGTGGAGCGTAAGGAGCACGGTGAGGCACGTAGAAAGCCCTGGTCATCCACTGCACCTGACTTCATCTCCAGTCAACTTGACTTGTCTTGCCACCAGATTCTGATGGACCCAGGCGAGACAGTGAGGTCGACGAATTGCGCAACTCTTCCTCACTTTAAACCAAATCACCGCGCAAGTCACTCTTTCATCCACTCATCCACCCACTCACAACAAGTCCTGTGGCGATGGGCGAGCGGCGAAGCGGCAGGCGTATGTACGCTGGCAGTCGTAGTCGCAGACCTACACACAGGCGGCTCAGGCCATATGGTCGTCTTCCACTGATCGGAGCAGCAGTGGGATTCGGCAGCCCACTGAGTGACTGAGCAGCCCACTTCAGGAAAGCACTGCTCACCTCCATGGCATGAGGAAAGGGCTAGAAAAGGTGCCCCAAACATTGCCTGCTCCACCATTACCTAACCAGCATACCGCGGTTGGTGGGTACCCTACTTCAGCGGGCGACACATAGGAAAAAGAAAAAGAAAGGAAATATTTTCCCCCCTCTTTCTAGGTGCATGGAATGTGCGCACTATCCTTGACAAAGACTCTAACACAAATAGACCTGAGAGGCGAACTGCCCTGATTGGGAGATAACTGGCCAGATACAACATTGACATAGCAGCACTGAGTGAAACCCGACATGCAGGCGAGGGCCAGCTTTGCGAAAAGGGTGCAGGTTATACATTCTATTGGAGCGGAAGAGGAAGTGAAGAAAGACGAGAAGCAGGGGTTGGCTTTGCAATCAAAACAGCAATTGTCGGCAAGTTAGCGGGGCCCCCAAAGGGAATAAATGACCGACTGATGACGGTCAAGATCCCCCTGTTCTATGGAAGGAAACATGCCACCATCATTAGCGCGTATGTACCAACTATGACAAACCAGGATGACGTCAAAGATAAGTTTTACGAAGAACTACATGCAGTCATTGCATCAGTTCCTAAAGCAGATAAGCTCATCATTCTTGGTGACTTTAATGCAAGAGTAGGCTCAGATAACATCTCCTGGAATGGCACTATCGGAAAGTACGGCGTGGGTCGCTCTAACAGCAATGGACTTCTTCTCCTCCAGATTTGCGCAGAACATGACCTCCTTGTCACTAACACCATTTTTCGACTTCCTACCCGCAACAGCACCTCTTGGATGCACCCTCGCTCAAAGCAATGGCACCTAATTGACTATGTAATTGTTAGGAAGAAGGACAGGCAAAATTTCCGGGTGACTAAGTGTGACGAAATCAGTCGTGCATTGTTTATAACTCTCAGTCACTCCGGTAGTATCTCTACATTTCTTCATTTTTTCTCACTCATCATCCTATTGTTTGTCATTCTTTTACTGTGACCACTCCCCAGACGTACTTACGTTCCGCCAGGTGAACTGTGGTATTATCGAGGATAATTTTCACCGGTCAGCGGTAATACGTTTATCTCTTTGAGTCGCCGGCCACCTTTGATGGGAGACGATCCGCGTTTGACAATATGGTCTCGTACGAGGATGAATAGAATACCGTATTGTCCGTCTGAGAAATCAGTCTCACACACACAAGCGATAATGAGATAATCGTTTCCGCGGGACCCGTCTCGGTATCAATATTACCGATAACTTATCTGGGGAAGACACTATTTGAAGGTAGCATCTGGACATAAAATAAGTTCCCAGATTTGTTTGTGAGTTGGCGGAATATACCGCATTTTTTTATAGAGGTAACGCGAGGGAATTTTTAAATGTTATATCTTAAACACGTAGGGTATATTTTGAATTAAAACACCCCAAACCAGTGCTAAAGAGCTTACCATTGGTTTAATTTGAGAAGCCGGAATAAACAAGGAATCTCATTGGGAAATTCGGCGGAAGTACCATCCGAGATTTGAACTGGAAACTGAAATATAATATTGTGAAAGCGGAGTCCCAGATCAGACAGCTTCGCAACTTCAAGCTAACATCTTTCAAAAGCCAGAAAGAGAAGGATCGGACAAAGGATTGCAAACTTAAAAGTGACAGATAGAAAGTATTTGGGGAACTTAAAACTTAAAAAAGTAAACCCGCATTTTAAATACGAGGTCTGGATACCTAAGGAATCAGATCACCAGTCATTAGAGGAATTAGAAAGTTTCTCAGACCAAGTGATTTGCAGAACACCCGTCATAAGAGGAATTACTAAAATTTCGAACCTGCGAGGAGATTGTAGATTCCCAAATTTTTCGGGTATGTGTAACATTTATTTTACTAATGCGAATTTGACATGTTTTTCTTGCTTAGTGGTTAAATATGAGTCTGACTACCTCAACATATGAAAATAGTATATTTATGAACGAATACAGCAAGCGCTGGTGATTGTTTCTTGCTAGTCGTGCGGAAAACCGACAGCAGAGGTGACCCCAGACTCCGACTGGAGCAGTGATGGGTGATGATTACATCCCTTGTGCCTAAAGTGTATCATATCATTTTGTGAGATATATGTAACTTGTTAATGTTAGTTCAAGCACAAATCATTGTTCGCGCTGTCCATATATATTTTCCCAGTTTAATACCCAGAAGAGTACTGGATTTTTAATCATCTTTATTGAGCTACGCTGTGTACTCAATAATTTAATTATTCTGAGAGATTAACATTGGTGGGTGGACAGCGAGAGGGTGCGCGTGTTAAGTTTCCAACTCAGTGTACTTAGCAAAGGCATTTGTTCTTTCTATTTTGTCTAAAAAGTTCGTGGTTAAAAGCTATCAGACGGTTTGAAGTACTAACGTTACTTCGCCGCTAGTGTAAGAGAAGAGCATCATTACTGACCGCCTACATTGGACGAGTTATGTAGAGAAGTGCACTCATCACCAAAAACAAGTGACGGAAACCACAGCGACAGGACTCACCTAGAGTTAAGTTCTTGTAAAAAAAAAGGCATCAGCAAAACGAACTTTTATCACTCCACTATTAAGTCTCAATGAAGACGCTTTCATTTAAACTTTCACCAATCTTTCCATATATATTTTAACCTGTTAAAGACTAATTCACTATTAAATTTGTAACATGTTATTTTAAAGCTAAACAACCATTGTTGATTCAGTTATTACATGTATGAAAGCAAACGTAAGAGCAATTATATATATGAGGAAATTCACTGAATTAACTCAGCTGGGGCTTGAACGGGCTAAAAAAAGTTGCGTAAATCCTTCACAAAAGGCGACGGATCAGATATAAGTTAACAATTGTTCAGCCCAATGCAACATTGTTCTTGACTTCTGAAAATATCTTGTGAAGTGTCCCTTAAGGTAGAAGTGTCATTACCCTTCTATCTACATCTCTGCCAAGAGTAATCTTGTGCAAAGGTAGACACCTTTGACGACCCATTTAGATACTCTTGAGTTTTGGCCACTGTTGGACCACTGCTGCAAAGCAGGGGAGACAATCTGTGACACCAAGTCCATGTGTGGTTTCGAATGCTGGACTGACCATCGCCTCATTGTGTCTAAACTCAAAATTTGTATCCAACCAGCCAGGCGCCCTCAGGGGAAGAAAACTCAAAAAGGCTAGATGTTACCAAACTAAAGAAAATAAAAATCAAACAGTCATTTGTTGACACCCTAGAAGACCGTCTCCAATCTATTTCGTTAGACGGCCAAACTGTGGAAACAAATTGGGCAGCCCTAAGTGAGCTACAACACTGCTACATAGATCCTGGGTCCCGCCATCAAGAAACAAAATGACTGGTTTGATGAGAACTCAGATGATATAAAAACAGATGTTGGCTGACAAACACCTTCTCCATAAAGCCTACTTAAATGATCCAAAATCTACATCCAAGAAGGGTGCTGCGCTGTCAACAACATGCGTAGAATCGTCCAACATAAACTACGCCAGATGCGGGAGTCATGGCTGAGTAATAAAGCAGATGAGCTCCAAGACTTTGCTGACAGCCATGACATGAAAAACTTTTACCATGCACTCAAAGTGGTCTATGGTCCAACATCTTCAGGTTCATTCCCCCTCCTTAATGCAGATGGAAAAACACTAATCTCAGACAAGGAAAACATTCTCCAACGCTGGGTCGAACATTTTTAAAATATTCTGAACCAGCCATCATCTATTAACGAGGAGGCCATCAATCACCTGTCCCAATTTCCTAAAAGAAGCACTAGATTATATACCAATTCTGGAGGAAACTCAAAAAGCGATTCGTCAACTTTCTAGTGGAAAAGCCCCCGGCTCCGATTCAATTCCTGTTGAGGTCTATAAAGATGGCGGTACAGCTCTGACAGAGAAACTTCACATGATCTTTCAACAAATGTGGCAAAGTGAAACCATCCCACAAGATATCAAAGATGCTTCAATTATACATCTGTATAAACGTAAAGCTAATCGCCAAGCCTCTAATAACCATCGAGGCATCTCTCTACTATCAATCGCGGAAAAGATATTTGCCAGAATCTTTCTGAATCGCCTTACGGCTCATCTTGACGAAGGTCTTCTACCTGAAAGTCAGTGTGGATTCCGGAAAGAACGAGGAACCACCGATATGGTGTTCGCTGCAAGACAGCTACAAGAAAAATGCCAAGAACAGCACTGTGACCTGTACACAGCTTTAATCGGCTTGACAAAGGTGTTTGACATAGTAAATAGAGATGGTCTATGGAAGATCATAGCAAAATACGGCTGCCCAAAGAAATTTATCACAATAATACAGCAACTGCATGATGGAATGCAGAACAGAGTTTAGGAAAACGGTGAGCTATCGGAGCCCTTCCCTGTCCCAAATGGAGTTAAAAAAGGGTGTGTACTTGCACCGACTATGTTCAGTATCATGTTCTCTACTATGCTGACTGATGCTTTCAGAGACGGGGACATAGGAATCGACATCAGATATCGTATTGATGGAAAATTGTTTAACCTTAGGAGGCTTCAAGCAAAAACCAAAGTCAAATCACTCACCATCAGAGATCTTCTGTTTGCTGACGATTGCGCCCTCAATGCTGTCTCAGAGGCTGATCTGCAGAATAGCGTGGATAGATTCTCCGAAGTCTGCTTCAACTTTAGGCTTACCATCAGCACGGAGAAAACATAAATTATGTACCAACTAGCTCCCGACACAATTTATACTGAGCCAATCATCAAGGTCACTGGTGAGAAGCTGAAAGTTGTGAACAGATTACCATACCTTGGTAGCACACTATCCTAGAACGTCGCCATTGATGACGAGGTGAACACCAGGATCTCCAAAGCCAGCAGCACATTTGGCAGACTATACACCAACGTTTGATATCGAAGTGGCATTAGTCTACAGAAAAAGCTGAAGGTGTACAGAGCTGCGGTGCTTCCAGTGCTGCTTTATGCATGTGAAACATGGACTGTATACAGACGCCATGTAAAGTAAAGAAGCTTAACCACTTCCATACAGTCTGTCTCAGAAAGATGATGAACATCAAATGGCAAGACAAGATCCCAGATACCGTCGTTCTTGACAGAGCTGGTATCCCTAGCATCGATACTATTCTGATACAGTCACAGATTCCCTGGGCAGGTCACGTAGTCCGCATGCCAGACCATCAGCTGCCAAAAATACTCTTTTATGGTGAATTGCAAAAAAAGTAAACGCTCCCATGGTGGTGTCGTGAAACATTCTAAATCCACATATCTAAATTAAAAAGTAAATGTAAAGCCTAACGAATTAATTCAATAAAAGGAAAGAAGAATGGTGAAAGACCAGTGCTTTCTACATGGCATACGCCAGCGTGTATACCTCAGAAATGGCTGAACAATATAAACCCCTTTTTATGCTTCGTCTGCATAATTGTAATGCTTTCAAGTTTGATAGTAAAGCCTACAGCAGCATACACGCGTTTCAAAAAAACAATACAACGTGTACTGTATTTCTTAGAAAACCTTGAGATAGACACACTGCGTAATGACCTGGATTAATATTCCATTAATTTCATTTTATACACTGCGTAACTAAAAGACAGACGGCCTTAGAAGAGAGAGAGAGAGAAGGAGGAACGCATTCAATACTAACACGCCGTCTCGCGATATACAATTAATGCCACCCCCAAGCGAAAGGCATGAAGCACTAACTTTTTTTTCAAATAAACAGTGACAAAAACACTACCAATACACGGTTAGGTTTTAAAAAACATGTTTAATGCTTATTAGGAAACATGACATTCTACTGTTTTACGTCTGAAATCCTGACAGTACAGAAGACACCCCATAGTTTGGAAGTGAGGAGGTGGTAACAGCACGACTATCCTAGAAGAAAATACATATTTTGAACGCAGCCACTTAGCTCCATTAAAACTTATATATTTGGGTGCCTTAGGACTTGCTGACAAAGAATATGTTAGGTGTTAAGCAACTAGTCTAATAATTAACAAATTATAGCCAAAATATTATAGGGGTGCTGTCTGACACCACCAGATCATAATTGCTCAGTGGCATGTTTTAAAACCACTATTTTACAGGAAATAGGCCAACAAGTTAAATCCGATTTGATTGGCTAGAAGAATATGTAAGCCTAAACATGATTAGTCGATTGCAAATACTATTTTTGGTTGTTACGGGAAACGGTAGGAAGGGTACTTTTTTTCAAATACTTTTGTAAACATGGTCTTATTGGCTAGACCATTTAATATAGTCAATTAGGAGCGTCTGTTCAGTGCCACATTTTGAAAATAAACTTACTGAGAAGCAAGTGCGTTGAGATCCAGCTCATATTTTTCTAATGAAAGCCTGGGACAGAGGCAGATCGGAATTGTGCCATAATTCATCGCCAGTCAACATATTTGTTTAATATTTCATGAATTGTGGTAAGCTTGACATATTTGATATCTTTTAGATGAAAAATTGAATGTGAATTGATAAATTATGTCTGTCTGTGTGTAGTTCAGTAGCAACCATGAGGAAAAGCTTAGATAGTGCTCCACCAGGAACAAAACTTGTCGGAGAGGAGTATAACTGCATAGGCCTATATGGGATTGCCAAATAGTACTATGACACCTATCTTATTGAATATAAGGAAATAATGCTGAAATTGCAGAGGCGTTGTAACCATTAGGGAGAGGAATACTGGTGAATGTGTTACATGAGAAGCTAACAGTTGGCCTACTGCGCTGAACTCGGTGTTTGTTATGTATTGTGCTTCAGTGTGGAAATAGATTATAAATTAGTTCTGAAGTAGGAGGTTTCAGGGACCGTGGTCCTAACGTATTGAAGCAGCACCTGGTCTGAGTTTTGCTGAATCCAGAGGCTGGTAGCATACTCCTGGGTCAATATATCGACCAGTGTGGTTTCTCAAGAACACGGTGAAGCAAGCGAGCAGTGGAGACTGTTTCCTGCCGCTCACACAGAAGTTAAGAGTGTGTGGCCAGAGCAGCTCAATCTTGTGTATAACCCCCCTCTAACAGTGACTTTACCTTAATTCAAGAGGGACATTTATTTGTTTCAAATCAAAAGAAACTGTGAACCTTACCAATATTATTTCCACCAGAAACAAACACTTGAAGTCATGATGACAAACAACAACTTAGCCTGACAAGCCAGTATTACCTCATAGTACCACCGCACAACTTACACACATATTGCAATAATAATATATGTCAATACAAAGATCCTATCTATAAATTGTGTACACACAACTTATGATTACATTTGATTGTGATTCCTGGTTCACTTTGTAGTTGAATCAGGATATCTATTATTGACAGGAATTAATACATATTTTTAAAAGTTACCCTTGACTTATTAAGATAGTCTTATAAAGTGTTATATGTATGTGAGTGTCACAGTGTTGTAAAGTGTTGTGGATTAAATTAAAGTCTTTATCTGTCTGTTGGTTGTTGTGAACTTACACTTCATCATTATCATAACCCTAGACATTCAACGTAGTCAACACAATATTCCAGAATAAGTCTGACTGAGGTCTAAATGTGGTAGCAAGTAAGGTTATCTGTAATACACCACACTTATTAGATACAGATACCTTCACAGCTGATCTCAGTCAGTACACTAAGTTCCCTATAAATATTTATAACATCCCACTTTACCACAGGTGGCCAAAAGAAGCGCTTTAAAGTCGCGCTCAAGACCTCACTAAAAACCTTTGGCATAAATCCTGACACTTGGGAAGCTGCTGCGCAAGACAGAACCGCTTGGCGCACATATCTTTGTAAAGGTGCAGCGGCATGTGAAGCATCCAGAAAAGCAGCAGCGGAACAGCGGAGACAGGCTAGAAAAGCCCGTGAAATAAAACCTTCACCTGAAGCGAACATTCCCGGCCCACAGTGTCCAAGGTCTTTCCAGGTCCGTATCGGGCTCATCAGTTACCTTCCTACCCACAGACAAACTTAACATATTCCTAATAATTGGATGCACAGAGTGGTCTTTATCACCTGTGATGGACGTACAACACAACACTTCCAACATAAACAGAAGAAAAACAAGAAGAAATACATTGATAAACTGAACCCATGGCACAGTACAAAGTTAAAAACATAACTATTTCAAGATGTAAAATACCGTAGGAAACGAAGAAACATGTGGTCATGTCAGCACTTCATGTTGAAGTTACTGATGAATGTCGTACAGATAGGTTGAGAGTTATTTTTAACCCCGTCTGAGTAGAGTGGATGTTGATAAGTACGTGAGAAAAAAAAGATATGTCTATGGAATGCGTAAGTTTCTCTATTCCAGCCTATCTATACGACTATAATTTAGTACAAGACAACCTTTCCCTCCTCATACATATAAATATAAGTTTAACTACACACACACACACACACAGCTATGTGACAACAAGACACAGAAACGTGAAAAAACTACGGTTAATTGGGTATGGGTCTGACCAACACACAAAGTTAAGTTTCTTCTGTTGTATATTATCATTTAAACTTGACAACATCAAATATCTAAAGAAAGATCAAATAAAATCAGATTTACATACATATGAAAATAACAGAATAAATGTGCCCTCCCCCTCTTGAGAAAGGAACCCAAAAAAAGTTAATAACTCAAAGGTCAAAGGTTAGCACTATGTTACAGAATAGACAGTAAAGAAACAAGTTCCTACTATATGCAAAATCCAATGTTGGTAAAGTTCCTGTAACAAAGAAAAATATTCACTCTCTCTGTCATACAGTGGCCACTCAATCACGCTTACCTACTCTTGGTGATATCCCTTGGAAATACAATTATCTTGAATATAAAAATTGCCAGGTTTTATTTCCCAAACAGTCCATCCTCTAACCGATAACGACTAGCGAGATGAACGCCGACTCTGGTGTGTTTTTTCCTGTATGAATAAATGTCACCGCCAATAGTTGATGTATAAACCATGATCTTGGGGTTCACAGTTAAAAGAGGAAAATACTTCCAGTATTGGGGTTGCTAAAAATGTTACGGTTGATAAATGATGGTAATCCTATCGGCTGGTTCTATTGTAGAGTGCCGATTCTGAAACAGCGTAAATTCGGGATGCTACACTTGAATACGACTGTCGGTAGTCGGGAGTATAAGTGTTCTTTTGTATACCCCAGTGGGCTAGTAAAATTGGAAAAATCTCGCTGGGTTTTGTAAGTCCCGTTAAATTTACAAGTTAAAATGTTTCTCTTGTATCTTTGGCAAGTCACTTCTCACAAATGACATTGGTGACGCACAAGCCAAGAAAAGACAACATTAACCAATCAATAAATGAAGAAAAAGACCAAAAGACCGCTGGACGCACTTGATCAGGTCTGCTAGGAATAAAAAAACATTTAAGGAAAAATGCTACTATTCTGTATAGCTATATGTATATATATATATATGTGCATATATATATATATATATATATATATATATATATATATATATATATATATATATATATATATATATATATATATATATATATATATATATATATATATATATATATATATATATATATATCTCTTCTTCTTCTTCTTCCATCCTTAGCCACCAACCGACAAAGCAGTCAGTGGCCAGTACGCCTAGTGGCGTCTTAGGGCCACAGCAAATTGATTTCTTTGCCGCTGTAGCCCATCATGCCTTATGGCATCTTTAGGGCAGCGACAAACCAATCAATTTGCCATTGTTTCCGTAATCAAATTGACTAGCAAACAGGTGATCAGCCCGTTGTGTTATATATATATATATATATATATATATATATATATATATATATATATATATATATATATATGCACACAGACGGGGACAAGACGATCTTTTATCCACTCCGTCAGTCCTGATAAAAGTTAAACGGCACAGGTGTTTTAATTTACGCCTATACGGTCAGCTTTCGCAAGCGCTGAGATTTGATCAGATGGAGTTTGCAACTCTCCCGCCCCTCTCGCGCATCGGCAGTAAGCGTACAATGTTAATTATTATTCAATTATCCATACGCGCACTTACATAAATATCGCCTGTCGTTAATAGCTATTAAATTGTCGGCGTCTGTTTGTCATCGTATGGTATTAAATAATAGGCACTTATAATAAAACACAAAATGAAATATAACGTGAATGTTTTTGTGTCCCTATCAGTCGGGCCTAGCATATACATCGGTCAACTAAAACCATCTCTTCTTGTGTGAGAAAGCGGGTGGTGAAAATTAACATTATAACTGAACATCTGGTATAAAATAGCTACGCGTTATTTTATTTTACTAGTTCTAACAGCTAGAAAATCTAAGTGAATTATAATGGTAAAAGCTTAACAGTTTTAATTGGTAAAAGGTAACCCTTTTAAACACGAAACACTAATTTCTATTACCAGAATATCAGAAGGAAAGATCCCCATGAATGCTATTAACATATATATTTAGCGAAATGGTTCTAGAACTGCGTGCTTAGACTATCCAAAAATTCTGAATGACAACTGATAGCATGTTTAAGAAAACACAGTTTATATATCATCATGTTTCTCTGATCTATAGATGATGTTAATTTTCACACTATTGTGTGTACCGGAGAATCATGAACAGCGTTCCCAGATAAAGGCTTACGCCCGTCTTTCGTTCGGGCGTTGCTAATCGACATCAGAAGAATTCATACGTCTAACGGGTTTCTCGAAGATTTTGCCCGGGAGTCTACTTCAAAGCGGACTCGTGGAACCCTTCGTCGACTTCAAAAGATACTATGTTATTCACGTGCGGTCTGTCAGGTATCGAATGACTGACAGATAAGCTCGCGTGATGAGACTCGATAAACAAACTGATTCGCTACCTGTTATGACGGGCAGGTCACGAAAGTTGGTAAACATTGCGTTAGCTCGTGTTCACAGAAAAAGAGGTAGGACTAAAAGTGAGTAAACACAGACTGTAAATGTATGGTTTTGCTAGCAAATCATAGAACGCTACGAGGTCACTCCTATCAGATTACTGCAGGCTCTCTTTCCATTATACGTCACAATGAACTCGTTTAATGTTTTCAGTAATGTTGTGATACAACGAAGCCATGTTATTTTGTCCAGAATAATATTGTTATTTGCGACCAATATGAGGTTGTGGGTGAGGTAAGACACCTCATTATGTAAAAGAAATTGATACAACAACTACCGCTGCAAGAGCATGCGAAATACTTGGCGCAGGTTGTTTCCTACAGAAGGACCAACTACATTGGTGGGTCCATGTCCAATCAGGAGCGACAAGAAACATAACGATGAATCTTATTATTTTTATATTGTTCAATGTAAAACGGACATATATATGTTGTTGATATTTTAATATTCCAACACTGAAGATCTACTGAAATATCGGACATGTCTCAGTCATTAATGTAATATTTGATTAGCCTGCACATTAACGACCACAAGCCGGTCACAGCGGCGTGCAGATCCCATCGCTGTGACGGTTATTCCCTGGTAGCGTCATTCTTTGTTTAGTAGTAAAACAACATTTTCCGATCTGGTTCAAGATTTTAATTTACCACCGGAAGAGTCATTTTCAAAACGTGGTTCTTTGTCAAGCGCTCAGGAAAATTGATATTATGTTCATATTTTTCAACGTTTCTGGTTGGTTACAAAACTGTAAAATAATTTACCATGGCAACTAGCGATAGAGCCACACACACAAAAAAAAACACACAAAAAACAAAGCATTTGCACACCTCGTGAAGCTGCTGAACAAGAAAGAAACATGTTTCAACAGTTGATTGGTAGGTTCAGCGACAATATAGACAACAGAGTGGACACTGGTTTAAATAGTAGTGAAGATGCAAGCAATGAAGACAGTGAAGAAAGGCCTTATCTGCATCCAAAGAATTTTTTTAGGCTGTACAATGCACATGATCCTTCTTCAGCTGTAACTCACTGATATACTGTAAATAAACTATAGATGTTGTGTTGATGTCATAGGTATAATTATTCAAAATTTAAAAAAAAAATGTTTTTGAATGAGATATAAATGTGAATACTTAAGTTACTAATAGTGTAAATATTAATCATATCTTATCATATGGTAAAGATAAGAGGATGGTGTAACCGTGAAAGGATGTTGTAAAGATGAGAAAACGATGTAAATACATGAAGATAAGGCAAGGGTTAAAAAAAAGGTAAAGGAACCCGTTACACGCCCATTGAGGCATATTGGGAATATGGTGTTAGGCCCATTTTATCTTGACCGTCGGCACACTAGGGGTGATGTGGTCGGCATCACGCCGGCCGCCTTAACCTTACCAGAGTTGCTATGGTACCCATTTGGGGCTGGGTCGACCCAGGAGCCGTTTATGGCCTAAAAATATTCCCATCTCATCTGGGGATCGAACCATAGACCACTGCGCTAGGAAGCCAGTGCACTAACCACTATGCTACCGCGGCAAGGGTGTGTGGATAAAATAACAATCTGTGATGCTAGTACGTTGCAAACATATTTAAATGTGCGATGATGCTGTAAATATGCGACATCATTCAAAAAATGCGAGGATGCATACATATATGAAGTAGTTATCAAAATCATTTTTCTCCACATGCTTTATGGGTCATTCCAACTCAGGCTTTCGTCAGTTAGTCCTTCATGTAAAAATTACTGCGCATGTTATATAGGCAGAAAGAGAAGTCCCAGAAAACTGGCACAAAGTGATAACATTACTAGTCTGGAAAGTAGAAAGATAATAACAGAGGCTGAAACAGACACAGGTCTCTCGCTCTACTCATGCAAGAAATAAAGTGCGCAAAAATTCTTACACAGAATGAGATACGATCAACTAGTGCAGACGATCAGAGCCTCTTGCAAACAGATGTAAATCAAATTCCAAAATATACCTACATGAACTGTGCTCAACTCGAGTGTTGAGACTCCCGTAAGGGGAATGAACTGCAGCAGATTTTGTACGTCAGCAGTGTAAACTGACATTGCTGCATCTCCCAGTACGCTTAACGGCAAAAAGTGCAAACGTAATTTTCAACACAAACGCACTTAATATTACACGCCAGAATTTAAATTCCTCAATATTCTCCCCCAAGTGGTCTGGCCTGCTCTAATGTGTTTAAAAACATGATATATTCATGACATTCACGCTGTGAAAGCCAACAGTAAGAAGCGTAAGATATGGCGTCTTCATGAAAGGAGTTCATTCATTGAGCGTGCAAATTTGTACTTTTAATTCACAATATGTCGCTTTGTATATCCACAGTATATCCAGTGTGAATGCTTGTAACTTTTATAGAAATTAAGATAGAATTGTGAAACTTTGCAGACATGGAGCTGAACTGTAAAACTAGATGCCAAATGACATTGCTGAGTACTGGGATTTATATTCACCACTTTCCCTAGTGACGCCCGTTTAAATGCCAAGTCGGAAATGTGGTTATATCATAAATTGTTGTCCATTTGTCAGCACATTGAGTTATACTTTGAAAACAAAGTATTAGCTCTTACAATGGATTTGTGGCAATAAAAGAAAATGTTACATTTTGTTAAAATTGAGTTCTACGAGTCAGTACAGGCTTTTTCTACCTAGACTGTTCTTTCTTTGTATGCCTCTCGGACAAGAACATACACACAACTTACTTAGTAGAGCCTACAGGAAAATTTATTTGAATATTCATGCATTTTCCCCATTTAATATTTGTGAAAATTAATTTTTAAACTAAAGCACGTGTCCATGAAAAAAACAGAACAAACGAAATAAACATGCAAAAGACGAAAGCAAACATCAAACTAAAGCACAAACAAACACATGCATAAACAGAAATGCACACATACACATTAGCACGGGTGTAAATATTCATGTTAAAAAGACCAGCCCGTGTAAACACACAGTTGCTCCAGCAACGACACAAATTCAGAAAAGACACAGCAATATACGTAAACGCGATTATTAGTAGACACTTGAATATAACCGTGAACACGTGCATAAAAGTATTTGTGACAAAAAGGTTTGTGCATGTAATTTGGCGCCCTTCTCTCCCTCTTTCATCGTCCTATTATTTTGGTGCACTTTTCATAACTGTCGCTATCTCCGGCAGTATCTCTTCATTTTCCTTATTTATCATTCTATTATTTGACATATTTCCTCCATTTTTTTGCTATGAAGCAGCTCCTAGACTTGTATACGGTTCACCAGGTGAACTGTATTATTATCGAGGTTAATTAGACCGGTCAGCGGATAATAAGTTTATCACCTTGGGCGTCTAGCCACCTTTGATTGAGACGATCTGTGTTTACCCAATGTAGTCGCTCATGATCGATGAAAAGAAAGCCATCTGAGATGGGTGAGGGCCCAGGTGATAATGAGATAATAGCTTCCGCGGGACGATAACCAGTCTGGGGAGATTTTGTTGTAGCAGGAATGAGTTCACAGATTTTTTTGTGAGTTTGCATAAAGATGCAAGCGGAAGTATTACAGCCTTATTAGAAAAAGGTCACGCGCTGGAGTTTTGAAATGTAATATTTTAAAACACGCGGGGGATATTATGATTTAACACCCCGACCCTTTATTTCTAAAGAATTTACCATTGGCTTAATTTGAGATCCGGAATAGACTTCGACTTCCATTGGCAAATTTGTCGGAAGTACAATCTGGGATTTGAACTGAGAATTGGAAAAATAATCTAGCGAAATCGGAGTCGCAGATCAGTCTGGATTGTCACGTCAAGCTAGCAATTCATCAGAGCCAGAAAGAGAAGGATCGGACCAATGATTCCAAAATTATAAGTGACAGATCGAAGTATTTGTACAACTTTAAAACTTAAAAGTAAACCCGCATTTTTTAAATACAAAGACTGGAAACTCAAAGTACCAGGATCGAAGTATTTGGGCAACTTTAAAACTTAAAAAGTAAACCCGCATTTTAAAATGCAAAGACTGGAGACCTAAGAAATCAGATTACCAGTCATATGAATAATACTTAATTTTCCCAGACCAAGTGATTTGTCACATATGGAAATAGTGCAGCAGTGATCATCCACTTTTGCCCCTCCCCATCTAGTTTATTTTTTGCTATATAGTAACGCTTGATTCACCATCGCAATTTACACGCGAGCCATCTGGCAATTAAGCACGAACGTGGAACAGAGCGAAGTGAGCATTACGGCGTAATCGTTCTTTGATCAGAGAAACGGAGCGATAAGCCTGCGATGTACTTGGAGTGTTACATTTTCAATGGAATTACTTACGTAGCTGAGAGGCGGCAGAGGTGAAGAAATTACCTTTTATTCAGGAATGGAACGGCAAATAGGCCCGGCCCTGGTCAAAGGTGTGACTTTCGCATTAAGGAGCGAAAGAACGGAATCCATAGATATATTCCTCGTCTCTCCTAGCTCAGATATCAGTCACTCAGAGAATTCTTGAGAATAACTAGCTCGATATTATGAGAGTTTTCGTACATAGTACTTCTTATATTCGTGGAGATATTTTCAGTTTCTTCTGTTTTGTGGTAATTTATATACTAGCATCTTAAGTGATTTAATGTGTTTAAAGTTTTCATTTATATTTCACTGGGATTTTCTGTGTTAAATTGAATAACGTCTTAAAAAACGTATAGCTAAATTTTTCAAGTTGTAAAGTAAAAATTACCCTCTATTTCTCAGTAAGAGATGTTTTAAATTGACTATAGTTTTTCGATGTTTAATATTCAATATCTCTGCAACCACTTGACCGTAATTGTTGCAACTTTGCATATGACCTAATGATCGCTATGTCCCAAGGGGGACATTTTTTTTCCTCGTTAACAAACTTATGGTTTTAAATTTTCTTTATTTAAAGTATACAAAATCGACCACCTCCTAGTCCAACCATGCATTGAGAGGGCTTACCCCTTCATATTTGTGAACTATTTCGATTTAACATCTTGAACGCATTTCAAATGATTTTCCCGGTGTATCAGCTCACTACCGCACTGTTTTGCACCTTACATTGATCCTTCCGGTGTGTTCAGTTACCGTTCTACTGATTGTGTATTACCGTGCATAGGCGTATCTTGCGGTATTCTAGGTCTGTAATACAATCTCTTAGCTTCGTCTGTTTAATTCAAATGTTATTTCAGTGTTAACATACGGCTGTGAGAGTTGGAAAATAACAAAATCATTCGAGAACAAATGTCTTAGAAAACTCATGAACATCAGTTGGAAAGAATTCAAGACTAATCGACAAATAAGACAAGACTCTAGGCAGACATATGTCTCCAACTATATAAGGAAAAGACGATGGTCATATATCGGTCATGTCCTACGAATGCAAAACAACAGAATACCATTGCAGGCGCTCACTTGGGTTCCTGAGGGTAAGAGGAAAAAAGGAAGACCAAAAGAAACACTCAGAAGAACAATAATAGGAGAAGGAAGAACGTTGGGATTAAACAATGTGCAAGAGCTAAGAGGAGTGGCGTCACAACGTACAACCTGGAGAGCACTGGTTTCTGCCTTATGCGCCGTGTTTGGCGCTTAAAGAATTTATTATTATTATTATTATTATTAATATAATGGGTATGAAAGTCACGTTCATTACACTGCACACAATGGCAGTGAAGATGTATAAATATTTCTGCAGAGAAGCTAAGCGTGGTAAACTGTATCGGTGTCTCTCAAATCCTGAAAAGAGAACTATTCACGCTTTGGGTTTAAGTAAACGCTCATTTTATCAATTACTCAAATCTAATGGAATTTTCAGTTCAATCAATACCAAGACGCAAGGAAGAAAGGAAGTAGTAGATAGTTTTGACAGGGGTGTGAATAGAAGAGAGATTTGTAGAATGTTTAATTCCAAAGAAACTGTGACACTAAGAAAACTGAAAATTCGGCCGAGAACACACAATGACATTGATGTGTCGAAATCAACATTATGGAGAACTGTTAGAAGCATTGGCTTTACGTTTAGGAAGTACGCTAGTGGAAGAAACGTCATCTGCGAGAAGCCGCACTTAGTATCTATGAGAATTAAATATTTACGTGAAGTACGGGAAATGCGTAATAAAGATTATGATATTGTGTATGTGGATGAAACTTGGATCAATGCTCACCACACCACAAGGGAAAAGGAATGGCAGTTATCAGATGGAACGATTAAAAGATGTGTACCCAGTGGAAAAGGAAAACGTCTGATAATGGCATATGCAAGCAGCAGACATAATGAGTTAGTAAAAAATGCTGAACTTATTTTCACTTCCAATTATACGGACAACCGGGACTATCATACCGAGATGAACGGTAACATATTTAAAGAGTGGATTGAAAATACTCTTCTTCCGTCCCTAGACAGACCATCCTGTCTGATAATGGACAACGCATCATACTACAACGCTGTGGCAGAAGAAGACAAAATCCCGACATCTTCGAGTACAAAAGATGCTATAAAGTTTTGGCTAAAAAAAGAAGACATTCCATTTAAAGATTATTGGTGTAAATGTGAAGATCATCCATCTATGTGTATATGTAAGCCAATTCATTTCCTTTTTATCTCCGTGATTTCACTACTATACTTAACATACACAGTACTTTCACCTCTTCATGCATCTGTGAAAGCGCCATCTTGAGATCTGTCGTTCTCGGCGCTAGCCCCATCTGGTCAGCCATATTGTCTCTGTGGTTTAGTGCCTGTTCACCCCGTTATCTTCAAGCAGATTTATTACAAGGCCATAATAACGCCTACAAATTAGTTGTGTTTTTGCTCTAGTTGTGTAAATCTGTGTTTTCATGCATTCTAGAGCAATAATCGCGTGTGTTATCTGTGTGGCGCAGATTAATACGGGCTTATAAAAAGAGGTAGCAAGCGGCGAAACTGGTCTATTGTTGAGAGAGCCGCCCAGAAGAGAACAGACGAGCTTAGACAGAGCCAAGCTGTAAATGCCTTGAGCACACAGTCTATGAACACTGACTGGGTGTTTGTTTAATTGTTTGTTTTGTGTTCGGTTCTGTTCGGTAGAATTAAATGTTGATCTGCATAAGGCTTTGGGTTGCTTGAATTGTTAAGTCTGCTGCTGAGAGGGTTGCAAGCAACCAATAATTGCAACCCCTGTCAAACGATCCTTTATAAATTTTCTTAGTGCACGGGTCTTGGGTGTGAGGCACACCTAGCCCCTGTCACAAGTGGGGTCGTTGGCAGGATTGACAGACAGCACGCAGTGAAGCAACTCTTCAGCAATCAGAGCAGCAACAGCCGAAACAGGAGAACACCCAGTTCAGTGCAAGGCGAGGGACGGGATCATCCAGTTTGTCAAAATTTCTAGTCAACTCTACTAGCAACAAGATGGCGGCACGCAACACACGTGCTGCTAGTAGAACTGATAACGAAGATGTGGCTGAGGTGGCTGACCCTGTAGTAGGGCTGGATCGTCAACCAGAACGAGTACAGTACATCGTGGTACCTACTCACAAGAGAGTGCGGTGCTTTGGGGAGCGCACGGGTCCTACGGCCGAGGAATATGTCAGAGAGGTGAGAGTTGCCTGGAGAGTAGGGATGATGAGTAAAGAGGACCAGGCAGATGTTATCCTTGACAGTGTGACCCCAAGTGTCCGCAGGGAGCTGAGGATTCAGGCTGATGACGGTGACCCGGAAGCAATGCTACATTCCATTCTTAGGGTGTATGGGGAGCGTCGGAGCATCCCAGAAGTAATGGCCGCGTTCTACTCTACCCGGCAAGGTGCAAGGGAGTCTCTTTGGGAATTCCCCCATCGCATTCACGAGGTGTTTGAAAGTGTTGTAAGGGCACAAAAGCAGAACAACGTCACTCCTTTGGCGCCATCCTTTCTTCGTGACCAGTTTGCTGCTTGTCTGAGAGATGACCTACTAAGAAAGCTTGCAAAGGAAATGATCATCAAGGAGCCTACAGCATCGTTCACGTCGGTGAGGGACTATGCCCTACGGTTTTTGGAGACTGAACCCACTTCTGGGGCTGGTGTTGCCAGTGTCGAAGCAGCTTTGGGGGCTGGTGTTGCCAGTGTTGAAGTGGCAAGAACAGAGACTGTGTCAGATACGCATGCATTAAACGCAGAAGTAGAGCGGCTGAGAGCACAGGTGGCTCAATTAGAGGCTAAAATTGATGCGATGTCTCAGGAGCAGGGGAGACGTACCAGGACAGTTCGTTGTTTTAGATGCAGAGAACTAGGCCACGTACAGAATCGATGTCCACAGGCGTTAAACTAGACCCCTCTGCGGCTGGGAGTCAGGTTACAGAAGGGGAGCAGAATGACTCGAAGATAAAGATGGTTGGTGGTCGACCGGAGTGTGAGACGCTTATTGCAGGGAAGAAAGTCAAAGGCGTCCAGGGACGTAAGGGTAGCGGGAGGCGACCCAAGGCACCGAGGAAGCCTAGGAAAATAAGATGCTTCAACTGTGGAGACCTTTCGAACCACATGGCAGCCAAGTGTCCCCAGGGCCCGCTTCCTAAGCGATGTTTCCATTGTAAGTCCCCGGACCATTTGATATCGGTTTGTCCATCAAAGAGCGCCCTCTCTAGGCGTACCAACACATCTAGATTGCCGTCACAGTGCAAGCCAAGAGATGGACGTGGCAACTGTCACCATAAGGGCGCCAGGAAAAGTGGTCGACATTTAGAGGAGGAGACTCATCTAAAACTCGTTGAAGGACACGTTTCCAGGCTACGAGGGGCGCACGTAAGAGCAGAGCCACCGTTGCAGAGTTTTGCAGCAGTCCGGAAAGAGAGATGGGACAAGCTGTCGTGTTCTACTCCACTACAGGTCGGAGAATTGGTGAAGAAGAGAATGCACAACGCTGAGAGATCCGAGATTCGTGATATGTGGTCAGAAGACGAGTACGTTGTAGTTCGTGCTCCCACAATGACAGGGGGTCCATATATCGTCCAACGAACAGACAGAGCGAGTCCGAGCATTAGAGTCACCGGCAACGACCTGAGACGAAGTGAAGGAAAAGGTGATCCTCCAGATTTGGAGAATATGACTGAGGTGCCTGATTTAGTGTAGTTGTCGGGACGACAACAAAATCAGGCGGGGAATATGTGACAGCGCCATCTTGAGATCTGTCGTTCTCGGCGCTGGCCCCATCTGGTCAGCCATATTGTCTCTGTGGTTTAGTGCCTGTTCACCCCGTTATCTTCAAGCAGATTTATTACAAGGCCATAATAACGCCTACAAATTAGTTGTGTTTTTGCTCTAGTTGTGTAAATCTGTGTTTTCATGCATTCTAGAGCAATAATCGCGTGTGTTATCTGTGTGGCGCAGATTAATACGCGTAGTACGCAGTAAGTTGAGTGGTTAGGCCAGGGCTTATAAAAAGGGGTAGCAAGCGGCGAAACTGGTCTATTGTTGAGAGAGCCGCCCAGAAGAGAACAGACAAGCTTAGACAGAGCCAAGCTGTAAATGCCTTGAGCACACAGTCTATGAACACTGACTGGGTGTTTGTTTGATTGTTTGTTTGGTGTTCGGTTCTGTTCGGTAGAATTAAATGTTGATCTGCATAAGGCTTTGGGTTGCTTGAATTGTTAAGTCTGCTGCTGAGAGGGTTGCAAGCAACCAATAATTGCAACCCCTGTCAAACGATCCTTTATAAATTTTCTTAGTGCACGGGTCTTGGGTGTGAGGCACACCTAGCCCCTGTCACACATCCATTCACTTTTTAGTATAAAAAGGAACATTTACAACGAATAGGCGTTATTTTTCTCTCAAATATTTCGAAGAAATAAAAAAGGACCTCACGTAGTAATCAGTTAACAAACCCCTCTAACATTCGAATTGTATAGACGCCTATGCCGAAAATACGCAACTTCCTTCATTTACGGTAAATTATTTTCTTCCAGGACAAAACATATACTTCGTTAAAAAAGATCAAAGGAATTAGCCGTTGCAAGAAAAGCACACTACCTACAACATTTGATTTTATAAAACTTTGGGACATTGAAAATATAAGACTACATGCAAAAAATCATGTTTATCAGTGCAAGGAATATGGAGATATTTGAAGTCAATCGTCGACCGACCTTTTTGAAACGAATTATAGTACATACATTAAATAACTGTCTACTGACGGTATATATATTATTTACTTCTATCCATTTTATGTAAAGTTCATAAATGACTAGTGTTCATATCACACGTTAAAAACGATAGGATAAGCTTCACTTGTGTTTTAAATTTAATTTATAACGGAATGGTGAAGAAGGCTTACTTTAACACGTGGTAGATATAATATTGATATTATGTTTAAATGTTTATATTTTCTTTCCCCAAAAAATCTAGACGATCAAAGCCTGCGTACTAGCGGACTTATGATCATATGAACTTACGTTCTATAGTCTTATAATCTTATAAGCAACCAGAAACCTTATAATATTGTTGAGTCTTCGGGCTATGACCTGTGCGGTCCATTTTCTTCATTTTTATGAGAGAGACCAAACTAGAACAATAATTGTAAAGGTTAACTGGACCAGAACTATAACCAGATTTCATTTTTACCAATCTCATCAGCCAACTGTGGCAAAATATATTGTCAGCAACATTTGTGTAACTTCAAATAGTGTCTCAGTGGTCAGAGGCTAGACAACACAGAATATATCTGTATTCTTCATCTTATGTCGGTGACCACCACGTATAAACCTTACTCTAACCAACTGAAGGCAGAGATACCGTATTTTACCCAGGAAAATTAAATCACCAACTCTAGCGACTACCGTGAGACGTGCAGTCAGCAACTACGGCTAGTCTGGGGCTGGATTTGGCAAAACTTAATATGACACTGAGTAGTCGTGTTACTTATTAGTGTTTATTTCCACGTAATGCCTGCGACATCTATTGGTAAGCGAATTATGAAAGTGGCCACTGTACGTATGTGAATTGAATGAACGGAGAAAGAAACTTATTTCTGTTGTTAACCACTATCATACAAATCTTTTCTCTTTTATTCTCATTAATCTGAGTATTTACGGGATAGATTAATTAGGGACTTGTCCTTTGTTTTTCTTTACGGACTATCCCATACACTTATTGTTAACTTTTGATCTTTTGGTTGAATTTACCTCTGTTGGGATCTTCTTCTATTTTCCTTTACCAGAGGGGAGAACCTATTTGATTAATTTTCATTTTGTCTGTAAAACCATGATCTACTGTTGTATATGATTTATGTTGTAAAGTTCTAGTGATAAATAAACTTAATAAACCTTAAGTTATTGTGTTGGTCAACCCCTACCCTATCTGTTATCCATAGTTTGTTTTCACGTCTTGTGCGTATTTGTCACAGAATTGTGTGCACGTGGGTGCAGTGTAACTTGTATTTTGGTATAAGGAGAGAAAGTGCGTCTAATTTAAAGATAGTCGTACGATAGGTTGGATTAGAGAAATTACTCAACCCAGAGACTGTCCTTTCTCTTACACGATCACCTCGTAAAACAGAAACTATTTCTTACACCTTACTCTCACATAGTATCACTATCACCTCTGCTCAGACAGGACTATAAACATCTATTACCTATCTGATAAAATCTACGACATGATTTGAAAGCATCAATTTGCTGTGTCTATTCTAAACTAAGCCAGGAGATTGTGTTCCCAAAAGTTACTTTGGGTTCGTGGAATGAAGCTATCAGACTGTTCGTGGAACGAAGGTATCAGACAATTCGTGGTACGAAAACGCAAGAAGAAAGTTCGACGTCACTAGTTGTGAAGTAAAAGCAGAGAATCAACACTAACCGCCTAAATTGGACGAGTTGTGTGAAGAAGTACCCTCATCACAGAAGAATTGACGAAATCACGGCTGCAGGACTCACTTAGACCAGCTAAATTTTGTGTACAAGGAAACAGCAAAAGGACAAAAAAAAATTTAAATATCGATCTTCTACCAGAGTCTCAGCGAAGACAATTTTAGTTACACCTAAAATTGAACATCAGTTCATCGTTATTATTAGATGCTTTTCTTTAACTCGCAACGTATGTCACCTTGTTGTCACCTTCAAATCTTGCAATCGATTTTTCAATCACTTCCAGATGAGCAATAGCTCTGAAAATTGGCATAGTTGTGTATTCCCCATGACAATACAATAATCAGTAATACAAATAATAAAATTAATAAAATTGAAATTAATACTAATACTAATACCGCATTTTACCCAGGAAAATTAAATCAACAACTCTAGCGACTACCTAGGCTTTTTTTGTCAATTTGATGTTACATTTTTACTGCAAGCTATAAACTCCGTGAAAAATTATTTTTGGGTTTTTAGTGCATTAGAAACCTGTGTTTAAAATATATATTTTTTCATTTTTTTATTTTAACCTGTTAGAACTAATGGATTGTTAAATTTGTTACATGTTATTTTAAAACTAAACAATCGTTGTTTATTCAGTTATTATCAGTATGAAAGCAAACGTATGAGCAAGATTCTTTATTATATATATATATATATATATATATATATATATATACACACATATATTTACATAGATTTAGCTAATTCTTAGAAAAGAATTTAGCTGGATTTACACCAGCTTGGGGCTTGAACAGGCTAAAATAATTGCTCAATTCTTCATAAAAGGTGACGGACCGATATAAGTTAACAATTGCCCTGCCAATGCAGCATTGTTCTTGACTTCGGTAATATCTTATGGACGCACCCTTGAGATAGAAGCATCATTATCCTTCTATCTACAACTCTGCCAAGAGTAATCTTGTGCGAAGGTAGACACCTCTGAAGACCCATATTAGATACTCTTGAGTTTTGGCCACTGTTGGACCACTACTGCAGAGCTTAGGGGAGGCAATCCGTGACAGTATTAAGAAAGAAGGATGAATAATTAGGTCCCACGAGAGGGGGCGACCAGCCGGTCTATTAGGCACATGCCCCCACCTCACTGGGTGAGGGGCGTCACTAATGCCAATGATGCATGATCCTCCACTTATTACCCCTATTTCCAATCAAAGAAGGGACCTCACAATATGATCGGCCCGAGCCTCATCTGTGCTTTTGGAAGGCCTGCACATAATTACATAATAACTACATAATGCGCAAAACGACATTTCAACACATGTCACACACTTCTATAAACAGAAACACTCATACATCGACACGCCTCTGCCGTACATCATCCCTTCCCAGATTCTGAACAGTTTTAAGTACGGTACATGTTTATTACTCGGCGTTGACTTCTCCTGTTTTCCAATTGTCACTCTCTTCTCGCAGATCTTGTCCACTCACATTGAGGCAGGCGAGTGTAACAACTGTAACGAAGTCTGGCACTACTTGTCTCACGGAGATAGGCATAGGAATACGTAATGACTATTCGCACTGCGCGAACTAAGTGGAGAGTACATCGATGCTAATTCTGGCTGCACCGGTCAACGACCAGTAGAAAATGTGTGCTAAATCTGCCTGTACCGGTCAACGACCAGTCTGTTGTGTATATTTTGTTTTTAAGTGAGGCTTAAGAAGAACCGCAGATAAATTTATTTTAAGCTATTTCAGATAATAATGCCTGATTATATTATCATCTTGGTACATTTCTCTTGTGTGCTTGGGTTTTATGTGTGTGCCTTTATTGTATGATCATGTGTTTACTTTTAATTACGTTCTGCGCATGCTCCCTGCTTGTATACCTTTAAATAAATATTAGACAAACATAAAGGTATGTTTTCAGGCACTCGTAAGAAATAAAGAAGTAAACAACTAGACAACAGAAAAACAACAGACGTGAGTGGCTTACCCAGGACTCGAACCCAGGCCCTTCCGTGCGACAACCCCGCCTAGCTATGCAAGCGAATCACAATATCCTCCCTGCCATCTAGGCATCACCAAAAATAATGCTTCGATGACGGGTCACTAGTGCGACCCGCAACATATAACACCGGAAATTTACATTGGGCAGTCCAGCCTATTAATGACGCATTAACTTCTGTTGTTCCCCTATTATACAGTATAGGTCAGACTACACACGACAAAGACCTAAATACTGTGTCTAGTAAATGATAGAAGACTAAGACCAGTAAGTACAGGACAGAGGGTAGGTTTTTGGTATTGTATAAACATTTATAACACACACGGAAGGGGAACCCAAGGCCTGCAAACAGTAAATAAATATTAGACAAACATAAAAGGTATGTTTTCAGGCACTCGTAAGAAATAAACAAGTAGATGAAGTCAAGTCATGTTAAATCTGCAAGCCTGTTGCCAAGACGAAGTCCACAGTCTTTTCTAGGTCCATGCGGCAGACTCATTACTTCTGCTTGAGCTCAGCACCATCTGACCAGGTCTGGCATCATAGGTCGTAGCGGGATGGACAGTTTTGGAGAATGTTTTACATGGGCATTCATTAGCATCAGATATCCTGAGGCGATACAGGTGACCTAGTGATCACCTTAGGCCAGTTCTCAGGCGGAAAAAGATGATCTTCTGGTACCTATGAAAGTGGTGGATTGGGTCCGGTCTATTGTCATCATTCCTTTCTGTCTTCCATTGGTAGTTGTATTGGTTAGGGGGTGATAGTTTTGTCCTCTCGATGGGGCAATCGGTGGCTCAATTGCTTTATTTTATTGCCGGCTCTAGATAAAGCATCAGCTGTCTCGTTCCCAGTGATTCCACAACTGGAAGGTAGTCACTGGGTGACAATGGTTGAGTTCTTTAGATAAGGCTAAGCTTCGATCTGATGCCATGCAGCATGTTCTGTATTGAGTCTAGTAGTGATGTGCAGTCTGTAAAGGTAACTTTCTTAGGTAATGGATGCTGTTCCGATCTGGTGAGAATTCTCAATGCCTGTAGTAGTGCCATAGATTGTACATCTTCTCTTTACATCTTCTCTGTACATCTTCTCTGTACATCTTCTCTGTACATCTTCTCTGTTGGGAAAGTCTTGGTTTGGTTGGTTTTGGTTTTAAGGACCATCTTCATCGTACACAGACAACTCTATCATTGCTCCGATCTCCTCCCTTAGATCACACAAGGATGATCTCAGAACAGTGCACGAACTCCGTAGCACCCGCGAGGATATCAATGTGTGTATACAGGAATCACACATTCTATAAATGTTTTTGTGGTGGGTAGGTTTTCCTAATTATTTAAATTTTGCCAGGGCAGCAGCCATATTGCCTACTTTTTAAGATTTCCAACTGGCGTTGGATTTTTAACTTGCACACGAGACCTCCTATTTTTCGCCCTTATCCGAGAAGGCTAGGCATCCAATCTCACTGCTCATGAGATCAGGGGGGAGTATGACATCATTAGGACCCACTGGTTCTGAAAAAAGTTCCATCAAATATATTGGTGTTAATAACTTGGTCTTCACCTGTTACACAAAGAATGTGTTTTCCTCAACACCATCATATCGGCCTTCCTTTGTGCCTTAAATGCAAACTGTTTGTTCTGAGACAGTGACAGTGTAGATAATATGTGCTACAGTATATATGTGTATGTAGATAATATGTGCTACAGTATATATGTGTATGTAGGTTATTTATATTTATATATATATATACTCCAAAACTGTCGGCTGCATGAAAGGAGCAGGGTGGCAGTGTGGCCTTCTCCAATCCAGTTGTTGAAGGAGAAACTGTATGTTGTTGTGAAAGACTTAAGACGGGTGCCAACCTTATAAGACAGATAGATATGGTTATTTGAGAGCAATCGACGAAGAAGAAGAAGAAATAATGGCATTGACATCAAAGTAATTATAATCTGTTGTGATGACAAGTGTGTCAAGATTGTCTCCTCCCCCCCCCTCTTCTGCAGTAATGGTCCAACAATGGCCAAACGTAGAGTATAATGATGAGGGTCTTCAAAAGTATCTCCCTTCGCTCATGATTACTCTTGGCAGAGATAAAAATAGAAAAATGATGCTTCTACTTTGGTAGCCTCACAGCATTTTAAAGAACAATCATAACAACTGAGATCATTTAAGCTGTCATGAAGGTATTAATCACCCGCCCATTCTGTGAGAAAATATTGACTCGTGTTTTCTGAGCATTCAGTTGAAGGTGATTCAGCAAAATCGTAATAAAAAAAGCTCTATCTAGTTATGTATTTAGAACAATATGAGTCAGACGGTGTCGTAGATTTTCGATAGGAGAATTAAGACTAGGTTTGGTCCCTTCTGAATAGGTTTGAATAGGTGATAGACTCAGTGAGAGTTAGTGAAAGGTAATAGAATTTCCACACACGTGAGATGATAGATTTTGATATAGTGGCTGTCTCTGAAAGCGAAAAGAATTCTTCTCTCTCTCACCTATCTTCTACAACAGTTGTTACAGCGTCAGACAGACTACACCAATATACATATTACGTATATTTCTATCACTCACAGGCACGCACATACACGTGACGACAGGTAACCACACAGACGTGGGAAAACTATAACAATGATATATATATATTATCTAGAACGAGCTGACCAAACACTATTATTAAGTTCAAGAGCGATTTTAATATCAGGAAAAAATCGGCTCACAACATCAAAGAAAGTACATCAAGGAAAATACATATACACATAGTCATAAAAATTCAAGGAAATGTTGCAAGGATGATAGCCCCGTTATAGTGTTAACTCTAGGTTTAGCCCGGCCCCGTTAAGAGAACAGATGATGGCGCCCGAGTCACAGATACATAGGGTTTGAGTCTAAGAGTTTTTCTTTGTTTTATCTCGTAATTATATGCACAGAGTTTGAAAAAAATCTGATTTAACCTAAGACAAAAACACAAGAACTCTAGCCTTAGCAACAAATTATGCAGATTGAAAAAAAAATAGGACAGCAACAGGGTGTCAAAGATATAATAGTGAAAATATCACTCAAACCAGCGTACACTCATTCATTCCGCCATGGCCTCTCATACATGTACTCACGACTTTGCTCGCTGCCTCTTGGAACACACTGATTTTAGATTTTCACACAGACTCAAAAAATGCAGTCTTCTGCCAAGAAGTCCCCAGTTCCAAAAGACGTATTTAACTCGGAGTCTCCGGGAACGACTACTTGGGTGTGCAAATTTGTTCAAATGTCTGATTAAGTCACCTAACAATTATTCCAGGCGCGGGAGTTAGCAGAGCACAGTGTCAATAGCGTAGGTTTCTAGAAATGATGAATGTCAGGTCGGTGCCTTCCCTCAGTATAGGATTCACTTTAGTCACACCACAGATTTGTCCACAAAAAATATATATATCTAGTCGGGAAATGTTAGTTAATACTAGAAGTATTTCGCGCCACCAGGCAGAAAGATTACGTAGAGTTTTTTTCTAGAAGAAATTAAGATCTGGCTCCAAGGTCCAGTATTTATCATTACAGTCTTTGAAAACCCGTTATTGGGATATGGTATTTCTGGCTAACTCGGGTTGCATATGCACTGTTAGTCCAGTGGTACTTAAGAAACCCACGTGGTTCAAAATAAGGACTGTCTATTTCTTCACAAGTATGGAAACTACTACTAGGTGCTGGTAAAGTTAGGGTCACCCCAAAACTTTCACTGTGTGGAGGAAAAATAACACATATAATATAATAAACAGAATCTGTACTGGTTATAACTTACATTTAAACTTGCAAGCAGAGAGCTTTGCTTATCATTTAAACTTCCCGTGACGTAAGTTATACTTAAAAATCAGCAATCCTCATGAATTAGGAACACGTGCGTATTCCGTCACCATTCATGAGGCTCGATTCTAGAGTTTATACGTTAGTTTAGAAAAATACACTCGACTGAGTATTAGCAGTTAAATTAAATTCATAAATAGCTACACTTGCCGTTATAAGCTAGAAATTTTAATTTTATTCTGCTTTCCACTGAATGCTTCCCTAGAAAATATAATAGCCTACCACTTTATTTCTCTTCTGCGCTAAAGAAATTAGATTAAAATGAATTAAGCGATTTAACACTTTAACACTCACAAAATCTATATATCTATCATATTAATTACCTCAACCACAGAATTACAGGTAGTCACACAACTTAAGAATAAAAATGCTGAAAATATTTCTGGAAGTCTAGAAGTTCGACAAATTGCCGAAACAAACTGAGATCTTCGCTAACAGCTATTCTGTTTACGAGCAACCTATCTACTGTGAGTCTATGAGCGAGAATGAAATTAAAGTTTCAAACTTGGCCAATATCTTTAAAATCGGACACAGGATCCTCATCTTATTTCGCCAAGCGAAATAGTCTCCCCTGTCCGTATAACACCTTCGTCCGCTTATCGCGTGACGTAACAGCCATCAGTGGCCGAGGGCTTGCATGAGTTGCAAATCTCAGACCACCGTCTGCAGTGCGGAGTGGATTTTCACGCTAAGCCGGGTTTTTCCTGACGAAAAACCTCATGCGTTTACTGAAATACAGACTCTCTGTCTACTTTCCATGTCCCTCGGGTGAATTTTCACGCCCCAGGCCAGAGACCCTCAGACGAATGTCTAGCGAATGCTGTAAATTCACGCCTATCATCCGACCAGCGCGACTGACATGTACGCAATACCACCCAGGTGCGATTCTCAGTTTTAGAGAAAGGAAAACAGGTAAAGTTTGCGAATTATATGAAAATAATATTCGCAAAACGAATGGATGAAAAATATACAGGAAAAAGGAAATACAGAGATAATAAAAGAGAGAATTCGGGTGAAAGAATAGGAAGAAGATGTAGGAAATTAAATGAATATAAACCCTACGTGACAGACGGGTGCAAGATGTTACTTTCTGGTAGTTGATTATCACCACAAATTCCAACTGCCGGAAGTATTACATCACTGTCCGTGTCTTAATCTTTACCAAGATATCCAACATCCCAATGAAATCGGTCGTGTATTTGGGCATGTATTATTTGCGAACTAGCGCCTTGTCAAAAAGTCTGGGTTAACAATAGGAATGTCCCTCAGTGTAGACTCTTACTCCGTCTGGAGCTGGCAATAAGCGAAAAGTCAATGTGGCAAATTCGCTCCTTCGGTAAGCGTGACGCGTTAACAGATAAGAAAATAACCAGGAAAGAAGGGTGGATGAGAGGTGTGATAATATGTGATAAGAAAACCTTAAAAGATGAAAGCGAAAACAACGAATACGGGAAGAATTAGCACGTAAAAGGAATGGCAGAGTAATAATACCGGAGAGGAGTGAAGACCAGAAAAAGAAAACGAACGTATTTAGTGACAATAAGACAGGGAACAGCAACACTTTATCTAGTCGTCTTTGAGACTTTCTAATGGCTTTGTGGTATGTCCTTCACCCAGGTAGGTCTACTGCCATTTAACAGTCGTTTCCATCATTGAGAACAGTTGGTAAGCCAATGAATGGTGTGGGATTAAACAGCTTGTAAATATCAGGATAGGTGGAAAATGTATGATAAAAGTCACGAGTGTAAACAGGGAACAGCAGCAATGAAATAAAAAAGAGAACATCACGAAATAAAAATCGACGTAAGGCAACATAATCACTTTCCGTTTCTCTCCTTATGGAGTATGTAGCCACAAATAGAAAGCCTGCACCAAAGTATTCATGTGACTTCGTAGCAATTGTTTCTGTAGCAATTAATTGTTGGTGATGAGGTTACTGCTTCCATGTGCAACAATTAATTGTTGGTGATGAGGTTACTGCTTCCATGTGCAACAATTAATTGTTGGTGATGAGGTTACTGCTTCCATGTGCAACAATTAATTGTTGGTGATGAGGTTACTGCTTCCATGTGCAACAATACGATATGTCTAAGAGAGCTGTAGCTCTTTTCCTTCACAGTGACCGTCCCGCAATTTGAAAAAAAAAGGGTGGGGGGGGGGGGGGGGATGACATAGTTGTCTGTTATCCCATTACATTTTTATTTGTGCTCAACAGAAGCATGGTTATGACATATTGATGATATGAGACATAAGTCTTGGAGAACAATATATAAGATATGTAGATGATAGTTTTACTACCAGAAAACGCAAGAGACATTCAGCGTTTACTAGGTATGGCTACAGCAAACAACACTCCAAGTGTTATTATTATACAGAAGAAGATAGAAATTATAATTTCGCAAAGAAAACGCATAATTCTGGAATGTGAAATATTTGTAGGAGGAAGAGCATTGAAGCAACGGAAATAAATGTAAATACCTTGAATCTGTCATAGCGTCCCACGATAGATGTGTAACTGAAATCTAGACGAGAATTTTTAAAAGCAAAATCAGCGTTTGATTACTTTAAGCAACGCTGCTTCTATTTTCTTCGTGGATTCAATCTCCTTAAAACTTAGCGGAGTGTATTACGGAAGCTGAACTGTCGCCCAGTCGTTATCATTCTAGTATATTACTGCAAAATACCAAACGTGTATCTAACGTTACACACGAGTTATACGCACTGAAATATACATAGCTATGTATATCTATATAAATAAAAGGCAAAGTATGTTTGTAAGTTCTTAATACAAATCCGCATGCCTTATTATTTCTTGATGAATTTTGGCAGAGAGGCTCTTTAGTTACCGCCGGGATACGCCATGCAGTTATTTTCTAATTTAATATTGTTATTATGAAATTATCTTTAATTAAAGTTTTCCGTAAGAAATGTATGGAAGCCATTTATTTATCAGGGGTCATAATCAAATATATACATATCCAATAAATATCAAGGGCCGTAACACAAATGTTAAAACTATTATTTTATGTTTGTTATTAATGACCATACGTTTGCATATTTTACAAGATAATTAAAAATGTTTAACTAAACATTTTTACTTTAATAGGAAATAGATTTTAAACTATGTAATTTTAATGGCACTCTTTTGGCCAAGCGGCTTCAAATTGTTCGGAGCTGTATCGATACATATATTAAAACCAGTGTTTGTTCTCTGAGCATGAACATCCACAGTGCGTGTTTAATCTTAATGAAAATATTACATGGTTTTATTTATTTTTTACATCATTTTCAAAATGCGTGGTCAAAATTTGAATGTATGTTTATTTTTAGTGAAAAAGCCGACTTATTCGCTTTCATAATGGTATATCGGTGCTTCCGAATTATTTTTTTTATAAACCTTCGTCCCTGCTTAGTATTAAAATTTAGAAAATGCCTGGATTTAGTCTGGTTATCACTTTTGCGTTTTTTCTGTTGTCTGGTCTTCTACTTCTTTATGTCTCACTGAGTGCCTGATAACATACCATTGTGTGTTGTTTGTTTATTTATTTACTGTTTACAGGCCTCAGGTTTCCCCTCCTTATTTGTTTAAATAACTGTATCAACATATGTAAAAACAAAATTTACTCGATAGTCGTTTTTTTCCCGTTGCAATTATTTTTAGGTTATTTTATAGTAAAATCTTTAGCTGTTGAAGAAAACTAAATTATCAGATAACTATGATCGTTGAAGGTCCGTTTCAATGGAAATTATTTTTTCTCAGGTTGCCAGGTCACATAATTTGGTTTTTACCGCTTTGGTTAAAAAAAAATATTAAGCTGGTGGCTTTTTGTCAAATATGTATTCAATTCATTTGAATGTATGTTTATTTTGTTTGACAAAGCAGATTTATACATTCTTTCGTTTTGACATGCTTCAGAATTTTTTTTAAATAAACCTTCGTCCCCGCTTAGTACTAAAATTTAGAAAATGTCTAGGTAACATAATGTTTCTACCGATGTTTTCAAGGGAAGCAATCCATATGGTAAAATTATGAATCAAGGGGAACAATAAAAATGGTAAAAATTATTATTAAAATGTCGTAATTTTCAACTCTACGTTTCTTTATTTAACATAGCAATTTAAATTATTTAAACAGACACTAATGCTTTATGCGAAAATATAAAAAAAAAATACTTTGATGTAGTAATTAAAAGTTATTATTACTTTTTATATAAAATTTAATTACATTTTACAAAGAAATTTCTGTTTATTTACCAAAAATTACATAGTATTTCGAAGACTTAGCACTTCATAACTACCCCAATTATAACCAAATTTCAGGTTGAACAGGGTATCACAGCAACATAGTAGAAGAAAACAACAACAACAACACTTCATAACTGAAAGAGTGGATGATGAGTTGGGGTTTCCAAATTAGTGTAAACAAAACAGTAGGTATGTGTTGCGCACATATTCTTTTGTGTGGCGCACAGATTACGCATACAAATGAAAAATGTATTTATTTGTCTGATAAAAATATATTTATCTTTGAATTCACGATTTCCAGTCTAGAGGGACAGAACTCAGATTTGGCGATGTGTATTCATTCTGTGAGTTATCGGTTCTTGTATCTTTCCTGAAGATCGAACTCAGCAGAGGAATCTAGGTTTACAGCGATCTATTCTTTGTTTGGTTAGAAATAGATTGTTCTTGCTTCAAAATATCTATGACCCGAATCTATGTGTAGTTCTTGTCTAGATAGGACGAGTGTCTAGGTAGGACGAGTATGTCTTTTATCTTAATATCTTTGTATGTCTAAGTCGAACTATATCTTTGGTGTCGAACTTGGGGTCATAGGTTGTTCGGCGGATGTGTCGCTGAGAAGGGAGGTGAGAAGGTTCCGCCCTGTTGGACCTAGATGAAGGCGGTCTGAAGATTTGTCTTGAGCTCTGTGGTTCCTTTTGGGGAAAGGAGATTGTTTATCTCTATGATTGAATTATCAGAGATTCTTCCCCAGTGTTAATTCTTGACGCCAAGGAATGGCGTGCGTTATTCGCGTTATTGGCTGTTGTGTTTTTCCTGAGAAATAAGGTAAAACAGACATATTGAACCTTTCGTCATATTCAGCTAGGTCGACATGCTATCGTCTGCACAGGCGTTTGATTAGAGATGTTAAGACGACATATTTGCTTGCAGTTTTATATATATATATATATATATATATATATATATATATATATATATATATATATATATATATATATATACATTTTATGTCGCAACATGATTGAACAGGATATGCAGAGTCTAATTTACATATATTTATGAAAGGAACAGAGTGCCTATGATCATGCTTCGTCATTATCTTTGTTGTGAGCGAAAGTCAAAGATGGAGCCATCTTTGGACTCCAAGTTTCAATCTTATAAAATCATCGATCGAGAACAGGAATGTCCTTAATATCAGACGATGATATCGAGATCTGCATACTATTATATGCCCACTACTAGTGGTTTGACATTGTATTCATAAATTCATTTACTGAATTTTCGGCCTGAAAGACTTAGACGAGGTTCTTACAGGGAACCATGAGTAAACATTAGTTCTTAACTGACGCGATTTGTCAGTAAGGCCTGAGATTATACATATGTGCTGAAATACTGAGTGCTTGTCTACTGACATTACATTGAACTGTTATACAACATGAATGCCCAGGTGATAGTGCATTGCATTGATCAATATTATGATGATTTATGCCAACCTGTCTGATGTTTCCTGTTCCTGTGTCGTCGAAGTGTGTGTCCATTAAATGCAAGAAAACGTAAACAGTAGTTCGTCTTACACTTCATGTCACGAGTGAGTGAGATTGCCCTATTGTCAACTCTCAGAACATTTTCCAGCATTCGCGTACTGTCTGTATCCTCACTCCAAAACAATACACCACTGCTTAGGTCGAGTTGACCTGTGTTTGTCTTCACTGTGACAACACCCCTTCGAACACGATTGTAACCATACAACCAACACTGGTGACCGAAGGTTAGACTTTATCAACACTGATCTTTATCAAGTGGAAAAGAAGGGTTTATCAACTGGTGGGCCAGCTTTCTGGGTTTGACCTAGCAGAGATTGAGAAGTCAGCTACTGAGACCAGACCGTTTTCTGTGGCCTGATACGACACACAAGCAGTACAACGCTACAGTTGAAGTCAGCATGACCTGCCCTATTGATCGTATGCTGTAAATAGGTCAGCGCTCGTTAACAGACGGTATTTACATAGAACAGACAGCGTAGCACGGCCAGTTTGTTTACAAGTGAATATTTAACTGTGTTGATGAGAAGTACTAGCGAACTGAGAAGTCTACACGTCAACGGTGGATCTTCTTGTGTTTTGCATATTGTTGAACAGTGTAATAATTTAAAACAGAAAGCTATTGTTTATTAAAGTGGCAGTTTGTTTTCAGTCGAAACTGAACCATATTGATATAATACTGAGCCTTCTTTGCAGACACTTCTACAACACATGTCATTATATTATATGCATTTATATGACATATATGTATTTATGTTTAATGTTTACATGTTTGCATATTATTTGTGTGTCTATGTCGTGGGCGGTTGGTGAGGTGACTAGTATAGGATATACCGAATCATATTGGTCCTATATTAGTGTTCTATAGGGAGCAATTTTCTTGGTTGGAAATTTGCTGCAACATCTGTTGCAATATCTGTTAGCTGTGACGATCTGTACCCATTGTTGTTTTCGTAATATTTTTTCTGCTCTTCAGTTTTGTTTTGATTTGTTCGTATTTGTAGATCTACCCTGTCCTATAATTTAGTTTTATACACCATTTATACTTATACACTGTGGCGTTATTTGTTTTGTTTATTCCTTTGCAGTTATCATCACAGGTTCTGTGATTAGTTTCTTTAGTTTTCTACTTAATTTAGTTGATTTCTGCAAATGTTTTCGTATTGTTTTTCTTGATTGTCTTTTGTTTATGTATGTTATTGGTTGACATATACTATAAAATATACTTGATCATACACTACTAGCTGTGTAGTGAACTTATGAGAAATAATCAACTGATGACTAATTGCTGTTACTAAAGGTACACAGTTGATTATACAAGACATTATTTAAAGGCTTGTTTCCAACAGATATTGGGATTGTGAGCTAATTAATCAAGTTCATTTTGAATTTAATAGATAACATTATTGTTTCAAGTGATTGGTATTAAATCAGACAGAAAAGACTCTATTGCACAAGGGAAATCCCTTGATAAGTCTGGTAAGGAATTAGAGGAGTTTGCAACTGCTCAATTTGCCATGGTATTAAAGTCAGAAGAAAAGAAGCAAAAAGAGGAAAATAAATGGAAAGCAGAAGTTGAACAAAAGAAGATAGATGCTGAGAATTTAAGATTGCAGATGCAAGCTGAGGAGAGAAAAGCTGCTGCTGAGGAGAGAAAAGCTGCTGCTGAGGAGAGAAAGCTTCAAATGGAAGAAAAAAATTAGAAGCTGAAGAAAAGAGATTAGAAAGAGAGGCTGAACAAAAGAGATTAGAAAGAGAGGCTGATCAAAAAAGATTAGACAGAGAAGCTGAGGAGAGGAAAGCAATAAGAGAACATGAACATCAAAAAGAACTTTTAGCATTTGAATTAGAAAAATTGAAATTGACAAATATGAGTAATGTTAATCAGTCAAATGGTAATAGTGGTAAACCTTTTACTTATAAGGCCAAGGTACCAGCACTCAATCCTTCCAGTGACGATATTACATTCTGGCTGGATCGTTTTGAACGTTCTTGTCGAGCTCATAATGTGGATAAATCACAGTATGCTAATCAGTTGTCAGAAAATTTGAAAGGTGATTCTCTAACTAGTTTAAGTTTGGTTGAAGAGGCTGACAAGGATAATTATGATGTTATTAGATCAGCTTTATTGAAAAAATACCAGTTGACTGAGGAAGGTTACCGTATTTTGTTTAAGAAAATGGTACCTGAATCAGGGGTAGAGTTCTCAGAATTCATTGCAAGGACACGTCTTACATTTAATCGTTGGATTGAATTGTCCAAAACAGAAAAGACATATGAAGCCCTTATGGACTTGTTGCTCAGGGACAAAATTATGTCAAGTGTTAATAAATCATTCCTTGAATTCCTACATGAGCGTAAACCCAAGGCACTAAAAGAAATGCAAGAATATTGTGACCAATACGTCACTGCACACCCTGACATAACTCTTAGCAACACTAAGATTAAAGAGAGTATGCCAGTTGCATCAGCAACACCATACAACCCTAATTATTCACACAAATTTCAGGGACCACAAAACAAGTTTGGGAAAAAAGGTAACCATAATAGTTATCAAAACCAAGGAAACCAATCATTTCAGGGTTCTTCTGCGAAGAACTGGAGACGAGCTGACAGCCCTCGATACAGAGGTGGTCATAATTATAGAAATTTCCGCAGAGGAAGTCATTATAGGAACTATCCAAGTCATCCATCATGGAGACAACAGGACCATAATTATAGAGATACTCATTATAATGAATATGATAATGGTAACCATGAGAATTATGACTCAAACCCAAATAGGGGTTACAATAGAGGAAATACTAATGATTACAGAGGCAATAATGATCGAGGTAGATCACAATACAAAAAACATAAATCATATTATCATGGAAACTCTGCACAGCAAGAGTCAAATGAATACTATAAACAGACCAAAGATAATAATGATCCTAATAATATGGCGTGTGCCGCTTTTGATTTTGGGAGAGCATCTCAGTGTCCCCAATGCAAAACATTATTTGAACCAACTACGGTGTCCACTTTAAGTTGTGGCCATCCTCTTCCCGCTCTTTCTGCGTCAGTCGCGCATGATGGAAGAGGTTCTCTTGTCTTACATAAAGGTTTAGTAAATGACAATCCAGTCTCAGTTCTTTTTTATTCTGGATGCACCACAATTGGTGTTAGGCAGTCGCTTGTAGATCCTTCTCGTGCCACTGGAAAAGTAGTCAAATGTGTAACATTTGGCGGCACCTTAGAGAAATACTCTACTGCTATCATTAGGATTGCTACTCCTTTCTTTACAGGAGATGTACACGCATGTCTTCTGCCGAATCCGATCGCTGATCTTATCATCGGTCGTATTCACGGAGTCAAAGAATGCACTCCGCAACAAATTTCCGTTTGGGAAAAACAAAATATGCAAACTGCTAATGCTGTAGTCACTAGAGCTCAGGCTCTTAATATGCCTCAAACTTCATCTACTGAAGATAATGAAGTGCATAACCAAGACGATCCCTTGGTAATTTCTCGTGACTCATTTATTAAACAGCAAGAAGAGGATCCGACTCTAAAGAAATTCTTCACTCTTGCAACAAAAGGTGATCCGAATAAAGATACAAAGCGTAAATCTTGGATTACAATGAAGAATGGCGTACTTGTACATATGGTGCAAGACTCCGCTAAGTCAAGTCATTCTCAGATTCTTGTGCCCAAGAATTTGAGAGTTAAAATTTTGCAACACGCACACGACTCTCAGTGTGCTGGACATATGGGTTTTTCCCGTACAAAGTCAAGAGTTCTTGCGGCTTTATTTTGGCCTTTTGTGAACAAAGACATACGGATTTATTGTCAATCTTGTATAGTATGTCAAGAAGTCAAATCCATAGGTCCACGCCATGCTGCACCTATTCAGGCTGCAGACATTCCTATTCGACTATTTCAGAAAATGGCGATAGACATCATTGGTCCATTTAAGATCAAATCTGCTAGAGGACATCAGTTTATTTTAACGTGTGTGGACATGTGCACACGTTGGCCAGAGGCTATTCCTCTGAAGAGCATTACTACTGCTGACATTGCAGATGCTCTTTGGCTTATATTTTCTCGTCTGGGATTCCCCGGAGAAATATTATCAGACCATGGCACCCAACTGATATCGGATACCATGTCTCAAATGATGTCGACTCTGCAGATAGAGAGATCTTTGAGTAGTATCTATCATCCTATGTCCAATGGGATGGTCGAACGGCTAAATAGAACACTCAAAAACTTGCTAGGGAAGATAACTGAGGATCATCCTCAAGATTGGGACAGGGTTTTACCCGCAGCCCTCTTCGCTTACAGAGAGGTCCCCAATGAACATACAGGATTTTCTCCTTTTGAACTTGTCTTTGGCGCGCGACCGCGTGGCCCTATGTCTTTGCTTCATGATCTCATAACCGCTGACAATATTACCGATGACACGAAATCTTCTTACGAATATGTCATCGCGCTGAGACAAAAGATTATCGAAGCATGCAAATTGGCAACTTCTTCTTCTGAATTTGCTAAGCAGAAAGCAAGACAATTTGCCAATAAGAAAAGAACCTTACGACAACTTTGTCCTGGTGACAAAGCATTTGTTTTACTACCTAGTAGGGAAAACTGACTTCTTATTTCTTGGAAAGGTCCATACGATATAATCTCGAAAATTTCCGATGTTGACTACATTGTCGATATTGATGGAAAGCATAAAACCTTCCACATCAATATGCTTACGGAATTCCATGAACGTCCGGAATATTTACAGCCTATTTTCCAGGCAACGGACGATTCACCAGTCCAACATGGTCATTACTCATCACTGTCCGTAATACAGGATGAGGAAACAAGTTTTTCGGATGTTAATCTTCCGCTTCCGATGATTCCACTTCATTCTAGTGAATCATGGAAAAACGTTACTGTTTCTCCGGATTTGTCTTTAGGAGAACAGCGACAAGTTTCGGCTATGTTACAAACATTTCAGGATGTCCTTACTGACATCCCTGGACAAACTCATGTCATTGAACATGACATTATTCTAACTGACCATAATCCTATTAGGGTCAGACCTTATCCTATCCCTATACATTTTCAAGCACAGGTTGAGAAGGAGTTGGATGAGATGATAGATTTAAAAATAATTGAACCACCCACTTCTGCATATTCTTCGCCGATGGTTATTGTTCGGAAAAAAGACAATAGCATACGTCTTTGCGTTGACTATCGCAAATTGAATCAAGTTACGAAGTTCGATGCTGAACCTATGCCTTTACTAGAAGAGCTACTTACTAGGCTTTCTAAATCTCATTTTTTCACTAAACTAGATTTGTCCAAAGGATATTGGCAAGTTCCTTTATCTGAACGCGCCAAACCTTTTACGGCTTTTTCTACACCTAGAGGCCTTTTTCAATGGAATTTCATGCCTTTCGGCCTTATGAACGCTCCAGCTACATTCGTACGCATGATGCGTCGAATTCTATCTTATCGGTCAGATGTCATCGCGTATCTAGACGACATCTGTCTTTTCAGCGATACTTGGGAAGATCACTATTCAGGGCTAGTTGAATTACTGTCTACTCTACGCGAGTATAACCTGACAGCGAAACCCTCTAAAGCCTGCATTGGTTTTAGCGAAATTTCTTTCCTAGGCCATAGAGTGGGTCATGGTTTCCTAAAGACAGAGGACCATAATATCACTAAGATACTTAACATCTCTATTCCTAAGACTAAAAAGCAAGTGCGAAGTCTCTTAGGTCTTATTCAATTTTATGAAAGATTCATTCCGAATCTATCCTCTATCATGGCACCTCTTTCTACACTACTAAAGAAAGGGTCGCCTAATATGGTCCACTGGTCACAAGAATGCCAATCCTCTTTGGATAAGATCAAAACTTTGTTTTCATCACCACCTTTTTTAGTGTTACCTACTACAGATAAGACATTTGTTCTTCGTAGTGATGCTTCATCCACTGGGATTGAAGCGGCACTAATGCAAGAGTACTCTGGAACTCTGCATCCTGTAATGTATATCTCCAGAAAACTAAATGCTGCAGAAAGAAATTATTCGGTTTTAGACCGTGAACTATTGGCTATGGTTTGGTCAATACTCAAACTACAAAGATTCCTTCTAGGCGCACATTTCATAGTAGAAACCGATCAGAAAGCTCTTACGGCTATACAGAGTAAAAATTTGAAGAGCTCGAGGTCTACTCGATATGCAATTGCTCTTCAACCTTTTCATTTTTCGGTACGAGCTATCCGTGGATCAGATAATGTGATGGCAGACATTCTGTCTAGATGCCCACATGATTCCACTTAACTGTTGAGTCTTAGACTTCTTAACACTTCCAACTCGACAACAAGTTTTTTCTTTTCTATATCAAGATAGATACACATTGTGATTTGTAATATAGTGATTGTATCACTACTATCACTACGTTCATTGATATATATATTCACCGGTGCTCATTGATGATTTTTCTTTTTTGTAAATCATGTACTTATAATGCTTAAATATGAAATTGTTATATGCATTGTGTCATTGCAAGTATAGTAGTATGCGTTGGTGACACCTCCCTGGAAACATTTATGCTTAAGAGAAATGCTTTCTCTGAGAGGTTGAGATGTATTCTCACCAGTCGATCTATATTTCGACTTTGCCTTAATTTGGCTTATAAATTCCAGATATTTCTCATCTGCGCAGTATTTGTGCGTTGTGAGCCTATTGTATGTTGCTCTCAGATGGAGAAAAAAAAATGATTTTCATTTTTTTTCCCGGGGGGTGTGGTAGTCTGTTGCGCACATATTCTTTTGTGTGACGCACAGATTACGCATACAAATGAAAAATGTATTTATTTGTCTGATAAAAATATATTTATCTTTGAATTCACGATTTCCAGTCTAGAGGGACTCAGATTTGGCGATGTGTATTCATTCTGTGAGTTATCGGTTCTTGTATCTTTCCTGAAGATCGAACTCAGCGGAGGAATCTAGGTTTACAGCGATCTATTCTTTGTTTGGTTAGAAATAGATTGTTCTTGCTTCAAAATATCTATGACCCGAATCTATGTGTAGTTCTTGTCTAGGTAGGACGAGTATGTCTTTTATCTTAATATCTTTGTATGTCTAAGTCGAACTATATCTTTGGTGTCGAACTTGGGGTCATAGGTTGTTCGGCGGATGTGTCGCGGAGAAGGGAGGTGAGAAGGTTCCGCCCTGTTTGACCTAGATGAAGGCGGTCTGAAGATTTGTCTTGAGCTCTGTGGTTCCTTTTGGGGAAAGGAGATTGTTTATCTCTATGATTGAATTATCAGAGATTCTTCCCCAGTGTTGATTCTTGACGCCAAGGAATGGCGTGCGTTATTCGCGAAATTGGCTGTTGTGTTTTTCCTGAGAAATAAGGTAAAACAGACATATTGAACCTTTCGTCATATTCAGCTAGGTCGACATGCTATCGTCTGCACAGGCGTTTGATTAGCGATGTTAAGACGACATATTTGCTTGCAGTTATATATATATATATATATATATATATATATATATATCTATAGATATATATATATATATATATATATATATATATATATATATATATATATATATATATATATATATATATATACATTTTATGTCGCAACATGATTGAACAGGATATGCAGAGTCTAATTTACATATATTTATGAAAGGAACAGAGTGCCTATGATCATGCTTCGTCATTATCTTTGTTGTGAGCGAAAGTCAAAGATGGAGCCATCTTTGGACTCCAAGTTTCAATCTTATAAAATCATCGATCGAGAACAGGAATGTCCTTAATATCAGACGATGATATCGAGATCTGCATACTATTATATGCCCACTACTAGTGGTTTGACATTGTATTCATAAATTCATTTACTGAATTTTCGGCCTGAAAGACTTAGACGAGGTTCTTACAGGGAACCATGAGTAAACATTGGTTCTTAACTGACGCGATTTGTCAGTAAGGCCTGAGATTATACATATGTGCTGAAATACTGAGTGCTTGTCTACTGACATTACATTGAACTGTTATACAACATGAATGCCCAGGTGATAGTGCATTGCATTGATCAATATTATGATGATTTATGCCAACCTGTCTGATGTTTCCTGTTCCTGTGTCGTCGAAGTGTGTGTCCATTAAATGCAAGAAAACGTAAACAGTAGTTCGTCTTACACTTCATGTCACGAGTGAGTGAGATTGCCCTATTGTCAACTCTCAGAACATTTTCCAGCATTCGCGTACTGTCTGTATCCTCACTCCACAACAATACACCACTGCTTAGGTCGAGTTGACCTGTGTTTGTCTTCAGATTGAGAAGTCAGCTACTGAGACCAGACCGTTTTCTGTGGCCTGATACGACAGCTGGTGGCCGTTATCAGTATGATATTCAGCAAAGGAAATTTTTAAAAATATAACAAAATCAATGTAACCATTAAAGGACAGAAAATATGTACCTCCTCAACAACAAGATTTCTGGGCATAACTTTAGATAAACAACTAAATTGGAATAAACATATAGACAATTTAATAGAAAGCTGTAGGGGACCCCTAAATATACTAAGGTTAGTAAAAGGTAATGGATGGGGGGCCAGCAATAAAATAATGCTCATGTTCTACAAGTCTTTCATCAAAGGGAAACTGGATTATGCCAGCATAGTCTATGACTCAGCTGCAGCTTCTAACAAAGCAAAACTAGACAGAATTCAAAATGCAGCCATGAGAACCATTACATGTGCATGTATATCAACACCAGTAGAAGCACTAGAAGTAGCTCTCGGAATACCGCCCTTTGGTCTAAGACGGAAAGAACTAAGATTAAATTATTGGAGTAAAGTAGCACAAGAAGTGACCCACCCAGCACATAAAGCATTTGTCAAAAACCAACAAAGTGAATGGGACGTCCCCGTAAATAAAGATAGATATCCAACAGGGTGGAGAACTATAGAAGATCTAACGCAGTTCAAAGAACTGTCAAACACAATTAAAAATAGTAATAAATATAGAAGCAAAATACCACCCTGGGAACTAAAAACACCAATCATAGACTACTCACTTACTGAAAAGAACAAACAAAACATAGAAGATAAGGAAGCCAAAATGATAAGTAGACAGTTCATAGATCAACTAACAAAACAAAGTCTGGCCGTCTACACTGATGGATCCAAGGGTGATAGTGGGCAACTAGGTACAGGAGTAGCAATACCACAGTGGGGAATTAAAAAGAGCTACATTGTATCTGAAGGGGCTTCGATTTTTACCGCAGAGATGGTAGCAATTCTAAAAAGTTTAGAAATAATCGAAGATAACCAACCAGAAGCTTTTACGATATTTACAGACTCACTATCATCACTACAAGCACTAGAGAACACCCAGGTAAATGTAGCCGGCCAGACATAAAGGAAGAAATTCTAGCAATTAATACATCACTAGGGAACAGAGGATGTAGTGTGAGGCTAGTGTGGGTTCCAGCACACATAGGTATAGCTGGTAACGAGTTGGCAGACCAGAACGCCAAGAATGGAAGAATAAGTAAAAACAATATAAGAGCAGGACTGGGAAGATCGGAGATCAAGAGCCAAGTGAAGCTAACTATAAACGAGGAATGCAAGACAACATGGAAGAACAGTAGAAAAGATAGACACGCGTTTAAACTGCTGAAAGAACCAACAAGGACGTGCCACGTCAGAGAAGAATTAAAGATACCATCGAACAAAAAACTGTGGTGTCTCCGTCTCGGTGCAGCATACTTTATGATAGAGGAACCACACTGCCAAGAATGTCAGGAAGAGAATGACACAGACCACTACCTGATCCACTGTAAAAAGTACGAACAACAAAGGCTTGAATTAAAAACTTACTATAGAAATCACAATATAGACATGACAGGTGATAAGGTTTTAAGTATAGATGCCCGAGGAGATGCCCAATCAATACTTAAAAGATATATACATAAGTGATGGGGCCGAAAAGGAGACACCCGCCCCCTACCTGTTTCTAGGCAGATTATTTTCGATGTGCGCGAAGCATTCTGGGATGTGAAAAGTTTTCATGAAGATATATTAGTTGAGGTCATAATAATGCCTAGAAATTAATTGTGGTGTATAGTTCTGAGTCATATTTGATATTCGTGTGTTATATTAAATAGCTTTAGGTTTTATTTGTGTTTTCGCTATTCCTAAAGCGATAATCGCGTGTGATATTTAAGTAGCCAAGATTAATACGCCCAACGCGCAGTAAGTTGAGTGATAGATTAATACGCCCAGCGCGCAGTAAGATGAGTGATTAGCCTAGTGCCTATAAAAAGAATGCGATAACCAACAGCGACCTTTCCTAGTATCAGCCCACACGAGAGAGCAAACGACGAGGTGACCGGTGTAGGTAGCAGATGGACCAGAGCACGTGAGTTGTAATCCTTAAGCGCAGTTTGTAGAATTTAGCATTCGTGTTCTATAAGTCTGAGATTATATTCAGCACGAGTCCGCTTTAATTTTTAGTGAAATAGATAGATGTGTTCCCAAAGGAAATGTCTTTTTAGGACATTATGATTTAGTCTTTAAATGATAGATGTGTGAAAATAATGTTTGATCGGTTTTATTAGGCACGCAAAGCCCAAATCACATATGTAAGAGTTTAGTATCAAGTATTCCATTCATCAGAGAAGGGCAAATTTAGTAGGAGAGTGTTTTATACATGAAACTGGACAGAGAAGCGATTTTTTACTTGAATTTAGATGATATTGACTGTTATCAAGATGGCGGCCACGTGGTCATGAAAGGCGGCGCGTCACCATGCGTGTGTATAAAGAAGACGCCAGTTTTATATTGTGTGAATTGACACGTGGGTGGGAAGCAGATTAAGATAATTTTCCCCAGTAAAGGAAAGAAAGAGTTGTCGTGTTAATTTTCCTTTATATGATGACTAGTTCTAGTTGTTAAGTCAAGAGTAATTATATTTTATTTCTTTAATGTAAAAGTAATTGAGTGTATTTCACGATAGCCTACTTATCATAATTCTACTGTATATATTTAATGGGTTACTGTGAGGTGAGAATAGTCATTTAGATTTCTGGAGAGCGCGAGGCCGATCCTTGGGCGTAAAGCGCATTTGAGACATAAATGTTGCTGTTTGCTCCTTGCGGAGCAGGGCGACACCAGTGTGGCTGAATCCAACAGAAGCCTGCATGAAGCATTTATATGCTATGGCAGTGATTTGTTTCGGTAACGATGTGTTTCATGTGATGAGATTCCCAGTCTCATCAGTGGTCATATACGACTCGCTTGTTGCCAGGCGCACCAGTCGTCACATACCACATGCTTCCGAATGCAGTAACGAATATTGAGATAGATCAGTTGCGAGGTGGTGGTTTATTCTCGTTATTGATAGTATTTGTTGTACATATAGTTGAATATTATTTTATGTCCATTTTATGATTATTTAATTATGGTTATGTGAGGAATGGTTGTGAGAGCACGTGGGCTCACTTCAAGATATATATTTCTCTTCTCCGCTCCTGAGGGAGCATGGGGCCAACAGTGTGGTTTGCCTTCATATTAAGCATTCAGATGCTCGGGCAGTAGTGGTTTTGGTAGCAATCTGTGTTACATGGTGAGGTTGCCAGCCTCATGCACAACACCATACTAGTCGCATTGGACGACACACATGAGTGTGTGTGTGTGTGATAGTTGAGTGTGTCAGGTGGCGGCGTAGGACAGTTTGACAGGTGAGAGCGTGGTGTTTCTCATTCAGTATTATATTATGATTTTAACTATTCTGTGCTTTGTTTGCTTCTTCAGATTAGCATCGGGCACTGTTGGGTGTTTTGTTTTGTTTTGCTATGTTCGCTAGTTTATTTGTTTAATGTTTGTTTTGTCACTGAATGGGTTGTAAAAATAAATATAGCCCCTGCCTCTAGAATCAAGAGTTTTATTGTTGTTCGGTTCGGTGCGAGTGTGACAAGAGAGTGATCACACATCACAATATAATCATCATCATCATCTCGCCCACCCTACCACACATAAAACAAAGGGAAACATATAAGGTTAGTACTTCAGAAAAGACATTCAACCAAATAGAAATTAAGCAACAAGAACTAACGAATCATTTAAAAAAAAACACACAACAGAAAAAAAAATTACTAACTACTCATAGGACAAGGAAAGACAACGAGGTTTAAAAAAAACAACAACTCAAAAAGAACAAATACTAATACAAATTAAAACCAAGTGTATAGGACAATAGTTATCTATTAACATTACAAAAGAGAAAATAAAGTGGACAAATACTATAGTGCGTTTCACAATGTTTGTCGCTGTTTAATATTCAATATCTCTGCAACCACTTGATCGTAATTGTTGCAACTTTGCACATGATCTAATGATCGCTATGTCCCAAGGGGGACATTTTTTTCCTCATTAACAAACTTATGGTTTTAAATTTTCTTTATTTAAAGTATACAAAATCGACCACCTCCTAGTCCAACCATGTATTGAGAGGGCTTACCCCTTCATATTTGTGAACTATTTCGATTTAACATCTTGAACGCATTTCAAATGATTTTCCCGGTGTATCAGCTCACTACCGCACTGTTTTGCACCTTACATTGATCCTTCCGGTGTGTTCAGTTACCGTTCTACTGATTGTGTATTACCGTGCATAGGCGTATCTTGCGGTATTCTAGGTCTGTAATACAATGGGTATGAAAGTCACGTTCCTTACACTGCATACAATGGCAGTGAAGATGTATAAATATTTCTGCAGAGAAGTTAAGCGTGGTAAACTGTATCGGAGTCTCTCAAAATTTAAAAAGAGAACTATTCACGCTTTGGGTTTAAGTAAACGCTCATTTTATCAATTACTCAAATCTAATGGAATTCTCAGTTCAATCAATACCAGGACGCAAGGAAGAAAGGAAGTAGTAGATAGTTTTGACAGGGATGTGATTAGAAGAGAGATTTGTAGAATGTTTAATTCCAAAGAAACTGTGACACTAAGAAAACTGAAAATTCGGCTGAGAACACACAATGACATTGATGTGTCGAAATCAACATTATGGAGAACTGTTAGAAGCATTTGCTTTACGTTTAGGAAGTACGCTAGTGGAAGAAACGTCATCTGCGAGAAGCCGCACTTAGTATCTATGAGAAGTAAATATTTACGTGAAGTACGGGAAATGCGTAATAAAGATTATGATATTGTGTATGTGGATGAAACTTGGATCAATGCTCACCACACAAGGGAAAAGGAATGGCAGTTATCAGATGGAACGATTAAAAGATGTGTAACCAGTGGAAAAAGGACAAAGTCTGATAATGGACAACGCATCATACCACAACGCTGTGGCAGAAGAAGACAAAATCCCGACATCTTCGAGTACAAAAGATGCTATAAAGATTTGGCTCAAAAAATAAGACATTCCATTTAACGAGGGGTTTCTGAAACCTGAATTACTGTCCCTTGTTAAGAAATCACAAAAGACCGAGATCTTCCATATAGACAAGTTGATTCAACATCATGGTCATACGTGTTTGAGACTGCCACCTTATCATTCACATTTAAACCCAATTGAACTCGTTTGAGCAAAAGTTAAAGGACAGGTGGCAGCTGAAAATGAAACTTTCAAACTATGCATTATGAAAGAACTAACATATGCCGCCCTCTCGCAGATAGACAAAGATTATTGGTGTAAATGTAAAGACCATGTCTTAAAAGAGGAAAATGACTATTGGAAAAAAGATGGACTGTCGTTCGTTCAGCCGAGAATAGTCATCAATATGTTAGACTCGTCTGACTCGGAATAAGTGTGTAAATACCTTATATGTTTTATATGTTTTCTCCTCCATCTATGTGTATATGTAAATCAATTCATTTCCTTTTTATCTCCGCGATTTCACTACTATACTTAACATACACAGTACTTTCACCTCTTCATGCATCCATTCACTGTTTAGTATAAAAAGTAACATTTACAACGAATAGGCGTTATTGTTCTCTCAAATATTTCGAAGAAATAAAAAAGGACCTCACGTAGTAATCAGTTAACAAACCCCTCTAACATTCGAATTGTATAGACGCCTATGCCGAAAATACGCAACTTCCTTCATTTACGGTAAATTATTTTCTTCCAGGACAAAATAATTACTTCGTTCAAAGAGATCAAATGAATTAGCCGTTGCAAGAAAAGCACACTACCTACAACATTTAATTTTATAAAACCTTTGGGACATTGAAAATTTAAGACTACATGCAAAAAATCATGTTTATCAGTGCAAGGAATATGGAGATATTTGAAGTCAATCGTCGACCGACCTTTTTGAAACGCACTATAATATAAATTAAAATCAGCAACTGCAAAAGACAATAGTTATTTAAATTGAAAACAAAATTAGTAAATAAAATGACACTAAATACCCCAATTATAACCAATTTTCAGGTTGAACAGGGTAGACCAAGATGGAACGAGAAGAGGCAATAACGGTCAGCTGTTCAGGGCCCGCTCTCCACCTATCACCTCTTCAAAACAACAACAACATCATAACTGAAGCAGACCTGCAATATCTTTTGTAACAGAAAAAAAAGAAGAGGGTCTTTATCACATTGCTGGACCGACGGGTCTTCTATAATTGTGTATGTGCCAGTCTCAAACGTGGTGCGCCTCGCCAAAGTAAGGCAATATTGAAGTTTTATTTTTATTTTTGGCACTTTAAAAAATATACTAGCTCAAAGCTAAACAATACACCATAACGAAAGATCTTTATTTAGACATGTGTCCTAATATAACTGGCGTTATCCGTTCGTCTCGGTTGAATGGGTCGTATCTCACCTAAATGAGATACTTCTGTTTCTTCTTCTTCTTCTTCGTTCGTCCTGAAAAGGACGGTGGTTGCGTTGTGTCTGTTTACGCCTAAGCTATGATATCTGCACCTTTCGGTCGACACATCCGACTTCTGCACGGCATTTTTTAGGACCGGGTTTGCCTTCCCATTTCGATCCACACTCGCTCAGCCAGACTGCACAGCTGCAGACTGTTTCCAGGACCACCACGTGGAGGTGGAGTGCGGTCTTGACCAGCTCTGGTTCGCTGGTCCTGACGCAGGCAGTCAAGCTATGAGTCGCTGACTGCGGTACTGGACTGCGTTGTTTCTGTTTAAAAAAATACAACTGAACACAATCACTGTGTCTTTTATATTGGAAGTATGTATGACAGAAAATAATAATCGTGTTTTTTTTTTTTTTTTTACAAGCAATAATGTATATATGTTTGAAAAGAACGTGCTACGAAAAAAACAGTATTAAGAACGTTAAAAAAGGATGAATTGGACTATTCTTTCTTGGTGCCTCAGGTCGGAAAGGGAAAATGTGTCTTATTAATTTGCTTCTTGATAAAACTCGGAAGCAGAATAAAGTTGCTTTTGCTATTCCATCATAAGAAATAAGAGTATTTTGGAAAAATTCGGATGCAAATTGAAAAGCAAAAGTGAAATCACTCTACTGGTAGAACTATACGGAATAAAAGTATTTTGTGCGGCTTGCACGAGGATAGTCACTTAAAGCGGTAGTCATTAACTGAAATGAAAATATTATAATTTTATTTTGACATTTCATAAGTTTCCTACACAGTTACAAAGAAAATACGGGCAACGTCCTTACAGCTAGTATATATATATATATTGCTCTGTCGCCGCACTACTTAAACCGCCCCCACCCTTCTCACGTGCCAAACTCTTGCTTCTGTCTCTATCTTTTTCTCTAACTGAAATCTCAGCTCTTAAAACATGACGTCACTGAATTCTTGTTTACACAATCCTTAATAATTTCCATTGCTGCTACTTTTGGCATGTGAGAATGTCTACCTGGCAGGTGATAGAGGCATTTTTTAAATCAGATTGTCAGCTAGGTATGCCAGCTTTATATTTATTCATGGATACTTCTTCAGCTAAGTAAACAAAACATATATTACCATGTCAAAAAAAAAAAAGACAAAAATATGTGTGAACTTTCAGGCCAAACAAGAATGGAGGCAAAATAAAAGGATGACTTGATAATGGCTTGAGGATCACAGACTTGCCGGCAGGGAATAATTACATAATAATAGCAGAATTATGAAACATATATTTTGTAGATTTAACAATAATAATATCTGGATGTCTAGGAATTTAATGATCACATCAAGACCCTTACAAGTATGATTGTTAAATTGTAAAACTTTTAAATTCTTGTTTGATTTCCCTGCAAGCAGAAGATGTGGTAGGTTGAATGTTGTATCTAGAATAAAAGCCTTCGAGATGCAAAGAAATAAAAAAGTAAATTTTTGAGAACTAAAAGTTATGAAATTACACATTTCAAAAAGGTTGCAAAAAAATGAAAACTTCGCATTGATGAGTGTTCAAAAATTCTTGTTTGCTTACATAGGCACAGAGAGGCACATGTTTGATACACACATAATTCTTGAAATAGCATTGGCTATATCTCTACATAACAACTACGCTAGCTGAAATATTCCTTGTCATGAACTATCAAGTTGTTTTTGCAGTCGACTACTGCAGCTAGACAATTGCAATTTGGGGTTTGTGACGTGTAATGGAAAAGAGTCTACCGTAATGTAACAAGCCTATTGTAACCTAACAGCTGCTCTCTGATTTGCTAGCTAAAACATGCTTTAAACTACCTGTCCTGTCTTCTGCAGCTTACCCTTTTGTCCCCGCCCTCTTTTTTTAAACACTGGCAAACGCGGTATTTACAATTTTCTTAGACCTGTCAGTCATAGCAGGAAACAAATCCCGCTATGGTTATACTTCGTTCCACTCACGCAAGCTCATCTGTCAATCATATAATACTTGACAGCTAGACAGCACGTGAGATTAAAGGAACAGAACCTTTGAAGCTTACTCAGGGAAAGCTAGAAATCCCTAGTACCCTTTGATCTTGAGCACGGGCATTCTAAAGGGAAACCCGCTAGAAGAACAAAAGTCTTTTGATCTCTGTCAACGCTCCAGACGAAAAACTCTGAGAGACCGGGACTTAAAGCCTTCCATCCGGGGAACCCTAGGTCCTGAATTTTGTCCCGCACAGGAGTGCGAAATAACGCCATTAGAGATCAAGAGCAATATATGATATATATATATATATATATATATATATATATATATATATATAATAATAATAATAATAATAATAAATTCTTTAAGCACCAAACACGGCGCATAAGGCAGAAATCAGTGCTCTCCAGATTGTTCGTTGTGACGCCACTCCTCTTAGCTCTTGCACATTATTTAATCCCAACGTTCTTCCTTCTCTTATTATTGTTCTTCTAAGTGTTTCTTTTAGTCTTCCTTTTTTCCTCTTACCCTCAGGAACCCAAGTGAGCGCCTGCAGTGGTATTCTGTTGTTTTGCATTCGTAGGACATGACCGATATATGACCATCTTTTTCTAGAACCCAATCATCAGTCGTCAGTCAGAATTTAGAGAGTCTAGCGCGCAGTCCTAAAACCATTTTTCTTTTTGGAATACTGTGCTTAAGTGATTCGAGGAGATTTCATTCTGGATTCTGGTAAGAGGAAAATAGGTCTAAGTATTAGAAGTGTTTCACGGTGATAGCCATTTAAAGTTAAACCCTTATACTTCACTTAGATTTTTCTTGCTAGTAAGGCGTATTAAATAAAATAACGCGTTGCGATTTTTCATAAACAGATATCCAAACAAAAAATGTTAGACCACGCCACCCGATTGCTTTATAACTGAGACGAGACCACAGTTATGTTTACAGCGTAGACCGACGCGGCACTTAACTCTCCAGGAGAGAGAGAAATAAAAACGACTGTTAACCAGACCGGACTTAGAGGCGTTAGACGACTGACAGAGGGAGAAAAGAATACATGTTTAGATTTCATTTGTAATTATTGTTAGTATAGCGTCTATTATTTTTTTTAAATGCCAATACGACAAAGTAACAGACACCGACGATTTAATAGTAACTAAATGATAGGTGATTTATGTGTACGTGTTGCGTATTGAGAAAAAATAAAACACTGGGTGAGTGACCCGCCGGCCGCGAAACGGTGAGGGCGAGTCATTATTGACTCGGTCCAAACCAAATCAGTGGCTAGCGAACGTCTGTGGGTGTATAGGCCGCAGGGCAAACAACGAGTATCTTTTCATTTTGTTTATTCGTCAGGATTGACAGAGCGGATGAGAGATTGTCTTGTCCTCGTCCGTGTTCATTTTTAATAGAATGGTAGCATTTTCCCACAAATTTTTTCTTGTATTTCTCGCAGACCTGATCCCCAAGTGGACGACCAGCGGTCTTTTTTCATTTATAATGTGTGTACTAGCCCGATTTTGTGACTGTAAATTATAACTATTGGACTTACCAAATCCAGGATATTATTTTAACAGCCCACAGTGGCGTATACCTGACATCATCATTATTCGTCCCCGACACCTGACAGTTGTATTCAAGTGGAGTACCTAGTTTATACACTGTGCAGGACCGGCACTCTGGCAAAGAGTCGGCAATTAAAAAATCAATCATCATCATCATTAAGATTAGGAGCAACTAGATTTATCCAGATACTAAAAGTATCCCCTCTATTAAATGGTAAAACATAAAGGACTCTCACATTAGTCACCTGGTTAAATTGAAACCAGTACCCAGATAGAAATTCCAGACCGAGCGGGAAACAAGCCTGTTTTTCCCCGCCCGCCCATTCACTGCAAGTGTTGTCGCAACGGATTTATTCAGTTGTAGTTCCGGTGTCTAGATTTATACTCCCCTTGTGCACCCCATCAGAGGAAAAGTGACAGTTTAGAACAGAGACGATAACCTTTAGGATTCATACTTCTCCCAGGATTTATCGTGCATAATAGCAGATTCGGCGTTCACCTCATTTGTATTTTTTGGGGGGGGGATGAACTGGGGCCGATTTGTACGCTCGACAGCTGGAAAGGTACATTAATCACAGTGAAAAAATGGATTTACGAGGAATATTCTGTTAACAAGGGATACCACAGACCCACGGGTAAAAGACAATAGGTAAGAGAGTGAGAGGTGGCCACTGAGTGAGAGAGTGTGTGATGATTTTTGTTTGCTGGGAAATATCTAGTAATTTGGTTGTTTGATTTTTTTTACTTGGTCTTATATCGCACCAAGATTGTTTATTCCTGTAACTAAGTGCTAACCTTCAACCTTTGGGTTAATATTTTTTGGGGGTTTCTCAATGCGGTGAAGGTGAACAATTCTTCTTATTTCCTCTATTTGCATAATTCTTGATATCTTTGGGTATTTGATGTTGGAACAATTTTAGTGATAATAAACAACAAAGAATTTAACTTTGTGTGTTGGTCATACCAATACCTATTTATCCTGAGTTCTTTCACGTGAATGTGTCTTGTTGTCACATAGTGTTGTGTGTGTAGAGTAACTTGTCTTATTTTAGATAGGGAGGCAAAGACTGTCTTGGAAACAAAGCACAGTCGTACGGATAGGCTGGAGGAGAGAAACCTACTCACTCCAGAGACATATCTTTCCCTCAACCTACCACCAGTGAAACCTAATTTCTATACATTCTCGTGTATCTGTCAACAGTCCCTCTTTACTTAGACTGGCCAAATAAAACAATTTACCGACCGTACGACAGGGTTGACTAGTAATGCGTTCTGGTCATTCTTCTTCCAACCACTAGTTTATCTTTAGCTACTTTTAGTCATGAATCAGTGGCGGATCTACATTGGGGGGGGGGGGGTGAAGCGTGAACTCTTCGAGATGCCCCTTTTATTTAAAAAAAAGGTGTTAAGGGATGGGAAAGAAACGCATTATATAGAAAACGACTTGGGGCCTCTATCAAGAATATGAGCTTGTTCAGACTGCAGTTAGGAATAACCACTAGTTTTGACCTGAAGTCACTCCTGACTGATTAAAGATGTTCTCAAAAAGGACGCTTTAAGAGATTGCAGTTCACCAGTGGCTAAATTGTTATTGTGCAGACATATATACAGACTATAATTGGCGGTGTGAACAAACTGATATAAGTATCAGGCGCTGGAAAAATTGCTACATTCACTGAAGTGATTAGTGGGCACATAGCCACGCTACAAATATATATATATATATATATATATATATATATATATATATATATATATATATATATATATATATATATATATATATATATATGTGTGTGTGTGTGTGTGTCTGTGTGTCTGTGCGTCCGCAAGTGTGTATGTGGGTCTGTGTGGGTGGGGTTGACAATATAATTTGCTCAGTATGTTGGCTAAAGCGGATGGGAGCTATCATTAAAAATCAAATCAAAGGAAGGGCAAACAATTACATCCCTTGACAGTCCAAGTAAGAGGAAGCGTGTCACATAAGTGGTGCGCTCTCATGTCCGCTCCAGTAGTATTGAACTTCCTTTACTGTGCGTGAGAAATTGTGTGTTCTCTTCCATGGTCGGCACATTTTATTTGTCCTACCTTCCGACAGTAACTGGTATTTCTCTCTCGCTTCCCTTCTCTAATTTTGTTTCATGTCTGAACACAGAAACTCGTACGACGGTCATTGTTTGCATTTTCACACTTCGATTCATGTCAAGTCAAGTCGTCGTGGCTCGTCCTTTTGGATTAGTTGTAATTGATTAAGCGATGGCACAAGATGGGCCTAAAGTCGTGAAGTGTTTGTCTACGGTTACCTAAATCATTTCTGCCTTGACAGGTGTGTCGCTTCTGTATTTATACAAGCGATCAGGAGTGTCTGACCAGCGATTAGAATTTCAGACTTCCGAAGTTGCCTGCGATACTATTACAGAAAATCCTTATCTTGGGAGACAGATAAAGAAGTGAGTTGCAAGAGTGAGAATAGCAAACATTACAAAGAATAAACTGGAATCACAACTCCATATATGGGAGATTGACTGTTTGAAATTTTACAAACATTTGAGTCATGCAAGATATTTCATTATGAATGTAGCCCTAACAAACTTTAAAATATTATTGGCTTAAAAGTTTGGAGGTGGATAACATTCACACGACTGGATGATTTGTCAGAATGCCATGCAGAAAGCGTGGGCCGAGAGCTACAAAATAACGTAGAACATCTGGCATACGACACTACATTCCTGAAATCGTTACACGTAGACAGCTCGGACCTTGCCACAGGAAAGAATAGAGTCAGGATTCTGAATTTTCAGGAACGGAAATCATATTCGAACATTTTTTAATCCACTGGAAAAGAAAACTCGCCAATATTAATACGGAACCGGACTTCTACAGAAACTACTCACAAGTCACAGAGGAATTCTAGTATAATAAATAGTATCCCAGACGTGTGTTCGAGGCATCTGTGTTAAGTTGCCAAGACTATTTACCTGAGCAAGACGTCTAAGATTTGCCTAGTTACTAGGGTGAGTTGTCCATATTTTTATACTTTGAAGTTTACTGGTTTATACTAGCTAGGAGTGTTAAAGATTCATACGAGGCTAGCAACTTCAACATGTGAAAAGGATACATTCATGAACCCCCACAGCAAGTGCTGGTGATTACTTCATGCTAGCTCTCACGGAAGAACCAAAAGCAGAGGTAATTCCAGACTCCAAGTGGGGAAAGGAAATGGATGATGATGACATCATATGTATATTATCATTTGTAATGAGTTGTATGTATGTTTAAAGTTGTTCCTTTAGGCACAAGCCACTTGGCGCTGTCCAGTTGAAATTTGTTCATTACATTAACTAAAAGAATGGTGATTTTGTTTTTACATCCCCTGAGTTATATGATACACTCAGAGAGAGAGTACAAATTCTGATAAAAATTCGGTGACGGAGAGCGGGGAGAGGCGCCTGATCTAAATCAGGAAAACAAATACTTAATGGCGCAAGGTGTTTTTTTATTCCCTCTAAAGTTGGTGGTACGGATTGGAGAGACCATTTGAGGTTCTACTCGCGTTACCAGTTGTACTAGTCTGTGGTTCGAAGCTTGAGATCGATACGTGAGACCTACATCCCAGGGTGGTGAAGATCACTGCCTTGACCAGAGGTGGGTACCTCCAGAATCCTTTGGAGACGTGCCCTTGCCACAGAGAAGAAGTTACGGAACCAGCAGCACCAAAATTTCAGCAATTTGGAAGCTACGTTATATTTTTCAGCAGACCAAATTAAAAGACTATATTTTCATCTCCCAAACCGAGATCTATGATGAACCATAATTTCTCATAATTACCATTTCATATTTATTTACATTTGTTTCAAAGTAATTGATAATTAAATTTGTATATGTTGATTTTGACAAATTCATAGTTGAATTAATCATTACAGAGAGAAAGGCCCTAATATGATTCAGAACTTCTAGTATATATATAATGTATGCCAATGTCCTCATATATATATATATATATATATATATATATATATATATATATATATATATATATATATATATATATATATATATATATATATATAGTAACCGTTAGAGTGGTTAAGAGAGAAAATTTGGTTAGATTTATTTTTAGGAGATTGATTTTAATGGTTAATATTAGAGAAGTTAAAATGTAAAGTCTAAGGGGAATAATCGATAGAACGAGAAGAAGGTGTCAAGAGTAGTGCTTATGTCCGTTGGTTGTCGATCGTCGGTGTTTTGTTTTTGTCTGCGAGTTTGACTACCTGATCATAATCTACGGGTTTTGAATGGTCGGGTGAGTTGTTTGTCAGACAAAGTGTTCTGGAGTGTTCGAAAATAGTTGTCGTTGTAAATCGACAGTTTAGATTAAATCAGTCAGCTCCGGGATGTGCTAGAGTTAGCATCAAATTAATATGAAACAAATATAAAGGTATGTTATCAGGCACTCGCAGGAAATAAAGAAGTAGAACACCAGACAACAGAAAAACAACAGACATGAGTGGCTCACCCAGGATTTGAACACTGGACCTTCCGTGCGACAACCCCGCCTAGCCATGCAAGCGAATCACACTATCCGCTCTGCCATCTACGCATCATCAAAAAATGATGTTTCAATGGCAGGTCAATAGTGCGAACCACAATACACGACACCAGAAGTCCTCCATGGGCAGTTCAGCCTATTAATGACGCAATCACTTCTGTTGTATTTCTATCAAGCAGTATAGGCCGAATCCAACAAGACCCTTAGGACCTTAATACTGTGTCCAGTAAATGATAGTAGACTAGAACAGTGAGAACAGGATAGTGGGTAGGTTTGGTAGTGTACAAACATTTATTACAAATAAGGGAGGGAAACCTGAGGCCTGTAAACAGTAAATTAATATGAAACAAATATAAAGGTATGTTATCAGGCACTCGCAGGAAATAAAGAAGTAGAACACCAGACAACAGAAAAACAACAGACATGAGTGGCTCACCCAGGATTTGAACACTGGACCTTCCGTGCGACAACCCCGCCTAGCCATGCAAGCGAATCACACTATCCGCTCTGCCATCTACGCATCATCAAAAAATGATGTTTCAATGGCAGGTCAATAGTGCGAACCACAATACACGACACCAGAAGTCCTCCATGGGCAGTTCAGCCTATTAATGACGCAATCACTTCTGTTGTATTTCTATCAAGCAGTATAGGCCGAATCCAACAAGACCCTTAGGACCTTAATACTGTGTCCAGTAAATGATAGTAGACTAGAACAGTGAGAACAGGATAGTGGGTAGGTTTGGTATTGTACAAACATTTATTACAAATAAGGGAGGGAAACCTGAGGCCTGTAAACAGTAAATTAATATGAAACAAATATAAAGGTATGTTATCAGGCACTCGCAGGAAATAAAGAAGTAGAACACCAGACAACAGAAAAACAACAGACATGAGTGGCTCACCCAGGATTTGAACACTGGACCTTCCGTGCGACAACCCCGCCTAGCCATGCAAGCGAATCACACTATCCGCTCTGCCATCTACGCATCATCAAAAAATGATGTTTCAATGGCAGGTCAATAGTGCGAACCACAATACACGACACCAGAAGTCCTCCATGGGCAGTTCAGCCTATTAATGACGCAATCACTTCTGTTGTATTTCTATCAAGCAGTATAGGCCGAATCCAACAAGACCCTTAGGACCTTAATACTGTGTCCAGTAAATGATAGTAGACTAGAACAGTGAGAACAGGATAGTGGGTAGGTTTGGTATTGTACAAACATTTATTACAAATAAGGGAGGGAAACCTGAGGCCTGTAAACAGTAAATTAATATGAAACAAATATAAAGGTATGTTATCAGGCACTCGCAGGAAATAAAGAAGTAGAACACCAGACAACAGAAAAACAACAGACATGAGTGGCTCACCCAGGATTTGAACACTGGACCTTCCGTGCGACAACCCCGCCTAGCCATGCAAGCGAATCACACTATCCGCTCTGCCATCTACGCATCATCAAAAAAATGATGTTTCAATGGCAGGTCAATAGTGCGAACCACAATACACGACACCAGAAGTCCTCCATGGGCAGTTCAGCCTATTAATGACGCAATCACTTCTGTTGTATTTCTATCAAGCAGTATAGGCCGAATCCAACAAGACCCTTAGGACCTTAATACTGTGTCCAGTAAATGATAGTAGACTAGAACAGTGAGAACAGGATAGTGGGTAGGTTTGGTATTGTACAAACATTTATTACAAATAAGGGAGGGAAACCTGAGGCCTGTAAACAGTAAATTAATATGAAACAAATATAAAGGTATGTTATCAGGCACTCGCAGGAAATAAAGAAGTAGAACACCAGACAACAGAAAAACAACAGACATGAGTGGCTCACCCAGGATTTGAACACTGGACCTTCCGTGCGACAACCCCGCCTAGCCATGCAAGCGAATCACACTATCCGCTCTGCCATCTACGCATCATCAAAAAATGATGTTTCAATGGCAGGTCAATAGTGCGAACCACAATACACGACACCAGAAGTCCTCCATGGGCAGTTCAGCCTATTAATGACGCAATCACTTCTGTTGTATTTCTATCAAGCAGTATAGGCCGAATCCAACAAGACCCTTAGGACCTTAATACTGTGTCCAGTAAATGATAGTAGACTAGAACAGTGAGAACAGGATAGTGGGTAGGTTTGGTATTGTACAAACATTTATTACAAATAAGGGAGTGCAACCTGAGGCCGGTAAACAGTAAATTAATAAAAAATTAATATGAAACAAATATAAAGGTATGTTATCAGGCACTCGCAGGAAATAAAGAAGTAGAACACCAGACAACAGAAAAACAACAGACATGAGTGGCTCACCCAGGATTTGAACACTGGACCTTCCGTGCGACAACCCCGCCTAGCCATGCAAGCGAATCACACTATCCGCTCTGCCATCTACGCATCATCAAAAAATGATGTTTCAATGGCAGGTCAATAGTGCGAACCACAATACACGACACCAGAAGTCCTCCATGGGCAGTTCAGCCTATTAATGACGCCATCACTTCTGTTGTATTTCTATCAAGCAGTATAGGCCGAATCCAACAAGACCCTTAGGACCTTAATACTGTGTCCAGTAAATGATAGTAGACTAGAACAGTGAGAACAGGATAGTGGGTCGGTTTGGTATTGTACAAACATTTATTACAAATAAGGGAGGGAAACCTGAGGCCTGTAAACAGTAAATTAATATGAAACAAATATAAAGGTATGTTATCAGGCACTCGCAGGAAATAAAGAAGTAGAACACCAGACAACAGAAAAACAACAGACATGAGTGGCTTACCCAGGATTTGAACACTGGACCATCCGTGCGACAACCCCGCCTAGCCATGCAAGCGAATCACACTATCCGCTCTGCCATCTACGCATCATCAAAAAATGATGTTTCAATGGCAGGTCAATAGTGCGAACCACAATACACGACACCAGAAGTCCTCCATGGGCAGTTCAGCCTATTAATGACGCAATCACTTCTGTTGTAGTTCTATCAAGCAGTATAGGCCGAATCCAACAAGACCCTTAGGACCTTAATACTGTGTCCAGTAAATGATAGTAGACTAGAACAGTGAGAACAGGATAGTGGGTAGGTTTGGTATTGTACAAACATTTATTACAAATAAGGGAGGGAAACCTGAGGCCTGTAAACAGTAAATTAATATGAAACAAATATAAAGGTATGTTATCAGGCACTCGCAGGAAATAAAGAAGTAGAACACCAGACAACAGAAAAACAACAGACATGAGTGGCTCACCCAGGATTTGAACACTGGACCTTCCGTGCGACAACCCCGCCTAGCCATGCAAGCGAATCACACTATCCGCTCTGCCATCTACGCATCATCAAAAAATGATGTTTCAATGGCAGGTCAATAGTGCGAACCACAATACACGACACCAGAAGTCCTCCATGGGCAGTTCAGCCTATTAATGACGCAATCACTTCTGTTGTATTTCTATCAAGCAGTATAGGCCGAATCCAACAAGACCCTTAGGACCTTAATACTGGGTCCAGTAAATGATAGTAGACTAGAACAGTGAGAACAGGATAGTGGGTAGGTTTGGTATTGTACAAACATTTATTACAAATAAGGGAGGGAAACCTGAGGCCTGTAAACAGTAAATTAATATGAAACAAATATAAAGGTATGTTATCAGGCACTCGCAGGAAATAAAGAAGTAGAACACCAGACAACAGAAAAACAACAGACATGAGTGGCTCACCCAGGATTTGAACACTGGACCTTCCGTGCGACAACCCCGCCTAGCCATGCAAGCGAATCACACTATCCGCTCTGCCATCTACGCATCATCAAAAAATGATGTTTCAATGGCAGGTCAATAGTGCGAACCACAATACACGACACCAGAAGTCCTCCATGGGCAGTTCAGCCTATTAATGACGCAATCACTTCTGTTGTATTTCTATCAAGCAGTATAGGCCGAATCCAACAAGACCCTTAGGACCTTAATACTGTGTCCAGTAAATGATAGTAGACTAGAACAGTGAGAACAGGATAGTGGGTAGGTTTGGTATTGTACAAACATTTATTACAAATAAGGGAGGGAAACCTGAGGCCTGTAAACAGTAAATTAATATGAAACAAATATAAAGGTATGTTATCAGGCACTCGCAGGAAATAAAGAAGTAGAACACCAGACAACAGAAAAACAACAGACATGAGTGGCTCACCCAGGATTTGAACACTGGACCTTCCGTGCGACAACCCCGCCTAGCCATGCAAGCGAATCACACTATCCGCTCTGCCATCTACGCATCATCAAAAAATGATGTTTCAATGGCAGGTCAATAGTGCGAACCACAATACACGACACCAGAAGTCCTCCATGGGCAGTTCAGCCTATTAATGACGCAATCACTTCTGTTGTATTTCTATCAAGCAGTATAGGCCGAATCCAACAAGACCCTTAGGACCTTAATACTGTGTCCAGTAAATGATAGTAGACTAGAACAGTGAGAACAGGATAGTGGGTAGGTTTGGTATTGTACAAACATTATTACAAATAAGGGAGGGAAACCTGAGGCCTGTAAACAGTAAATTAATATGAAACAAATATAAAGGTAGGTTATCAGGCACTCGCAGGAAATAAAGAAGTAGAACACCAGACAACAGAAAAACAACAGACATGAGTGGCTCACCCAGGATTTGAACACTGGACCTTCCGTGCGACAACCCCGCCTAGCCATGCAAGCGAATCACACTATCCGCTCAGCCATCTACGCATCATCAAAAAATGATGTTTCAATGGCAGGTCAATAGTGCGAACCACAATACACGACACCAGAAGTCCTTCATGGGCAGTTCAGCCTATTAATGACGCAATCACTTCTGTTGTATTTCTATCAAGCAGTATAGGCCGAATCCAACAAGACCCTTAGGACCTTAATACTGTGTCCAGTAAATGATAGTAGACAAGAACAGTGAGAACAGGATAGAGGGTAGGTTTGGTATTGTACAAACATTTATTACAAATAAGGGAGGGAAACCTGAGGCCTGTAAACAGTAAATTAATATGAAACAAATATAAAGGTATGTTATCAGGCACTCGCAGGAAATAAAGAAGTAGAACACCAGACAACAGAAAAACAACAGACATGAGTGGCTCACCCAGGATTTGAACACTGGACCTTCCGTGCGACAACCCCGCCTAGCCATGCAAGCGAATCACACTATCCGCTCTGCCATCTACGCATCATCAAAAAATGATGTTTCAATGGCAGGTCAATAGTGAGACCCACAATACACGACACCAGAAGTCCTCCATGGGCAGTTCAGCCTATTAATGACGCAATCACTTCTGTTGTATTTCTATCAAGCAGTAGAGGCCGAATCCAACAAGACCCTTAGGACCTTAATACTGTGTCCAGTAAATGATAGTAGACTAGAACAGTGAGAACAGGATAGTGGGTAGGTTTGGTATTGTACAAACATTTATTACAAATAAGGGAGGGAAACCTGAGGCCTGTAAACAAGTAAATTAATAATGAAACAAATATAAAGGTAATGTTATCAGGCCACTCGCAGGAAATAAAGAAGTAGAAACACCAGGAAAAACAAACAGACATGAGTGTGTGTACCCAGGAGAAACAAAAAAAAAAAAAAAAAAAAAAATTGTTCATATTCTTTAGTTTGAGAGGCAAAAACACCAAAAAAAAAAAAAAAAAAAACAAACAAAAAAAAAAAAAAAAAAACAGTGTACGGAATAGGACATGAGCCGAGGAAAATAAAAAAAAAAAAAAAAAATAAAAAAAAAACTAAAACAAAAAAAGGAAAATAAAATATCTTCCTCAAAAAAAAAAAAAAAAAAAAGTGAACACTGGACCTTCCGTGCGACAACCCCGCCTAGCCATGCAAGCGCATCCCACTATCCGCTCTGCCATCTACGCATCATCAAAAAATGATGTTTCAATGGCAGGTCAATAGTGCGAACCACAATACACGACACCAGAATTCCTCCAATGGGGTCGAGATTCAGGGTCCTATTTAATGACGCAATCACTTCTGTTTGTATTTCTATCAAGCAGGTATAAGGCCGAAATCCAAAACCCAGACCCTTAGGACCTTAATACTGTGTCCAGTAAATGATAGTAGACTAGAACAGTGAGAACAGGATAGTGGGTAGGTTTGGAATTGTACAAACATTTATTACAAATAAGGGAGGGAAACCTGAGGCCTGTAAACAGTAAATTAATATGAAACAAATATAAAGGTATGTTATCAGGCACTCGCAGGAAATAAAGAAGTAGAACACCAGACAACTGAAAAACAACAGACATGAGTGGCTTACCCAGGATTTGAACACTGGACCTTCCGTGCGACAACCCCGCCTAGCCATGCAAGCGAATCACACTATCCGCTCTGCCATCTCCGCACCATCAAAAAATGATGTTTCAATGGCAGGTCAATAGTGCGAACCACAATACACGACACCAGAAGTCCTCCATGGGCAGTTCAGCCTATTAATGACGCAATCACTTCTGTTGTATTCCTATCAAGCAGTATAGGCCGAATCCAACAAGACCCATAGGAACTTAATACTGTGTCCAGTAAATGATAGTAGACTAGAACAGTGAGAACAGGATAGTGGGTAGGTTTGGTATTGTACAAACATTTATTACAAATAAGGGAGGGAAACCTGAGGCCTGTAAACAGTAAATTAATAGGGAAACAAAATATAAAAGGTATGTTATTCAGGCAACTCCGCAGGAAATAAAGAAGTAGAACACCAGACAACAGAAAAACAACAGACATGAGTGGCTTACCCAGGATTTGAACACTGGACCTTCCGTGCGACAACCCCGCCTAGCCATGCAAGCGAAGCACACTATCCGCTCTGCCATCTACGCATCATCAAAAAATGATGTTTCAATGGCAGGTCAATAGTGCGAACCACAATACACGACACCAGAAGTCCTCCATGGGCAGTTCAGCCAATTAATGACGCAATCACTTCTGTTGTATTTCTATCAAGCAGTATAGGCCGAATCCAACAAGACCCTTAGGACCTTAATACTGTGTCCAGTAAATGATAGTAGACTAGAACAGTGAGAACAGGATAGTGGGTAGGTTTGGTATTGTACAAGCATTTATTACAAATAAGGGAGGGAAACCTGAGGCCTGTAAACAGTAAATTAATATGAAACAAATATAAAGGTATGTTATCAGGCACTCGCAGGAAAATAAAAGAAGTTAGAGAACACCAGACAACAGAAAAACAACAGACATGAGTGGCTTACCCAGGATTTGAACACTGGACCTTCCGTGCGACAACCCCGCCTAGCCATGCAAGCGAATCACACTATCCGCTCTGCCATCTACGCATCATCAAAAAATGGATTTTTCAATGGCAGGCCAATAGGGCGAACCACAATTACACGACACCAGAAGTCCTCCATGGGCAGTTCAGGCCTATTAATGACGCCAATCACTTCTGTTGTATTTCTATCAAGCAGTATAGGCCGAATCCAACAAGACCCTTAGGACCTTAATACTGTGTCCAGTAAATGATAGTAGACTAGAACAGTGAGAACAGGATAGTGGGTAGGTTTGGTATTGTACAAACATTTATTACAAATAAGGGAGGGAAACCTGAGGCCTGTAAACAGTAAATTAATATGAAACAAATAAAAAGGTATGTCATCAGGCACTCGCAGGAAATAAAGAAGTAGAACACCAGACAACAGAAAAACAACAGACATGAGTGGCTTACCCAGGATTTGAACACTGGACCTTCCGTGCGACAACCCCGCCTAGCCATGCAAGCGAATCACACTATCCGCTCTGCCATCTACGCATCATCAAATAAAATGATGTTTCAATGGCAGGTCAAATAGTGCGAACCTCAATACACAACAACCAGAAGTCCTCCATGGGCAGTTTCAGCCTATTAAATGACGCCAATCACTATCTGTTTTGTTATTTCTATCAAGCCAGTATAGCCGAGATCCATAAACAAGACCCTTAGGACCTTAATACTGTGTCCAGTAAATGATAGTAGACTAGAACAGTGAGAACAGGATAGTGGGTAGGTTTGGTATTGTACAAACATTTATTACAAATAAGGGAGGGAAACCTGAGGCCTGTAAACAGTAAATTAATATGAAACAAATATAAAGGTATTTTATCAGGCACTCGCAGGAAATAAAGAAGTAGAACACCAGACAACAGAAAAACAACAGACATGAGTGGCTCACCCAGGATTTGAACACTGGACCTTCCGTGCGACAACCCCGCCTAGCCATGCAAGCGAATCACACTATCCGCTCTGCCATCTACGCATCATCAAAAAATGATGTTTCAATGGCAGGTCAATAGTGCGAACCACAATACACGACACCAGAAGTCCTCCATGGGCAGTTCAGCCTATTAATGACGCAATCACTTCTGGTGTATTTCTATCAAGCAGTATAGGCCGAATCCAACAAGACCCTTAGGACCTTAATACTGTGTCCAGTAAATGATAGTAGACTAGAACAGTGAGAACAGGATAGTGGGTAGGTTTGGTATTGTACAAACATTTATTACAAATAAGGGAGGAAAACCTGAGGCCTGTAAACAGTAAATTAATATGAAACAAATATAAAGGTATGTTATCAGGCACTCGCAGGAAATAAAGAAGTAGAACACCAGACAACAGAAAAACAACAGACATGAGTGGCTCACCCAGGATTTGAACACTGGACCTTCCGTGCGACAACCCCGCCTAGCCATGCAAGCGAATCACACTATCCGCTCTGCCATCTACGCATCATCAAAAAATGATGTTTCAATGGCAGGTCAATAGTGCGAACCACAATACACGACACCAGAAGTCCTCCATGGGCAGTTCAGCCTATTAATGACGCAATCACTTCTGTTGTATTTCTATCAAGCAGTATAGGCCGAATCCAACAAGACCCTTAGGACCTTAATACTGTGTCCAGTAAATGATAGTAGACTAGAACAGTGAGAACAGGATAGTGGGTAGGATTGGTATTGTACAAACATTTATTACAAATAAGGGAGGGAAACCTGAGGCCTGTAAACAGTAAATTAATATGAAACAAATATAAAGGTATGTTATCAGGCACTCGCAGGAAATAAAGAAGTAGAACACCAGACAACAGAAAAACAACAGACATGAGTGGCTCACCCAGGATTTGAACACTGGACCTTCCGTGCGACAACCCCGCCTAGCCATGCAAGCGAATCACACTATCCGCTCTGCCATCTACGCATCATCAAAAAATGATGTTTCAATGGCAGGTCAATAGTGCGAACCACAATACACGACACCAGAAGTCATCCATGGGCAGTTCAGCCTATTAATGACGCAATCACTTCTGTTGTATTTCTATCAAGCAGTATAGGCCGAATCCAACAAGACCCTTAGGACCTTAATACTGTGTCCAGTAAATGATAGTAGACTAGAACAGTGAGAACAGGATAGTGGGTAGGTTTGGTATTGTACAAACATTTATTACAAATAAGGGAGGGAAACCTGAGGCCTGTAAACAGTAAATTAATATGAAACAAATATAAAGGTATGTTATCAGGCACTCGCAGGAAATAAAGAAGTAGAACACCAGACAACAGAAAAACAACAGACATGAGTGGTTCTCACTGATTTAGTCACTATCACCTTACCGTGACACAGTATTAAGGTCCTAGGGTCTTGTTGGATTCGGCCTATACTGCTTGATAGAAATACAACAGAAGTGATTGCGTCATTAATAGGCTGAACTGCCCATGGAGGACTTCTGGTGTCGTGTATTGTGGTTCGCACTATTGACCTGCCATTGAAACATCACTTTTTGATGATGCGTAGATGGCAGAGCGGATAGTGTGATTCGCTTGCATGGCTAGGCGGGGTTGTCGCACGGAAGGTCCAGTGTTCAAATCCTGGGTGAGCCACTCATGTCTGTTGTTTTTCTGTTGTCTGGTGTTCTACTTCTTTATTTCCTGCGAGTGCCTGATAACATACCTTTATATTTGTTTCATATTAATTTACTGTTTACAGGCCTCAGGTTTCCCTCCCTTATTTGTAATAAATGTTTGTACAATACCAAACCTACCCACTATCCTGTTCTCACTGTTCTAGTCTTACTATCATTTACTGGACACAGTATTAAGGTCCTAAGGGTCTTGTTGGATTCGGCCTATACTGCTTGATAGAAATACAACAGAAGTGATTGCGTCATTAATAGGCTGAACTGCCCATGGAGGACTTCTGGTGTCGTGTATTGTGGTTCGCACTATTGACCTGCCATTGAAACATCATTTTTTGATGATGCGTAGATGGCAGAGCGGATAGTGTGATTCGCTTGCATGGCTAGGCGGGGTTGTCGCACGGAAGGTCCAGTGTTCAAATCCTGGGTGAGCCACTCATGTCTGTTGTTTTTCTGTTGTCTGGTGTTCTACTTCTTTATTTCCTGCGAGTGCCTGATAACATACCTTTATATTTGTTTCATATTAATTTACTGTTTACAGGCCTCAGGTTTCCCTCCCTTATTTGTAATAAATGTTTGTACAATACCAAACCTACCCACTATCCTGTTCTCACTGTTCTAGTCTACTATCATTTACTGGACACAGTATTAAGGTCCTAAGGGTCTTGTTGGATTCGGCCTATACTGCTTGATAGAAATACAACAGAAGTGATTGCGTCATTAATAGGCTGAACTGCCCATGGAGGACTTCTGGTGTCGTGTATTGTGGTTCGCACTATTGACCTGCCATTGAAACATCATTTTTTGATGATGCGTAGATGGCAGAGCGGATAGTGTGATTCGCTTGCATGGCTAGGCGGGGTTGTCGCACGGAAGGTCCAGTGTTCAAATCCTGGGTGAGCCACTCATGTCTGTTGTTTTTCTGTTGTCTGGTGTTCTACTTCTTTATTTCCTGCGAGTGCCTGATAACATACCTTTATATTTGTTTCATATTAATTTACTGTTTACAGGCCTCAGGTTTCCCTCCCTTATTTGTAATAAATGTTTGTACAATACCAAACCTACCCACTATCCTGTTCTCACTGTTCTAGTCTACTATCATTTACTGGACACAGTATTAAGGTCCTAAGGGTCTTGTTTGGATTCGGCCTATACTGCTTGATAGAAATACAACAGAAGTGATTGCGTCATTAATAGGCTGAACTGCCCATGGAGGACTTCTGGTGTCGTGTATTGTGGTTCGCACTATTGACCTGCCATTGAAACATCATTTTTTGATGATGCGTAGATGGCAGAGCGGATAGTGTGATTCGCTTGCATGGCTAGGCGGGGTTGTCGCACGGAAGGTCCAGTGTTCAAATCCTGGGTGAGCCACTCATGTCTGTTGTTTTTCTGTTGTCTGGTGTTCTACTTCTTATTTCCTGCGAGTGCCTGATAACATACCTTTATATTTGTTTCATATTAATTTACTGTTTACAGGCCTCAGGTTTCCCTCCCTTATTTGTAATAAATGTTTGTACAATACCAAACCTACCCACTATCCTGTCTCACTGTTCTAGTCTACTATCATTTACTGGACACAGTATTAAGGTCCTAAGGGTCTTGTTGGATTCGGCCTATACTGCTTGATAGAAATACAACAGAAGTGATTGCGTCATTAATAGGCTGAACTGCCCATGGAGGACTTCTGGTGTCGTGTATTGTGGTTCGCACTATTGACCTGCCATTGAAACATCATTTTTTGATGATGCGTAGATGGCAGAGCGGATAGTGTGATTCGCTTGCATGGCTAGGCGGGGTTGTCGCACGGAAGGTCCAGTGTTCAAATCCTGGGTGAGCCACTCATGTCTGTTGTTTTTCTGTTGTCTGGTGTTCTACTTCTTTATTTCCTGCGAGTGCCTGATAACATACCTTTATATTTGTTTCATATTAATTTACTGTTTACAGGCCTCAGGTTTCCCTCCCTTATTTGTAATAAATGTTTGTACAATACCAAACCTACCCACTATTCTGTTCTCACTGTTCTAGTCTACTATCATTTACTGGACACAGTATTAAGGTCCTAAGGGTCTTGTTGGATTCGGCCTATACGGCTTGATAGAAATACAACAGAAGTGATTGCGTCATTAATAGGCTGAACTGCCCATGGAGGACTTCTGGTGTCGTGTATTGTGGTTCGCACTATTGACCTGCCATTGAAACATCATTTTTTGATGATGCGTAGATGGCAGAGCGGATAGTGTGATTCGCTTGCATGGCTAGGCGGGGTTGTCGCACGGAAGGTCCTTTGTTCAAATCCTGGGTGAGCCACTCATGTCTGTTGTTTTTCTGTTGTCTGGTGTTCTACTTCTTTATTTCCTGCGAGTGCCTGATAACATACCTTTATATTTGTTTCATATTAATTTACTGTTTACAGGCCTCAGGTTTCCCTCCCTTATTTTGTAATAAATGTTTGTACAATACCAAACCTACCCACTATCCTGTTCTCACTGTTCTAGTCTACTATCATTTACTGGACACAGTATTAAGGTCCTAAGGGTCTTGTTGGATTCGGCCTATACTGCTTGATAGAAAATACAACAGAAGTGATTGCGTCATTAATAGGCTGAACTGCCCATGGAGGACTTCTGGTGTCGTGTATTGTGGTTCGCACTATTGACCTGCCATTGAAACATCATTTTTTGATGATGCGTAGATGGCAGAGCGGATAGTGTGATTCGCTTGCATGGCTAGGCGGGGTTGTCGCACGGAAGGTCCAGTGTTCAAATCCTGGGTGAGCCACTCATGTCTGTTGTTTTTCTGTTGTCTGGTGTTCTACTTCTTTATTTCCTGCGAGTGCCTGATAACATACCTTTATATTTGTTTCATATTAATTTACTGTTTACAGGCCTCAGGTTCCCCTCCCTTATTTGTAATAAATGTTTGTACAATACCAAACCTACCCACTATCCTGTTCTCACTGTTCTAGTCTACTATCATTTACTGGACACAGTATTAAGGTCCTAAGGGTCTTGTGGATTCGGCCTATACTGCTTGATAGAAATACAACAGAAGTGATTGCGTCATTAATAGGCTGAACTGCCCATGGAGGACTTCTGGTGTCGTGTATTGTGGTTCGCACTGTTGACCTGCCATTGAAACATCATTTTTTGATGATGCGTAGATGGCAGAGCGGATAGTGTGATTCGCTTGCATGGCTAGGCGGGGTTGTCGCACGGAAGGTCCAGTGTTCAAATCCTGGGTAAGCCACTCATGTCTGGTGTTTTTCTGTTGTCTGGTGTTCTACTTCTTTATTTCCTGCGAGTGCCTGATAACATACCTTTATATTTGTTTCATATTAATTTACTGTTTACAGGCCTCAGGTTTCCCTCCCTTATTTGTAATAAATGTTTGTACAATACCAAACCTACCCACTATCCTGTTCTCACTGTTCTAGTCTACTATCATTTACTGGACCCAGTATTAAGGTCCTAAGGGTCTTGTTGGATTCGGCCTATACTGCTTGATAGAAATACAACAGAAGTGATTGCGTCATTAATAGGCTGAACTGCCCATGGAGGACTTCTGGTGTCGTGTATTGTGGTTCGCACTATTGACCTGCCATTGAAACATCATTTTTGATGATGCGTAGATGGCAGAGCGGATAGTGTGATTCGCTTGCATGGCTAGGCGGGGTTGTCGCACGGAAGGTCCTGTGTTCAAATCCTGGGTAAGCCACTCATGTCTGTTGTTTTTCTGTTGTCTGGTGTTCTACTTCTTTATTTCCTGCGAGTGCCTGATAACATACCTTTATATTTGTTTCATATTAATTTACTGTTTACAGGCCTCAGGTTTCCCTCCCTTATTTGTAATAAATGTTTGTACAATACCAACCCTACCCACTATCCTGTTCTCACTGTTCTAGTCTACTATCATTTACTGGACACAGTATTAAGGTCCTAAGGGTCTTGTTGGATTCGGCCTATACTGCTTGATAGAAATACAACAGAAGTGATTGCGTCATTAATAGGCTGAACTGCCCATGGAGGACTTCTGGTGTCGTGTATTGTGGTTCGCACTATTGACCTGCCATTGAAACATCATTTTTTGATGATGCGTAGATGGCAGAGCGGATAGTGTGATTCGCTTGCATGGCTAGGCGGGGTTGTCGCACGGAAGGTCCAGTGTTCAAATCCTGGGTAAGCCACTCATGTCTGTTGTTTTCTGTTGTCTGGTGTTCTACTTCTTTATTTCCTGCGAGTGCCTGATAACATACCTTTATATTTGTTTCATATTAATTTACTGTTTACAGGCCTCAGGTTTCCCTCCCAGATTTGTAATAAATGTTTGTACAATACCAAACCTACCCACTATCCTGTTTCTCACTGTTCTAGTCTACTATCATTTACTGGACACAGTATTAAGGTCCTAAGGGTCTTGTTGGATTCGGCCTATACTGCTTGATAGAAATACAACAGAAGTGATTGCGTCATTAATAGGCTGAACTGCCCATGGAGGACTTCTGGTGTCGTGTATTGTGGTTCGCACTATTGACCTGCCATTGAAACATCATTTTTTGATGATGCGTAGATGGCAGAGCGGATAGTGTGATTCGCTTGCATGGCTAGGCGGGGTTGTCGCACGGAAGGTCCAGTGTTCAAATCCTGGGTAAGCCACTCATGTCTGTTGTTTTTCTGTTGTCTGGTGTTCTACTTCTTTATTTCCTGCGAGTGCCTGATAACATACCTTTATATTTGTTTCATATTAATTTACTGTTTACAGGCCTCAGGTTTCCCTCCCTTATTTGTAATAAATGTTTGTACAATACCAAACCTACCCACTATCCTGTTCTCACTGTTCTAGTCTACTATCATTTACTGGACACAGTATTAAGGTCCTAAGGGTCTTGTTGGATTCGGCCTATACTGCTTGATAGAAATACAACAGAAGTGATTGCATCATTAATAGGCTGAACTGCCCATGGAGGACTTCTGGTGTCGTGTATTGTGGTTCGCACTATTGACCGGCCATTGAAACATCATTTTTTGATGATGCGTAGATGGCAGAGCGGATAGTGTGATTCGCTTGCATGGCTAGGCGGGGTTGTCGCACGGAAGGTCCAGTGTTCAAATCCTGGGTGAGCCACTCATGTCTGTTGTTTTTCTGTTGTCTGGTGTTCTACTTCTTTATTTCCTGCGAGTGCCTGATAACATACCTTTATATTTGTTTCATATTAATTTACTGTTTACAGGCCTCAGGTTTCCCTCCCTTATTTGTAATAAATGTTTGTACAATACCAAACCTACCCACTATCCTGTTCTCACTGTTCTAGTCTACTATCATTTACTGGACACAGTATTAAGGTCCTAAGGGTCTTGTTGGATTCGGCCTATACTGCTTGATAGAAATACAACAGAAGTGATTGCGTCATTAATAGGCTGAACTGCCCATGGAGGACTTCTGGTGTCGTGTATTGTGGTTCGCACTATTGACCTGCCATTGAAACATCATTTTTGATGATGCGTAGATGGCAGAGCGGATAGTGTGATTCGCTTGCATGGCTAGGCGGGGTTGTCGCACGGAAGGTCCAGTGTTCAAATCCTGGGTGAGCCACTCATGTCTGTTGTTTTTCTGTTGTCTGGTGTTCTACTTCTTTATTTCCTGCGAGTGCCTGATAACATACCTTTATATTTGTTTCATATTAATTTACTGTTTACAGGCCTCAGGTTTCCCTCCCTTATTTGTAATAAATGTTTGTACAATACAAAACCTACCCACTATCCTGTTCTCACTGTTCTAGTCTACTATCATTTACTGGACACAGTATTAAGGTCCTAAGGGTCTTGTTGGATTCGGCCTATACTGCTTGATAGAAATACAACAGAAGTGATTGCGTCATTAATAGGCTGAACTGCCCATGGAGGACTTCTGGTGTCGTGTATTGTGGTTCGCACTATTGACCTGCCATTGAAACATCATTTTTTGATGATGCGTAGATGGCAGAACGGATAGTGTGATTCGCTTGCATGGCTAGGCGGGGTTGTCGCACGGAAGGTCCAGTGTTCAAATCCTGGGTAAGCCACTCATGTCTGTTGTTTTTCTGTTGTCTGGTGTTCTACTCTTTATTTCCTGCGAGTGCCTGATAACATACCTTTATATTTGTTTCATATTAATTTACTGTTTACAGGCCTCAGGTTTCCCTCCCTTATTTGTAATAAATGTTTGTACAATACCAAACCTACCCACTATCCTGTTCTCACTGTTCTAGTCTACTATCATTTACTGGACACAGTATTAAGGTCCTAAGGGTCTTGTTGGATTCGGCCTATACTGCTTGATAGAAATACAACAGAAGTGATTGCGTCATTAATAGGCTGAACTGCCCATGGAGGACTTCTGGGTGTCGTGTATTGTGGTTCGCACTATTGACCTGCCATTGAAACATCATTTTTTGATGATGCGTAGATGGCAGAGCGGATAGTGTGATTCGCTTGCATGGCTAGGCGGGGTTGTCGCACGGAAGGTCCAGTGTTCAAATCCTGGGTGAGCCACTCATGTCTGTTGTTTTTCTGTTGTCTGGTGTTCTACTTCTTTATTTCCTGCGAGTGCCTGATAACATACCTTTATATTTGTTTCATATTAATTTACTGTTTACAGGCCTCAGGTTTCCCTCCCTTATTTGTATAAATGTTTGTACAATACCAAACCTACCCACTATCCTGTTCTCACTGTTCTAGTCTACTATCATTTACTGGACACAGTATTAAGGTCCTAAGGGTCTTGTTGGATTCGGCCTATACGGCTTGATAGAAATACAACAGAAGTGATTGCGTCATTAATAGGCTGAACTGCCCATGGAGGACTTCTCTTGTCGTGTATTGTGGTTCGCACTATTGACCTGCCATTGAAACATCATTTTTTGATGATGCGTAGATGGCAGAGCGGATAGTGTGATTCGCTTGCATGGCTAGGCGGGGTTGTCGCACGGAAGGTCCAGTGTTCAAATCCTGGGTAAGCCACTCATGTCTGTTGTTTTTCTGTTGTCTGGTGTTCTACTTCTTTATTTCCTGCGAGTGCCTGATAACATACCTTTATAGTTGTTTCATATTAATTTACTGTTTACAGGCCTCAGGTTTCCCTCCCTTATTTGTAATAAATGTTTGTACAATACCAAACCTACCCACTATCCTGTTCTCACTGTTCTAGTCTACTATCATTTACTGGACACAGTATTAAGGTCCTAAGGGTCTTGTTGGATTCGGCCTATACTGCTTGATAGAAATACAACAGAAGTGATTGCGTCATTAATAGGCTGAACTGCCCATGGAGGACTTCTGGTGTCGTGTATTGTATTGTGGTTCGCACTATTGACCTGCCATTGAAACATCATTTTTTGATGATGCGTAGATGGCAGAGCGGATAGTGTGATTCGCTTGCATGGCTAGGCGGGGTTGTCGCACGGAAGGTCCAGTGTTCAAATCCTGGGTGAGCCACTCATGTCTGTTGTTTTTCTGTTGTCTGGTGTTCTACTTCTTTATTTCCTGCGAGTGCCTGATAACATACCTTTATATTTGTTTCATATTAATTTACTGTTTACAGGCCTCAGGTTTCCCTCCCTTATTTGTAATAGAGTTAGCATCAGTCTGTTTTGAGATGTGATAGAGTAGCATCTAGAAGTGGCAGCGAGTAGAAGTTTTTATCGGGTCGATTTGCCAATGGTTTTGGTTGATTCTGCGGTGGCAGAAAAGTCACTATCGCTCAGACGTCTATCTCGCATTATTTGGCACGTTTGTGTACCACAGTTTGTTATTTATTCTGAGGACACGATTGTCAGTGTTTCTAGTGACATAAAGGTGTGTATTTCGAGAGACCAGGTACGTTGGACATTTTCAGTATTATAACTAGAAGTGAAATACAGTAGACAAGCTGACAGTCTAGCGAGCAGAATAGCTTGGTAAATGCACATCCCTGGCGGTAAGGCCAGTTTCCTTAACTGGATACGCCAAGAATAGCTGCAGATTAACATATTAGAAAAAAGTGAGATAGACAGTAGAATATTGAATTTAGTGGAGAATAAAGAACTAGCAACAGTGGTTCTCAAAGTGTGATCCCAATAACCACTAGAGACAGTTATGATAACTGGAGCAGAGCGAGAGAGAGAGTGATACTGAAATTTTACCTACTGAATCTTGTTGTACAAGCCTGCCAACTTCAGATGGAAGGTCGGGCATATTATTTTACATTTTTGACGACTCATGTAAATAAAGACTTCTGTCTGAGGTCATGACGCTCAATGTGAGCAGCCCTGAGCCCATATCAGTAAGGAATCAGCAACTGGTACAGACAGATACCTTCACATACCTAGGAAGCATAGTAACACCAGACGGTGGGGTAGGCAAAGACATCAACATCAGAATGAATAAGGCAAGAACAGCCTTCTTTAGCCTAAATAACATCTGGAAGTCCTCCCAATACAGCACAAGCACAAAATTAAGATTATACCAGAGTTGCGTGCTTTCTGTGCTTCTCTATGGTGCGGAATGCTGGAAAGTCACAGAGAAGGAAATGTCAAAATTGTCCTCTTTTCACACAACATGCCTAAGAAAAATTCACCGAATCTTTTGGCCGAATACCATCACCAACCAAGATCTGCTTACTCGTAGCAAGCAAGAGGACATGCATACCATCATAGCTGGCAGACGCTGGAGCAGGGTTGGTCATGTCCTCAGAAGAGACCCCGATGCCATCACAAGAACAGCTATGCTTTGGACCCCTGAAGGAAAGCGAAAGAGAGGCCGACCAAAACAACTTGGCGGAGGACTGTGGAGGCTGAGATGCAAAGAATGAACCAGAGTTGGGGCACTGTACGAAGGATGGCCACCGACCGTGCAAAGTGGAATCAATTTGTTGTTGCCCTACAAGACGCCACTAGGCGTGATGGCCACTGACTGCTTTGACGGTCGGTGGTTAAGGATCGAAGAAGAAGAAGAAGATGTAAATAAAGTTCTACGTTGAATTTGAAGCTTGCTGTCATTGTAAAATCATTCATCAACTGTTAGTATGAGTAACGTTATCATCTGAGAGAAAGAAGTTCTATAACCATAAACAAGCAGCCTACTGTTTAGGGCAGAGATATGAACCTATACGATCAACAAAACGTAGAAGTAGGAAATAATAGACAAACCATCATCAACGGCCACATCTTGTAATAGGCGCACGTGACAAGTCCGTACACGGCCACAATATATATATATATATATATATATATATATATATATATATATATATATATATATATATATATATATATATATATATATATATATCGAGCTAATACAAGGAATTTCTCTGAATTAAATCATCTGGGGGCTTGAACGTGCTAATTATAAGATAATCCATCTCCACAAAAGACGGCGGGTCAGATATAAAGTTAACGTGGTCAGACTCATTCAGCATTGTTCTGAAATATCTTGTGGAACCTCCCTCGAGGTAGAAGCATCATTATCCTTTTATCTACAATTCTGCTCTAAGAGTAATCTTGTGCGAAGGTAAACACCTTCGAAAACCCACATTAGATACTCTAGGTTTTGGCCACTGTTGGACCACTACTGCAGAGCAAGGGGAGGCAACCCGTGACAAAGTGGAAGGCCAAAGATCGAAGCTAAGAATGTAGCCTGCTGAAAGCATTGTGTAAGGTAGTTCCAGGTGGACATTGAGGTAAAATTACTTTAGTCCGGGTTGTTATCAAGTTAAAAAAAAAATAGGAATGATAGTCCTGTGACAGATGCTGCTGCAAGTGAGTGAAGAATTAGAGACTATACGTTACTAGGTCCAGCTTTGATAGGTGAGGTGACCTGTTCCCTTCAAAGCTGTTTCCATCCCTAACTCTATATCTGAGTCTAATACCCATTTATATATGGGTACACTACAGCGTAACGCCACCGAGTTCGAACTCGACATCTTTGCCGCAAGAGACCAGCGCTTTAACCCCTCTGCCGATCTGGAGCTTTTTCTCAACTACAGACTAATAATATGTGTTAAGTATTAATGCTCTTCATTTCCAAGTAATGCCTTGTGCTGTGTGTTTTTAGCGATAGACGGTAAGTGTTTTGTTGTCAAAAATATGTGCATGACTTACTTAGTCGTTGCTCTTTTACCTTGGGGTAGAGAGGTGAACATATTTGTCAATGTATATTATTCTGGATAAGAATGATGCATAGATAAGTGTGTTTTGACGGTGTTGGTAAGTGTCAATCTGGGTAGATTGGTGCGTGACCCTACCAGGTTTCAGTCTCGAACATCGCATGTTAGACCACACAATTTGTACAACAGACGAATCATATTTCAGGATTTGAGATCTATGCAATGAGCAGGTTATGGAACAGATTTCAACATCATACACTTTCAGCAATGCATTAATGATAAGTGACAAGGATGATGATAATGTTGTTGTTGTTGTCGATATCCCATGCTGCTGAGCATATCTACTCTTGGCAGCTCAATGCCATTCTTAAAAAAGTGCAGGTTTTCTGCAGTTGTTTTAACGTTCCGTATAGTGAGTTGGTGACTGTCAGAGGTGTCTGTAAAAGTTTTTTCCTGGCGTTTGTGAGTGATGGACACTCCATGAGGAGGTGTCTGGTTGTTTCATAGGGATGAGAGCAGTGTCTACACATGGGTAGGTGCTGAGGGTTGATACGGTTTAGATGGCTATTGACTCTGGTGTGTCCTGTTCGGAACTGAAAGATAAGACTTTGATTTCTCCTGCTGAGTCTGTTTATGTTGGCGTTGTCTTTTGGGCAGGTCATTTCATTAAAGATATTTCGGCCAGTCGGCCCGTTCGCCCATCTGTTCAGCCAGATTTCTCTTGTGTTGTTTCTGAGAATCTGTTTGACTGTTCTCATGCTGCAGGGTCTGTCCTTTTGTTGTTTAGAGGCTCCTGTTTTAGCAAGTCTATCAGCTGTCTCATTTCCAGTTAGATCACTGTGTCCAGGGATCCACTGTAGAGTTACACTGATGGAGTAGGCTGTGATCAAGTTATGAACCGCTTTTCCTATAAGAAAAATGTCTTTGTTTTCATATGGAGTCTGTTTAAGTGCTTCCAGAACAGACATGGAGTCACTGAAAATCACTATATCTGATGGCTTTCGTTCCATAAGGTCAAACTGTTGGTGTAGTAATTCAATGGCTGTCTTGATGGCCTCAGCCTCCGCTTCATAATTTGAACAATTCTCACCACAGGAGTCACAGAACTCATAAGAGGATCCATCCAGGTACCATATGCAGACGCCATATCCTGCAAAAGAGGTGGTCTTGAAAGCAGAACCATCTGTGTAGGCCTGGATTGCTGACGTTGGGTAGCTGTTTATGGTCTCCAAGGCACACGTCTTCAAGACTGTGGGTAGTGTTTCCTTGTTGGCCATTTTATCTATCAGTTGTGTTTTGACAGTTGGTTGATGGAAGTTCTCCCAAGGAGGTGTTCCAAAGTATTTGTTTTCCAAATCTCTCTCTCTTGTGGGAGATGATGTTTATCATTTTCCTCTTTGGCTATGTCCAGGAGAGATAGTTGTTTCAGTCTTCGTGTTTGTTTCCAAGTGTCAATAAGTACTTTGTTTGGGTGGTCTTTCTCTTGTCTCCTGTATCTCTCTACAGCTTCAGTCAGTGCTCTTTTACGCCTAATATCCAGTGGCTCTATATTGGCATCTATCTCGCATACGGCTGTGGGTGTTGATCTCATCCCTCCACAAATTAACCTGAGAGCTTGGTTCTGCACACGGTCCAGAGATGAGATGGTATTAGTACTCACAATGGTCTGGAGGGGGAGGTTATAGTCTATCACTGATCTCACATAGCCGAGATATAGTTGACGAAGTGTTAGTTTATCCACTCCCCAATTTGTACTAGCTAGCCGTTTGATGATGTTTAGACGCTTACATGCTTTTTCCCTGAGGTTGTAGATGTGTCCATCTAGTTTCAATTGTCTGTCCAGTTTTACTCTTAGATAGACTGGGTGCTCCTCTTTTGTTAGCGTTTCCCCATTCAGTTTGATGTTGATAGGTCTTTTTGCTATTTTGTGGCTGCGCGAGAAAGTGGTGTATACAGTTTTCTGCGTATTGATTTTTAGTTTCCACAGTTCACAATATACTGACATTGTAAGGAGAGCTCTGTTGATCTTGGCTTTTGCCAGAATGGGATATTTATCAGTAGTCCAGATGGCAAGGTCATCGGCAAACAGCGCCTTCGACACATTCAGATGTTTGGCAAGGTCATTAATAAAGATGAGGAAAAGGGTGCAACTTAAAGGAGAGCCTTGAGGCAGTCCTTCTTCCAGCGTTCTTTTCCGTGAAATTGCACCAGCATAGTTGGTAGCTATGGTTCTATTTGTTAGGAAGGCCTGTATCCATCTAATCATTTTCCCTCCTATTCCCATTCTTCTCATCTTTAGCAAAAGTCCCTTTCTCCAAACTCTGTCGTAGGCTTGCTCAAGGTCGATGAACACAGCTATTGTGCTTTGTCCCTCTTGAAAACCATCCATCACATTCTGTGTGAACCTGAAGAGGGGGTCATCTGTGCGGCACTTACGTCTGAAGCCTGCCTGGTTGTTGTCTAGAAGGTTCCAGCTTGCCAACCACCAATATAGTCTGTTGTTTACCATTCTCTCGACCAGCTTGCCCAAGCATGAAGTGAGGGATATGGGCCTATAACTTCTTGGTGTTCCCGGTGGTTTCCCTTTCTTCAATATAGGCAAGATGGTTGCTGTCAGCCATGCTGATGGTAGCTGTCCCTCGTTCCACGTTCTATTGATGAACCACAGAAGTGTCTCTTTTGCCTTTGGCCCTAGCTGACAAATCATCTCATTTTTAATTTTATCTGGTCCTGGAGCTTTATTTTTGGCCAGTTTCCGTAGTGCCATTCTCAGTTCTTTGGGCGGAATGGATCATCGAACGCAGCCATATTGGCCTGATCTATGTTACGCGTGGATGTGTTCTTTAGGAGCACTTTGTCTAGTTTCTTTCTATGTTGTGTTTTATTTACACTGGCGTAAAAATTGTTGAAGACATCGGCTTTCTTGCTGCTCGATGTTACTTCATCACCACTTCCATCCACCATGGGTGTTGGGTTTGTCTTTTTCTTGCTTCCCTCGAGATTACTAAGGAGTCTCCAAACTTTGTTCCCTTCTCTTTTTAAATCTAGTTTATTGCAATTTTCTTTCCAAGTCTCCCGTTTATTCTTCTTGATGACATACCTTACTTTTGCTGTCCACCTGTTGTACTCTGTTTTATTTAGGGTGGTAGGATATTTTTCAGCCTTCTTTCTAGCCTCTCTCCTCTCTTTGACTGCTTCAGCTAGTTCAGATGTCCAGTAAGGTTTATACTTCTTATGCTTCCCCCTTGGGATGCACTTTTTGGCAGCTGCTAGGATTGTGGTACATATGTTGTTGTATGTAGTATTAATGTTATCAGTTCTAATGATTTGACTGAATCCAGCATCAGTTTCTCGGCCGTAGCGGTCCCAGTCTGCTTTCCTGAAGTTCCAGGATGGTTTACCAAGGGACTTCTGTGTCATCTGTGGTGTTAAAATAGTTGTTAAAACAGGGTGGTGGTCACTTCCCACATCTTCTAAGACTTTGATGATACTATTTTCTGCTATATCAGCTGAAACAAATGTCAGATCTGGCCGGCTGGTCGAGCCGTGTGCCCTGTGAAGGAGTGTTGGTGGAGTTTCCAAATTCTGCAGTAGCATTAAGTTGGTACTGCTGCACAACTCCTCAACCTCTAGGCCCCTAATGTTAAACCGCTTGTATCCTAGAGCAGGAATGTGAGCATTAAAATCACCAGCTACGACAGTTTTCTTTAGTATGGGCTCAAACTCGGGCAGACCTTTTGATGAGGTCGGGGGACAGTAAATGTTGTGTAGTGTGTACTTGGTGTTATCCTTGCCCCATAGCTTTATTATTTGGTGGTCGATATCCGCTGTAGGGTTGTTGGTTACTGTGGCTTGGGTATCATTTCTGATTAAGGTCATGATGCCTTGGCACTTCAGGCATTCACATTTGTACTGTGTATAACCCGTGATGTTAATTTGTCTCCGTGGGAGTATTGTTTCCTGGAGAAGGGCTACTTGTACTTGATGTTCGTGTAGTATTTTTGTAAGCTCAATTGTCTTGTTCTGTAGTCCAGCTATATTTAGCTGTAAAATGTTAAGGTTTCCCTTCGCTGACTTTTCACAAGGAGCAGGGGATTTATCTCTCTTGCGCGAGCCTTGGTAACCGAGGCGACGCCCGAGCTCGTATGGAATATGTTGTTTGACTGGCATTGGAGGTATTGGGTGTTTGCTGCAGACATCTCCCTCCCAAAGAATGCAATGGGTGTGTCTTCCTCCATGAGTATTGGGTTGATTTACTTGGCCACTCACCATTTTGGCTCTAAAGATCACTTTGCTTTGGGGGTTCAGGTGGGGTTCACAGAGATGCATTCCCCGCTAGTCACAAGCGCTCACGATGCAGGCCTCATTTCTTCGTTCTGTGGCTGAGCTTTTGCTGTGGCTGTGTCACGTTCTGCATCCTATGCCTTCACGATTTTCCCCAGCACAGTGGTTCTAAATTTCCATTGAGTTTTAGTGGCTTTGCTTCCCATGTCTCAGGAGTTGGACAAAATCTGACGATGGGTGCAATGTCAGGTCGCACGGCACTCTTGCTGCAGCTGGGACGTTGGGCAGGGCCCGGATCCCTTCTAAGTAAAGACCTATATTTTACCATCACCACTTCAGGATCCTTGGTGAGGTTATCGAGGATTGGACAGAGAAAGCTTGGTAGGCAAGTAGAGAAGAGAGAAAGTAGCATTTAACCCATGAGTGGGGTTTGGGTTGGTGTTGGCCAGAGCATGGTCCACTCGCTGTTGGGTATTGCGCCTGCACCTTAAGAGGGGTCCCAAACAACTCCCGACCCAGTTATACCGCCAGGCACTCGGTCGCCCCCATAGCAAACTCTGTGAGAACGGGGTCACCTCGTGAAGGTGCTGCTATGGACACGTTTGTGCAGGAGAGGCCATATGCCAGAAGCTTACTACAAGACAGTAGCTTCCGCGGCGATCACTGCACCTGGATATGAGAGGCTATGTGTTCGCTTCAACATCCATTGATGTAGGTGGGACGTCGTGGCCCGAACCCTACATAGACCCCTATGATGATAATAATAATAATAATAGGTTCATAAATATGATGCCGTTTTAGTAAATATGAAAAAATAACATTTCTAATAGACTATTCCCTTCCAACGTTTAAGGCAAAACACAAATACACAGTACATAAGTAACTATCTAGATCAGGTGTACTAACAAGACGAGACAGAACAACACAGAGTGTGTGTTACTATCTAGATCACCTTAACTCATATGACGTGTCTTACTATCTAGACCAGGTTTATTAATAAGACGAGACAGAAGTACACAGTGTGTGTTACTATCTAGATCAGGTTTATTAATAAGACGAGACAGAACAACACAGAGTGTGTGTTACTATCTAGATCGGATTTACTAATAAGACGTATGCTAATATCTAGATCAGGTTTACTGATAAGACGTGTGTTACTATCTATAAAAAAAGACGAGTGTGACGGTATTGCCTCCCCTGCTTTGCAGTAGTGGTCCAACGGCGGCCAAAACTCAAGAGTATCTAATATGGGCTTCAAAGGTGTCTACCGTCGCACAAGATTACTCTTGGCAGATATGTAAATAGAAGAAACAAAACGCTTCTATCTCCAGGGAATCTTCACAAGATATTCAGATAAGCGAAAACAATGCTGCTTTTGCTGAGCACGTTAATTCTAGAATCTGCCGACAACTTTTGTGAAGGAATTAAGCACTTATTAATTTCAGCTCGTTCACGCCCCCACCCCTGATTTACTCAGTGGAAATCTTACTATTATGGTACATCTCTATTTAGAGTGTGTGCAGTAATTTGACTGAGACAAACATGCAGTAACTTTACAATGATTAAATCGAAGTTAAATTTGCAACATTACAAATAACAGAATTTAATAATCACTTTAGGTTTTAACAGTTTGAAAATAAATAGAATAGTTTAAAAGAAAAGTTTCACCATTGATTTACAGTAGAGATGATGGAGAAAAAGTTCACTTTGGCAGAGTATATTTTTCACTTACCTGCCAATAGTAGTTTTCTGCTCCGGCTGATGGGTTCTGTTTACACTGCTCTCGCTCGTCGCTGGTCAAGGCTAAAGGCGCCGCACGTTCCTAGAACGTCAAGGAGTAACGGCCAAGCTGGTCCATCGTCTGTCTATAAGACCCTCTTATGATGGCGTCTCGCGCAACGTCAGTCCACTTCTACCTTCACTTGGTTCCAGAGATGGTACTTTCTGCTGGTACCACCAATAACTATGATAAAAGAAACGAAACGCTCTCCTCAGTATTGCGTTTCCCGACACATACTTATGTGCCCCCTCTTCTATTCTACCATCCAATTAATCTCAGAATTTACCCTCGATAAGAATTAAATTCAATCTCTCGGGATAAAACTGTCTTTACAATTAAATTGAATAGCTTTAGCTTTACATTACATTTAAATGAAAAGGTTAATAATACAGATAGAGTATGTTTACATTTACATCTCCACTGAATGAAAAGTGTTCACAATATAAATTGAATATATTTTCATTTATGTTTACACTGATTGAAAAATTTGAAACTTTCATTAATTTTAAAGTGAAAATGTTTATATGGACATTAACACTGCTTGAAATTGTAAGTATTATAATTAAAATGTACATCATTGTTACAAGCGTATGTTGGGGGTGTGCTGTGTTGTTTACTGACAAGGACGATGTCAGATAAGTTAATGGCCGACAGATTTTTTATAACGCGAATTTTAATATGGTAGGCCATATGGATGGGCCAATGGTGACAATATCAACATAACAGCAACGATTCACGTTTGGAACATAAAGTTGACCAATTGATAATGAAGCAGTCTGGACACGTAGTTTGAAATATCTTGACGGAAACATTTATTGAACAACGACGACGTCAAACATCTTGGGTAGATTAAGCATAATTTCGTCAAAGGTTATCATGCAGACATGAATACATAGTTAAGGCATGACATCAGTATTGAACTTGACCGACGCACTGACCGTCAGTCTCAAGGACGACGGGAGCTCTGCGGTTAGGGGTTCTGATATTCATAGATTTCATTACGAAGATTTATACAATGCAGGGTGTCTTCCCTGAAGATCCAAAGCGTTAAGATCCATATACTGCTCAGCAGGGGATCTGGACACACTAACGGCACGCCATGACAAGACGTGCCGAAGCTCTCCCAAATCGTACCGAGAATAAAAATAGAGTATCAAATCATGATACGTAAACGAGCCAGGATTGGCTGAAACAAACACTCCACGCAGGGAGGTGCAATACTATATCTTCGTTGAGTCTTCCCACGACTTGGGGGTAAGACTTATAATAATCTTCGTCGAAGACGTCTGTCTTTATCAAAAGACTTTTATGCATCTCCCCAGCGTAATTGCTGTTTGGCAACAAAACGATCGCACCGAGTTGCGCTATTCTATTCGATGCTAGTGTAAAAAGGCACGCAAATAATTAAACACATTATTAATTTAGATGCGCTCACATGTGTGTCTATAAAAAACTAGCCCCGCGTGTGAGGATCTCAAACACCTAACTCCCACACAAAAAAGGACTTAACAATCATTTCTTTCATCTTTTCCTCCCTGCTCCCTATTGAACCTGTTACTACTTTCTGCTTTTAGTTCTAATTAAGAAACTAGCAATAAAGCAATTACCAGCCCGTGCAGTGGTGGTTCATGAATCATCATTCTATACGCTGAGGTTGCCAGCCTCAAATGACTGACATCCACTAGCGATTTTCACATATTAAAATTCACATGGCAATATGCATATATATGTTAGTTCACATGTTAGTAATGAAATATAGAATGTAAAAATGACAACTTACGCCAATCCTGGCTCACAGACATTTTGCTCAGATGAATAAAAGAGACTTGAATCGGCCTCTTACACGCGTCTGGGGTGTCGTTATTTTAATAAGTTCCCTCTCTGACTTCGTGTGTAATTCTTCAGTTTCCTTAGTCCCAGTTTCCTTATTTAAAATGAAAGAGATTTCCTGGCTATAAAAGTCCGTCCGAAATTCTCCAATAAAAGGTGTCCGGTATGTTAAGAAGGAATTCTGAATTCTAGGCTCAACTCTAGCAAGGTTTGGTATCTTGGAAAGCGATTTTAACAATTGGATAACACTAACTGAAGCGTCAGGTTATATATTCACTACCTTCCCACACATTCGTTGTTATGGCGCACAGCTGATCAGCCAATCTGATTTGAATATGTTGCATGACTCATCTACTGCAAAATTTTAAACATTAATTTCTGAAAATGAGCGGTAAACATCCGATTGCCTTGTGTACCAACTTACAAACGCATCGGTAACCTCACACGACAATGTGTTCCAAAAGTAACAATTCATTACTTTATCAGAAAGTAATTTCTTATCTGTGTCTGTCCATCAGTTGTCTCCCCATACTCTGGCCGTTATCAGCGCTTAGAAAATACACTGGCGATTTTCTTGGGACTAATCCTTTGTGGCCAAGATTTGGTACAAAGGAATATTACCATCCTGCCTGTCGTTAATATTATTTCTGCCGCTCCTTGCAAAGCTTCGCGAAGGGGCAGGAAACAGACGTAATAACTTATCCCTGAGAGGGGTGTAAGAAATAAAATACATAATAACGGCTACACATAGCAGAGAACGAAAGAAAGAAAGTGCGACAAATAAAAATCAGTACCACAAATGTACCGATACTTCCGGAGTGAAACTGAGATCGTGAGGGGTCGCCCCATTCTGTCACAACGAGACGAAACAACACAGAGCGTATGTTACTATCTAGATCAGGTTTACTAATAAGACGAGTGTTACTATCTAAATCAGGTTTACTAATGCGTGTGTTACTATTTAGATCAGGTTTATTAATGCGTGTGTTACTATTTAGATCAGGTTTACTAATAAGACGTGTGTTACTATTTAGATCAGGTTTACTAATAAGACGTGTGTTACTATCTAGATCAGGTTTACTAATAAGACGTGTGTTACTATTTAGATCAGGTTTACTAAAAAGACGAGTGTTAATATCTAGATCAGGTTTTCTAATGCGTGTTTTACTATCTAGATGGAGCCGCGCTTGCGTAGTGGTTACAACACCGCTCTGGCGACCGGGTGATTCAGGATCAAACCGAACGACGGCATTTGAGGATTTTTTGTCGACCGGGATTTGGACTGGATTAACTCGAGACTTGGCGAGAACATTTGAAGGAGTGTCGTCGACCAGGGATTGGCGGCTCCTGAGCCGACCCAGCTCTAATGGGTACCTCCGAAATCGGCGAGTATCTGCCTGAATGGCGAGGGACACCTGTCTCTGTACAAGAAAAGGGATACTCACGTAAAATCAATGTCAGGTTAGACATCAATAATAACCTGAGATTTCGCCTCGAGTATTAGCGGGCGTACAAAAAAAAAAAAAAACTATCTAGATCAGGTTTACTAAGATCAAATTTACTAATAAGACGAATGTTACTATCTAGATCATGTTTACTAATAAGGCGAGGCAAAACAACACAGAGCGTGTGTTACTATCTAGATCAGGTTTACTATGATCAAATTTACTAATAAGACGTGTGTTACTATCTAGATTGGGTTTATTAATAAGACATGTGTCACTATCTAGATTGGGTTTGCTAATACGACGTGTGTTACAATCTAGATCAGGTTTACTAATATGACGAGACAAAACAACTTGGAGCGTGTGTTACTATCTATACCAGGTTTATGAATAAGACGTGTGTTACATTCTAGATCAGGTTTACTAATAAGACGTGTGTTACTATCTAGATCAGTGTAGTAAAGTCCTCTGTGTGACACCCCGCTCAAATTTCCCCGATTCAAAAATTTAGTTAACGTAAATTTCCAACCTATAACACTACTACTATGTTTGAAATTTGTCAAGGGAAAGGTCAAACCTACCGCTAAAAATTGGACAAAATAATTTGAATTTTCTACTACCACGTTAAAAATCTATAAATAATTTCCATGTTTGACCTTGGTCTGAAGGCCAAAGTTCAATTAACCGCTTGAAAATCAACTAACGTACTCCTAAAATCTATTAATAGCTACAGTATTTGACATTGTCTCAAGGCCATCGTAAAATCTAACCGCCAACATTTAAATAAAGGTTTGAATTTTCTAACGCCAAGCTTAAAAATACCACCCCCCCCCCCTTTCCCCAGACACACACGCACACGCTCGACCCTTCCAATTATTTATGACAAAAGCCGTAAATCTTGGCAACGAACCAACTGTTACCTCGTTTTATAGGGGAGAGAGAAGGTGGATTACAATGGAAATCAAGCCTAACTTGTGCGTTTGAAAAGAAACTTAGATAATTTATTTCTTTATAAATAACAGGGATGTCTTGAAGGGTAGCGCTAATATGGGTTAATATATAGCATAAAATGTTCCCTTATAATAAATTATCTGGCCTTAGAAAATTATTTTTGTAATATTTAGTTCAGTGAACGGAGCAAATAATTACTTAAAAATTGCCCATATGAAAACGGGGACAAATAATTAAAAGAAACCTATATAGGAAGATAGAGGAAAGTTGTCTGTTTAATAACCACTTTTAATATTAAAAATCGACCCATTAATAACAAAGATATTGTATAAATAAAATTGAGACAGACGAACAAACACACTTCTGAACTGCTCAATTTGATAGCCTTCGGAAAAGTTAAATTTTCTTAACGCGTTTCCGATTGGTTAATTGTAATTTAGGATGGGGCAATAAAATTAACATTCTGCCGGCAAAGTGCGCCATTTGAGAAAAACTAAAACCACAGCCAGATTGAGAACAGATGAAAAGCATTGATGTTGAATGCCTTTGCCATCTGGACGATAGCGGTCTGAACTGAACCATTAACCGCCAGTCAATCTTGTGATTGTGTGTTTTATTCTTTACTTGCGGTAAGATAAATAAGTTTATTGATATTTCATTAGCATGTACAGGCCACACAGATAGTGAGCCATAATTATGTGTTGTTCGACATTGCCTATTGGAAGAGATTACGACACCCAGTAGGAATGTGCCTAAAGCAGATTTATTTGGAAAGTGAAATAAAATGTGTAAAAATGTTTGAATATTGCCATAAAATCTTACGACTGTAAGTCCAGAAGCTACTAGCAGTTTTCTGCAGTGCATTAGTGTTCAAATAACACATGAAAACCTACATAGGATGTTTGCACCAAATATTTAATAGGTCACAAGAAGAACATTGTATACCCCATCTGATTCTATGGAAGAAAAACAATGCTTAAGGGGACAGTGGCGTTGCAGCCATAAGGAAACAGTATGAAAACACTGGAAGAAAAATGGTCAAACAAAATTAGGGTTTGGTGCAATTTGTTGGCACGCGTAGCTGATCCTCCTTTTGAATGTATTATTGATAAAATTGTGGAATGATATTATAGACATGATTTAAAGATGGGAACATAACCTTCTTATTTCAGGGTTGAATTGCCAAATTGAAAAGTGACATAACCCCTGGAAATTCAGATGCTGTGGGCACAGAGAGAGCTTCTTATATAACTGCAAGCTTCCTGTCACATCAGCATCCAGGGGAACTCTGAAATACTTGTTGTTCTTGAAGATTCTCAAGCCACCACCACAGACAGGCTTTTGAGATAAGTCCATTAGAATTGGCACTTGAGGACTCATCCTTATCATTCCACAAAAATACAAGAAATTAAAGGGGGGCATGATGACACACACAAACCCTCCAATCCTTGACAAAATTCTTATCCAGTGTTAACATATTCCAGTAGGGAGTACAAACCTATTGAGATTTTGGACTTACTATTTTATGGACAAGATGTCCACCCTATTTATTTAAACTTGTACATAAAGAAACATTTCTTTTGAGTTGAAAATTCCTGTTCCAGAAAATTGAGGTTCATGACTATTAAAAATTGTAATATAACTATATAAATTTACACACAGTCTTACTTAATTCAATTATATTGAGTTACAGTTGTGTTTGTTTTCATTGACACATCACTATACCTGCATTACCCTAGACACGTAGCCATATAACATACAGAGAAAATATTTCCCAGAGTGAGATCTCAGAGAGGTAGCGGATAGGTACCCTGAGAATACAACATCATCAACAATTAGACTCAGGGACTTACACAGCTTGACCTCACTCTGTGTACACTTAGTTGAGTAACACCAATAACCTCTCATTTTACCACAATAAGGTGAACTAATAAGACGTGTGTTACTATCTAGGTGAACTAATAAGACGTGTATTATTATCTAGATCAGGTGAACTAATAAGACGTGTGTTACTATCTAGATGAGGTGAACTAATAAGACGTGTGTTACTATCTAGATCAGGTGAACTAATAAGACGTGTGTTACTATCTAGATGAGGTGAACTAATAAGACGTGTGTTACTATCTAGATCAGGTGAACTAATAAGACGTGTGTTACTATCTAGATCAGATGAACTAATAAGACGTGTGTTACTATCTAGATCAGGTGAACTAATAAGACGTGTGTTACTATCTAGATCATGTTTACTAATAAGACGAGACAAAACAACACAGAGTGTGTGTTACTATCTAGATTAGGTTTACTAATAAGACAGGACAAAACAACACTGAGTGTACGTTACTATCAAGATCAGGTTTACTAATAAGGTGACACACAAATACACAGTACATACGTTATTATCAAGATCAGGTTTACTAATAAGACAAGACAAAACAACACAGAGAGTACGTTACTATCAAGATCAGGTTTACTAATAAGACGACACACAAATACACAGCGGATGTGTTGCTATCTAATCAGGAGACCGACAGCTGGTCGATCACGATTTTTAGCGCATTCCCATTGAATACCCAAGAAATAGCTTTCTCAAATTTACTGTATGCGTGAGTAAAGATATTTGAACTGAAGTTAACTTTCTGTAAAAGTATTTAGTTTGAATGTCATAGAATTGCAAGAAGTAGATCGTCCAGCACTGATAAAAGTTGAATATAGGCTGCATATATTTCAAATTCCAAATATTCTGACACCTGAAAACAGATCTTTACGTAATCTAAAGTAAACGCGCGCACCTACTGGGTTGCCTATCCCTATCTAGATTACTGACTACTGATGTTAAAGATCTGTTTCACGCGTGTGTTGATAACATTTATGAAAAGCTTTAGGTGTTTCCTAAGAAAGACGCGGGATAAAAAAGATTGAGAAAGGTGTGATAGACAGTAGAAGTTCTGTTAACAAGACATACATTAGATAATTTGGTAACAAGTGATACATTTAGCTCAAAGTAGAACAAATTGTCAGAACAATCTCAATAATCTGACCAGATGGAATGGAAAGTAAAAGAAGAGATGATGGGAAACTCTTTACAGAGCGATACAACAGGAAGCAATCTGATCATCAGAAGTAGTCCCCCCGTCCGACAAGTGTTTCGGCCCGATATACTCCTTTACACTCTAAAGGGGGGGGGGCACTTGGGTCATGACTCCCAAGCGTCTCAGCCTCCTGTTGTCTTGTATCGAAAATGAGCCCATTTCACTTATGGTAGCAACTTTAATCCACAACTCCGTCAGCCGTGGAGGCAATTGTGAAAGTAACAAAGATAAGACAAATTATTCCGCACGTTCCGTCGCACACACTGAGACACCATCTCGAAGCCGACGAGTCTAGCCACTGCGCGTTCGCCACTGAAATTTTGACAGACACCCCTATAATATACACCGCCTGTTGCCCCTCAGTCACAGCCCGTTCACTAGTACACCAAAAAACTCAGCGTATTGTGGACTTAGAAAAATTCCTGGTGTTTTCTGTACCGCAGCGTTTATTGTCACGATTTCCATTGCCCATTGCGTTTGTTCCACAGCCAGCCTGATGCCTTTTCGGCAGTTTCACTAAGCCTCTTCAGTGCCCTTGTTCTCGACTGTCCCCTCAGCCCCAACAGTTTCAATAGATCATACACTGATGCAGCCACAAGCCCTCTTGCGCCCATTTCAACAGCCATGACCCTTGCAGTGAACCCATCGTGTCTCAGATCCGCGGCCAGATCACTATACTTGGCCGCTTTGAACGAATGTTGCTCGTCTAATCTGGATTCAAATGGCACGGTCAGTTCAATCAGTATGACCTGAAGCGTTGCTGAAGAATGAAGCACTATATCCGGCCGTTTCCGCGTTTTCTGATACTCTCTGGATATGCCCCTCGTCCAGGTAGGTATATCGTCATCTCCCAGTCGTTTGCACAGTCAAGAACAGATGGTAAACTGCTACCAGGATTACTCGGTTTGGGGTGTGCTGACTTTCCTGCCCTCAGAAAGTATGTATTTGCGGTGCTCGGCCTGGGTTTGCTATTCGCCTTCATCCTTGCCAGATCTATTGTCGCAGCAAGCTCATTTAGCACTTTGTTATGGCGCCAAGTGTATCGCCCTTGCCCTAATGACACCTTACACGCTGAGAGCACGTGTTCGAGTGTCTGCCTCCCCTGGCACAGAGGGCACTGCTCATCATCCGACTTTCCCCATTTCACAAGGTTGGTGGCCGACGGCAGCAGATAGAATCCATAAATGATTAAAGAACCCATGGACAGTAGAAAATGTGGAAATATAATCGCGAACGCCAGTCTGCACGGCACTTAGTGAGCGAATTGTTTCTGGAAGCTATACAGCTGAACGAAAGAGAAAACAAAATAGCAAACATAGCATATGATCGATAATTACAGGTTTCGTTAACTCTGTAGAGACATGTCTCTGTCAGAGTCATTGGATACAACGTTTCATTTGACAGCAATAATTAGTTGTTGGTGATTAGAAGTATATCTACAAACGTAAGCCTTTCTAAAGATCTGACTTTGAACCATAAGTAATCAAACATTGATAAAAAAAAGGGTTTGATACAACAGCGATATAACAGGGACAGCGGCTCAGATAATCAGAAGATATCTCGGCTATCAGACAAACGTTTCGGACCTTTTCGTTACTTTGTACATTATTACAAAGAAATATCAAACTACGCGCTTTTGAAGTGATGCTAGAGAAACGTGATGAGTATGTTCCTGGCTAAAGGTCGAGCCAATCTTTGAAGCTTAAACAAACTGACAACCTTGTCAATCTGAGCAAATGGCGAATGTCTGGGGAAACTAATTTGGCATGTCCGCAAAGTGGGAACATATACACAATACGAAGAGTGTACGCACATTGATTTGGATGTTTAGAAGACAGACATTAGTAGATCACATACATAGATTCACACAGAGAAATAAACACAATGCAGAAATATATCTAGTTCCAATGTATATGTTCTCTGCACAGAAACATTGATTACACACATGTGCACTACACTGAGCAATATACAGAACACAGATATGTACATAATACAGCAGCCTGTTTAAAACACAAACATACACATAATACATAAACATGTATAGAACATATAGACATAAAAAATATAAAGAAACACAAGCACACATGTCACCGCGAGGCTTGCCCTAGCATTATTCATGCTACTGTTAGAGTGAGATAAACAGTTAGGTCAGCTCACAAGGAAAAATAATGAATGAAAATAATAATAAATTGCTAACTGACAACAGTTCAGAATATCGGTTCACGTTAACTAAAAGTGAGTGATTATCAAGAGTTGTAAATAGAATGTTCGAGAACAAGGAAAAAAAAGTTCGACCAGTAAAGTTAAGTAAAAAGAATTGGGTCAGCGAATCAGAAGAGTGGCGAGAGATAGTATTTGATTCTGTAGTTCACAGTTAGTGTGTATTTCTAAAAGGAGATCAGCGTTTATGCTATCTTGTAAGTATTGGATTGTGATTATATTTTGCACAGAGTAGAATTTTGTTTCCAGGAGAGTTTTGCAGAAGCACGATTTGCCAGTTCGCTATGAGAACTTTACGACTATGTATCAAGAAACGTATGGTTATGAATATATGACGACTATGTATAAAGTAACGAAAGGCTGTAAATATATTAAGGAAATATAGATATTATGGAGGAGCCATGTTGAACAAAGTTTGAGTTGTCAAGAATTACATACGACTTTTAAGAAAAAGTGAGTGTCGACTTCTATATGAGAAACGCAAATATGCTCTCTCATGTAAGTATCAGAATGGTGAACATATATTTTTATGCATGAGATGAATTTTGTTTCTAGGAATGGTTATAGAGACATGTCTGACCAGTTCGTCGAGGAAAATATTTAAGTGCCTAAAAAGTATGGAATGCTAATAAAGAGCATATGTACCACGAGTAAATAGGAGCAGATTTGGGAAGACTAAGAAAGTCTACAGGAGATAATAATATGTTAAAGAGGAATATGGAAGTTTACAAGATATAGAATTCATGTATGAATTACAAAGACCCAGTTAATGCTTATATGCGAGCTCTATCATTTGAATGACTCATCATACGTGTTGCATTATTATGTTATTAAAAGTTTTGAAGGATCAGAATGAATTTGATTCCATCTTTAAGAGTTGCTGAAAGTAGGTCATGTTTGTTTACACTACCACTATATGAGAAGTCACTATAACATCGAAGAAGGAACTGAACGAACCCGAGGTATACATTAAAAGGATTATAGTATCATCCAGGAATTTACACCTCTGGCGGAGATGGCCAGTAAAGATATTAACTAATAACTAATAACTTGGAAGATAACTCAGAGAGATAGAAAGAATAGATAAAAGGAAGAACTTGTAAAACATATACATCTAGTGATGTACAGCAGCAACAACAACTCTAATTGGTGCAGCGACCAGTCCTTCTTAGTAATAACATGGCTACATCACATTCGGATCTAGTGTAGCAGCAGCAACAACAGCAATAGCAACAACAAATACAACAACAACCCGCATTTGTTCCACTACCTCCGGAACAGGAACCTACAATGGCTGCTCTCAAAAGCATCACTGACACATTGCTTAACGTTGACCATTATGCAAAATATAACCAGATTAGGTCGGTTATCACACCATTTACAGGGGATTCTGAAACGTTTCGAAGATGGATAAAAGATGCAGATAAATTTGCCACTATGGTAAACGCATGCATGGATTCAGACTGCAAGAGAATTTTATATTTGTCATCAGACTCCTTGGTCACTGATTTTTTAAGAACACGTGACAATGCATACCCCAATGAAACGTATGATTCACTTAAGAAAGAGTTAGCACAACGTTACAGTGAAATTACCAATACGGAACACGCTTGGTCACTTCTTCGTCAGATTAGACAAGAACACAAAGAACCCATTCAATCTTATGGAGAAACTAAATTTAGCAGAGGAAGCATTTCTGGATGGTTTGACAGCACAGCATCACAAGATCTAGAAAAACATCTTGTGGGCATATTTATTGATGGATTGTCAGGGAATAACATCAAACTACACATGATTCGCAAAGATCTGAAAACGATAAATGAAGCGATCCAAATGGCAATTAGAGAGGAGAATGTTAGAACAAGATTTAACCAGTGTATTGAACAGGAATCTACAGTTAAAGCACATCCAGATCATGAACCGATGGAAATTGGTCATTCCCGCTCGCGTTGACATCGCCCAAACCATACGAATAATCAGGGGCAGTTAAACACAAATTATGCTCGACACCCTCATAGACAACAGAACGTATATCAAGTGAATACCCCTACTTGTTTTATTTCTGGAATTCGAGGACACCTAGCCCGGGAGTGCCGACGACAACATCCTCGCCTACACCATCAAAGCTATAACAACCCACGACATCATGGTTATGGCAATAGTAATCATTATGGCCAGAATTTTCGCGGAGCACATACATCTTCCAATTTTTACAAGAGGACAATCACGAATGTACAACCAGGGAAACGGAACAGTCAACCATTAAGCAGAACCGTTAGTGGTGACTATAAAATTGATGGAAACAACAACTTTCTTCATCATAGGTCCATACATAGAAAGAAAAACAACGTTGTTCCACACCCAATACCTCCTCCTCAAGGAACACTTGAGCAAGAAGTACAGTCCATAAACATTACCACAGACCCCAGTTCCTGTCTTATCAAGATTGACAAGAAGAATTATCGCGCACTTGTGGACACTGGCGCTTCAGTTAGTCTGATTAGGGAACAGTTATACAAATAAATTAAACATCTTGTGAAGTTCCGACCATCAGAGACGTATATGGCCTCGGTGACAGGCGAATCCATGAAGTCATGTGGCACAGCATATATTACATTCCACATAGGACAGCAACAGCTTACACATCCCTTCATAATTACACGTGGGATGTCCAGAAACTTCATCCTTGGTAGAGACTTCCTTACTCGCCACAACGCCAGAATATATTTTGACCTGCATAAGATCAATATCAATGGTGAATATATACAGTTACAGGATGATATACATATCGCCTCCCTAGTATGCTTATTAACTCCAGTTGCAGTAGTACCTAACACGCTTGTGATAGCTAAAGGTCGAATTAAGAGTTTCAATTATATCGGACCAAGACGAACAATCCAGATTGAACCCTTGAAAAATGAGGACATCAATGACGAACCCCTCATGTTTGTTACTAAAGGTATTGCCGAAGTGTCACCCTCCCGTGACTTTCCAGTCATGATTGTAAACACATCGGGACAAGCTACGACGATACACAGAGGTGCGATAATTGCTAAAGTACGAAGATCATCCTTGACCTGTGCGATAAACAACAGAATGCTTGACGTCAGTCAGAGTCAACATCATCATTCCCCCGCCCCATGCACATCCCAAAATCATACCCCATATGACCCCTCCGACTCTGATAAATGATTTCAACGGCAAAATACATATGGTAACCAATTTACTTACAAGATTAGGCGCCGGATTCCAGAAACATGAACTTTGAATAGAACAACAGACAAAAAGAAAATCTACAGCCAGGAAAGCAAAACGAAACATACATGTCGTCGTTCATACTACATGTCGAATAAGGACAGCACTGATTATGTACCTGATAATTATGTTACTCCCACACACAGAATGAGAAGACATACTAACAAAGATGACACACCATTACCAGGAAGATACCCAGGTGATCAATACATTAATCATAGCAACGTAGAAGATCAAGAATTTGAGGCATATGAACGAGCTTGCAGAGATGAACCTGAAGACATATATTTAGATACGGAAAGAACTAAATACCTTCGTTATGCACATGGAGTGGATCAAGTAAGAAGGAGAAAAGCATACGATGGGATATACAGAAGAACAGGCAACAGTAGAGAAAAATCGCATTATGTCAGTCTGGTTACCCACCATTTATTGCCAACCCCAGCAAAGAAAAGAGGTCCTTGGTATAATAGATCACTTCCTCACTATAGTGCACACTATAATCACAGAACAGATGTAGAGCATACTTCATGGCGGAAACCCAATACGAGATACGCAAACAAACCATTCTGTCGAAGATATGAACCCAGATATCCAAAGCCCTTCGAATACTGCCGTAGTGAACGAGAGAGTAGACGTAACATTCACAGAACTGATGAAGAAAACACATATGTTAAAACACCGTGGACAAACCAAGAGTACCAGGTACAGGATCACACAACAGACCGGTTATCGCAATTATTGGCGACACTGAACGTAGAAGGTCAACATAAAACTAAACTTAGTGCGTTCATCACTAAACACCGAGATGTATTCGCACTAACGGATATGGAGTTAGGCAGAACCAGTACGGTACATATGGACATTCAGACCAGAACAGAAGAACCTGTTAGTTTGAAACCCTACCACACCCATTTGAAAAACCGTGAAATAGTAGAGAAGTCTATAAACGACATGTTGAGTGAAGGAATTATAAAAAGATCCAGATCAGCATGGTCATCGCCAATAGTAATTGTATCGAAACAAGACGGAACAAGTAGATTTTGCTGCGATTACCGCGCATTGAACAGAATTACCAAGACGATTTCATATCCATTACCAAGCATTGATGATATTTTGGCGATACTCGGACATTCTACACACTTTACTACATTAGATGCACGCTCAGGATTTTGGTGTATTCCTATTATACCAGCAGCTAAAGAAAAGTCAACATTTTGTACACACATGGGTAGCTACAAGTGGAACGTCATGCCTTTTGGTTTGAAAGGGAGTCCCGCAACATACATGGCACTGATGGACGACGTTTTGCAGGGAATGCATTCATTTGCATTAACCTACATAGATGACGTACTTATTCATACATCAGGTACCGTGGATGACCACTTAAAGAAAGTTGAGCAAGTTTTTGATCGCCTCCGACACCACCAAGTTAAACTCAAGCTTAGCAAATGTGAGTTCTTAAAAACGGAAACCAAATATTTAGGATTCATAGTTAACAAAGATGGCATTCGCCCTGACACAGACAAAGTGGAAGCAATTAGGAAGATGCCCGCCCTTACAACAGTGAAGCAGGTACGAGCTTATATCTGTTGCTGTGGTTACTACAGACGCCATGTTATTAACTTCTCAAAGGCCGCTGAACCACTTATTGCTGCTCTTACAAGGAGGTATTCACGATTCAAGTGGACGGAGGAATGTCAGAAATCCTTCGACTACCTCAAGAATGCGTTTACAACAATACCACTTCTCGCACATCCTGATGCATCTCGCCCAATGATCTTATGCACTGATGCCTCAAATACTGCAATAGGTGCTTGTTTAGTCCAACCCAGAGAAGAAGACGAGACACCGATCATACCAGAGATTCCCAACGAGATGCCCATAACATTTATTTCACACGCCCTCTCCAAAACACAAAGACGATGGTCGACAACGGAGAAAGAAGCTTTCGCCATACATTACGCGATACAGAAGCTTGATTTTTACATTAGAGGCGCCAAACTCATCGTTAGAACGGACCACCAACACTTGGGGAATTGGCTCACTAAGACACATGAGCAGCCCAAAAAATTGCAGACCTGGTCCATGAACTTGCGATCCTATGACACAAAAATTGAATACATTCCGGGTACTCAAAATACGTGTGCAGACCTTCTTTCTCGAATCCCACACCCTAGTACCACACAGGAAGATGATCCTGATGCTTTTACTGATATCAACAACAATGCAAAGAAGATCAACATCATAAATTCCAACAGGATAGATGTCGACTGTAACACCGTCACAACAGATACTGCTATACTAGAAACAGTAGACTTCGACACATTTGACGTACACACTGAGCAGAGGAAAGGCCCCCAAATTCTCAAGCTTATGATAGCTAATCACAATTCGCAGAAAGCTTTCAAGAAATGGCAGAAACAACACGATAAAAAAGCTACATTGGAACAATTTCAAGTTGGTGATAAAGTTTATTATAAGAAGAATGTTCGCGATAACAAATTTGACGCACGATGGCTCGATGGATATAAGGTACTTGAAAAGACGACACCTGTAAATTACATATTATGGCATGAAGAGAAGAACAGTCACCAAAGCTCATGCAGCACAAATGAAAAAAGACAATCATCGCCCGATAGCGCCACCAGTTTCATCTAATAGCAGACCCATACGTAAAGCCACATTGACTCATTATAATTCCACAGAGACGTCAAACACCTCACACAGTGAACTCGACACAGATGATGATCTTGATATGCACACGGAACAGTGTGATACCCCAAATCAACTACAGGATGCTATACATCGATTGAATCGCTGTAGAAACACGTTAGGACGACATTCCGTTGGCGGAATTAAGAGAGAGGCTAGCATTTCAATACAATCGTTTACACGATCGAGATAGCAGCACACTAGTATCGATGCATGAGAACGAACCCCACCCTTCCATATCGAGTCAAACATATTATGGCAGTCAAGGATTACAACCGCTAATTCGAAGTCAGCAACAACCCACACACCAGTCTTCACACTCCAGCTGGGACAGCGAAGATGAGAAGCCCTTGCAAGCAACAAGAAACAACATAACACACCACAGTCGGAGCCCTACAAAAGGTCGTACAAACATTCACGCATTGCAACCTTCCGTTGAGACACACAGAGAAAAGAACATTGTGGATACACCTTTAGCACCTTATGAGTCAGAACGAGATAACAGAACGAGAAGAAAGCGACACCACCAACACTGAGATACGTACAGCTACCAAGCGCCCTTACCGCCCCTCATCAGGAGATTCGTCGCCACAAGCGAAGCTATTACGTCTATCACAAGAGCATGTTCGAGCCAAGTTCAGAAGAAATCATCGCCCAGTAAAAAAGCTACATTGGATCAATTTCAAGTTGGTGATAAAGTTTATTATAAGAAGAATGTTCGCGATAACAAATTTGACGCTCGATGGCTCGATGGATATAAGGTACTTGAAAAGACAACACCTGAAAATTACATATTATGGCATGAAGAGAATAACATAGTCACCAAAGCTCATGCAGCACAAATGAAGAAAGACAATCATCGCCCGATAGCACCACCAGTTTCATCTAATGGCAGACCCATACGTAAAGCCACATTGACTCATTATAATTCCACAGAGAAGTCAAACACCTCACACTGTGAACTTGACACAGATGATAATCGTGATATGGACACGGAACAGTGTGATACCCCAAATCAACTACAGGATGCTATACATCGATTGAATCGCTGTAGAGACACGTCAGAAGACGAGGACGACATTCCGGTGGCGGAATTAAGAGAGAGGCTAGCATTTCAATACAATCGTTTACACGATCGAGATAGCAGCACACTAGTATCGATGCATGAGAACGAACCCCACCTTTCCATATCGAGTCAAACATATTATGGCAGTCAAGGATTACAACCGCTAATTCGAAGTCAGCAACAACCCACACACCAGTCTTCACACTCCAGCTGGGATAGCGAAGATGAGAGGCCCTTGCAAGCAACAAGAAACAACATAACACACCACAGTCGGAGCCCTACAAAAGGTCGTACAAACATTCAAGCATTGCAACCTTCCGATGAGACACACAGAGAAAAGAACATTGTGGATACACCTTTAGCACCTTATGAGTCAGAACGAGATAACAGAACGAGAAGAAAGCGACACCACCAACACTGAGATACGAACAGCTACCAAGCGCCCTTACCGCTCCTCATCAGGAGATTCGTCGCCACAAGCGAAGCTATTACGTCTACCAAAAGAGCATGTTCGAGCCAAGTTCAGAAGAAATCATCGCCCAGTTCACAAGCCGAATCCAGTTTTACAACATCGTCCAAATATTCAATCGCCCTCTTTCTCCTGCAGAGCGACTGTAAACACAACATCACGATCGATACCAACTTCCTCACATTACGACAGTCGTCTCTTCAGTAGAGAAATTACACTGTTACAGCTTGCAAAAGAAATTTCAAAATTTATGTAGTGTAATCATCGTAAAGTACTTCCCCAGCAAAGTACTAATCGCAGCACTTCCCCAGCACAGTGCTTATAGGTACTTTATCAACATAGTACCTACCACTAAGTCACTTTATTATTTTTACCAGTGCTTAAGTTAGTTGATTTATTGGACACTTGGACACTCACTCTACTCATGTAGCTCCTTAAGAGACGAGAGAATAGAACTGTGAAAAAAAAAGAAATAATCAGACTGTAATCTAGAAAAACACAGAGTCCTGACATATTCTAGGTAAACTCACAGAGCTTGTCAGTGTACTTCCCAAGATATCGGATTCAGCACACCAGAGGATCAAGACTGATAATTACTGTTAAGTATTGACGTTGTCATAATTTGTTTGTATTGCGTATAGATTCCAGTTATATGCACATTTATGGTAAAAGAGAAGGAAAAAAAGAAGAGATATGAAATAGGCATGACCAAGTCATAGAAATGTAAGAAATTCCTCTCACCCATATACAGGTAGCAAAGAGTGCACATGATGCATTAATAGTGAACATCCCCACGACACATCTGATAACCTTTCCGCCTTCACCACCCACAAATGATGTACTCCAGTTACCATTGCGCTGACTACATAGCGACACCAGGAACGCGACATGCTTCGCAGTAGTGCTGCTTTGAGCAGTAATCATAGTTGGACTTAGTAGAAGAATTAATAAAGATATTATGTGACTACTTGAGAGATGATAATGATGACACAGCCAAGTAGTCACGTTGACATTAACTTTAGCCAGAAGGACGTTCTATATTTCATGAAATTCTGTACACATGTATATGACATCTATAGTTTCAGACAGAATTAACGACTTGAACGGTGCATCCAAGGCGAAGATCAGTCGAGCACATCAAATTCTGACCTGATTAGCGACACATGCCTGTCACTATCACCCCAGGACAGTTTACTATCCACGTTTCGTAATGTTATTAAGTGTAACCCCGCCTATCTGACCGTTTTAATTCAGTAATGACATTGACGGCAGATGCTTCAGACATAACGAGTGCTGACAAATCTCTGCTTCCAGAGCCAGCTACCATGTCGACCTGTATAAAGATAAGATTTATATTTTGCATGTATTGAATTAATATTGATGAGTTGTTGTATCATATGAGTTTATGTATTTAAGTAATGATTGATGATATACCTATCCTACGTCGCGACACTTCATAAAGCTAATTGAAGCATTAGTTATTGGTAACGGAATGACATTACATTTATGGTTTTATCTTTGCGACTTTCCATATTAGAACTCATAGTTTGTAAATGTATATGTACAGGAGCAGTTATAGGATAGTACATTATAGTTAGGGACTAGATAGTTGTTGATAGAACGCAAATGTTTCCCTACGGGATACATTTGTGTGGCCCCGGTTGTATGTCACCGCGAGGCTTGCACTAGCATTATTCATGTTATTGTTAGAGTGAGATAAACAGTTAGGTCAGCTCACAAGGAAAAATAATGAATGAAAATAATAATAAATTGTTAACTGACAACAGTTCAGAATATCGGTTCACGTTAACTAAAAGTGAGTGATTATCAAGAGTTGTAAATAGAATGTTCGAGAACAAGGAAAAAAGGCTCGACCAATAAATTTAAGTAAAAAGATTTGGGTCAGCGAATGAGAAGAGTGGCGAGAAAAACACACCACGCTGAAATGACCAGAGGTCATTAGTTAGTCCTGAGTTGGCCATTAGTGTGTGATCAGCTGTTGTGCGGACAAGATGTACCATCTGTGGTTTTACAGATTGGGTTTATATGAATATATATATATAGATGTCCAGCCATCACTAGCCAGTGTTATTCTATCAGAAGATAGTATTTGATTCTGTAGTTCACAGTTAGTGTGTATTTCTAAAAGGAGATCAGCGTTTATGCTGTCTTGTAAGTATTGGATTGTGATTATATTTTGCACAGAGTAGAATTTTGTTTCCAGGAGAGTTTTGCAGAAGCACGATTTGCCAGTTCGCTATGAGAACTTTACGACTATGTATCAAGAAACGGATGGTTATGAATATATGACGACTATGTATAAAGTAACGAAAGGCTGTAAATATATGAAGGAAATTATAGATATTATGGAGGAGCCATGTTGAACAAAGTTTGAGTTGTCAAGAATTACACACGACTTTTAAGAAAAAGTGAGTGTCGACTTCTATATGAGAAACGCAAATATGCTCTCTCATGTAAGTATCAGAATGGTGAACATGTATTTTTATGCATGAGATGAATATTGTTTCTAGGAACGGTTATAGAGAAATGTCTGACCAGTTCGTCGAGGAAAATATTTAAGTGCCTAAAAAGTATGGAATGCTAATAAAGAGCATATGTACCACGAGTAAATAGGAGCAGATTTGGGAAGACTAAGAAAGTCTACAGGAGATAATAATATGTTAAAGAGGAATACGGAAGTTTACAAGATATAGAATTCATGTATGAATTACCCCTGATGTACAAAGACCCAGTTAATGCTTATATGCGAGCTCTATCATTTGAATGACTCATCATACGTGCTGCATTATTATGTTATTAAAAGTTTTGAAGAATCAGAATGAATTTGATTCCATCTTTAAGAGTTGCTGAAAATAGGTCATGTTTGTTTACACTACCACTGTATGAGAAGTCACTATAACATCGAAGAAGGAACTGAACGAACCCGAGGTATACAATAAAAGGATTATAGTATCATCCAGGAATTTACACCTCTGGCGGAGATGGCCAGTAAAGATATTAACTAATAACTAATAACTTGGAAGATAAAAAGAGAAGTTGTAAACTTAAATCACGTCACTAGGCCTGTGACCTACTGCTAAGTAGAAGTGCCCTGTGACACACACACACATTTAAGAAAAATGGGTCAGATAATACACATGGAACAGATAAAGATAATAAGAAGTAATGCAAAGAGCGATAACAAACAAACAAATATTACCAGATGAAGAATCGCTTACATATCTTGGCAGCAATATAGACAAAGATCGAGGGACAGACAATGATATCAAAATAAGAATACAAGAAGCAAGATGAGCTTTCGTAGCGTTAGACAACGTATCAAGAGAAATCAAGTCCAACACAAAAATAAGAATCTTCAACTCAAATGTCAAGTCAGTCCTATTGTATGGCTCTGAAACATGGAGAACCACAAAAATAGCCATTCATAAATGGGAGCTTGCATAGAGGAATAAAGATTGAAATGGTATGACAGAGTCACAGATGTAGAACTGATGACCAGAACCAGACAAGTACCAGTGATACAAGAGATGGGAAGATGACAATGGAGATGGGTATAACACATATTGAGGAAACATGTTAATAGTATTACAAGGCAATACTTGTTCTGGAATTTTCAGAGAAAGAGAGACAGAGATAGACCACAAAACACATGGAGAAGAGAACTGAGGAAGTGAAAATGATGAGAAAATGTGGAAAGAATTTAGGTTGATGACACGTGACAGGAAGACTTGGCATGTGTTTGTTGACGGCCTATGCTCCTTGGGGAACTAAAGGGTGTTGATTGATTCACATAAACATTCACAAAACAGGTATTCCCACATAGAGGTATAAAACAGTTATTCACAATACAGATATTCACCAAACAGGTATTAACATACATATACTGGCCACACAAAAAATGTTCACGTCCAACATTACTCACATAACAGGTACTCATACACAGAGGTAATTGCAAAACAATTACTCACACACACAGATACTGCCAAAACATGTATTTACTCACAGAGATGATCACAAGACAAGTATTCATACATCTATACCTACAACACAAGTATTCACATACAGAGGTTATAGCAAAATAGGTATTCACACGCACAGAAAGCCTTTACACATAGATACTCACAAAATAGGTGTTCCCACGAAGGTTTATCGCAAAACAGATTTTTACACACACAGATAATCACAAAGCAGGTATTCACACATAGATATTTATAAAAGAGGCATTCAGATGCACAGGCTGTAAAAGAAATAGGTATTCAACAAACCTATACTAATAACACAGGCATACACACACGTAGATAGTCATAAAACAACGTTCGCACAAAAGGATACTCATAAAATAGGTATTCGTAGACCTAAATACTCAAAAAAGAGGTTTTCACACATAAATATTAACAAAACAGGCATTCACGCACAGCTATACTAACAAAACAGGTATTCACATTAACAGATATTCACTAAACACGTATTAACACACATTTATACTTACACAAATATAGTAAACATTATGACAACAATTTGCCAGAAGATATGGAGTACAAAAAAAATGGCCAAAAGAGTGGAAGTAATACCGCTTCCAAAGAAAGGAACTCTTAAAAAAAAAAAAAAAAAAATTTTTTTTTTTCCTTTATTATTTTTTATTTTATTTATTTATTTCTTTATTTATTTTTATTTATTTATTTATTTATTTGTTTTAAATTTATTAATTATTATTATTTATTTATTTATATTTTATTTATTTTTTTTATTTTATTTATTATTTATTGATTACTTTTTTCTTTTTTCTCACTCTTTTCCAGTCTTGTTTTCATTATTTCTTATTTTTAATGTACTATCAACTTCCTCTTTCCGGTTTAGTGGCAGCCATCTTGCTTCACATGTGACTGGACTTAATATTAAGGGAGTTTTTTTTCTCTTATTTTTATGGTTTCATGTTCTCTACTTAATTCTCATTTTCTTTCCCTCCTGTCTCTTGTTTGTCTGTCCCTGACCAAGGCCTTGTGGCCGCAACGTAGGTTTTTCTTGTCCTTCTCCTTGTAAGACGTATTACTATTTGTGTAGGTGTGTGTGTTTTTTTTTTTTTTTTTTTTTTTTTTTTTTAACAAGAATTACAGAACCATTAGCCTAATTAGTCATTCAAGTAAAGTGGTGTTAAGGATACTTTTGAACAGAATAAAACAGAAATCAGAAGAAATCTTGTCCGTGGAACAGTCTGGCTTTAGACCAAACAGAAGTACTTCAGAACAAATCTTCAATATTAGATTACTGATCGAAAAACATCTCCAGCATCAACGCGATTTATACCATAACTTCATCGATTTCACAAAAGCCTTAGATCGAGTCTGGCATGAAGGCTTATGGCAAATAATGAGAAAATTCAATTTTGATACCAACATCATAGATATCATTGAAGCACTATACAAGGACGCAAGTAGTGCTGTTTTTGCAAGCAATGGCATTGGAGAATTTTTCACAACAACTGTAGGAGTTCGTCAGGGATGTATCCTGTCCCCAGTGTTCTTTAATATATATCTAGAACATATTATGCAGGAGGCTCTCTACGATTATAAAACAACCATATCGATTGGAGGCCGACCTCTTTGCAATCTAAGTTTTGCTGATGATATCGATCTTATAGCTGGAACATAATCAGAACTTCAAGACCTTACCTCTAGACTGGGATGGAAATTAATATAGAAAAAAGCAAGATATTGGTGAACAGCGATAAGAAACATGTTCCGACCAACATTACGTTAAATGGGCAAACGTTAGAAGAAGTGAACACCTTTAAATATCTGGGGTCCACTATATGTAGTGATGGAAGATCAAATAAAGAAATCAAGACAAGATTTGAGATGGCCTCAGCTGACATGACAAGGCTGAATGTGATCTGGAAAAGTAACATCAGTTTTCCTGTGAAGATCAAATTATACAAATCACTTGTATTATCTATTCTCTTATATGGGTGTGAGGGCTGGACACTCGCTGCAGATACGGAGCGAAGGATTCAGGCTTTTGAGTATAAATGTTATAGAAGAATTTTGCGCATTTGCTATAAAGAGTACAAAACAAATGTCTATGTTAGAGAGAAAATAAACATGTATGCAGGCCACCAAGAACCAATTTTGTCAACAGTGAAACGTCGAAAGCTTGCCTGGTTTGGGCATGTAACTCGTCATGACTCCCTTCCCAAAATGATCCTCCAGTGAACAGTCAAAGGTAAACGGAGAAGAGGAAGGCAAAGAAAATCCTGGGCTGATAACATCAAAGACTGGGCAGGGCACGGTTTTTCCACACTTGTACGCATTGCTGAGGATAGAGAGCAGTGGAGGACCTTGTCTGTTGATGCTTCCACCATGGCACCACTACGACCCATGACGGGTTACGAGTTGAGATGAGTTGATGATGATATTTACACACACAAAAACTCCCACTATTCATAAAACATAAATTCACTCACACACACACGTGATATTCATAGATAGAAGGATATTTACTCACGAGAGGACATTCACATACAAGTCACAGTCAAAGATAGAAGGGTTATTACTCACGAGAGGACATTCACACAAGTATGATAGTCATAGAAAGACATTTATTTACAAGAGGACATTAACACACAAATGATAGTCATAGGTATAAAGACATTTACTTACCAGAGGACATTAACACACAAATGATAGTCATAGAAAGACATTTACTCACGAGAGGACATTCACATACAAGTCACAGTCAAAGATAGAAGGTTGTTTACTCATGAGAGGACATTCACATGCAAGTGATAGTCATAGATAGAAGGATGTTTACTCACGAGAGGACATTCACATACAAGTTATAGTTATAGATAGAAGGATGTTTACTCACAAAAGGACATTCACAAACAAGCGATAGTCATAGATGATGGGATGTTTACTCATGAGAGGTCATTCACACACAAGTGATTGTCATAGACAGTAGGAAGGTTACTCACGAGAGGTCATTCACACACCAGTGATAGTCATGGATAGAAAGATATTTACTCACGAGAGAGAATTCATATACAAGTGATAGTCATAGATAAAAGGACATTTACTCACGAGAGGACATTCACACACAAGTGATAATCATAGATATAAGACATTTACTCACGAGAGGACATTCATACACAAGTGATAGTCATAGATAGACATTTACTCATGAGATGACATTCATACACCAGTGATAGTCATGGATAGAAGGATGTTTACTCACGAGAGGTTATTCACACACAAATGATAGTCATAGTTAGAAGAAAATTTACTCACAAGAGGTCATTCACACACAAGTGATAGTCATAGATAGACATTTGACATTTACTCACGAGAGGAAATTTACACACAAGTGATAGTCATAGATAGACATTTCACGAGAGGACATTCACACACAGGTAAGAATACATTGGCATGAAAACAAACACTCACCGACAATTGTGCTCGTACACGCGTATATAAAAACAGAATATCCACATTCACAAATTTAAATATTCATGAATAAACATGAATAGAAGGAAATACACGCTGCACTCACGTAGACAATATAAGTGCACATATAAACACAAATATATGCACAATCACACACTTGTTTATAACTAACAATTCACACTCAGATAAACGCACATAATTATTTAGAAAAACACACAGAGACACACAGTAACATGAAAAAACATGTACTGAATCTTGTACTTACAGATAACTTTTACTGCAGTTGTTTCGTTTCTTATGACTTTATATTATTAATTCTACTCTGTAAGCAGCAGTACGGCAAACACTTTTCTAATTGTTAGTCCCACATCAGGAAAAAAGGGGGACATTAACATTCGCGTAAATGTATAACAGATGAAGAGAACAGAGTTGTGGTCTGGGAATATTTCTTGAGTGGAAATTATGTACCAGACACCGGTGGCGAGACGAGAGCCAGCTTGACAGAAGGTGAGTTTAAACGTTAGCTCACGCAAGACGAACAACTTGAGAGCTGACTATGAAGGGTGCGGACAAGGAGGAGAGATGTGTAGTGTATAGAGATTAGTGACTGAGAGTATAGCCCAGACATTAATTAGTGAGATTATGGGCTGGCAGATTAGTGACTGAGAGTTGGGGCAGACAGATTAGTGAGTGACAGTAGGGACAGACAGATTAGTGACTGACAGTAGGGGCAGACAGATTAGTGACTGACAGTAGGGACAGACAGATTAGTGACTGAAAGTTAGGGTAGACAGATTAATGACTGACAGTAGGGCAAACATATTAGTGACTGAAAGTTAGGGCAGACATATTAGTGATTGACAGTAGGGGCAGACATATTAGTGACTGAACGTTAGGATAGACAGATTAGTGACTGACAGTAGGGGTAGACAGATAAGTGACTGACAGTAAGGGCACACAGATTAGTGACTGAAAATTAGGGCAGACATTGTGACGAAATGGACGACCTCTATCGATCTTTGGTTCTCTCCGGCAGTATCGGTACATTTGTGGTACTGATTTTTATTAGGTGCTGTCAATTATCGCACTTTCCGTTCTTTCTTTCTTTATTTATTTATTTGTCTGCTAAGTAGCAGATATTTGATTTTATCAAATCACCCTGTAGGTGATAAATATCACATTTGCTTGCCGCCACCCAGATCTGTGGTTATAGGCGCTGCAGATTAACACGTACCTCTATCTGCGCTATCAGATTAAATCTCCGATAAGACACGGAGTTTGCGTACTCATACGACAGATAACAAGATTACTGTCTGTATGACAACTGTGGGCAGGCAAGTGTGATATAATCGTTTCTGGTCACTGAGTTAAAAGTAATCATGGATTTATTACATTTTAGACAATATGAGTCTACAAATGTGTTTCTGAGAGAGTATGCAAGACATCATATTACCATATATGGGAGGCATGACCATTTGCAAAATTTTTCCATGTAGGAAATATTTTGAAAGTGTTTGAAATGATTGGATCTTTCTGATTAGATTCATAACAACATAAAGGGGGAATATAGGCTGACCATTTAGCAGTTTTATCTCACTGTGAATTTCAAGCTCGCCAAGACCTCAGACCTCGCCAGAGTGAAGACTAGATTTATAATTCCTATTTGTTAACCGGACCTTTTATTGGAGAACCAGATAAGACTTACAAAGCACAGGAAATCTCTTTCAAAATTAAATAAGGAACACCGGGACTGGGAAACTGAAAAAAGACGGAGTCAGAAGGGGCAATCTATTGTAAAATTAAAGACATCCTAGACGCGTGTAAGAGAACATTTCGTCTCTTTTATTCATCTGAGCAAACAAGTCTGTAGCCAGGATTGGCGTAAGTTGTGATTTACATTTCATATTTTATTACTAACATGTGAACTAACATATATATGTATATATTACCATGTGAAGTTTAATGTGTGAAACTCGCTATTGGATGTCAAAGTCATTTGAGGCTGGCAACCTCAGTATATAGAATGATGATTCATGAACCACCACTGCAAGAGCTGGTGATTGCTTTATTGATAGTTTCGTAAAGACAACTAAAAGCATAAAGTAGTTCCAGGTTCCCTATAGAGGAGGGAGGGAAAGATGAAAGAAATGATGTACATTCTAAGTATAATACTTATATTTTCAAAGTAGTGTAAATGTCCCTATAAACAGATTCACTTTAAAATTAATGTACGTTTTCAAGCTTTAAACCAGTGTAAATGTCTATGTGAAAATATTCATTATAAATTAATAGAAGTTTCAAACTTTTCCACAAGTGTAAATGTAAAGGAAACATAAATGAATTTATATTGTGGACACTTTTCAAACAGTGGAGATGTAAATGTAAAAGATGTTATATCTGTACGTTTAGCCTTTTAATTTAAATGTAATGTAAAGCTAAAGCTATTCAGTTTAATGTAAAGGAAGTTTTATCCCGAGGGATTAAATTTAATTCTCATCGAGGGTAAATTCTGACATGGAATGGTAGAATAGAAGAAAGGGGGGAGGGGGACATAACTGTGTCGGGAGAACGCCATACTCAGAAGAGCGTTTCGTTTCTATTTCTATTACCAGTTATTAGTGGTACCAGCAGAAAGGACCATTTCTGGCACAAGCAGGGACAAGCGGTTTACGCATTAAGACGGCAGACCAGCTTTGAAGACTCTCCTAGATTTTCCTGGGAAACGAGCTTCACCCAACAAACCTTGACCAGAGACGAGTGACAACAGTGTACAGAAAACCTACCCATCAGGAGGAGAATTAGAATCATCATTGGCAGCTAAGTTAACCTATATGCTGCCACTTGAGCTTTTATATAACCCCATACTACCATCACCAACGTGATGAGTAACTTTTCTTGATTCATAACTATTAAAATTATTTTCCAACTGTTAAAACATAAATTGATTATTATATTTTGTTATTTGCAATGTTACACATTTAATGTCGATTTAATCTTTTAAATGTACTACATGTTTGTCTCAGTCAAAGTTGATAAGCACACACTCTAAACAGAGCTATATATACATTATAATAATAAATTCAACCGATTAACTCAGCGGTGGGGGCTTAACGAGCTAGAATAAACCATTGTTAAATTCTTCATAACAGTGTCGGCAGATTATAGAATTAACGTGCTTAGCGACAGCCGGCATTTTTTTCGCGTAGTTGAATATCTTATGAAGACTCCCATGTGATAGAAGCTTTACTACTCTTCTATCTACATTTCTGCCAAGAGTAATCTTGTGTAAAGATAGACTCCATTGACGCCTATAATAGATACTCTTGAGTTTTGGCCACTGTTGGACCACTACTGCAAAGCAGGGGATGCAATACCGTCACAGACATTTTAGTGACTGACAGCAGGGGCAGGCAGATTAGTGACTGACAGTAGGGGCAGAAAGATTAGTGACTGAAAGTTAGGGTAGACAGATTAGTGACTGACAGTAGTGCTGATATTTTAGTGACTGAAAGTTAGGGTAGACAGATTAGTGGCTGAAAGTAGGGGCAGACAGATTAATTTCTGACGGTATAGGCAGACAGATTAGTGACTGACCGTATGGGCAGACAGATTTAGTGACTAACAGTAGGGCATCTTCTTCTTCCGTCCTTAGCCACCGACCGTCAAAGCAGTCAGTGGCCATTACGCCTAGTGGCGTCTTAGGGCAACAGCAGATAGGTTTTCTTTGCCATTGTTTCCCATCACGCCTATTGGCGTCTTTAGGGCAACGGCAAATCAATCCATTTGCTGTTGTTTAACAGTAGGGCATATCCACTGCTATCTCTGACGGTTGATAATTACAATATGTAAAAAAATACCGCTCAACGATTGACTGTGGAATTTGCTATAGGTTAGCGTCTTATTTTTCGTCGGTGTAAAAGAACGCTCCCTGAAACTTTTGTAAAGATAACTCTGATCTCTTTTTCTAAAAAAAAATAACGTATAATTCCGCCGTCATATTTTGGCGGGTGATTTACTCGTATAACATTTCGACTCTCACTAGTATAACAATTAATTCCTGCTTTTCTTGATCAAAATATTGAATGAAATATTTTTAATTTCAAGGTCGTATTTACATGCTAATGTAAATGTAACAGTTAACGCTCCTTCACCAGGTTCTGCTAACAATACATCCTCAAATTGTTCACCTGTATTTTTTCTTCGAGTCCTTTTAAGGAAAAGTCCTTTTTATGGCTTAATCATGCTCGTAGATATTGTTAATCAATTTCAGAACTTAGTATCCATCAATCACAGCAGGAGCCAGCAGACCTTGTATAGGACTAACCCTTTTCATGACTTATTTATGCTAGCTGATGGGAGCTAGTAATCCTTGTCAGGTGTCGTAGATTTTTGATAGGGAAATTAAGACTTGGGTTGGTCCCTTCTGAATAGGTTAGAATGAGTGATAGCCACAGTGAGATGTGATATTAGAAATAGAGTTCCACGAGTGAGATGGTAGAAATTTATAGAGGTTGTCCCAGAAAATCGAGAATCTCTCTCTCTTTCCGCCTATCTTCTACAACAGATCCAAAGGAGTCAGACAGTCTATAAAAAATATATACAGTAGAACTCCATTTATCCGAACCCCATGAGACCGAGCATCGTTCGGATAATCAAATGTTCGGATAATTGGATTACATAATGTATCGAGTACATGTACACATATTTCTAAAAATAATTAACCATCACAAGGAAAATACACTATAAAACATATTTACTTGTACTGTAATAATAATACCCACACTGTATTAGATCACTGTATCACCAAAATCTTTTATTACACTGCAGTGCATGTACTACTTGTATTAATTATTTTTGTTAAGAAAGAGAAATGTTTTCAAAATAACATTACAAACGATTCAAAACCAGGCGCAACTTACGTATATATATGTACTTGCAAGGTGTAGCCCACTATTTAAAATAATGAGGAATCCTCTTTTGCACCAAACTGGATAGTCTCCTTTTGGCTGCTAAGTCCCGCATTCTCTTCAACAGCAGAAGCTGTGTAGGACATCTGTCATCTTCTTGCTCGTACCAAGCCATCGCTGTTTCTAGTGCTATAAAGGCCTCTTCAGGACTTGGTCGACGTTTTGGTTTTTCTTCATAATCTACAAGTACATCATGTACTTCTGAGGAGTCTTCATCATCGGTCACTACATGTATTTGGTTTTCTTCTTGCACAAAAGACCAAATTTCTTCGTCATTCAAAAACTGAAAACCAGAATCATTATCATCTTCTAGCCACATGTGTGCATCATCTTTGTCACAGTCCGAAAATCCGGGCATTGCTTGAAACAGTTCCACAACTTCATTTATATAATCATCATTTGTGTCCACTGCAGTAGTTTCATTTCCTCCTTTTTTCCCAAGCAATCTACTTCAAGCCTTGTTGAGATTATCTTGTGACAGGGTGGTCCAAGCATCAGCTAACATATAGCAGCAGTCTTTGAGATTAAGCTTTTTGGAAAACGCCACCACACTTTCTTCATCTTTAGCCAACAATAAACGAAGCAGGACTTCCTTCTTGTACATCTTTTTAAGCTTTGCTATAACACCTTGTTCCATTGGTTGAATCAGTGCTGTTACATTGGGAGGCAGAAAAATTACTTTAAAATTTGCATCAACTGCATTCAATGTATCCGTCTCTGGATGAGATGGTGCATTGTCCAGTAGAAGAATTACTTTTCCAGTTTTCTTTTTTTGTTCTCTCAACCTCTTCACATTTGGGATGAACTGATTTGTATACCAATCAAGAAATATTTCACTATTCATCCAAGCACTCTTCTGTGCTTTGTAACACAATGGGAGACATGTCACATTCTTTAAACAACGTGGTTTTTTGGCTTTGCCGATCATTAGCACCGGTAAACGATGACTTCCACTGGCATTCGCGGCTACCAAAATTGTTACTCTCTCTTTGCACTTTTTAAACCCAGGGGCAGCTGCTTCGCGCTGAGATGCAAGTGATTTTTGAGGCAATGATTTCCAGTATAAGCCAGTCTCATCGGCATTATACACATCATCGAGTGAATAACCTTCTTCTTCCAAAAAAGCCAAGAATGTTTCTTTAAAATTTTTAGCGGCAGTTGCATCGCTAGATAAAGATTCCCCTTGAATCTCCAATTCTCGTATGCCATGACGAGATTTAAAGTTTCTTAACCATCCCTGGCTAGCCTTAAAGTCAGGAGGACCGTCAAGTTGATTGTTGAACTGAAGTGCCTTTTCACACAACAGAGAACCAGAGATAGGTTCCATTTGCTTCTTCTTTGCACAAACCATATATACAAAGCCTCTTCCAATTTCACATCTTTCGCATTTCTCATGGTTTTACGTTTCTTCGACCCATTTTCACTATCAAATTTCGATGCAAAACTCATAATTTTATCCTTGTTACTTTTGATGTCAGAGACGGTAGCTTTCCCAACATTGAAAATCCTCGCAAGTGAAGACACAGTTTCACCTTGTCCTAGTCTCTTGATATAATTTCTGTTTTCGTTTCAATTGACAAAACATTGCGGTTCCTTTTATATGCTTTAGGCCTACTGGAAGGTGCCATATCGCACAGAGAAATACTTGTACACCAAAATTATTCTGCTGTAGTAGCAGACACAATTATTTTAAGTTGAACTGTCTGTTTAGCCAGTTTTCTACCTAGAACGCACACGTACACTGGATTGGTAAACCAGATATTAACTGACTTTATGATCTAACTGACTTCCTGTACGTAAGCGACCGACCATTAGCCATCCCATTCTCTACAAATTGTTCGCACACATTTGAAGTTTGCCGCATCAAAAGATTCAGAAGTTTAGTCTAACGTGACTGTGGCATCTGATTTTTTTTTTCTGGAAAAAGTGTTCGGATAATTGGATGTTCGGATAATTTGGGTTCGGATAAATGGAGTTCTACTGTATATATATTAATATATATCTATCCACTCACGTGCCCGCACATACAATTGACGACAGTAAGACACACAGACGTGGGAACACTATAACAATGATTATATAGATATTATGGGAACGAACTGACCACCACACTGAATTAAATGTAGGTATAGTTTAATTATCATAGTAAACTTACATCACAACATATAAAATACATCAAAAGCATGTACACATGGTCATAAAAATCAAGGAATGCTACGATAGTGATAGACCCGTTTGTATGGTCCTCCCCTGGATATATAGCTCACAGTCCCGTTAGAAGAAAGTGATAACCCCAAGGAGTTACAGATGCATATGATTGAGTCTGTGGTTTCCCCCTTTTAAGGTATGGACAGACTTGATACTCCGCTTTTCTAAGGGTGAATATTGTTAGCAATAACTTGCATAAAGGAAAGTACAACGTGGGTGACTCAAACAAAGAACATCCTTCAGTCTACTTTCACTCGGTTCTTTCATCAGGGCCCTGATATACTTACAGTCGTGCTGTGGTTCGCCGTCTGGCGCAAACTTTGGGACACTCACACTTTTTATCTGTTACTGTCGTTTAATGAAACAGATCCCAGCTCTGCAGATTTGTTTGTTGGTTTCATCAAAATGGATCTGTGGAGCGTCTGCTTCATGCGATAGTTATTTCAGACTAAAGTTAGTGTCACTTGACTCACGAGGTAAGAATTAGGCTTAAACGAGCACACAATGTCAGAACACGAGGTTTCCCTTAATTAGGAAGATGACCGGTGGACAACTTCTCTCAACAAATAATCTTGGTTCACCACACACTTGTCAACAATGTCGGAAAGTTAATGTTTTTGATTTCTGTAATTTTTCTCGCCACAAGGCAGCATGTACATTAGAGTTAGTGTATAAATATGCACTGGCTCAAAGGCCCAGTATAAGCATTTATTAGGTATGTCTCTGTACAAAACGCCGGCAAAGTTTGGGTTACCCCAGTATTCACTGAATAAAGAAAAACCACATATGAAATATGTTACATATTATGTACTCAATATAACTTACGTTTTTTAAAATGCAAGCGTACAGCTTGACTTATCATTTAAAACTTCCCGTTGAATAAGATATATTCATAAAATCATCAATCCTCATGAATTAGGAATACATACGTATTCCGTCAACACTCATGAGGCACCTAGCATTTATAAGTTAGTTTAGAAAAATTATTCTCGTCTGATTATTTAACAGTTAAATTAAATTCATTAATAGCCGACTGAGTGTAAGCTAAAAATTATAATTTATTCTGTTTTCCACTGTAACTCATCAGCTAGAGAATATAACAGACTTATAAATTATTCACTCTGCACAAAAGAACTCGGGAAATAAAATAAGCGATCTAACACTTTGAACACTTCGAAAAATACTAGATATAATATATATATATAATATTTACCTCAACACAGAACTACTAAGAACTTAAACCACTTCGACCAAACTAAATGCCATCTCTATTAACAGAGATTCTTAGGAATCGAACGAAGGCTTGTTCTAGTCTTGACTGCGAAGTTACTGAGTGAATTAAGTCTCAAACTCTCGTTTAAGATATATGAAACACACACACAAAGAATGTGCCCTATTTCCAAAACCACGCAATCTCTCGTCTTTCCTAACACTTACGTAACTTAGACGCATGCCGTATGTGCCACCGGTGCGTCTTCACACCTACGTTAACAAACTGACCGAGAAGCGTGAGTGTCATGGAAAAACCCAGACTATATGTCTCATTCCCGAGCGCTGCGTGAGTGTCATATCACACTTCACTCCGAGAGAAACGTTAGTGCCAGGTGAAAATGCTAGACGGTATGACACCTAACCGGGAACTAGCCTGACGAAACGCCCGTGACATGAGAAAAGTACAGACGCATGTCTGCTATCTCTGTCTGCCCAGACGAGTATTCACGCGTTCTATCGTCCACTGACATCTAATGCAATAGAATGCATTTTAACGCTCTCTCTCTCTCTGACACGTTATGTCATAAATGCGTTTACCAGTATGAGAAAGAAAACGGTAAAGTTGAGAGTGGGGAAGAAAATATTTTAATCAAACGAATGGATGCGAAAAATACAGGAAAAATTTAAAGAGTGATAATAAAATAGAGGATACGGGTGAAAGAAAAAGAAGAGGATATAGGCAATTTATGATCAATAAACTCTCTGTGACATCAGGGCTCAGTTTTATCAACACTATGCTTTAACTAACAGAGTTCATTTTTTTTTTAATTTTTCTTTTTTAATGGCAAACTGTTTACATCACTTTTTTTTAAAATAGTAAGTTAGCTTGTTTTATATGACTGACAAACATGTAGGTAATCGAATGTTATCTCTCTCTCTCTCTCTCTCTTTCTCTCTGTCTCCCTCTCTCTCTCTCTCTCTCTCTCTCTCTCTCTCTCTCTCTCTCTCTCTCTCTCTCTCTCATACAATAGCATAACTTTTCACACATCAGGTTAACGTTCATACAATTTCGAATATCATACGTGTCAAGGCATCAGGCTTTGGGCCAAACTCAACAGTGAATGAAAATTCAATATGACAACCTACAGTCTTGCTCTTGACACAAGATACCCAAAAAGCCTTTTGTAAATGATGTAGCTAATGTCTTCACTTGACGATAGAACAGGGTGAATGAGGTTTATCTACATTTAAGTCATCAACTTGTTCAAATCACTGTATCCTATCCTTCCAATCACCTGTTTGCTTTAAACTTTTGATTACGAGAACTACAAGAGAGAAAACCGGACTGATTCTAAAGGCGACGAACTGGAACGTACTACGGACTACGACTTATGGAACTTGGAACACAAGAAGTATAAATGGGAAAGAAGAGGAGCTGATGGAAGAGATGAGGAAAGCAAAACTAGAAATCCTGGCTATAACGGAAACAAAGAAAAAGGGACAAGGAGTCATGGATCTCGATGGCAACACGCTGCTCTACAGTGGTGTACTCACATCTGAAAGAGCTAAAGGGGGTGTGGGTTGCATTGTGGCCAAAAACTAAAAAGATAATATCAAGGGATGGAACTTTATCTCGGAGCGCATTATGGTTGTAAAACTAAAAGAAGAAGAAACCATAGTCAACCTGGTCATAGTGTATGGGCCAAATAAGGATGAGAGAGCAGAGGTCAAGGAGGAATTCTTCGAGCTGCTTCAAAGGACAGTGGATGACTGCCTGGATGAAATTATCATGCTCGGAGATTTCAATGCCAGAGTTGGAAATAACCATGCTAGATGAGGTGGAGTTATCGGAAGAGATGGAGAAGATACTCTAAAGACAATGGAAAGCGACTCCGTAGATTCTGCAGTGAGCAGAATCTGATCATTACAAACACAAAGCTCCGCCATAAGCGCATACATGCATCCACTAGATGTGAACCAACAAAGAATGGGAAGTCAGTGATCGACTATGCCATTGTTAGGAGGAGCTCATTCAAATATGTCCGGGATGCAAGAGTCTGGAGGGGGCCAGAGATTAGAAGTGATCACTACCTGCTTACAATCAAAAGAACAACTGAAAGAGTTGCTCAGCCTAGGAACTGCCCAACATCACGCAAGAAACTAAGTAAACGAACGGGAGAAATTAGCATTAAGACCTACAAGCTGAGAGAGCCAGAAATTAAGACCAGATATCAGGGGCTTATTGCTGCAGCGGTGAGCAACACAGAAGAACAACCTGATGACTTGGAAACCCTCTGGCTTAAATTCAAGGACATCATAAAGACAGCTGCTGCAGAAGCATGTGGTGAAGTCCGATTTGGGAACAAGAGACAGAGGACACCTTGGTGGACAGAGGAAGTCAAAGAGAAAATAAGAGAGAAGAAAATGGCATGGAATCAATACTGAGGTGTTAAAAACGCAACAGGAAAAATGGAGAAATATAGAGAATATGTGACACTCAGAACAGAAGCAAAGAACAAGGTGTTAGCAGCAAAACAGAAATCCTGGGAAGAATTTGGAGAAAAGCTAGAAAAAGATGCGCAAGAAAACCAGAAATTGTTCTATAAGACCCTGAAGAAAACGAGGAAGGAAAAACAATGCCCTTTCACATTTATAAAGGACAAGCAAGGCAAATTGCTTACTGCCCCGAAGGAAGTAATAGAAAGATGGAAAGAATATTTCTCAGAACTCCTGGATGGTGAGCATGGTGAAGCATCTGAAGTGATAACCACTAGCACAGAAGAGAAAACCAATGATGATGAAGATGACATAAAGATGGAAGAACTAAAGGCAGCACTGGAGAAAATCAAGATGGGCAAAGCAGCAGGGCATGATGGTATAACACCAGAAATGGATAAGTACATGGGAGCATCAAGCGATCTATTACTCTTAAGGGTCCTACAGGCAGCGTGGTGCAACAAAACCATACCAAAGGATTGGGAGATTGCCATCATAACACCAATTTTCAAAAAGGGTGACAATCGACAATGTGGAAACCATAGAGGCATATCCCTTCTCAGTGTCCCTGGTAAACTCTACTCTAGAATCCTAGAGCAGAGACTCCGTCGCCTAGCTGAGCCACAATTGGATGAGGTCCAGTGCGGATTCCGAGCAAACCGAAGTACTCAAGACCTAATCTTCATACTCAGACAGCTGAGTGAAAAGGCCCTTGAGTATAAGAGTGAGATCCATCTTTGTTTCATAGTTTCTGGAAAAGGCGTTTGACATGGTCCCCTGGAGCAAACTTTGGGACTGTTTGGCAAGGAAGAACATTCCAGTACATCTGATTCATGCTATACAGAGCTTCTACAAGTCTTGCAGAAAGTATGTGAGGACAGCAAACCATAAGTCAGAAGAGTTCAGGACCACCACTGGTTTAAGACAAGGTGATATCCTGTCACCTTATCTTTTCATACTCCTCACGGACGATGTCATCAAGGCATGTAAGGAGAGAACAAGAAAGTATCCAGTGGGGTACTGGAAGATGAGACATGTCTGTATTTCAGAGCTGGCATTTGCTGATGATGTTGCTCTGATTAATAAATCAGAGGCACATCTCCAATCCAACCTGCAAGTCTGGAAGGAAGAGCTGGAGAAGAGATGGATGGTCATAAGCAGCTCTAAAACAAAATCCATGGTGATATCACGAGAAGAAAGAAGACATCAGATTAAGCTGGGAGAATAGGTCCTGGAGCAGGTCGACCACTTTAAATACCTCGGAGCTATTATAGACCGAAAGGGAGGCATCAAAGAAGAGTTGGCCACTCGAAGAGCAGCAGCTGGGAGACTTTTTCAGGCCATAAATCGAGGATTCCTCAGCAAGAGAGAGGTTGGTAAGAAAACGAAGTTGGCTGTATACCGCTCCACCTATGTCCCAGTCTTGACATATGGATGCGAGTCATGGGCGATGACTACAACCCACAAAAGCCAGATCCAAACCTCAGAAATGAGGTGTCTGAGGAAGGTGGTTGAAGTAACAAGAAGAGACATGGTCCGCAACCAGACGATACGCCAAGGCCTAAAATCCCACCCCCTGCAGACCCGAGTAGAACAGTCCCAACTAAGATTGTTTGGCCATGTCTGCAGAATGGGAGAGGATGGGCTACCACGACAAGCATGAGAAACAAAGAGCCAGGGATCCAGACCCACAGGACGACCCAGAGTCCACTGGGAGGACAACATTAGACAATCTTTGAAGGACCGAGGACAAGAATGGAACCAGGCCAGGAGGAAGACAGCCGATAGGACAGTCTGGCGCTCTCTCTTCCAAACCTCTACACCTCACGGTAGAAGGGGAACGACTAAGTAAGTCAGTATCCTATCCTTAACAATTTTCATGCTTAAAAACTCATACTTCAATTAGGTTGCTTGTTTTATCCAAACAATAAAATTGAGTGCGTTCGGTTCCAATTAACTCTAACTAAACGGGTCTGTCTTACTATCATCGTTAATTAAATTATCTGTCCATCTCTATAGCTCTACTTACACCATTTACCAATATTATATTCAAACAGGTAATTTCCCCTAGTCTACGATTAACACTTTCATCGCACAGAGATAGTGGAGAGGGACAAAAGTAGTAAAGAAGAGAGCTAGATAGACAGAAACCGATGGAGAGGGCATTCAGAATGATTAATGTCACGGAATTTATTCCCCTTGCTCTGCAGTGATGGTCCAACAGTGGCCAAAATTCAGAGTATCTGCTTAGGGTCTTCAAAGGTGTCTACCTTTCGCTCAAGATTACTCTTGGAAGAGATGTGAATTGAAGAATGGTGCTTCAATTATATGGAGCCTCATAGGAATTGAAAGACATCAAGTACTACGGCTGATAGGATCCAGGCCGTGTACATTTTTTTATCTTTCCTGACCTTCTATGAGTGAGGACTTCACTAGTTCTGATTTTACTGAGTTAAAAGTATTTAAAATGACTGAGACATACGGGTGCAGTTCACTCAAAATGACTAAATCAATTATAAATTTGTATATTTACAGAAAACAAAATTTAATAGTCAGTTATCGTTTACAATTATAAAATAAATAAGGGTGGGATGAATTTGGATACAGTATTTAAAATTTCATCACTGGGGATGATCTGCATAGGGTGTTTTCTCTTTCGACTATACATGAAAACAGATTTCACTTGGCAGCTTTAAGTGGGTACTTAACTGCCAGTGCGATGTCGGTTGGTTTCTGCTCCAGCCGATGCTTGTTCTTTGCAGGTTATGGACTGGTTCACTCGTCACTGGTCAAGTCTGGTGGCTGCAACACGTTCTTCGTAGTATGGTGGAGTAATTGCAAAGATGGTCCAGCGTCTGTTAAGACCCATCTGCTGTAGGTTTGTAGCTTTGGCTGCAAGGCCACTTATACCACTCACTTGTTTCGCAGATAGCACCCCAATTGGTACCACCAACTAGTATCATGAAATAAGAGAGAAACAAATACCCTGCTGAGTATTGGGTTTCCTGACACAAAATCAGGCCCCCCCCCCCCCCCTTTTCCCCCCACTTTTCATTCCACCAAACCAGCTGTCTCAGAACGTTACCTTTTCTGAGCATTAATATTAATCCCAGTGAGCAGAAAACATCCATTGCATTTATATTGAACATGTTAACATTTATATTTGCACTGGTTGAAAAGGTTAATATAATAAGTATGTACGTCAGTTGTATCATAATCCACTTCCTGCTCCATTTGGAACTTGGGACTATCTCTGCTTTTGGTTGTCTATGAGAAACCCGCATAAAGCAGTCACCAGCTCTTGCAGTGGTGGTTTATGAAACCATTATTCTATATGCTGAGGTTGTCAGCCTCGTATGACTTGGACATCCACTAGCAATTTTCATATATTAATAAATGCAAAATATAAAATTAGAAAATGTACAACTTACCCCAAACTTCTTTGGGAATACAGATTGACTTCTGGCTCAGAGAAATAGTTAAGGCAATTTGGTTAAGATGCCTCTTACACGTGGTCTGGGGTGTTACTTTATTGTAAACTCCCACTATGACTTAGTGTTTAGGTTCCTAGGATTCCGTGCCTTTCCGTATTAATGAAAGTAGAGTTTTCCTGGGATACAAGTCCACAACATGCTCAAACACGTTGTCCGGTCCTTTAAAGTGGAATCCTGATCCTATTCCTTACTCTGATTTATCTGGCTGTCTTCTTGACGAGTTGAATTTCACAGTGCGGTAAACTCACAAGGCGTTAAATTATAAGGCAACAATCGGACCACATCCAGATTGCTACTATATTGCAAGAATGGAGGGAAGGGAGTGTAAACAATGAATTGAAAATACCAAATACTGTCAGAGGTGAGAAAAGCTAAAGTGAAGAGCTCAGAATGAGTTATAGGATGGCACGGTTAAATGTGACGTTCGAGGTTATCCTGTCACAGTAAGACAGGTTGATTGGTGAGGTAGAGACATTAAGAGCGGTCAAATGAGTTACGATAGGCCAGGCCGTATGGTGGGGCAGACAAATTAGTTAAGCAGGACGACGACTGACACAGGCATATGAGTAATACTTGTTCATGAGTGGGACAGACATATGAGTTATACTTTACGATAAGTGGGACAAGAAAATGAATAATACAAGTCGATGAGCGGGGTACACACGTGAGTAAGACTGTCCAATGAGTGGGACAGACATATCAGTAAGACAGCCGATGGTTTGGGTAGAGATATTAAAGGCGGCGATTGGTTGATTCCACAAACGACAAGACAAGTCGATGTCTAGGTGAGGCAGGCCGATGTGTGGGACAGAGATATTAATGGCGGACTAATAAGCATAGCAAAGAGATACATAGACTGTTGAGAAAAGTAGGGGATGCAGATAAAGAGGAGGCAGAACTAATTCAGGCAGATGAAAAGTATGGCAGTGAATTTCATATGGTAGGATGATGTATACAGCATACATGAAATGTTGGGATAAGCAACCTTACTTTCGAAGTGAAAACAGGTGTACGACAGGGTTGTCCCTTGTCAACCATTCTATTTGTAACTGTCATAGGCTGGGTGATGCACCAGATAACAGAGGATATCCCTAAAAAAATAGGATGGACAACGTTCGTCACACTGGAAGATCTAGAATACGTAGACGATATTGCAGTACTCTCACAGTCACATCAGCACATCCAAGAAAAAAACAGACAGACTGAATAAATATAGCCAACAAGTGGGATTGAACATCAACCTGAAGAAGACAGAGGTCATGACACTAAATATAATAAATCCTGAGCCCATACAAATAAGGAACCAAACGCTGAAACAAACAGATACATTTACATATCTCGGAAGCATAGTAACACCAGACGGCGGAACAAGCAAAAACATCAGTAACAGAATGAATAAAGCCAGAACAGCCTATGCTAATCTAAAGAGCATTTTGTAATCTTCTCATTACAGCACAAACACCAAAATAAGATTATACAAGTGTGGCGTACTTCCTGTACTTTTGTATGGCGCGGAATTCTGCAGAGTAACTGAAAAGGAAATGTCACAATTATCCTCATTCCAAACAACTTGAGTAAGGAAAATTCTTCGATTTTTTTGGGCCTAATACCATCTCCATTCAGGAACTGCTTACACGGTGCAGTTAAAAAGGCATGTGCAAATTCATTGCAAGCAGACGCTGGAACTGGGTTGCCCATGTCCTCAGAAGAGACCCTGACACCATCACCAGAACTGCTATGCTACGAACCCCAGAAGGACAGCGAAAGAGAGGTAGACCAAAAACAACCTGGCGGAGAACAGAGGAGGCTGAGATACAAAGCATGAACCAGAGTTAGGGTACGGCACACTAGATAACCACCGACCGAGCAAAATGGGGACAGTTTGTTGCTTCCCTACAAGACACCACTAAGCGTGATGGCGACTGACTGCTTTCTTAATCAAGGGGCTAAGGACCAAGAAGAAGAAGATGTATACGGCAGCAAAATATGTAGAACAGGCAGACAACATACATGCAGCCAATGCTGTCCTAAGTTAGCAAAACATTACCAATGAATAAAAGTATAGATGATTAATGGCTCTGTTTTCTTTTATAGCTTTCAGTGTTAAAGATATTATCGAGGCCAATGATGATGTCTTCAAGGATCAGTGTCAAAAAAGATACACACACAACAACAACAACCGTAAAAAAACAGGATACAAACCACTTAAAATCGTAGCATAAATAAATAAAATATGTTTCTCGGTGCTTGGTTTACTGTACGTTTTAACCTGTGATGGATGACTGCCTGCATTGACTTATTAGACACATGACGGAAACAAGAGCGAATCATAATAACAAGACTAGTTTTGTAAGAAAGCTCATCTTATTTCCAATACAGGTACTCAATAAAGTGACTGGCCATATCCGCTGAAACCACTCAAATGATTGTCTACTTTGCTGGAACGGAAAGCCAGTGAGTAGCGGACTATGAAACCTCCTACGTGTACGTAGAGTAAATGGCTCATGCACTATTTACTTATTCCACAGCCTTATGTGATCATTTTGTTATGATTAATATTCTAGTTTGGAAAGATCTTTGGAAGTTTACCCGTGCTGGACTCAACCAGAGTATGAGGCAAAGCCGGAATAATCCTAAATAACATATTACACTGAAATGTAAGCCCATGTCTGTGATTTTGGTAGGCAAAGATAGTTACACACCAAGCTGACTAGCAGCAACAATAAACAGTAGATGCACTAAACTATACTAGTGCCAACAAGAATAACCACAGCTATGTTTATGAATCCTAACTCAAATACCATAACGATATTGTACTCCTGCTGATAACGTTAAGTTAAGAGTGAAAATGTTATGGTCAAAACAGACTTATAACAATTTAAAAGAATGTCTTTCTGTGTTTTGTTAAATGCACTGTTATTTATTAATTGTTATTGCACTCTTACACTCAATTGTTTTGCAATATAAATACAGTGCACTCCAGAAAAGCCAAATTTCTGTTCAGTCGAAGCAATTTTGCATGTCCCTGCCAGCTGTCTTCTTTGTTAAAAACTTCTGATCATCAGAATTTCGGTTAATCCGAAGTAATTCAGATGGCTCAAGCGGCTTCTGCTTATCCGGACTGCACTGTACTTGTAAATATTATTCAAGACTTAGAACTTTCATAATTTGAAATTACCTGATTTGAGTCAGGAATTTGTGGTAAGAACGGACGCAAGTAACGTGGGATTAGGTGCCACATTGTTACAAAGGTCCACTTCACCCGATAGGGAATTGAACCCAGTTGCTTATGCCAGCCGCAAATTAAACAAAGCGGAACAAAACTATTCAACAAGTGAAAAAGAATGTCTAGCTTTAGTCTGGGCTATAAAGAAGTTCCAGATCTATCTTTATGGTAGAACATTCGTGGTACAAACAGATCACAGCCTTTAGTATTTTTTGGCACAAGCCAAACATGGAAATGCTCGTTTATTAAGGTGGTCGTTGCTCATCCAACCTTAGTCGTTTACTATTGAATACATTCCTGGTTCTCAAAATGTGGGGGCAGATTTCTTGAGTAGGCACCCTTTTGAAGACAATCAGGATATTCAAAAAGCCTAGCGAGCTAATTTGATCTATGTGCATCACGGATCATAAACTTGCATCAGAAGGCATGTTCTTAAGTGGGGAGATATGTAGTAAGATCCATGATACCCCGATCAAATAGATAAAATATTATAGATTAATATAAAAATCCAAATACTATAGAGATAAAGTAGGGGAGTTGTGCTTAATGTCTTCGCAATCGCCCGCAGTTGCGCAGGTTTTGAGAAAACCTTAACGCAACGTGAATGATACCATCTCTCAATATTACAAGCTTTTTCATACTCCGTCCTTGAAATTAACTATAACAGTTTGACAGCCTAGGCGTGTTCGTTCCAAGAAAGAGTGAGAGACAAACGGAGGAGTGACGGAGGGAGAGAAATTATTAATAGAACGACATGCAACAGTGGTTCTAGGCATCACTTACTGTAACGAAAATGCGTGACTTTGCTACTAGCAGATTTGGAAAAGCGGTGCAAATCCACTACTAACCGCTTGCCCACCCCGTTCATTAGTAGCGCAGTTTGAATTATAAACACTTAGATAGGGAGACGATAGTATAAACACACAGACAAGCTCGCATTTCCTGTATACAGTGGTAGTATTTTCTGATGAAATCCTAACGCGTTGCTTCATTTTGAAACGAACGAGAGAGAGAGGGAAAACGGTGGTGGATTTAAAGAAAAGAAAAATTACGGTTAACTTGGAAATTTGAAAATACCCACTAATGTGTAGGGCTGGAGATGGCGAAAGTGAAACTTAGAAGAATAAAATAGACGAAAGGACAGTTAACAAATAAAATGATAATATTTGTTTATTAGAAGACAATACTACCCATAATGTTATAATATCTTACAGTAAAAACGCTTAGATAATAACAAAAATATTGTAAAGAAAAGACAGAGAGACAGACGCAATGATGTCCTCACTCAACTTTGCCCGTCGGGGGAAAGGGGAGACGTTACATTTTTGAAAGTGTAATTTATTTTGAAAAAAGAGGCTAGTGGGCATAACATAATTCGATTGGCTGGGGTAGAATAGACTAATAGTAGTAATAAAAACTATTTGAAGCCAGCGTTAGTTGCCACTCGAAGATTTAACTTTCACAAGTAGTGTTAGCATCAGACGCAAGGAATACATGACCAGTGCCTTCGCTGTTCTGCATCAGTGGCGATCTGAATGTGACCATTAATCGCCGGTTAACCTACAAATTGTGTATTATTTCATTGATGCGGTAAGATAAACATTTATATAAACCTTATTATTGATATGTATTTGTATAATCGAATGTGTATGCATTATTGATGGGTAAAGGCTACACCAGAAAGGCGCCAAACTCAACACTTTGTGTTATGCCACAAGTGATATTAGGGAAGATTATCATTTCTTTTAAAAGCCAGGCAGGCTTACTTAAACTTTGGGAGAGAATGAAAAGACATAGTTGGAAATAAAATATGACATTATTATAATTGGTAGGCCAGAAAACCACTGGCCGTCTTCAGCAAGTCACAGTGTTTGCACATGACTTTATATAATTAACTGTAATCTCTTCTATGACAATGAATGTATCAAACGGATGTTTGAAGATTACCTAATGATGAATAGGGCACCAAATCAGATAGGAACGATAGCTATTTATGTAGCAACTCCACTGATCTTGAAACTGTTGATATGTTTAATTGTTTAGAGATGGAGATAGGTGTATGATGTTCTGAGGAGGTCTTAATCCTCTGATTTCAGGGTTCCATCGTGAAACAATCAGTGAGCCACATACCAAAATATACGTACTCCTGAAGCTGCAAGCTCGAGGCAAAAATTACCTGTTTGCCTTAAATCCAAAGAGTTCTGAAGCAGTGTTCAGACGTTGCAGTCGTGAAGAAGGTGGTTGTGAGAAGGATATCACAGGGTTCCAGGAAATAAAGTTAAGCCCAATTGTCCACGTGCGTGTGTTACCTCATTTAACCATACTCTCCATCATTATTATATCAATCAGTATTCTTGACATGATGATACAAGTCGTTCCTCAGAAGCGTGTCCCTTCATAGGAGTTATTGCTTCATCAGAACACTTCCAGTCAGAAACAATTTAGATTAATATTAACAGACACAGTTGTTGTTTTAAATTACTTTGCTGTAAATAAATTGTCTTATATTTTGAGTTTAAACAGTCCTGTATCCCAGCAATTGAGATACAGGAAAATAAAATTGTAAAAAATATTATCATTCAAAATTTACCCAGTGACTTGTTTAATTTCTTGTTCATTGAGTTATAGGGGTAGTTGTTGTCATTTTATTAACATTACATTGCATATTACCCTAGCACCTAGCCAGATAACATCCAGACACCATAACATATAATTGGGCTCAAAATATATAGCAGATTGAGGTCGTAGGGTGGTAGCAGACAGGTACCCTGAGAACAACTTCATCAACAATTAGACTCAGGGACTTGCATAGCTGACCTCACATCTGTAGACAATTAATACTTAACCTTTTAACATCTAAACCCACCACATATATTGGGACGCTCGCTCCGGGATTTCAAAATTGTAAAAGTAAATAAGTGTGGAGAGTTAGGTGAACTATTACTGCCCATTATTATTGTGTTAATTAGAAATATTTGTTGTTTATTTTGATTAGTTAATCATATTTAGTACTAGCAATAAGATGGCGGACTTGGCCAAATTTAGATCGGCTGCTATGCAGGCTTCGAAGGAAATGGGAATGGAGGGGCAAGATCTGATTGCATACGTAACAGCAGAGTGTGATAAGTGTATTGAACGTGAAGATAGGAGGTTAGCCGAAGAAAGGAAATTAGAGGCTGATAGATTGGCAGAGGAGAAAAGAATTCTATTAGAAGATGCTAGGGAAGCTAAGAAATTAGAGGCTGAGAGGGAGGCTAAAATAAAAAGGTTGCAGTTAGAGGAGAAGAAATTGGAGGCTGAGGCCAAGAGGATGGACGCTGAGGCCAAGAGGATGGAGGCTGAAAAGGAGGAAAAACGATTACAGATGGAGGCTGAAAGAGAAGATAAAAGATTACAAAGGGAAAATGAGCTACGACTAAGGGAGTTAGAGTTGCAAGGCCATGCTCCTGAAAATGGTAACAGCCCATCCACCTCCGACTCTGCTGCAAGCTAGGTGGCTTCCAACTCAGCCATGAGTTTTCATTTAGACCCTTTTGTCGAAAAAGATGATAACATAGAATCATTTTTAAGTAGATTTGAGACACTAGCTACAACGTATGGGTTGGAAAAAGAAAAGTGGAATCTGAAAGTATTCCAGGGGCTTAGGGGAACCTCGTATGAGGTATATTCAAAATTGAGTAAGGAAAATCAGGAAGACTATGACATTCTAAAACAGGCTCTCCTGATTAGGTATGAAAAGAATAGTGAATTTTACCGAAAAAAATTTAGAAATGCTAGACTACTCACTGGGGAGACTTACTACCAGTTCTCTGCACGCCTAGATACATACTTGGAGAAATGAACTGCTCTGGGGAAAACCCAAGATTTAAAGGAAATGATTATGATGGAGCAGTTGAGAGAGTCCATGGCTCCAGACCTGAGAAAATTTCTTACGGAACAGGCTGCTGAGAGACTGGGGGAGATTCTTAATGTGGCTGAACGATATCAGGCAGCCCAGTTTGAGATAGCAAGCATGAAGAAGAAGCAATTAGACCATAATAAAGGCCCTCAAAACCAAACCCAAAATAAATTTGAAAATAAGGACAAATATAACAAAGGTAAACCCAACTATGATAGGCCAAGGTAAGACCAACGTGATAGGAACTCGCAATTCAATGAAAGAAAACCTATCAACCAAGAAAGGAAATGGTGTAAATGGTGTAAGAGGGACAATCATGACACCAAAGACTGTAAAGAGAAACCTCCTCACTTCGCTGCTATGAAAACGGGGAACAAGGGATTAAAGGATGTCACGTAGGTCTTTATATCATTAAATTGCCTACATCTTCTTCCTATTCTCTCACCCTAATCCTTTTATTTTATTATCTTTCCGTACTTGTTTTTCCTGTATTTTTCGCATCACTCGGTTGCGAAAAATATTTTCTTCTGTATTCTCAAACTTTACCTTGTTTTTTTCTCACACTGGGATGCGTAATTTTATTACATAGATGTCAGTCAGAAGTGAAGTGCGATTTAGTTGCAGTCCATCTCAGACATCGAGCCGACTTGGGTCTGCACCTTCAGATGACACGACACTCCTGAGTTAGATTCTCGACGTAAACGCGTGAGAATGCTAGGAGAGAGCCGACATCCGTCTGCATTTTCACCGGTCAACAACGAGTTGGATCGGCCGAACGCTTAAGTAGGAGCGAATATTTACACCTTATAGTCGCAGGTTCAGACGGTTGTCTGAGATTTGCAACTGACACGCGCTTTTCCCGGTCAGTTTGTTAACGCAGGTGCGTAATCGCACTGATGGCTGTTACGACATGAGGGAAGCTGACGTAGGGTGTTAGAGAAGGGGAGAGACGGGCGCTGTTTCGTGGTTTCGAAACAGTGGGATTCTTTGTCCGTTTCATAGATATTAAACCTAGTTTGAAACTTTATTTTCATTCCTGTCTCAATAATTCGCAGTAGACAGGTGGTTCGCGAAGAGTAGAGCTGTATAAGCGAAGTTTCTTAGTTTGTTGCGACAATTTGTCGAACTTCTAGACTTCCATAAATATAAGCGTAAAATTCTTAATTGTGCGATATCCTGTAGTGCTGTGTTTGAGGTAAATATTATATAGTAGTTCTCTAGAATTTTGTGAAGTGATTAAGTGTTAAAATCGCCGATTTCATTTTAAACTAGTTCTGTGTGCAGAGTGAATATTTTGATAGTTTGTTATTTCTTTAATCGACGAGTTGCAGTGGCAATACCAAATAAATTATATTTTTAGCTTACTAAACAAGCAGCTGAAATGAGTTTACTTTAACTGTTAAATACTCAGTCGAAACTGTTTTAAAAACTAACTCATAAATGCTAGATGCGACATCAGTGAATATTGACGGAATACGCATGTTATTCCGAACTCATGATGATCGATTTTTTTTATAACTTACTTTACGGGAAGTTTTAATTATAAGTCAAGCGGTCGGCTTGCTATTTTAAATGTAAGTGAAATTGAGTACATAATATGTAAATGATTTATATGTGCTTTTTCTTTTATACAGTGAAATACTGGGGTGACCAGAACTTTACCAGCATTTAATAAGAGTTCACACTTGTGAAGAAATAGACAGTCCTTATTTTGAACCACGTGGGTTTCTCAAGTAACACTGATCTGACAGTGCATGTGCAAACAGAGTTAGACAGAAATACTATATCCCACTAACGGGTTTTCAAAGACTGTAATGATCAATACTGGGCCTGTGAACCAGATCTTAATTTCTTCCATAAACTCTACGTAAATTTTCTGCCTGGCGGGGAGAATAATTACAATCAATAACATTAACGTTTCGACATTGTTGACAAGTGAGTGGGGAACTAAGATTTTCTGTTTTGGAGAGAAGTTGTCCACCGGTCATCTTCCTAATTAAGGGAAACTTTGTGTTCTGACATTTTGTGCTCGTTTAAGCCTAATTCTTACCTCGTGAGTTAAGTGACATTAACTTTAGTCTGAAATAACTATCGCCTGAAGCAGACGCTCCCCAGATCCATTTTGATGAAACCAACAAACAAATCTGCAGAGCTGGGATCTGTTTCATTATACGACAGTAACAGATAAAAAGTGTGAGTGTCCAAAATTTGCGCCAGCCGGCGAAACCACAACACGATTGTAAGTATATCAGGGCCCTGATGAAAGAACCGAGTGAAAGTGACGGAAGGATGTTCGTTGTATAATACACTCACTTGTTATATTTGCTTTTTCCTTAGGCGAGATTTGCTGCTTAAGTAACGTGTTCCTTTAGAATAGATACTGCTGTCAAAGTCAGTCTATACCTTCAAAGGGGAACAATATTAGACCCTAACCACATGCATCTATAACTCTTTGGGCCATCATCTGTCATCTTAACGGGGCTGTGGGCTAAACCTAGAGTTAATATCATAACGGGTCTATCATCCTGGTAGAAATTCATTTGAATTTTTATGTCTATATGTATGTTTCCTTTATGTAATTTTTGGTGTTGTGAGAAATTTTGATATGATAATTAAAATATCTCTCTTGAACAAAAAAAATCAGTGCGTTGGTCAGCTCGATCCCAATTATCTGTATAATCATTTGTTATAGATTTTCCAAGTCTGTGTGTTTAACTGTCGTCACGTGTATGTGCGTGCCCGTGAGTAGATAGAATTATATGTAATATATATGTGGTTTAGACTGTCGGACTCTGTATAAGCCGTCGTAGAGGATAGGTGAGAGAGAGAAGAATTCTTTTCGCTTTCAGCGACAGCCCCTATACCACAGTCTATCATCTCACCTGTGTGGAAATTCTATTGTTTTTACTAATTCTCACGGTGCCAATCACCTATTCAAACCTATTCAGAAGGGACCAAACCCAAGTCTTAATTCTCCTATCCAAAATCTACGACAAATGGTTGCTCGTTTCCGGTTTTTGAACTTAGAATAGGAAGACGAGTACGACAAATGTGGACTCGTCTATCTGGATTTTGAACTTAAGATTCTTTATTCTGATATAGAGTAAGAGTGTGATGTCTTGTGAGTTTTGTATCTTTTAAAAATAATTTATCCCCTAGACTAACGATCTGTTTACGGGCGTGCTGACCACACAAACTGATAAGTTTTTTTTCCACAGCATTAAGAAGCATTATACATTTGGTTTACAGGTTGATTTTGTCGGAATACATGTTAAATAATGATTTTGTAATACTAAACGCTGGTAAAGTTTTGTGAGTGTATAACATTCACAAGGGTTCTGAAGCAGGAAGGTGTTTGAACTAAAGTTAAGGAGTGCGTTTCGGACTATTTGTCCAGATTAATTGCCTCCCTCACCCTAACTGTCTTCAGGGGTAAACTTGATAGTGGATTAAAATTAAGGGATTATTTTTCTCTTTAATTTTTACAATAATTATTTTGTTTCCACTGTAGCAACTTATTTTTCAGAAGTAATCTTAACTACCATTTAGTTGGCGTAGTCGTGTTTTGCATTAGGTGCTTTATTGCCGATTAATAGCAGCGATAGTTAGATTTTACTTTGGAGGAGGTATCCCAGGGTTAAGGATATCATCTTTTGAATTTTTGGTACATTTTTTTCTCGTAAGTGGTAAGAATCAGAGTATCCTTTTCTAAATTTCTTTCTCCACTAGTCTCAGTCACTGACATAATATGGCCGAGAGGGCAAAGCTTAGACAACTCCTCAGGGACGAAGCGAGAGAGGAGGGACTGGAAGGAGAGGAAGCGAAAGCTTTTGTCAGGGACGAACTTGAGAGATATGATGCGGAGAGGAAAGCAGCTGAAGCTAAAGAGGAAAAAGAAGAAGCTAGGAGGAAAGAAGAGGAAGACCGGCTATTACAGCAGAAGAAGATTGAGGAGGAAATGGAAATTCGCAGGGCGAACGAAAGAGAGAAGGAGAGACAGCATGAGGAAAGAGAGAAGGAGAGACAGCATGAGAAGGAGAGAGAGGAGAGAGAGGAAAGAGAGAAGGAGAGACAACATGAGTTGGCTCTTAAAGCTCTAGAACTTCAAAGTCGTGGTGCTGCCTCTACCTCCAGCAATGGAGAGTCTTCTCCTCATTCTTCCTTAACTGATCCTTCTAACAGTCAATCTCTTCACCTCACTGCCATGTCTTTTCCGCTAGGTCGAATCTTTCTAGAATCTTTCCCTTGTCCAAATGAGAAGATTGACACTTGGCTAGAAAAATTTGAGAAAATTGCAACTCTGTACGGTTTAGAGAGGTCGCGTTGGAACATGAAGCTTTCCCAGGCTTTGAAAAGTTCTGCGTATGATGTTTACGCCAAACTGGAAAGCAGCCAACAAGACAACTATGATCTGTTGAAGAAAGCGTTACTGGAGCGCTTTGAAATGAACGCTCGCAAATTTTTGCAACTGTTTCGCAACAGCAGAAAGGAGAATTCTGAATCTTTTCACCAGTTCTCTTCCCGTCTAAAGGGATATTTGACAAAGTGCCTTGAGCTCTCGCAGCTCCCCTCTACCTACGAAGGTCTTGAGGAATTTGTTTTAACAGAACAAATAAAGAACACATTGTCTGCAGATACCCGGAGATTTCTCGCTGAGCAGGGAGCAGAAAAACTTGAAGACATCTTAGAGAAGTCTGAGCGTTACCATAATGCGCTGGCTGAACTACCGGCCACAAAGCGGAAACCGACAGAGGAGCATTTTCGAAAAAATAATCTAGAGCAATCTTCTCAGGCTTCCAACTCGAATAACAACAGAGAAACTGGACCTCAAAACCCCCCTCCTGAAAAATCTAAGTTCTACAAGAACAAGTACCCCAACCACCCCAAACAGTCTGATCAACCCGACCGCCCTACATGGCAGCGCAGCCAGAAAGGACAAGGTGGCAAAGGGAGAACCCCTGAGCACGGGACATATGATCAGACCGAAAACACCGAGCCGAAACGCATCGGATGCTTATTAACAGTCTCGCAAGGCGGAATTATTGACAGTGATTCCCAACCTGTTGGGGATGGACCCTCAACGCGAGGTACTGTTATTTTGAACGGTTCTCAAACTTCTTGCTTATTTGACACGGGGCTTTCTTACGATTGCATTGTTGCCAGAAACCTGGTCAAACCCGGTCAAGAGACAGCAGAGACCGTCCAACTTTGTGGAGTTCGTAAGAGTGATGCACCTACAGCGCTTCCCATCGCATTAGTGGAGATACACTCTGACTTTGTCAGAGGTGTGATCAAAGCAGCTGTTATGGATGATCCCATCTACCCAGTCATACTTGGCGGGAGATACGTGTCTATTGGGAAACCGGAAGAGCCGATTGTGGCAGCAGTAACTACAAGAGGGCAAACCAAGAAGGAACGGGAGCCGGCGCCTAATTTGTTACCTAGGGAACTTAAAGAAGCGCAATACAAGGACCCTACTTTGGCACCCTGCTTTAGGAAACTGCCCATGGCTAAGGAACCCAGACAGCACGGGGACATTTTTTCTAAGGATGGCGTACTTTATCGCAGAACGGGCAAGCCTGACCAAGGTTACAACCAGCTCTTAGTACCGAAACAGTACAGAAGCCAAATCCTAGAAATGGGGCATTCTCTTCCCTTCAGCGGACATATTGGACAGAACGCCACAAACCAAAGGATAACCACTCATTATTGGTGGCCAGGAGTAAATACTGATATTATCAGATATGTCAAATCCTGTGCCCAGTGCCAACGTGTGCCACCCAAGCAACGGGCACCCCCAGTCTCTTTGGGTGAAATGCCAATAGTGGGAACACCATTCGAACGGGTTGTGATCGACATTTTAGGGCCTTTCGAAAGGACTAAAAGAAGGAACAGGTTCATCATGACTTTAGTCGATACATGCACTTTATGGGTAGAAGCTATCCCGCTAACATGCGCAGATGCCAAGCATGTCGCAGAAGCCCTCGTGCAGATTTTCACTCGGTTGGGATTCCCTCAACAAGTGTTGACGGATAACGGATCTCCATACCGAAACCTGTTGATGGGTGAGATCGTTAAGATCTTGAGGACCCAACACATCCACACCAAGCCTTATACTCCGGCCGGAAATGGGCTCGTGGAGCTTGCAAATGGAAACCTCAACATGATGCCAAGTAAACTGGCACAAGTGAAACCTGAAGATTGGGATATCTGTATTCCTGCAGCATTATTTGGCTACAGAGAATCTCCTCATACTTCCACAGGATTTCCGCCAGCTACACTCTTATTCGGCAGACCCATTAAGGGCCCGCTTGAAGCCTTACTTCAGTCTCTGACAGACGAGAAGGCGGATGAGACAGTTGTCTCAGCAAGTAAATATGTGTCGGTTTTAAAGGAAAGGTTGAAACTAGGGTGGGACCTAGCAACAACTAACTTTAAGCGAGCACGCACAAAGCACGCTAACCGATACAGGAAAGTCGCGAAAGAGAGAGAACTGGAAGCAGGAGAGAAAGTTTTGGTGTTACTCCCTACCGAGAACAACCAACTGAAGATCGGATGGCAAGGGCCGTTTACCGTCCTGAAAAAGATTTCTAAGGCTAACTACCAGATCTCTATTCAAGGAAAGGAGAAGGTTTTCCATTTAAATCTGTTAAAGAGATACTTGGAAAGACCAGTGCCAACCTCCGACCATCTCCTGACGATCGCCAAAGCTGACGAAGATGATGATAGTGGCAGGGATATTCCACCGCAATCACACGAAATCTTTCAAAAATGTCAGAAGCGGCGACGCTCTTTCAAGCGCGCATGGGAGACATTTCAGAGGAAGGAAACTTTGGGGAGTAGACTTGAGTAGGAATTGGAAAGAGATGGAGGGGGAAGATGAGAGGGAAGAAGACAGACACCCCGAAGCTACGGTTATACGAAATTTAATTCCATAACGTAGACATGGAGTGCTTCCATATCTTAAAGGGGGGACGTCCTGTCACGTAGGTCTTTATATCATTAAATTGCCTACATCTTCTTCCTATTCTCTCACCCTAATCCTTTTATTTTATTATCTTTCCGTACTTGTTTTTCCTGTATTTTTCGCATCACTCGGTTGCGAAAAATATTTTCTTCAGTATTCTCAAACTTTACCTTGTTTTTTTCTCATACTGGGATGCGTAATTTTATTACATAGATGTCAGTCAGAAGTGAAGTGCGATTTAGTTGCAGTCCATCTCAGACATCGAGCCGACTTGGGTCCTCACCTTCAGATGACACGACACTCCTGAGTTAGATTCTCGACGTAAACGCGTGAGAATGCTAGGAGAGAGCCGACATCTGTCTGCATTTTCACCGGTCAGCAACGAGTTGGATCGGCCGAACGCTTAAGTAGGAGCGAATATTTACACCTTATAGTCACAGGTTCAGACGGTTGTCTGAGATTTGCAACTGATACGCGCTTTTCCCGGTCAGTTTGTTAACGCAGGTGCGTAATCGCACTGATGGCTGTTACGACATGAGGGAAGCTGACGTAGGGTGTTAGAGAAGGGGAGAGACGGGCGCTGTTTCGTGGTTTCGAAACAGTGGGATTCTTTGTCCGTTTCATAGATATTAAACCTAGTTTGAAACTTTATTTTCATTCCTGTCTCAATAATTCGCAGTAGACAGGTGGTTCGCGAAGAGTAGAGCTGTATAAGCGAAGTTTCTTAGTTTGTTGCGACAATTTGTCAAACTTCTAGACTTCCATAAATATAAGCGTAAAATTCTTAATTGTGCGATATCCTGTAGTGCTGTGTTTGAGGTAAATATTATATAGTAGTTCTCTAGAATTTTGTGAAGTGATTAAGTGTTAAAATCGCCGATTTCATTTTAAACTAGTTATGTGTGCAGAGTGAATATTTTGATAGTTTGTTATTTCTTTAATCGACGAGTTGCAGTGGAAATACAAAATAAATTATATTTTTAGCTTACTAAACAAGTAGCTGAAATGAGTTTACTTTAACTGTTAAATACTCAGTCGAAACTGTTTTAAAAACTAACTCATAAATGCTAGATGCGACATCAGTGAATATTGACGGAATACGCATGTTATTCCTAACTCATGATGATCGATTTTTTTTTATAACTTACTTTACGGGAAGTTTTAATTATAAGTCAAGCGGTCGGCTTGCTATTTTAAATGTAAGTTAAATTGAGTACATAATATGTAAATGATTTATATGTGCTTTTTCTTTTATACAGTGAAATACTGGGGTGACCAGAACTTTACCAGCATTTAATAAGAGTTCACACTTGTGAAGAAATAGACAGTCCTTATTTTGAACCACGTGGGTTTCTCAAGTAACACTGATCTGACAGTGCATGTGCAAACAGAGTTAGACAGAAATACTATATCCCACTAACGGGTTTTCAAAGACTGTAATGATCAATACTGGGCCTGTGAACCAGATCTTAATTTCTTCCATAAACTCTACGTAAATTTTCTGCCTGGCGGGGAGAATAATTACAATCAATAACATTAACGTTCCGACATTGTTGACAAGTGAGTGGGGAACTAAGATTTTCTATTTTGGAGAGAAGTTGTCCACCGGTCTGGTATTGTATGATGGTGTTATTACTACATGTAACTTGTATGAGGCCAGCTGTGAAGGCTCCTGAGATAAAATGTGGTTGAGAATTATCAGAAGGCCTTTCTTGCTACCACTACGACCTCACACTTAATTTTTTTTTTCTTAATGAATGTGGCTACGTAAAGTGTCTAGGGTAATGATGTGTAATGTGGTGTGTTAGTTATAAATACACCCACAGGCATTTAAGAAGACTAATAAGATTAACAAGTGTTAAAATACACTGAACTAACTCACGTGTATAAAGTTTTTGATATAATTATATTACATTTATTTGTTCTGGATCAAGTTTTATTTTGACCAGAACTTGTTTTAAAAGAAGGATTTAAAATTTATGAAAATTATGCATGGAATGTTACATAATAAATACAAAAGTGTACATATTTAAGTACTAGAATAGTTAGTTTTATTCAAATGTTCTGGTAGTCAGCTACTAGGGAGGATATTTATTGTCTGTGCTGTTGGGGTGGTCTCATCACACCTGTCTATATTGACTACACCGTGTCCAGAAACTGGTGGGAATTTTTATGGGGATATTAGTCACTACCAATAGTTGGTGAATGTCCAGCAGACCAGAGGCTCACTCATCTTTTTGTAGCTCTGGTGCTGAAAACTTGCGGTCCCACCTCTCCGTGCTGGCGGACAATAATGGTGGTCTCTGTCACAAGAACTGCACAGATACACTCGAGTAAAGTCACCCACCGAATAGACTCTGCTTTGTTGTCGATAGAAAACTCACAGCTCTGCAATCAAAGTATGGGCTATGTGTCAAAATCTATTCTATACCCACGTCTGGACACCACACTGACACAACAACCACATCATACAGACAGGTCAGATCTCTCTGACCAAACAGCACAGTTACCATGGTGGGTTTACCTCAGATAGATCCTCCCAGACTATAGATTCTGAAAAATATTTATTAGTTGTTGGCCCTAAAAGAAGATAGGTAATCTGTTTCAACGCTTGATATATCTTGCATAATCCTTGCTGTAGTTTATGTACCTTGTTGGTCCCTAGACCCTGACTTGGGCGGGGGGTCTAGAGCAAAATCCCTACTGGTTTGTAAGGCTATATTATGATATGGCAGTATCAAATCACTCGAACATGAAACAATATTCAAAATATATAAAGAAATAATTTCAATCTTACCAGATTAAGAATACATAACACAGAATTGCTAGCAAAACTCAGCTGAGCTGCTGGCTATAGTATGGCGTCCCTAAATTTATTCACTGTCTTTCATATGGGAACACACCACACTTTAAAATCTGTGTCTAACACTGAACAATTATTGAAGAATGACCCCAAATGCGCTCTGAGCGCTAATGATATGATTGTCTGTGGCCAATCACTGCCAAGGTTTATTTTTAATTTCAAATTTCTACACTAAAGTCATTTCAGTCATGCTTCAGTCAAGTATGGATGGTTATCTGTTAGTCTGTCCGTCTCTACTTGTGTTTAAAAAAAAAATGTGCTTGATTTTTGAAGCAACCTTTCTCTCCCCTTAAAATTTTGTCGTAAAAAGTTATATTTAGACACAGCTACCGCTCAAAACCCCTCTCCTCCATAATAAGTAACTTTGAACACCTGTTCCCAAGGTCGTGTTTTTGTGTGCAAATTGTGACACTTTTAGATTCAATATAGTCTAGCGATGATGTGAACTACACTGTCTTTTGTCATTATCTTCAATATTATCTATCCGTTTGTAAAATTAAGATCATATTAGTTCACTGCTCAGAATAGGCCATCCGGCCAGCTAATTTTTATATTCCTAACATTAATATTAAGAAAATTTACTTTTTAAATTTTTGTAATTTTCCTACCATCCGCGTTCTGCCGCTCAATTCAAATCAAAATCTTAGTATCGCAAAAGCGTCCATTTCCGTACCTCGTGTCAATTTGGGGGACGTGAATTTTTTACTTTCCTCCATCCCCCCCAATTGCGTCTCCTTAGCCTTGCTACGCAATCTTTCCAGTCATATTTTTTCCTTTTTGATCCTCCGTTCCCCTCCTGTCTAGCAAGGCAAAATTTATAGAGGATGATGACCCGCGGTCTAGGCGATCATGTACATCAGCAGCTTACGCATTATGTTTTTTATCCTTAAATGTTATCTTTGGAGTATTTTACCGTTGTATCTCGGTCAATTTCACTACACATCTCCCCACTTGAAAACATGCCTATGGCAAGTTCCAAAACCAGCGATACACATAGGTAAAATTACTCCTCACGTCTGCCACTACTCTAATTTTGATCACAGGGGTGCCGACTGAGGAAATCTGCACCGACATTCAATTTGCCTGGGATATATTGGATACTGAACTGATATGGTTGAAGCAATAAAGACCACCTCAGCAATCTTGCGTTTTCATGCTTAGCCTGAGACAAGAACACGAGAGGCTGATGATCCGTCTCCACCACAAAAGTCCTACCATACAGATAGATTTGAAACTTCTTTATTGCCCAGATTAATGCTAAACATTCTTTTTCGCTTGTGGAGTATCCTTGTTCCGCCTTATTCAATTTGCGGCTTGCATAAGCGACTGGTTTCAGTTCCCCATCAGGTGAAGATGATCTTTGCAACAAAGCCCCTCCAAGTCCTACATTACTGGCATCGGTTCTTAAGACAAAGTCCTGTGTCAAATCAGGCAGTTTGAGAATAGGCTTGCTAGTGAGTTTTTCCTTTAACTCTTGGAACGCTAATTCACATTGTGCAGTCCAAATAATTTTATCTGGAAGTCCCTTGCGAGTCAGATCAGTCAGAGGAGCACAAATGGCGTTAAAATTTTTGATGTATTTCTGATAAAATCCGCATAACGACACGAATGATCGCACGTCCTTTTTGGTTTGCGGCCTAGGTGCTCTCTGCAGTTTTTCCAAGTTCTTAGGATCAGGGGTCATATTACCCTGATATACAGTGTGCCCCAAGAATTCCAACTCTTTGCATCCAATACAACATTTTGTTGGCCTAGCAGTTAAGTTCGCCTCCCGAAGTCTATCAAACAACATCTCCAGAGCTTCAATGTGTTCTTCAAATGTCTCTGTGGCGACGAGTATATCATCCATGAAATTCGTGATACATGGGTTATTCAGGGGGTCCAACAATTTTCGCATCATCCTTGAAAACACACTCGGAGCATTTTTCAGTCCGAATGGTAGCATATTGAATTCATAATGTCCATCCGAAGTGCTAAAAGCCAAATAAGGTCTCACTTCAGGCTTCACTGGGATCTGGTAATAGCCTTTACTAAGATCCACCTTTGAAAAGTATTTTGCCTTGTTCAGTCTGGCAATAACTGTTTTGTGTCTGGTAATGGATCCACTTGTCCTTCTGTGACAGCATTCAGTTTCCTGTAATCTATGCACAGTCTGTGTTCCCCAGACGGTTTCCTCAACAAAACGACACTAGAACTAAAAGATGATTCACTGTGCGAAATAATCCCCTCCTTCAATAAATAATCTATTTCTTCCTTTAATGCCTTCTCCTTCGCGAACGGAATAGAATAGGCTCTCATACAGATTGGGTTTGAGTCTACCAGTTTCATGTCATACTGTAGCAAATTTGTATGGCCTGGTTTATCTGTTAATACATCTGTATGTTCCTCCAGAACTTGTTGAACTCTCTCCCTCTGATTTTTAGTCAGGTGCTTACTGACTTTTACCTGTGCTGCGGTTTCACAAGGATGTAATGGGTATTCATGTGAGGTGAGTGGTTCCTTTTGCATCTGGGTTGCAATAGCTAAGGTCAATAAGGGGGTGCTTTCCTGGAGTGGTCTGTCCAGATACTTCTTTAACAGGTTTACATGATAAACTTTTTCCTTCCCCTTTTTGTCAATTTTATAGTTTGTTCTAGACACCTTCTCTAGAACCGTATATGGACCTTGCCAACCAATTTGTAATTTATTCTGGCTTCCGGGTAGTAAAAGCAGCACCTTCTCTCCGACTGCCAGTTCCCTGTCCTTTGCCTTCCTATTAAAATATGCTGCATGTTTCTTCCTGGCTTGTTTCAAATTATCATTTGCCAGTTTCCATCCAGCTTTCAAACGAGTGGTCAGTTCGTTCACGTATTGATACGATGAGGTAACAGTCTCTTCCGCCTTCTCATCTGTCCAGGTCCTTAATAGAGCTTCTAAAGGCCCTTTTATTGGCCTCCCAAATAGCAGAGTTGCGGGAGCCATCCCGGTTGAACTATGTGGTACCTCCCGGTACGCAAACAATGCGGCGGGCAGGAATTGATCCCACAGATCCGGTTTTTCGTGTGCCAGCTTTCTCAGGATAGAAATGAGAGTCCCGTTGAACCTCTCTACCTGGCCGTTCCCTTGTGGATGGTACGGACTACAATGAAAGTGCCTGGCTTGAAATAGCTTAAAAACTTCTTCCGTTAGTTTCCCCTTGAACTGAGAACCATTATCCGTCAAGATTTGATGCGGGAATCCTAATCGGGTAAATATTGTAAGTAGTGCCTCTGCTACATGTTTTGAATCAATTGATGGCAGGGCTACCGCCTCTCCCCACATAGAACAAGTGTCCACCAGAGTAAGGATGTAACTGTTCCTCCTCTTGGTCCGAGTGAGAGGTCCTACAATATCCACTGCAACCCTCTCAAACGGTGTTCCCACTATGGGCATTTCCCCTAGAGTTGCAGGAGCAGTCCAGTGCTTTGGAGCTACCCTTTGACATTCTGGGCAGGATTTGACATATCTTTTTATATCCTCCGTTATCCCTGGCCAGAAGTAATGACAAGCTATACGCTGTCCGGTGGCGCTGATCCCCATGTGACCACTGAAGGGAATCGCATGTCCGAGTTCCATCACTTTATCTCTATATGAAATGGGAAGAACCAGCTGGTTGTGACCATTTGTTCCAGTTCCGGCTTTCCTGTATAAGAGTTTATTCTTCATGAAATATTCCCCCTTGCTCGGAGGTGTGTGGCATTTGGGCAATTTTTTAAAACAGGGCTTGAGTGTCCTATCCTCAGCCTGCGCCTTCCTCATCTCCTCTGGATGAGCATTTATAGGTTCACCTTCTTCCTCCTTCTTCTGTGACCTGGTCTGCACTGTCGCCATGATCACAGGTTTCTCGGGATTCCCCAAGAAGACGTATCTACACCCCAATATCAGAGGGTAGATTGGTTCATCTATCACTGCTGCTCTGATTTCTCCTTCCACATAGCGAGTTTTCACCGTTATCCTTGCGATGGGAAGTGTCATGAGTGGTATGTCCTTAGTCGCCCCTTGTATTTCCACTGTTTCTGTGGTATACTGACTTGGGTCCACTAGGCTAGACTTCACAACTGAATCATAATCCAAACCTGTATCATAAAGGCACCTTATGGTGACCCCATTACAAATAACATCTTCACAAACTGGGGGGTGATAAGGTTCCTGTTGTCCCTTAGGATTAACCTTTAATCTTTGCGTCCCCGACTTCATTGCAGCAATGTTTGAAGGTTTCCTTCTACAAAATTCGGTGTTATGGTTATCCTTCTTGCACCATTTGCACCATCTTTTTCCTTGGTTCAACGGTTTTCTTTCATTGAACTTTTGGTCATTGAACTGTGAGTTTCTGTCGCGATAGTCATTTCTTGGCCGCTCAAAATTTGTCCTACCCTTATTTCCCTGCTCTCTATTATCAAATTTATTAAATTGCTGTGGAGCTTTAAAATTGTCTATGTGCTTCTTCTTAGCACCACTTACCTCTGCCTGAGCTGCCTGATACCTCTCAGCAACATTTAAAATTTCCCCCAACTTCTCTGCACCTTGTTCCATGAGAAATTTTCTCATGTCTGGAGCCATGGACTCTCTCAATTGCTCAATCATGATCATTTCTTTAAGATCTTGGGTCTTCCCCAGAGCCGTCCATTTCTCCAAATAGGTTTCTAGTCTGGCAGAGAATTGGTGGTATGTCTCCCCAGACAACAGTTTGGCATTTCTAAATCTCTTACGATAAAATTCACCATTCTTCTCGTACCTTAATAACAAAGCCTGCTTTAACATGTCATAATTGTCTTGGTCTTCTCTGTTCATTTTGGCAAATACTTCATAAGAAGCACCCCTCAATCCCTGTGATAGCTTTAAACTCCACCTCTCTCTCTCTAACCCATATGTAGTAGCTAATAACTCAAAACGTCCCAGGTACCCCTCTATGTCATCGTCTTTCTCAACAAAATGGTCTAAATGAAACCCCATAGCTGAGTTTGAGGCTCCCATACTGGGCGTAGCATCTGAGGCAAAAGGGCTGGCACCATTTTCAGGGGCCGGGCCTTGTAATTCCAGCTCCCTTAGTCGTAATTCGTGCTCCCTCTGCAACCTTCTATCTTCTGCCTCCCTTTCGGCAGTCAACCTTTTTTCTTCTGCCTCCCTTTCGGCCTTTTTATCTTCTGCCTCCCTTTCGGCCTTTTTATCTTCTCTTTCCCTTTCGGCCTTTTTATCTTTTCGGCCTTTTTATCTTCCCTGCCTCTTCTGCCTCCCTTTGCTGTCGTTTTTCTTCTGCCTCAATCTGCAGCCTCTTAATTTCTCTATCAGCCTCAATTTGTAATCTCTTTTCTTCAGCTAACCTGTCAGCCTCTAATTTTCTTTCAGCCTCTTTTTCTAATCTCCTTTCTTCCCGTTCAATATATTTATCACATTCAGTCGTTACGTATTGAATTAAAATTTGACCATCCATCCCCATCTCCTTCGCAGTGAGCACAGCAGCTGATCTAAACTTTGCTAGCTCTGCCATACTTTTTGGACAATATAATAATATACAAGATAAATCTCTAACCAGTAAATACACTAAGTACTTCTAATTACTATATGACTATAGTCTAACTAATTCTAACTAACCAGTTAACTAATTAATTATTACTGGCTGTGAAGATTCACCAACTTTTATCTGCAGGGACACTTTTAATTTTAAAGGAAATTTTACAATTTATTTCCCTACTTTTATTTCTCCCACCAGGAGATCCTAATTTTACTGTTGGGCTAATTATCCCTGGACAAGACCCCAATTTATGTAGTGGTGTTGATGGTATTGTATGATGGTGTTATTACTACATGTAACTTGTATGAGGCCAGCTGTGAAGGCTCCTGAGATAAAATGTGGTTGAGAATTATCAGAAGGCCTTTCTTGCTACCACTACGACCTCACACTTAATTTTTTTTTTTCTTAATGAATGTGGCTACGTAAAGTGTCTAGGGTAATGATGTGTAATGTGGTGTGTTAGTTATAAATACACCCACAGGCATTTAAGAAGACTAATAAGATTAACAAGTGTTAAAATACACTGAACTAACTCACGTGTATAAAGTTTTTGATATAATTATATTACATTTATTTGTTCTGGATCAAGTTTTATTTTGACCAGAACTTGTTTTAAAAGAAGGATTTAAAATTTATGAAAATTATGCATGGAATGTTACATAATAAATACAAAAGTGTACATATTTAAGTACTAGAATAGTTAGTTTTATTCAAATGTTCTGGTAGTCAGCTACTAGGGAGGATATTTATTGTCTGTGCTGTTGGGGTGGTCTCATCACACCTGTCTATATTGACTACACCGTGTCCAGAAACTGGTGGGAATTTTTATGGGGATATTAGTCACTACCAATAGTTGGTGAATGTCCAGCAGACCAGAGGCTCACTCATCTTTTTGTAGCTCTGGTGCTGAAAACTTGCGGTCCCACCTCTCCGTGCTGGCGGACAATAATGGTGGTCTCTGTCACAAGAACTGCACAGATACACTCGAGTAAAGTCACCCACCGGATAGACTCTGCTTTGTTGTCGATAGAAAACTCACAGCTCTGCAATCAAAGTATGGGCTATGTGTCAAAATCTATTCTATACCCACGTCTGGACACCACACTGACACAACAACCACATCATACAGACAGGTCAGATCTCTCTGACCAAACAGCACAGTTACCATGGTGGGTTTACCTCAGATAGATCCTCCCAGACTATAGATTCTGAAAAATATTTATTAGTTGTTGGCCCTAAAAGAAGATAGGTAATCTGTTTCAACGCTTGATATATCTTGCATAATCCTTGCTGTAGTTTATGTACCTTGTTGGTCCCTAGACCCTGACTTGGGCGGGGGGTCTAGAGCAAAATCCCTACTGGTTTGTAAGGCTATATTATGATATGGCAGTATCAAATCACTCGAACATGAAACAATATTCAAAATATATAAAGAAATAATTTCAATCTTACCAGATTAAGAATACATAACACAGAATTGCTAGCAAAACTCAGCTGAGCTGCTGGCTATAGTATGGCGTCCCTAAATTATTCACTGTCTTTCATATGGGAACACACCACACTTTAAAATCTGTGTCTAACACTGAACAATTATTGAAGAATGACCCCAAATGCGCTCTGAGCGCTAATGATATGATTGTCTGTGGCCAATCACTGCCAAGGTTTATTTTTAATTTCAAATTTCTACACTAAAGTCATTTCAGTCATGCTTCAGTCAAGTATGGATGGTTATCTGTTAGTCTGTCCGTCTCTACTTGTGTTTCTAAAAAAAAATGTGCTTGATTTTTGAAGCAACCTTTCTCTCCCCTTAAAATTTTGTCGTAAAAAGTTATATTTAGACACAGCTACCGCTCAAAACCCCTCTCCTCCATAATAAGTAACTTTGAACACCTGTTCCCAAGGTCGTGTTTTTGTGTGCAAATTGTGACACTTTTAGATTCAATATAGTCTAGCGATGATGTGAACTACACTGTCTTTTGTCATTATCTTCAATATTATCTATCCGTTTGTAAAATTAAGATCATATTAGTTCACTGCTCAGAATAGGCCATCCGGCCAGCTAATTTTTATATTCCTAACATTAATATTAAGAAAATTTACTTTTTAAATTTTTGTAATTTTCCTACCATCCGCGTTCTGCCGCTCAATTCAAATCAAAATCTTAGTATCGCAAAAGCGTCCATTTCCGTACCTCGTGTCAATTTGGGGGACGTGAATTTTTTACTTTCCTCCATCCCCCCCAATTGCGTCTCCTTAGCCTTGCTACGCAATCTTTCCAGTCATATTTTTTCCTTTTTGATCCTCCGTTCCCCTCCTGTCTAGCAAGGCAAAATTTATAGAGGATGATGACCCGCGGTCTAGGCGATCATGTACATCAGCAGCTTACGCATTATGTTTTTTATCCTTAAATGTTATCTTTGGAGTATTTTACCGTTGTATCTCGGTCAATTTCACTACACATCTCCCCACTTGAAAACATGCCTATGGCAAGTTCCAAAACCAGCGATACACATAGGTAAAATTACTCCTCACGTCTGCCACTACTCTAATTTTGATCACAGGGGTGCCGACTGAGGAAATCTGCACCGACATTCAATTTGCCTGGGATATATTGGATACTGAACTGATATGGTTGAAGCAATAAAGACCACCTCAGCAATCTTGCGTTTTCATGCTTAGCCTGAGACAAGAACACGAGAGGCTGATGATCCGTCTCCACCACAAAAGTCCTACCATACAGATAGATTTGAAACTTCTTTATTGCCCAGATTAATGCTAAACATTCTTTTTCGCTTGTGGAGTATCCTTGTTCCGCCTTATTCAATTTGCGGCTTGCATAAGCGACTGGTTTCAGTTCCCCATCAGGTGAAGATGATCTTTGCAACAAAGCCCCTCCAAGTCCTACATTACTGGCATCGGTTCTTAAGACAAAGTCCTGTGTCAAATCAGGCAGTTTGAGAATAGGCTTGCTAGTGAGTTTTTCCTTTAACTCTTGGAACGCTAATTCACATTGTGCAGTCCAAATAATTTTATCTGGAAGTCCCTTGCGAGTCAGATCAGTCAGAGGAGCACAAATGGCGTTAAAATTTTTGATGTATTTCTGATAAAATCCGCATAACGACACGAATGATCGCACGTCCTTTTTGGTTTGCGGCCTAGGTGCTCTCTGCAGTTTTTCCAAGTTCTTAGGATCAGGGGTCATATTACCCTGATATACAGTGTGCCCCAAGAATTCCAACTCTTTGCATCCAATACAACATTTTGTTGGCCTAGCAGTTAAGTTCGCCTCCCGAAGTCTATCAAACAACATCTCCAGAGCTTCAATGTGTTCTTCAAATGTCTCTGTGGCGACGAGTATATCATCCATGAAATTCGTGATACATGGGTTATTCAGGGGGTCCAACAATTTTCGCATCATCCTTGAAAACACACTCGGAGCATTTTTCAGTCCGAATGGTAGCATATTGAATTCATAATGTCCATCCGAAGTGCTAAAAGCCAAATAAGGTCTCACTTCAGGCTTCACTGGGATCTGGTAATAGCCTTTACTAAGATCCACTTTTGAAAAGTATTTTGCCTTGTTCAGTCTGGCAAATAACTGTTTTGTGTCTGGTAATGGATCCACTTGTCCTTCTGTGACAGCATTCAGTTTCCTGTAATCTATGCACAGTCTGTGTTCCCCAGACGGTTTCCTCAACAAAACGACACTAGAACTAAAAGATGATTCACTGTGCGAAATAATCCCCTCCTTCAATAAATAATCTATTTCTTCCTTTAATGCCTTCTCCTTCGCGAACGGAATAGAATAGGCTCTCATACAGATTGGGTTTGAGTCTACCAGTTTCATGTCATACTGTAGCAAATTTGTATGGCCTGGTTTATCTGTTAATACATCTGTATGTTCCTCCAGAACTTGTTGAACTCTCTCCCTCTGATTTTTAGTCAGGTGCTTACTGACTTTTACCTGTGCTGCGGTTTCACAAGGATGTAATGGGTATTCATGTGAGGTGAGTGGTTCCTTTTGCATCTGGGTTGCAATAGCTAAGGTCAATAAGGGGGTGCTTTCCTGGAGTGGTCTGTCCAGATACTTCTTTAACAGGTTTACATGATAAACTTTTTCCTTCCCCTTTTTGTCAATTTTATAGTTTGTTCTAGACACCTTCTCTAGAACCGTATATGGACCTTGCCAACCAATTTGTAATTTATTCTGGCTTCCGGGTAGTAAAAGCAGCACCTTCTCTCCGACTGCCAGTTCCCTGTCCTTTGCCTTCCTATTAAAATATGCTGCATGTTTCTTCCTGGCTTGTTTCAAATTATCATTTGCCAGTTTCCATCCAGCTTTCAAACGAGTGGTCAGTTCGTTCACGTATTGATACGATGAGGTAACAGTCTCTTCCGCCTTCTCATCTGTCCAGGTCCTTAATAGAGCTTCTAAAGGCCCTTTTATTGGCCTCCCAAATAGCAGAGTTGCGGGAGCCATCCCGGTTGAACTATGTGGTACCTCCCGGTACGCAAACAATGCGGCGGGCAGGAATTGATCCCACAGATCCAATTTTTTTTCGTGTGCCAGCTTTCTCAGGATAGAAATGAGAGTCCCGTTGAACCTCTCTACCTGGCCGTTCCCTTGTGGATGGTACGGACTACAATGAAAGTGCCTGGCTTGAAATAGCTTAAAAACTTCTTCCGTTAGTTTCCCCTTGAACTGAGAACCATTATCCGTCAAGATTTGATGCGGGAATCCTAATCGGGTAAATATTGTAAGTAGTGCCTCTGCTACATGTTTTGAATCAATTGATGGCAGGGCTACCGCCTCTCCCCACATAGAACAAGTGTCCACCAGAGTAAGGATGTAACTGTTCCTCCTCTTGGTCCGAGTGAGAGGTCCTACAATATCCACTGCAACCCTCTCAAACGGTGTTCCCACTATGGGCATTTCCCCTAGAGTTGCAGGAGCAGTCCAGTGCTTTGGAGCTACCCTTTGACATTCTGGGCAGGATTTGACATATCTTTTTATATCCTCCGTTATCCCTGGCCAGAAGTAATGACAAGCTATACGCTGTCCGGTGGCGCTGATCCCCATGTGACCACTGAAGGGAATCGCATGTCCGAGTTCCATCACTTTATCTCTATATGAAATGGGAAGAACCAGCTGGTTGTGACCATTTGTTCCAGTTCCGGCTTTCCTGTATAAGAGTTTATTCTTCATGAAATATTCCCCCTTGCTCGGAGGTGTGTGGCATTTGGGCAATTTTTTAAAACAGGGCTTGAGTGTCCTATCCTCAGCCTGCGCCTTCCTCATCTCCTCTGGATGAGCATTTATAGGTTCACCTTCTTCCTCCTTCTTCTGTGACCTGGTCTGCACTGTCGCCATGATCACAGGTTTCTCGGGATTCCCCAAGAAGACGTATCTACACCCCAATATCAGAGGGTAGATTGGTTCATCTATCACTGCTGCTCTGATTTCTCCTTCCACATAGCGAGTTTTCACCGTTATCCTTGCGATGGGAAGTGTCATGAGTGGTATGTCCTTAGTCGCCCCTTGTATTTCCACTGTTTCTGTGGTATACTGACTTGGGTCCACTAGGCTAGACTTCACAACTGAATCATAATCCAAACCTGTATCATAAAGGCACCTTATGGTGACCCCATTACAAATAACATCTTCACAAACTGGGGGGTGATAAGGTTCCTGTTGTCCCTTAGGATTAACCTTTAATCTTTGCGTCCCCGACTTCATTGCAGCAATGTTTGAAGGTTTCCTTCTACAAAATTCGGTGTTATGGTTATCCTTCTTGCACCATTTGCACCATCTTTTTCCTTGGTTCAACGGTTTTCTTTCATTGAACTTTTGGTCATTGAACTGTGAGTTTCTGTCGCGATAGTCATTTCTTGGCCGCTCAAAATTTGTCCTACCCTTATTTCCCTGCTCTCTATTATCAAATTTATTAAATTGCTGTGGAGCTTTAAAATTGTCTATGTGCTTCTTCTTAGCACCACTTACCTCTGCCTGAGCTGCCTGATACCTCTCAGCAACATTTAAAATTTCCCCCAACTTCTCTGCACCTTGTTCCATGAGAAATTTTCTCATGTCTGGAGCCATGGACTCTCTCAATTGCTCAATCATGATCATTTCTTTAAGATCTTGGGTCTTCCCCAGAGCCGTCCATTTCTCCAAATAGGTTTCTAGTCTGGCAGAGAATTGGTGGTATGTCTCCCCAGACAACAGTTTGGCATTTCTAAATCTCTTACGATAAAATTCACCATTCTTCTCGTACCTTAATAACAAAGCCTGCTTTAACATGTCATAATTGTCTTGGTCTTCTCTGTTCATTTTGGCAAATACTTCATAAGAAGCACCCCTCAATCCCTGTGATAGCTTTAAACTCCACCTCTCTCTCTCTAACCCATATGTAGTAGCTAATAACTCAAAACGTCCCAGGTACCCCTCTATGTCATCGTCTTTCTCAACAAAATGGTCTAAATGAAACCCCATAGCTGAGTTTGAGGCTCCCATACTGGGCGTAGCATCTGAGGCAAAAGGGCTGGCACCATTTTCAGGGGCCGGGCCTTGTAATTCCAGCTCCCTTAGTCGTAATTCGTGCTCCCTCTGCAACCTTCTATCTTCTGCCTCCCTTTCGGCAGTCAACCTTTTTTCTTCTGCCTCCCTTTCGGCCTTTTTATCTTCTGCCTCCCTTTCGGCCTTTTTATCTTCTGCCTCCCTTTCGGCCTTTTTATCTTCTGCCTCCCTTTCTGCCTTTTTATCTTCTGCCTCCCTTTCGGCCTTTTTATCTTCTGCCTCCCTTTGCTGTCGTTTTTCTTCTGCCTCAATCTGCAGCCTCTTAATTTCTCTATCAGCCTCAATTTGTAATCTCTTTTCTTCAGCTAACCTGTCAGCCTCTAATTTTCTTTCAGCCTCTTTTTCTAATCTCCTTTCTTCCCGTTCAATATATTTATCACATTCAGTCGTTACGTATTGAATTAAAATTTGACCATCCATCCCCATCTCCTTCGCAGTGAGCACAGCAGCTGATCTAAACTTTGCTAGCTCTGCCATACTTTTTGGACAATATAATAATATACAAGATAAATCTCTAACCAGTAAATACACTAAGTACTTCTAATTACTATATGACTATAGTCTAACTAATTCTAACTAACCAGTTAACTAATTAATTATTACTGGCTGTGAAGATTCACCAACTTTTATCTGCAGGGACACTTTTAATTTTAAAGGAAATTTTACAATTTATTTCCCTACTTTTATTTCTCCCACCAGGAGATCCTAATTTTACTGTTGGGCTAATTATCCCTGGACAAGACCCCAATTTATGTAGTGGTGTTGATGGTATTGTATGATGGTGTTATTACTACATGTAACTTGTATGAGGCCAGCTGTGAAGGCTCCTGAGATAAAATGTGGTTGAGAATTATCAGAAGGCCTTTCTTGCTACCACTACGACCTCACACTTAATTTTTTTTTTTTCTTAATGAATGTGGCTACGTAAAGTGTCTAGGGTAATGATGTGTAATGTGGTGTGTTAGTTATAAATACACCCACAGGCATTTAAGAAGACTAATAAGATTAACAAGTGTTAAAATACACTGAACTAACTCACGTGTATAAAGTTTTTGATATAATTATATTACATTTATTTGTTCTGGATCAAGTTTTATTTTGACCAGAACTTGTTTTAAAAGAAGGATTTAAAATTTATGAAAATTATGCATGGAATGTTACATAATAAATACAAAAGTGTACATATTTAAGTACTAGAATAGTTAGTTTTATTCAAATGTTCTGGTAGTCAGCTACTAGGGAGGATATTTATTGTCTGTGCTGTTGGGGTGGTCTCATCACACCTGTCTATATTGACTACACCGTGTCCAGAAACTGGTGGGAATTTTTATGGGGATATTAGTCACTACCAATAGTTGGTGAATGTCCAGCAGACCAGAGGCTCACTCATCTTTTTGTAGCTCTGGTGCTGAAAACTTGCGGTCCCACCTCTCCGTGCTGGCGGACAATAATGGTGGTCTCTGTCACAAGAACTGCACAGATACACTCGAGTAAAGTCACCCACCGGATAGACTCTGCTTTGTTGTCGATAGAAAACTCACAGCTCTGCAATCAAAGTATGGGCTATGTGTCAAAATCTATTCTATACCCACGTCTGGACACCACACTGACACAACAACCACATCATACAGACAGGTCAGATCTCTCTGACCAAACAGCACAGTTACCATGGTGGGTTTACCTCAGATAGATCCTCCCAGACTATAGATTCTGAAAAATATTTATTAGTTGTTGGCCCTAAAAGAAGATAGGTAATCTGTTTCAACGCTTGATATATCTTGCATAATCCTTGCTGTAGTTTATGTACCTTGTTGGTCCCTAGACCCTGACTTGGGCGGGGGGTCTAGAGCAAAATCCCTACTGGTTTGTAAGGCTATATTATGATATGGCAGTATCAAATCACTCGAACATGAAACAATATTCAAAATATATAAAGAAATAATTTCAATCTTACCAGATTAAGAATACATAACACAGAATTGCTAGCAAAACTCAGCTGAGCTGCTGGCTATAGTATGGCGTCCCTAAATTTATTCACTGTCTTTCATATGGGAACACACCACACTTTAAAATCTGTGTCTAACACTGAACAATTATTGAAGAATGACCCCAAATGCGCTCTGAGCGCTAATGATATGATTGTCTGTGGCCAATCACTGCCAAGGTTTATTTTTAATTTCAAATTTCTACACTAAAGTCATTTCAGTCATGCTTCAGTCAAGTATGGATGGTTATCTGTTAGTCTGTCCGTCTCTACTTGTGTTTCTAAAAAAAATGTGCTTGATTTTTGAAGCAACCTTTCTCTCCCCTTAAAATTTTGTCGTAAAAAGTTATATTTAGACACAGCTACCGCTCAAAAACCCCTCTCCTCCATAATAAGTAACTTTGAACACCTGTTCCCAAGGTCGTGTTTTTGTGTGCAAATTGTGACACTTTTAGATTCAATATAGTCTAGCGATGATGTGAACTACACTGTCTTTTGTCATTATCTTCAATATTATCTATCCGTTTGTAAAATTAAGATCATATTAGTTCACTGCTCAGAATAGGCCATCCGGCCAGCTAATTTTTATATTCCTAACATTAATATTAAGAAAATTTACTTTTTAAATTTTTGTAATTTTCCTACCATCCGCGTTCTGCCGCTCAATTCAAATCAAAATCTTAGTATCGCAAAAGCGTCCATTTCCGTACCTCGTGTCAATTTGGGGGACGTGAATTTTTTACTTTCCTCCATCCCCCCCAATTGCGTCTCCTTAGCCTTGCTACGCAATCTTTCCAGTCATATTTTTTCCTTTTTGATCCTCCGTTCCCCTCCTGTCTAGCAAGGCAAAATTTATAGAGGATGATGACCCGCGGTCTAGGCGATCATGTACATCAGCAGCTTACGCATTATGTTTTTTATCCTTAAATGTTATCTTTGGAGTATTTTACCGTTGTATCTCGGTCAATTTCACTACACCAACAAACAAATCTGCAGAGCTGGGATCTGTTTCATTATACGACAGTAACAGATAAAAAGTGTGAGTGTCCAAAATTTGCGCCAACCGGCGAAACCACAACACGATTGTAAGTATATCAGGGCCCTGATGAAAGAACCGAGTGAAAGTGACGGAAGGATGTTCGTTGTATAATACACTCACTTGTTATATTTGCTTTTTCCTTAGGCGAGATTTGCTGCTTAAGTAACGTGTTCCTTTAGAATAGATACTGCTGTCAAAGTCAGTCTATACCTTCAAAGGGGAACAATATTAGACCCTAACCACATGCATCTATAACTCTTTGGGCCATCATCTGTCATCTTAACGGGGCTGTGGGCTAAACCTAGAGTTAATATCATAACGGGTCTATCATCCTGGTAGAAATTCATTTGAATTTTTATGTCTATATGTATGTTTCCTTTATGTAATTTTTGGTGTTGTGAGAAATTTTGATATGATAATTAAAATATCTCTCTTGAACAAAAAAAATCAGTGCGTTGGTCAGCTCGATCCCAATTATCTGTATAATCATTTGTTATAGATTTTCCAAGTCTGTGTGTTTAACTGTCGTCACGTGTATGTGCGTGCCCGTGAGTAGATAGAATTATATGTAATATATATGTGGTTTAGACTGTCGGACTCTGTATAAGCCGTCGTAGAGGATAGGTGAGAGAGAGAAGAATTCTTTTCGCTTTCAGCGACAGCCTCTATACCACAGTCTATCATCTCACCTGTGTGGAAATTCTATTGTTTTTACTAATTCTCACGGTGCCAATCACCTATTCAAACCTATTCAGAAGGGACCAAACCCAAGTCTTAATTCTCCTATCCAAAATCTACGACAAAGGACAAACCTACTGGACAGCAGGAACCTTATCACCCCCAGTTTGTGAAGATGTTGTATGCAATGGGGCCACCATTAGGTGCCTTTATGATACAGGATTGGATTTTGACTCAGTCGTGAGCTCTCACCTGGAGCACCCAGATCAATACACCACGGAAACAGTGGAGATCCAAGGGGCAACCAAGGACGTAGCAACCATGAAACTTCCCATTGCCAGAATAAGTGTAAAAACTCGCTATGTGGAAGGAGTGATTAGAGCAGCAGTGATAAACGAACCAATCTACCCTCTGATATTGGGGTGTAGGTACGTCTTCTTGGGAAATCCCAAAAGACCTGTGGTCATGGCAACAGTACAGACCAAGTCACAGTCGAGGAAGGAGGAAGAAAATCCAATAAATACTCATCCAGAAGAGATGAGGAAGGCACAGGCGAAGGATAGGTCACTCAAGCCGTGTTTCAAGAAATTGCCTAAATGCTTAGACACCTCCAAACAAAGGAGACTACTATATGAAGAATAAATTGATCTATAGGAAGGCTGGAACTAGTTCCAATGGTCACGGACAGCTGGTACTTCCCACTTCATATAGGGAGAAAGTGATAAAAAGATCACATGTGGGATCAGACGGTAGACATGGAAAAATAGGTACCACCTGTCAAAAGGTATCTCAAAAATTTTATTGGCCAGGCGTAGCTGCTGACATTGCGGAATTTGTGGAAGCCTGCGACCAATGTTACAAGGGAAATCCCACACGTTGGGAAAATAATCAGGACCTACGAAAACACTACGGTGAAAACAGGCCTGAAAAGAAAATAAATATGTTAAGGTAGACACGGTGGATAGGAGGACTCCTTTTCACACACAGTCTTCAACTAAACCAAGTAGAATGGCTACTATGTGTAGGATACAAAAAGTAACCTCAACCCAGTCCCACCCGATAATCCGTTGGTCGGAAAACCGGGAACTGGATGAACATGAAAGAGAGCGAAGTTCTCTCACTTTGAAACTGAAACTGCGGGGAGAAAACCCGAAGAAAAGAATTGGTAGTGGACGGTTCTTGTGTGATGACAAAAGGAATAAAAAGTCACCACCACCATACTCCCAATTACATGATAATTACCGGTGCCATGAAAATTAGGTCCGATAAATAGCAGGCCAAATAACAGACAACAAGGTTATTTGGCAGACCAATCAAAGGTCCATTGGAAGCCTTATTGAGGAAGTGGACAGATGACAAGGGAGAAGAGACTGTTACCTCATCATATCAGTATGTGAACGAGCTGACCACTCGTCTGAAAACTGGCTGGAAACTCGCAAATGATAATCTAAGACAAGCCAGGAAGAAACATGCTGCATACTATAATAAGAAAGCGAAGGATAGGGAGCTAGCTGTGGGGGAGAAGGTGCTTCTTCTACTACCCGGCAGCAGCAACAAATTGCAAATTGGATGGCAAGGTCCATACACGGTTCTAGAAAAGGTGTCTAGAACTAATTATAAGATAGATAAGAAAGGGAAAGAGAAAATCTATCATGTGAACCTCCTAAAGAAATATCTAGATAGACAAAACCAGGAAGGGACACATTTAATGACCTTGGCTATCGCAACGGAGATGAAAAACGAACCACTCGCCTCTCACGAATACCCCTTAAAACCCTGTGAAACACCTGCACAGGTTAAAGTCAGTAAACACTTGACGAAAAATCAGAGGGAGCGGATTCAAAAGGTTCTGGAAGATCATACGGACCTGTTAACGGACAAACCGGGGCACACCAACTTGTTGGAATATGACATGAAATTATTAGACCCAACACCCATCTGTATGAGAGCCTATACTATCCCATTCGCAAAAGAAAAAGTTTTGACTGAGGAGATAGATTACCTGTTAAAAGAAGGGATTATTTCTCACAGTGAATCTCCTTATATAACTGGTGTGGTTTTGTTGAGGAAACCATCTGGGGAACATAGACTGTGTATAGATTACAGGAAACTGAATGCTGTCACAGAAAGTCAGGTGGATCCATTACCTGATACAAATCAACTATTTGCCAGGCTGAACAAGGCAAAATATTTTTCTAGGTGGATCTTAGCAAAGGCTATTATCAGATTCCAGTAAAGCCTGAGGTTCGACCTTATCTAGCCTTTAGCACCTCGGAAGGTTATTATGAGTTCAACATGTTGCCGTTTGGGTTGAAAAATGAACCGAGTGTGTTTTCTAGGATGATGCGAAAATTGTTGGATCCACTGAAAAATCCATGCATTACGAATTTCAAGGATGATATCCTCATCGCGACTGAAACATTTGAAGAACATGTTAACTCTTTGGATATGCTATTCGATAGACTCAGAGAGGCAAACTTGACTGCTAGACCAACAAAATGTTGTATTGGATGCAAGGAGTTGGAATTCTTGGGACATACGGTACATCAGGGTAGCATGACCCCTGACCCCAAGAACTTGGAGAAATTGCAAAGAGCACCGAGACCACAGACTAAAAAGGATGTGCGATCCTTTGTGTCACTGTGTGGGTTTTACCAAAAGTACATTAAAAATTTTAACTCCGTGTGTGCTCCTCTGACGGATTTAACTCGTAAGGGACAACCTGATAAAATTAATTGGTCGGCACAGTGCGAATTGGCACACAATGAGTTAAAGGAAAAACTCACCAGCAAGCCTATATTCAAATTACCTGATTTGAGTCAGGAATTTGTGGTAAGAACGGACGCAAGTAACGTGGGATTAGGGGCCACATTGTTACAAAGGTCCACTTCACCCGATGGGGAATTTAACCCAGTTGCTTATGCCAGCCGCAAATTAAACAAAGCGGAACAAAACTATTCAACGAGTGAAAAAGAATGTCTAGCTTTAGTCTGGGCTATAAAGAAGTTCCAGATCTATCTTTATGGTAGAACATTCGTGGTACAAACAGATCATCAGCCTTTAGTATTTTTGGCACGAGCCAAACATGGAAATGCTCGTGTGGTCGTTGCTCATCCAACCTTATTCGTTTACTATTGAATACATTCCTAGTTCGCAAAATGTGGGGGCAGATTTCTTGAGTAGGCACCCTTTTGAAGACAATCAGGATATTCAAAAAGCCTAGCGAGCTAATTTGATCTATGTGCATCACGGATCATAAACTTGCATCAGAATGCATGTTCTTAAGTGGGGAGATATGTAGTAAGATCCCTGATACCCCGATCAAATAGATAAAATATTATAGATTAATATAAAAATCCAAATACTATAGAGATAAAGTAGGGGAGTTGTGCTTAACGTCTTCGCAATCGCCCGCAGTTGCGCAGGTTTTGAGAAAACCTTAACGCAAAGTGAATGATACCATCTCTCAATATTACAAGCTTTTTCATACTCCGTCCTTGAAATTAACTATAACAGTTTGACAGCCTAGGCGTGTTCGTTCCAAGAAAGAGTGAGTGACAAACGGAGGAGTGACGGAGGGAGAGAAATTATTAATAGAACGACATGCAACAGTGGTTCTAGGCATCACTTACTGTAACGAAAATGCGTGACTTTGCTACTAGCAGATTTGGAAAAGCGGTGCAAATCCACTACTAACCGCTTGCCCACCCCGTTCATTAGTAGCGCAGTTTGAATTATAAACACTTAGATATGGAGACGTTAGTATAAACACACAGACAAGCTCGCATTTCCTGTATACAGTGGTAGTATTTTCTGATGAAATCCTAACGCGTTGCTTCATTTTGAAACGAACGAGAGAGAGAGGGAAAACGGTGGTGGATTTAAAGAAAAGAAAAATTACGGTTAACTTGGAAATTTGAAAATACCCGCTAATGTGTAGGGCTGGAGATGGCGAAAGTGAAACTTAGAAGAATAAAATAGACGAAAGGACAGTTAACAAAAAAAAATGATAATATTTGTTTATTAGAAGACAATACTACCCATAATGTTATAATATTTTACAGTAAAAACGCTTAGATAATAACAGAAGTATTGTAAAGAAAAGACAGAGAGACAGACGCATTGATGTCCTCACTCAACTTTGCCCGTCGGGGGAAAGGGGAGACGTTACATTTTTGAAAGTGTAATTTATTTTGAAAAAAGAGGCTAGTGGGCATAACATAATTCGATTGGCTGGGGTAGAATAGACTAATAGTAGTAATAAAAACGATTTGAAGCCAGCGTTAGTTGCCACTCGAAGATTTAACTTTCACAAGTAGTGTTAGCATCAGACGCAAGGAATACATGACCAGTGCCTTCGCTGTTCTGCATCAGTGGCGATCTGAATGTGACCATTAATCGCCGGTTAACCTACAAATTGTGTATTATTTCATTGATGCGGTAAGATAAACATTTATATAAACCTTATTATTGATATGTATTTGTATTATTGAATGTGTATGCATTATTGATGGGTAGAGGCTACACCAGAATGGCACCAAACTCAACACTTTGTGTTATGCCACAAGTGATATTAGGGACGATTATCATTTCTTTTAAAAGCCAGGCAGGCTTACTTAAACTTTGGGAGAGAAGGAAAAGACATAGTTGGAAATAAAATATGACATTATTATAACTGGTAGGCCAGAAAACCACTGGCCGTCTTCAGCAAGTCACAGTGTTTGCACATGACTTTATATAATTAACTGTAATTTCTTCTATGACAATGAATGTATCAAACGGATGTTTGAAGATTACCTGATGATGAATAGGGCACCAAATCAGATATAAACGATAGCTATTTATGTAGCAACTCCACTGATCTTGAAACTGTTGATATGTTTAATTGTTTAGTGATGGAGATAGGTGTATGATGTTCTGAGGAGGCCTTAATCCTCTGATTTCAGGGTTCCATCGTGAAACAATCAGTGAGCCACATACCAAAATATACGTACTCCTGAAGCTGCAAGCTCGAGGCAAAAATTACCTGTTTGCCTTAAATCCAAAGAGTTCTGAAGCAGTGTTCAGACGTTGCAGTCGTGAAGAAGGTGGCTGTGAGAAGGACATCACAGGGTTCCAGGAAATAAAGTTAAACCCAATTGTCCACGTGCGTGTGTTAGCTCATTTAACCATACTCTCCATCATTATTATATCAATCAGTATTCTTGACATGATGATACAAGTCGTTCCTCAGAAGCGTGTCCCTTCATAGGAGTTATTGCTTCATCAGAACACTTCCAGTCAGAAACAATTTAGATTAATATTAACAGACACAGTTGTTGTTTTAAATTACTTTGCTGTAAATAAATTGCCTTATATTTTGAGTTTAAACAGTCCTGTATCTCAGCAATTGAGATACAGGAAAATAAAATTGTAAAAAATATTATCATTCAAAATTTACCCAGTGACTTGTTTAATTTCTTGTTCATTAAGTTATAGGGGTAGTTGTTGTCATTTTATTAACATTACATTGCATATTACCATAGACACCTAGCCAGATAACATCCAGACACCATAACATATAATTGGGCTCAAAATATATAGCAGATTGAGGTCGTAGGGTGGTAGCAGACAGGTACCCTGAGAACAACTTCATCAACAATTAGACTCAGGGACTTGCATAGCTGACCTCACATCTGTAGACAATTAATAATAATAATCATAATAAATTCTTTAAGCACCAAACACGGCGTATAAGGCAGAAACCAGTGCTCTCCAGATTGTTCGTTGTGACGCCACTCCTCTTAGCTCTTGCACATTATTTAGGCCCAACGTTCTTCCTTCTCTTATTATTGTTCTTCTGAGTGTTTCTTTTGGTCTTCCTTTTTTCCTCTTACCCTCAGGAACCCAAGTGAGCGCCTGTAGTGGTATTCTGTTGTTTTGCATTCGTAGGACATGACCGATATATGACCATCGTCTTTTCCTTATATAGTCGGAGACATATTTCTGCCTAGAGTCTTCTCTTATTTGTCGATTAGTCTTGAATTCTTTCCAACTGATGTTCATGAGTTTTCTAAGACATTTGTTCTCGAATCTATTCAGCTTGTTCTCCAATGATTTTGTTATTTTCCAACTCTCACAGCCGTATGTTAACACTGAGATAACATTTGAATTAAACAATTAATACTTAACCTTTTAACATCTAAACCCACCACAGTGACATCATTGTCGATTGGAGGCTTGTGATCTATTTTTGTTGTCTGACTGATCTTCAGCATGATGGCAGGAATGTAAACGTGTCTCTAACAATTTCAATCATCTACATCTATTAGCAATTTTCTTCATATTGATCCTCTTTAATCTTATTCTTAGAGAACACTCTTTAACATCACAAGAGCCGAAACTTTTTTCATGCCGATGTCTGGATAGGACAAATAACTTTTCGGCATTCTTTATTCGCCTCAGTAAAATAAACCTCTAGGTTATTCTATCTATCTATCTATCTATCTATCTATCTATCTATCTATCTATCTATCTATCTATCTATCTATCTATCTATCTATCTATCTATCTATCCGTCCGTCCGTCCGTCTGTTTGTCGGTCCGTCCGTCTGTCTGTCTATCTATCTATCTATCTAGCTATCTATCTATCTGATTAAGCTAACTCGCCACATGCATATATTATTTATTCTTTCCCTCCAAATAAATTTCAGTTCTGCCGTAATAATTGTTCTGCTGTAATCCTGGTTCTGCAGGAATCATGGTTCTGACGTAATCATGGATCTGCTGTAATCATGGTTCTGCTGTAATCCTGGTTCTGCTCTAATAATGGTTCTGCTGTAATCCTGATTCTGCTGTAATCCAAGTTCCGCTGTAATCCAGGTTCTCTGGTAATCCTAGTTCTGCTGTAATACGGTTCTGCTGTAATCCTGGTCCTGCTGCAATCCTGGTTCTGCTGTATTCCAGGTTCTGCTGTAATCCTTGTTCTGTTGTACGCTAGGTTCTGCTGCAATCCAGGTTCTGATGTAATCCTGGTCCTGTAGTAAGCCAGGGTATGTTATAATCATGTTTCTGATGTAATCCTGGTTCTTCTTTAATCCTGATTTTGCTGCCATTATAGATCTGCTGTAATCTTGGTTCTGCTGTCTTCTTGGCTCTGCTGTCTTTTTGGTTCTGCTTAATCCTGGTTCTACTGTCATTTAACATGTGCTGTAATCCTGGTTCTGCTAAAATCCTGGTTCTGTTGTTTTTCTGATTCTGCTGTAGTCTAGGTTCTGCTGTAATCCTGGTTCTCCTCTAATAATGGTTCTTCTCTAATCCATGTTGTGCTTCAATCCAGGTCCTGTAGTATTTCTGGTTCTGCTGTAATCACGGTTCTGCTTCAATCCAGTTTTTCTGTAACCCTGGTTGTACTGTACTAACTCTGTCTCTGTTGCAACCATAGTTCTGCTTTAATCGAGTTCCGCCGTAATCCCGGTTCTGTTGTAACCCTGGTTCTGCTGTAATCCAGGTCCTGTAGTAATTTTGGTTCTATTGCAACCACGGTTCTGCTTTAATCAAGTTCCGTTATAATCACAATTCTGTTGTAATCCTGGTTCTGCTGTAATCTTGGTTCTGATGTAATCCATGTTCTCCTGTATTCCAGGTTCTGCTGGTATTTAGTTCGGCTGTAATCTATGTTCTGCTGTCATCCAGTTCTGCTGTAACCCACGGTTTGTTAAAATCCCAGTTCTACTGTGCAGGTAAAATCCTACTTTTGTAAGGAGCAAATGTTTTTGATGCTGTCTGAGAAAACGTATCCAACAGGGCGCACCAAATACAATGTTAATGAACAATTCAAGAGGACGCGCGTGTTTCTGTGTGTATATTTAATCAACTCCCGCCAGTTTTTCACCAGGAATTTTAATACGAATATTTGTAGATAATGTTTAAGGGGTTTCAACTTTGTTGGGAGCAAGTCATGGAGACCAGCGTGGAAATATAGCCTATTTTAAGAGTAGCTTCTTTAAAGTGCTCACAAAGGGTCATTTAATTGAACAAGTTCAGGTCGTCAAGGTAACGATTATTAACATGGACACTAGAACGCGCTGAAGGAATCAAGTATAAAATGAAGTTAAGCTGGAAATGTCAGTTCCTTTTAAGTTCTTTCTTTTTTCCCCTCCTCCTTTTCTTTCCCTTATGCAGTTGCAGCTTCACCATTACTCCTCTCTGTTTAAATTTATCACATTTTTATACTCCCCAGTTATTATCTTCTAATCCGTTTTGAGCCAGTCTTCTTCAAATTATCCCATAAGTTCTTCTCTCTGCCTACTCCGTGCTGCAGATATTCAATTTAGATTACTCACAGTCTAGGACAAAGTAAATGATCCTTCCAGACAGATTAGTACGTTTAATCGTCTGAGCGAGAAGTTCATAGAACAAAGCAATCGACCTCAAGAAAAAACAGCCACACGCAGATTTCCTTCCTCTTCCCTCCCTTCCGCACTCTTCCACCTTAAATACAACAGAAGGTGGATTTTTGACGGAAAATTTAGAATTTTTCAATCTTGGTCCCAAGAAATCTTTTTTCAGGTTCCTTTTAGTATTTGTCCGAGCTTTCATCTAGCAGTTTCCGACTTATATTCTCTTATATTCCTAGGATGTCATATTGAAGGATTGGAAAACAAATTATTTCCCATTGTGTTATTTCTTTTATATTAGAAATTACTTGTCTAGTAACAGTGTAATGATTTAAATGCAAACATTTGTAATGTTACGGAAATTGATTTTTGGAGCAATTTTTAGTTTAACTTTGATTACAGAACTAGGCCACCGCACAATTCTCCCACTATGTTCATATAGCCCAGTGGTTCCCAACCTTTTTTAATCTAAGGTTCAATAGACGAATAGGCCTATATTCAATAACTCAAGTTGTTAATTTTTTGCCTGATGATAAGGAAATTATAAGATAATAGTAATGAAAAATAAATTATACATACAATTTATTGGTTACATACATGCTGGTTACAATAGTATTAATTAAATGCTGTACATTCATACAGTTCAATGGTTAAAATTACAAAATAATCAATGGGAGCTTTGTGCTTGCATTTCGCTCACTAGATTTTCAATATTAGGCTTCATAGAAGTTAAAGGCAGTCTCAAAGCTGGTTCTACTTGAAAACGTTTCTGTGGTTTGTTTTTATAGAAAAAAACGTTGGGAGGATCATAGCAAAATCAAAGAACTTAATACGAAATCAATAACGCAGCCGCGGACCACCTGATAATGCGCCGCGGAGCATAAGTGGTCTGTGGACCACAGGTTGGGAACCACTGCAATAAACAACCTAGCGACATGACAGTCAGGATAGATAGATTATAATTTTTTTGAAAGACACTCCTTGCTACACACTAGACGTTTTCAAACTGTGCGTCGCGGTTCCCAGGGGCGTCGCGGCCCTCGGTTAAGGGCGTCGCGGTGGGCTCGATATTATGAGCCAAGGTCCATCAATAAATATAGATCTTCGTAGGACATGTTTGCGCCAAGGTATTATTACATGTACCAATACGTGTCATTAGGTACTAGAAGTTATTGACAAATGCACCATAAAACTCCAGAGCAGGTCTATGTTACGAACAGCTGATCACTAACTCTATGTCATCATGGCGGATGCTGGTGTAAAATATGCACATTCAGAAGTCATTAATATCTTTTTGGGTACAACTGCTTATATATAATATATAGTATAGAGAAGAGCCGGGGTGATTTATGCACAGGTCATGGGAGCCGCGGACCAAAAAAGTTTGAAAACCTCTGCGTGACTAGACACCAGAAACTTCTGGTTTTGGGTTTTACATTTCTTACTGATCTTGTTTTAGCTCGAAAAGATATCACACACACACACACACACACACACACACACACACACACACACACACACACACACACACACACACACACACACACACACACACACACACAAACACACACACACACACACAAACAAACACTCACACACACACGCACACCCACCCATATTAGTCATCTTTTACCAGTGCGTAGCAGGAACATTATGACCTTGTGTGATGGTATTGTCTCCCCTGCTCTGTAATAGTGCTCCAACAATGGCCGAACTTAGAGTATAAAAATTAGGATCCTCTGATTATCAACCTTCGATAAAGATAACTCTTGGCAGAGATATAAACAGAAGAATGATGCTTCTATTTAAAGTGCCTCACAGGATTTTAAATAAAAGCAAGTATAACAACCGAGATCATCTAAGCTGTCATGAACTTTTTATTCTCCAGCCCCTGTTGTGTGGAAATATTGCCTCGTATTTCCTCAGCCCCCAACTGAAGGGGATTCAGCAACTATTACTTTAATAGCTCTATTTGGTTATGTATTTAGAACAATATGACTCATACTTGTGCAGACGTACACTTCACTCGATAGTAATTACTCCAACTATAGATTTATAGTTACAGATAAACAGGTTTAATAATCACTTATGGGTTAACAATGTAAAATAAATAAAGCTGTTTATAAAAAAGAAGGATGATATTTCTCATCGAATGATGTTAAATTTTGGTGGGTAATATGAAAAATGTTGCAATGTCCATTGGCTGTGCTTGTATGTTACTTTACTGCCGGTGTGGGGTCAGTTGGCGTCTGCTTTAGTCGCTGTTGGTTCCCACGGGATCTTTGGACTGGTTCTTCTCTTCAATAGTGAAATCTGGTGGTTGGAGTACGTCCCATGCGGTAAGGCTGTGATAACGGCAAACATAGTCAAGCGTCTTCATATCCCGTTTAATGATGGCAACGTGTACCACAAACTAAAAGGGAAACAAATGCATCTTTTGAGTATCGGGTCTCTTGATATAAGCATCAGACGTCCTCCGCTTCCACCCACCACTTCATCTTTCTCGGAAATCTTACTCGCTCTGAGCATTAATTTTAACCCAAGTGAGTCGGATGAAAGTGCTTTTGATTAGTGGAAGGCAACAATTTAAATATACATAAACATACATAAAAAAACTTACTAAAGTGTTAGTATAATAAATATATACGCCATGATATCATTATACACTCCCTGCTCTCTATGGAGCCTGGGGCCACCTCTGCTGTTGCTTCCTTGTGAGGAAACCCGCACGAAACAGTCACCAGCTCTTGCAGTGGTGGCTCATGTGTCATGTTACTTGTAGCGAAGCGCTTGCCAGCCTCATATGCAACTGTAAAACTACAGGCAAGTCAAAATGCAAATATAAAATAATAAAATGTACATATTTCTGCATGACAACAAAAGATATTGCTTTTGGCATGGTATTTTCAAACTCCTTGACCATATAATGTCTTGCCGCTTCTGTTGTTTCCTGTCATGTTTATCAACTCACTACTCCACATATCTATCGCTAATAATCTCCTTCAAGATGTAGTTGGTTATTACGACAAAGTCAGTCTGCTAGAAGTGTTACATCAATTTCCGTGTCTTAATCTTTAACAAGATTGATATCTTCCGACATTCCAGTTAAATCGGACGTGTATTTGCGCAAATCATGTTTGCGAACTGACACCTATCTCCAAACACCATCTGTTATTCATGTTGGATAACTGAGACAACATGATTACATGATTAGTGGCAATTATCTGCAACACTTGTCCCCGTATCAATGGTTGTTATATACCTTCGCCGACAACGTCTGGGTTTTCGCCCTATGCATCTTGGGCAAAGGCAACGCCAGCTTATCTTTCACTTCTCCATCTAGTGCTGATAATATGAATACCGCCATAATCTAACAAACACGTCGAACGATCGGGTAAAATCGGGATGGTGAGTGACGAAGTAGGACAAGAATCGTCCTAAGATAAACGCGAAAAATGAAAGCGTAAACAATAAACAAGGGAAGAATTAGCAAGTAGAAGGAATGGTCGAGTAACGCTGTGGGAGGGAAGGGATGACCAGAAAAAAAGATAACGAACGTATTTTGTCACACCTGGTCTCGCCTAGACAACTGATGATAGGCATAATTTTTTATATGGCCTGGGTGTTCTCTTTTCCATTAGGACTTGAAATATTTTGATTTTGCCATTTCATAAGTTGTTCCAATATCGCTTTGTTGTAACGCTCCTCCTTCCTTAGCAAGTTTGCCTCCTCGTTGCCTGGAATGTTGCAATGGGCTGGTACCCGCTGCACCGTGCATTTGTTGAAGTATTTGGCCAGGCTTTCAAGTGTGTTTATCAGTATTTCAATCCCTTGTTGTTTTTTAACTAGGGTCGCTGAGCTTCTCGCTCTTTAGCAGCCAATACCAAGTTGAAGACTCCTTGGTATTATCTACACTGTAGATCTAGGATTTTTCTGTGGCTTTTCTGCCATTCCGAAACATGCTGAGTTGAAGTCATGAGCTCCAGTTTCTTCAGCTTGGCTTGGCTCACATCTGATCAAAACCTAAGATTAGGAAGCGAGTGATGTACAGTTCATTCCCGTCATCCAAGGGGGCTCTTCAAATGTGCGGAGCTAAAATACTGTGCTCTGGTTCTAGGCTCGCCCAAGAAATTGTCACGGCCTGCACATAGCCACTTCTCAGCTCTCCTTGCTGTCACATAATTTTGGGTCGCTCTCTTGTCCACTACGGATGTATTCTGTGACAGTACTGACTAATTACGTGCTATTCAGCGGTCGGCACCCTTTTCTTTATCTGCTATGTAGCAGATATTTTGTATTTTCAATCATTCTTACACTCCTCTCAGTGATAATTCGTCATATCTGTTTGATTACACGTTCCTCCATGCTGGAAAAGGAACCGAGGAGATAATATTAACCGACAATCATGTTGGTTAATCTCGGGTGTGGCCGACATCAGACTACAGATTAACACTAAAATCGCCCCAGCGACTTTGGTTAAGCATTGATAAGGCGAACGTGTCGCACTTGCCAGGATGGTAAAGAGACGAATTTTGTTGGCGCAAGGGACGGATCGAGAGATTACTTGTCTGTGCGACACATTTTGGACAGACGGGAATAACATCATCATTTCCTGTCCACCTGTTTCAAAGACATTACTTTAGAGGAAAGTAAGATGTTTCATCTTCTTCTTCTTCTTCCTCGTTCGCCTTCAGACTTCCACATTTATGACTCTAATAAAGGCAGTAGTCAACTCAAGGTTCCCGATATCTCCAAACAGTTTTTCGTTGACAGAAGTGGGTTGTTGCCATATGCCACTCCGCCCACTACTGCAGGTTGGGCAATACTGCAGAAGGTGTTCGACCGCCATCGGACTGGTACCGCAGGTGCAGAGATCTGTTGCACCAATCTTGTATTTGTGGCATAGATGGTATCTCAATCTGCCGTGTCCAGCGCGTAGCCGAAAAATGATGACCTGCTCTTTCCCGGATAGCCGACGACATGTACCATTCTTCAAATGGCCCGGGCGCTCTCCCTCCCATTTGGACTTGAATGTAGCCTTTATAGTAGTCCTTGCCGTTTCGTAAGCTGTCCCCGTATCATTTCGTCATAAAGATGTTTCATCTGAAACACATTATCGAAAGAGTGTACGGACTTGTCACTTCCATATATGGGTGACGTGACCTTTTGCATGACGCACAGAATTTTTCATGTTGGAATAATTTTGAATTATCTCACCTAAATATGCAGTTTTGAAAAGATTGGCAGGGTTTCGAAATAGAGGAACCACCAAATTCCTGATTGGACCCTGCCTAAATCGTAACAAACAACTGCGGGGGAGGGAAAGCTCCATATAATCTGACACTTTAGCAATATTAGAACACTGTGATAATCGCTTGCCAAGACGACAACCAGACTGCCAGAGTTAAGACTACAATCAGCTCCATTAATCAGACCGGACCTTTGTTTGAGCGTCTTGCGGACTTAGTACCTAGGAGAACTCTACTATTTTAACAAGGAAAACCAGGATCTGAGGAAACTGAAAACACGGAGTCAAAGTGGGATTTTATTGTTAAAGTAAAGACCCCCAAGAACACGTGTAAAAGGCATCTGCTTGTGCATTAGCCTACTTCTCTGAGAGAAGTCTGTGAGCCAAGATTGGCGTAAGTTGTACATTTCACATTTTATATTTTTCATTCCTAACATGTGAACTAATATGTATATTGCATATGAATATTAATTTGTGAAAATTTCTAATGGATGTCCAAGTCATTTGAGGCTGGCAACCTCATCATATGGAATGATGATTTCATGAACCACCACTGCATAGCCTGGTGACTGCTTTATTGCTAAAGAGAACTAAAAGTATAGGTAATCCCAAGTTCCATATGGAGCAGGGAGGGAAAGACGAAAGAAATGATGTACATTCTAATTATAATATTTACATTTACAAACCAGTGTAAACATATTCACTTTAAAAATAATGAAAGTTTTCAAGCTTTTCAACCGGTGTAGATGTAAATGAAAACATATTCAATCTAAATTGCGAACATTTTTCAACCATTGAAGATGTAAATGTAAACATATTCTATCTAAACTCTTAACCTTTTCATTTAAATGTAAAGTAAATATAACGCAATTTAATTTAAATGTAAAGAAAGTTTTCTCTCGAGGGATTAAGCTAATTCTCATCGAGGGTAAAGTCTGAGGTAGATGGAGTGGTGGAATAGGAAGATGGGGACACATAAGTATGTGTCGGGAAACTCAATACTCAGAGGGTATTCGTTTCTCTTCTTTTACCATACTAGTTGGTGGTACCAGTTGAGGGTACTATTTTTGGAACAAGAAGGGTACAAGTGGCCTGAAGTCGAAGCTAGATACCATCATCAGACGGGGCTTAAAGACGAGGGACCAACTTGCGTAGACACTCCCTGACACTTCTGGGAATGTGCTGCGCCCTACAATCTTGACCAGTGACGAGCGGGATCAGCGATCCAGTCTACCAAGAACCAAAATATCAGAAGGAGCAAAACCGTCACTGACAGCGAAGTAACCCATTAAAGCTTCCAAGTGACCTCCTTTACAAACTACCATTACATCACACGGTGATGATAATTTTCTGATAAATAATTATTCTTTTTTTTTAACCCTGTTAAAACCTAAGTGATTATTAAATTGATTATTTGTAAATATACAAATTTAACGTCGATTTAATCATTTTGAATCTACTGCATGTTTGTCTCAGTCAATTTTCTAAATACACTCTAAACAGAGCTATACCAGAATAAGAAGAATTCCACTGAGTAAATCAGGGTGGGGGCTTGAACAAGTTTAAACTAATCATCGCATAAATCTTCATAAAAGGCGGCGGATCAGATATAAGTTAACAATTGCCCTGCCCAACGCAGTATTGTTCTTGACTTCTGAAATATCTTATGAAACTCCTTTGAGATAGAAGCATCATTATCCTTCTATCTACAGCTCTGCCAAGAGTAATTGTGTGTAAAGGTAGACACCTTTGAAGACCCATATTTGTTACTCTTCAGTTTTGGCCACTGTTGGACCACTACTGCAAAGCAGGGGAGTCAATTCCGTGACACTTGCCTTTCACTGGGTCCGTGGTGATATCCTCCTGCGTGCAAGTCATCCAGGTCCAAAACAAAGAATTACGTCTGGGGCTCGAGTGACTTCTCCAAGCTTAGTGTGCAGTGTTGGTTTCTCAACACGTTCCACTACATGGGGAATCCCTTTAAGTGTGTGGATGATTTAAAGAGTCAATGAAGGTGTAATTAGCTTCACAGACACAGGTTCACTTCTACATATACTCATGGAAAAAAGTAAGTGTGCAGCACTCAACAGGGCACTGTGCGTGTGTTCTTGGTGCAATTTGGCACACATTTCTGTGTGAGTGTTGTTCACTTACCCGTGCAATTACAATTGGATCGCACTATTCATGGGGAGATAATCACGGTGCAAGATAAATCACGTGAAAAGTGCCGTAGGGGAGAATTTATCACAGATAAAAAGAAGGTAAGTGTGTAGCTCTAATCACAAGCATGTGAAAACGTAATCGTTGAAATAGAGAGTACCAAGAGTCCAACAGAAACATCTTTTTTGACAATGCCAAGATTGAACCAACAACAGCGAGCAATAGCTATAGGGATGTTAGCTGCTGGAGCGACTATATTAGCTGTATCACAACATTTCAATGTTCACAGGAACACTATATCACGCATTCAAGCTCGTTTCCACCAAACTGGATCCACTGCTGATCGCCATAGAAGTGGCCGACCACGAGTTACACCCCTGCACAAGACCGTTACATACGCCTTATGCACTTGCGTAACAGGTTTATTCAGGCAACATGGACTGCCAGGAACATTCCAGGTTTAAGACCCGTGTCGTGCAGAACAGTGCGGAATAGGCTATTCAGGGATGTTATTACCGAGAGGACATCAGTAAAGATTACAATCTGTTTTTCTGCACGTACTTTGCACTCAATAAGAGTTTCCGCTGCCTGTTTCTTTTGATACAACAGATTGAGGTACATTTATACCACAAGTACAGGATATATATATATATATATATATATATATATATATATATATATATATATATATATATATATATATATATATATATATATATATATATATATATATATATATATATATATATATATATATATATATAAAAGAGGGAGAGAGAGAGAGAGGGTGCGAGGGAGGTAAAGAGAGAAAGAGAGAGAGAGAGAGAGAGAGAGAGAGAGAGAGAGAGAGAGAGAGAGAGAGAGAGAGAGAGAGAGAGAGAGAGAGAGAGAGAGAGAGAATGATTACCGAGAATGATGTTAAATTTAAAAAATGAAAAGAAATTGGCTCCCGCATTCATATCCTGTGAAGTGGCAAAAACTCGGTGAAGTGTTAAATTAAGTCTTAGAAGTTGAAAACGTTATCGAGAAAAGCTTTCCGACCGAGTTCTTGTGATGTCACATCTACTAAACTTCACGCAACCTGACGTCATAACCGGATACTGTAAAGAAACAATGACTATAATTAAGAGCAAGCTACAGTTTCCTGACGAGACAACAGAGCACCATGAAGTAGGAGACAGACATAGTTCCTGACTTCAGAACACCAACTTGTCTTGTTCTGTTCGTCACTAATGATCACAATTGTTCTACTTAATCTTTGCTGAAACAGTTCCTTGCTTCGTTGTAGGATTCTCATCTTATTTTTGTGTTGACTAGGTGGCCAGGCTGTGAAAGGTCAGCACTTACAAACAATAGCCATGAGAAAAACATAAAGTATCACATGACAGAGAGCAAGCAGACACAAGTGCCAAAGACCTATAAACAAGGCTGTTTCGCACATTGCAGGTCAATGTGGGGTAGTTTCTCCTGACCTTATGCTCCATCATGTCTGTCAATGTGTGTGTGTGTGTGTGTGTGTGTGTTTATTGATGTCTTGTTGATGTTTTACTCTCTCAGTCTTGTCATCGTCTTTATTCTGACCTAATATTTGTCTAGCGCTTGCCTTCTGTGGCAAAGTTACCTGGATCGAATCATGGTGACCTCACGATCATCTCTACCCAGGTGTAAGTGATGACATGAATCTGCTCCTGAGTTAGGGAACACAAAGACAGCGAAGAAGGGAACCTGTCACTCCGCCACATACAGCTGGACCTACTATAGTGAAGCCTCTAATGCTCGACCTACTATAGTGAAGTCTCTAATGCTGGACCTACTATAGTCAAGTCTCTAATGCTGGACCTACTATAGTGAAGTCTCTAATGCTGGACCTACTATAGTGAAGTCTCTAATGCTGGACCTACTATAGTCAAGTCTCTAATGCTGGACCTACTATAGTGAAGTCTCTAATGCTGGACCTACTATAGTGAAGAAGTCTCTAATGCTGGACCTACTATAGTGAAGAAGTCTCTAATGCTGGACCTACTATAGTGAAGTCTCTAATGCTGGACCTACTATAGTGAAGTCTCTAATGCTGGACCTACTATAGTGAAGTCTCTAATGCTGGACCTACTATAGTGAAGAAGTCTCTAATGCTGGACCTACTATAGTGAAGAAGTCTCTAATGCTGGACCTGCTATAGTGAAGTCTCTAATGATGGACCTACTATAGTGAGGTCTCTAATGCTGGCCCTACTATAGTGAAGTCTCTAATGCTGGACCTACTATAGTGAAGTCTCTAATGCTGGACCTACTATAGGGAAGTCTCTAATGCTGGACCTACTATAGTGAGGTCTCTAATGCTGGACCTACTATAGTGAAGTCTCTAATGCTGGACCTACTATAGTGAAGTCTCTAATGCTGGACCTACTATAGTGAAGTCTCTAATGCTGGACCTACTATAGTGAAGTCTCTAATGCTGGACCTACTATAGTGAAGAAGTCTCTAATGCTGGACCTACTATAGTGAAGAAGTCTCTAATGCTGGACCTACTATAATGAAGTCTCTAATGCTGGACCTACTATAATGAAGTCTCTAATGCTGGACCTACTATAGTGAAGAAGTCTCTAATGCTGGACCTACTATAGTGAAGAAGTCTCTAATGCTGGACCTGCTATAGTGAAGTCTCTAATGATGGACCTACTATAGTGAGGTCTCTAATGCTGGCCCTACTATAGTGAAGTCTCTAATGCTGGACCTACTATAGTGAAGTCTCTAATGCTGGACCTACTATAGGGAAGTCTCTAATGCTGGACCTACTATAGTCAAGTCTCTAATGCTGGACCTACTATAGTGAAGTCTCTAATGCTGGACCTACTATAGTGAAGTCTCTAATGCTGGACCTACTATAGTCAAGTCTCTAATGCTGGACCTACTATAGTGAAGTCTCTAATGCTGGACCTACTATAGTGAAGTCTCTAATGCTGGACCTACTATAGTGAAGAAGTCTCTAATGCTGGACCTACTATAGTGAAGTCTCTAATGCTGGACCTACTATAGTGAAGTCTCTAATGCTGGACCTACTATAGTGAAGAAGTCTCTAATGCTGGACCTACTATAGTGAAGAAGTCTCTAAGGTTGGACCTGCTATAGTGAAGTCTCTAATGATGGACCTACTATAGTGAGGTCTCTAATGCTGGCCCTACTATAGTGAAGTCTCTAATGCTGGACCTACTATAGTGAAGTCTCTAATGCTGGACCTACTATAGTGAGGTCTCTAATGCTGGACCTACTATAGTGAAGAAGTCTCTAATGCTGGACCAACTATAGTGAAGTCTCTAATGCTGGACCTACTATAGTGAAGTCTCTAATGCTGGACCTACTATAGTGAAGTCTCTAATGCTGGACCTACTATAGTGAAGTCTCTAATGCTGGACCTACTATAGTGAAGTCTCTAATGCTGGACCTACTATAGTGAAGTCTCTAATGCTGGACCTACTATAGTCAAGTCTCTAATGCTGGACCTACTATAGTGAAGTCTCTAATGCTGGACCTACTATAGTGAAGTCTCTAATGCTGGACCTACTATAGTGAAGTCTCTAATGCTGGACCTACTATAGTGAAGTCTCTAATGCTGGACCTACTATAGTGAGGTCTCTAATGCTGGACCTACTATAGTGAAGAAGTCTCTAATGCTGGACCTACTATAGTGAAGAAGTCTCTAATGCTAGACCTACTATAATGAAGTCTCTAATGCTGGACCTACTATAGTGAAGAAGTCTCTAATGCTGGACCTACTATAGTGAAGAAGTCTCTAATGCTGGACCTACTATAGTGAAGAAGTCTCTAATGCTGGACCTACTATAGTGAAGTCTCTAATGCTGGACCTACTATAGTGAAGTCTCTAATGCTGGACCTACTATAGTCAAGTCTCTAATGCTGGACCTACTATAGTGAGGTCTCTAATGCTGGACCTACTATAGTGAGATCTCTAATGCTGGTAACAACCTACATTTGTATAGTGAAGAACTCTCTAATGCTGGACCTACTATAATGAAGTCTCTAATGCTGGACCTACTATAATGAAGTCTCTAATGCTGGACCTACTATAGTGAAGAAGTCTCTAATGCTGGACCTACTATAGTGAAGAAGTCTCTAATGCTGGACCTACTATAGTGAAAAAGTCTCTAATGCTCGACCTACTATAGTGAAAAAGTCTCTAATGCTGGACCTGCTATAGTGAAGTCTCTAATGATGGGGGACCTACTATAGTGAGGTCTCTATGCTTTATAACGGCCCTACTATTATAGACCGCAGCAGTGAAGTCTCTAATGCTGGACCTACTATGGCAGGTAACTTGCTTTTGTGAGTGAAGTCTCTAATGCTGGACCTACTATAGTGAAGTCTCTAATGCTGGACCTACTATAGTGAAGTCTCTAATGCTGGACCTACTATAGTGAAGTCTCTAATGCTGGACCTACTATAGTGAGGTCGAACTAATTGCTGGGACTTTACTGGATTAGAAGTCTCTAATGCTGGACCAACTATAGTGAAGCTGTCCTCTGACCCAAGTGGGCTGGACCTACTATAGTGAAGTCTCTAATGCTGGACCTACTATAGTGAAGTCTCTAATGCTGGACCTACTATAGTTGCAGTCTCTGAATGCTGGACCTATATAGACTTCTGGAAGTCTCAGATAATGCTGGACCGGCTACTATAGTCAAGTCTCTATTGCTGGACCCTAAAAACTATAGTGAAGTTTCTAATGCTGGACCTCTAGGGGGGGGGGGGGGGAGGAAGAATCCACAGGCGCCTCTAATGGCTGGACCTACTATAGTGAAGCTCTCTAATGCTGGATTTCCTACTATAGTGAAGTCTCTAAGAGGCTGATCCACTACTATAGTGAAGGTCCTGGACCTATGCCTGAGTTACATTCCAATGTTGAACTGCAGATGGGCTGAAGTCGCTAGTGAAGAAGTCTCTCTGGACCTAATAGTCAAGTCTCTAATGGACCTACTATAGTGAAGTTTCCACCTCTCTGACGACCTACTATAGTGAAGAAGTCTCTAACTTTGGAGAAGAACCTACTATCGGCGAATGATAGTCTCTAATGTGGACCTACTATAGTGAAGGGAAGTCTCGGAAAATGTGGACCTACTATAGTGAAAAGTCAGAAATGCTGGACCTACTATAGTGAAGAAGTCTCTAATGCTGGAGGGTTACCTACTATAGTGAAGAAGTCTCTAATGCTTTGGACCGGAAAGGTACTATAGAGAAGGAAGTCTCTAAGGGCTAGGGACCTTCTATAGGAAGTCTTCAATTGCCAAAGAACTGTTTTGAGCACCTACGGTCGGGTAGTAAACATCTCTAATGCTGGACCTACTATAGTGAAGTATTCTAATGCTGGACCTACTATAGTGAAGTCTCTAATGCTGGACCTACTATAGTGAAGTCTCTAATGCTGGGCCTCTCTATAGTGAAGGTCTCTAATGGAGAAAGGCAAACGGAGTCTACATGCAATAACATGCTGGACCGACTATAGTGAGGTCTCTAATGCTGGACCTACTATAGTGAAGTCTCTAATGCTGGACCTACTATAGTGAGGTCTCTAATGCTGGACCTACTATAGTGAAGTCTCTAATGCTGGACCTACTATAGTGAGGTCTCTAATGCTGGACCTACTATAGTGAAGTCTCTAATGCTGGACCTACTATAGTGAAGTCTCTAATGCTGGGCCTACTATAGTGAGGTCTCTAATGCTGGACCTACTATAGTGAAGTCTCTAATGCTGGGCCTACTATAGTGAAGTCTCTAATGATGGACCTACTATAGTGAAGTCTCTAATGCTGGACCTACTATAGTGAAGTCTCTAATGCTGGGCCTACTATAGTGAGGTCTCTAATGCTGGGCCTACTATAGTGAGGTCTCTAATGCTGGGCCTACTATAGTGAGGTCTCTAATGCTGGACCTACTATAGTGAAGTCTCTAATGATGGACCTACTATAGTGAAGTCTCTAATGCTGGGCCTACTATAGTGAGGTCTCTAATGCTGGGCCTACTATAGTGAGGTCTCTAATGCTGGGCCTACTATAGTGAGGTCTCTAATGCTGGACCTACTATAGTGAAGTCTCTAATGCTGGACCTACTATAGTGAAGTCTCTAATGCTGGACCTACTATAGTGAGGTCTCTAATGCTGGGCCTACTATAGTGAGGTCTCTAATGCTGGGCCTACTATAGTGAGGTCTCTAATGCTGGACCTACTATAGTGAAGTCTCTAATGCTGGACCTACTATAGTGAGGTCTCTAATGCTGGGCCTACTATAGTGAAGTCTCTAATGCTGGACCTACTATAGTGAGGTCTCTAATGCTGGACCTACTATAGTGAGGTCTCTAATGCTGGGCCTACTATAGTGAAGTCTCTAATGCTGGGCCTACTATAGTGAAGTCTCTAATGCTGGACCTACTATAGTGAGGTCTCTAATGCTGGACCTACTATAGTGAGGTCTCTAATGCTGGACCTACTATAGTGAGGTCTCTAATGCTGGGCCTACTATAGTGAGGTCTCTAACACTTCACTCCACTATTGCACTATCAACTTTGTGACTACCTGTTTTTTTTTAATATTTTTAATTATATTGGCGTAAGCACAAATACTTTTCTATGCACATTTCACTTATTCATCCTTTTTTTTTTTCTCCGTCGTCTGTTTTTTTTATTCTTCTAAAAATTTTACTGATTAGTAAACAATGACGAGCCAATGAAAGTATATCATTTAGCAATAAATAAAGACAACACTTAACAAGAAGAAATAAGATAAGCTTGCCGAGGATAATACATGCGCGTCGAATATATAATTAAGACATTCTATTCTCAGTATCTGAACCCACACATTATATTCACAGCACAGCAATACTGAACGTAAGGTCAATGTTCGCGGTAATCTTTTAAACGTTTTGCTGTTGCAAAAAGATATTCTGTTACTATCACTGAATATTGACAATTCCCGTCAGTATTACATAAGGGAACATTACACATTAAACACTGAACATACCACATGTGAATGTAAATGCTAGAAATAAGAAACTAAATTTAATACTGCACGTTGTGAATGGAAATACAAACACATAGCAAACATTCTAGTGAGAATACAAACATGGGGATTACATAGTAAGCAGTCAACGTAACCCCCGTATTGCATGAAATCATGTGACTGCTTAAAGCAGCTCGTGTACAGAATTAGAAAACAAAAGAAACAGAAATACGAGCACTGTGAATAAAAGTTGAGACAAAAATAACGACCTCTAAATGGAAGCTAACGTACTTCAAGTAACAATCTCTACATTTGTATCCAGTAGGATCAAATCTGAAATTGGTCAAGTAATTTTTTGGCAGTCTTAAATGCCATCATTTATTTTAAAATCGACCCAGTAGTTCTTGCGAGAAACAGACGGCCATGCATAATAAAATAAATAGCGCTTTTTTCAAGTTTTTGTTTGTTTCGAAAGGGCTCAACACGAAAATATAAAAAGAACGTGTGAGATGTACATTTCTCAGAACAATAAATAATTGAGTCATTAATAAGTACTCAGTAAAAGTTATGTGGCTTGTCGGGTAAAGTAAATGATAATTTGGAAAGAAATGTCGATAAGTTTGGTAATCCTCTTCAGAAGCACCTATGTAATTAAAAAAAATTTTGACCTAACATGGAAAACGTATTTCCTGATAGTAAAATGACAAAAGGCTCATGAGAAGGCAACTGCAACTAGTTTTGGGGGAAAATACTGGAATCAGCAGCTCTAGGTTTAGATCTCCACCGTACCTTTATAACGAAAGACAACGCCAACTATTATAGACCGCAGCAGAGAGAGTACACCATTAATCCATGACCGACTTTATTTGGCAGGTAACTTGCTTTTGTGACAGTGTGATAAGAGGTTTTGATGTTAATTAAATTAAAGGTTAACAAGGTGAGGTCAAGCTATGTAAGTTCCCTGAGTAAAGAATGATGATGATGTATTTCTCAGGGTCCCTATCCGCTACCTCTTCTGATCTCACCCAGTGTAAAGTAATCTCGGTGGTATTATGTGGCTAAGTGTCTAGGGTAATGTATGCAATATATGTAATTTCAAAATAAGACAGAACTTCAACTTAACCAAAGGAACGAACGGAATAATTTGTCTTTTCTTTGTTACTTTCACAATTGCCCCCACGGCTGGCGTTGTGGATTAAAAGTTGCTACCGTAAGTGAAATGGGTTCATTTTCGATACAAGACAACAGGAAGCTGAGACGCTTGGGAGTCATGACCCAAGTGGGCTCGCCCCCCTTAGAGTGTAAAGGAGTAATCGGGCCGAAACACTTGTCAGATGGGGGGACTTCTTCTGATGATCAGATTGCTTCCTGTTGTATCGCTCTGTAAAGAGTTTCCTATCATAGTTGCATGGTCAAACCAGTGACGATCGGGAAAAGACCGATTGACTTCTGGAAAGACAGATGACACTGGGAAAGACTAGAAACCGGCTGACCGGGTTAGCACCCCGTAAGCTGTATTCAATTGCTATAGGACCCAAAAACGATAGATGCCCCCAGGATTCACCGAAAAGGGGGGGGGGAGGATGATGAATCCACAGGCGCCTCAATGGAATCGACCAGACCCGTTACACGGACTTCGAGCTCTGAACAACGGCTGGAATTTCCATGTGCCTGTGGTAGGGAATTCTCTACTCAGAGAGGAATGAAAATCCACAGAACGAAAAAGGGGTGTGGGAGGTCATCAGGGGGAGATCAACAGCGCTCTGTCTCGACGGATAAGACGTTAGAAGAACGCAGCCAGGAGTCAATCCACAGTGCTGAGTACATTCAAGTTGATCTGCCAGATGATGATCTCACACACTTCTTGGACGGGAAGAGAGATGCAATAAAGTTTCCACCTGCCAGTGCAAAAGGGCTTTGAGAACAGCTGGACGAAGCCTTGGCAAAAGAGTTGGATAACAGCCTGAAGCAGCTAACTTTGGAGAAGAAGCTGGAAATCTTCGGCGACATAATATATCTGCACTGTCGCAAAGTGTTCGGAGTGAGGGAGGCAAGGGAAAGTAACCCACCACGGAAAAGTAGAAGACAAATTAAAATAGATGAAATCAGGAAACAGAAGAAGCATGCCCGAAAACTGTTCAAGAACGCAGTTGCCACAGAGAAGGAAGGGTTACGGCAAGTTTGGGAGCACCTGAAAGGCCAACATAATGCCCTTTGTAGAGCGGAAAGGTTGTGCAGGAAGAGAAGGAAGACTCGAAGGGATAGGGAAAGATTCTTTAGGGAGCCCTTCAAGTTTGCCAAAGAACTGTTTGAGCAGCCACGGTCGGGTACGCTAAACATCAGGAAAGAAGACCTGGAAGAACACCTTAGAATGACATATTCAGATGGTCGCAAAAATGAGCCGCTCAGCAGCATGGCAGGCCTTAAATGGCCAAGGGTAGAAAATTGCCAGGCTCGGCTATGCTGAAGCTGTATTTCGCAGGGTTTTCTGTCAGATTTTCAACCAGAGAGTACATAACGAAGTGGATTGGCCTTGAAGTTGGAATTGCGATGGGATGTACCATCTCTCCGATACTATTCGTCATGGCTATGCAGGTAATCCTCAATGCGGCTGAAGGAATGGCTATAGGTCCAAAGCTCGGTGGAATGTGTCACATGCCACCGCTCAAAGCATTCATGGATGACACAACAATTCTGACATCAGATGAACATCAGGCCCGGAGGATGTTAGCACGCCTGGATGAACTAGTCAGCTGGTGCAGAATGAGCTTCAAACCCAAGAAGTCGAGAAGCCTATCAGTCAGGAAAGGGAAGATAGCAGAGGTCATATTCACGGTTTCCAGCCAAAGAATCCCTACTGTCATTGAGGAACCTGTTAAAAGTCTTGGCAGGGTGTACGATGCCTCTTTAAAAGACTCGAAGGCAGTGCAACAGACAATAGAAATGGCAGACAGAGGACTACAGATCATAGACCAAAGCAGACTCCTGGGAAAGTTCAAACTGTGGTGCCTCCAGTTCATGTTGATACCGAAGTTGCTGTGGCCACTGCTTATATATGAAGTAAGCACAAGTACAGTGGAAGCTATAGAGCAGAAGGTCAACAAGTTCATGAGAAAATGGCTAGGGGTACCACCAGGTCTGTCAGATGTAGCACTGTTCTGCAAAAAGACAAAACTTCTGCTTCCCTTCAAGTCAGTTGTTGAAGAGTACAAAGTTGGAAAAGCAAGGCTTGCAATGATGCTACGCGAGTCAGCTGATGACGTGGTTAAGTCCATTCAGCCCACACTGAAAACGGGAAGGAAGTGGAGAGTGGAAGAAGCTGTTGATGCTGCTGAAGAGTCACTCAAACTGAGAGAGGTAATCGGATACACACAAACGAATAGACGGGGATTTGGGCATGGTGACATCTGCTGGTGGTCCAAGGCATCAAGCAGGGAACGCAGAGACATGGTAGTTCAGGAGATACGAGGAGCTGAGAATGATAAGAGGGTGCTAAAAGCAGTGCAGCAGATCCAACAAGGCCAATGGACTACATGGGAAGGAGCCCTGCAGAGATCCTTGACATGGAATGATATATGGCATATGGCACCTCTTAGGCTCAGCTTCGTGGTTAGATCAATGTATGACCTGCTGCCGTCGGCCACCAACCTTGTGAAATGGGGAAAGTCGGATGATGAGCAGTGCCCCCTGTGCCAGGGGAGGCAGACACTTGAACACGTGCTCTCAGCGTGTGTAAGGTGGCATTAGGGCAAGGACGATACACTTGGCGCCATAACAAAGTGCTAAATGAGCTTGCTGCGACAATAGATCAGGCAAGAATGAAAGCGAATAGCAAAGTCCGGCCAGACACCACAAACACATACTTTCTGAGGGCAGGAAAGTCAGCACACCCCAAACCGAGTAAACCTGGTAGCAGTTTACCATCTCTTCTTGACTGTGCAAACGACTGGGAGATGGCGGTAGACCTACCTGGACGGGGGGCATATCCAGAGAGTATCAGAAAATCGCGGAGACGGCCGGATATAGTGCTTCATTCTTCAGCAACGCTTCAGGTCATACTGATTGAACTGACCGTGCCATTTGAATCCAGATTAGACGAGCAACATTCATTCAAAGCGGCCAAGTATAGCGATCTAGCCGCGGATCTGAGACACGATGGATTCAGTGCAAGGGTCATGGCGGTTGAAGTGGGCGCAAGAGGGCTTGTGGCTGCATCAGTGTATGATTTATTGAAACTGTTGGGGTTGAAGGGACAGTCTAGAACAAGGGCACTGAAGAGGCTTAGCGAAACTGCCGAAAAGGCATCAGGCTGGCTGTGGAACAACCGCAGTGGGCAATGGAGATCGTGACGGTAAACGCTGCGGTACAGAAAACACCAAAATTTTTCTAAGTCCACAGCGCTGAGTTTATATGGTGTACTAGTGAGGGGGCTGCGACTCTGGGGCAACAGGCGATGTATACTATAGGGAGTGTGTCAGGTACAGAATTTCAGTGGCGTGCGGCGTGCAGTGGCTAAGGTTCGTCGGCTGCGCGCTCGTGTCTCAGTGTGTGTCCTTAGTTGTGAAGGGCGACGGAACGAACGGAATAATTTGTCTTTTCTTTGTTACTTTCACAATTGCCCCCACGGCTGGCGTTGTGGATTAAAAGTTGCTACCGTAAGTGAAATGGGTTCATATTCAAAACAAGACAACAGGAAGCTGAGACGCTTGGGAGTCATGACCCAAGTGGGCCCGCCCCCCTTAGAGTGTAAAGGAGTAATCGGGCCGAAACACTTGTCAGATGGGGGACTTCTTCTGATGATCAGATTGCTTCCTGTTGTATCGCTCTGTAAAGAGTTTCCTATCATAAGTAAGCAAGACTGTTTAAAGGTTATTTACAATTTATTGTTCCTGTATCTCAATCTTTATGGGGTCAGGAATTCTTAAAAATCAAGAAAAGGATATTTACAAACTAGAAATAAATATGTTGGACACTCTGTCCATGTCTGTAAACAAAAGTCACTGGAATGACTAAACCCTCTGTTCTTGTTACTAGGTTGGATACTATCACCACTCTTTCAATATCAGTCTACTTAGTATCATCATTCACCAGGAAATAAGTTTTATAATATGAACTGTGGTTTTTGGATGAACCGCCAGAGCCGGCTAACGGACTTATCTGGTAAAATATAGTTGCTGCTGTTTTCTCAAGTAATTCAACATCACCAAAAGTTGCGCCTTCTAGATGAAGATAAGGGTTTTGGCTTCAAACTGTATCATGAGCAATCACTCCCATATGTTCTTCACTCAGGTTATGGCCACAACGTAGTACTTGGTAATTCAACCCCCAAGTAAAGAATAATCACATACACAAGCTTGACTAGCAGTAAAAAGGTTTTAACACTGCTTTCTAGTCCAGACGGCAAAGGCTTGGTCACAAAGTCTTCCCGCTGATGTCAGCTTGGCATGGCTTTTCAAAATACAATGGCCTGATTTTACAAGGAGGTGTTAATTTTTATCACCCTACCCTCAACCAATCAGAAGACGAGTCAAAAAGTTAACTATTTTTGGGGGACTATAAACTTGAGCGATTTTAAGTGTGTTTGTTAATCTGACTAAATTTGTATATTATATTTCTTAGTTATTTATAGACCGATTTTAATTATCAAAAGTGATAATTAAACGGCCAATTGCCCTCTATCGTCCTACAAAGGTTTCCTTTAATTATTCCTTAGCCTTTTCATCTGGGTAATTTTTAAGTAATTAAATGTGCCTTTACCCTGATATGAAAATATTACTAAATTAAATTTTCTAAGTTAAGATAATTTTTCTATGAGGGAATCTCTATGTGTATATGTTAAGCAATATCAGCGCTATAAGTTGAGATATCCCTTTTATTTTAATTATCTTTAGTTATCAAGAAATAAATTATTTAAGTTCGGTCAAAAACGCAAAATAGGCATTATTTCTACTTCAACCAAAAATTTTCTTGTCATTACAAAAAAGAGGTAACGATTTGATCGGTTGTTAAATTTTACTACGTCCTTCGATAAATATTGGGGTGGGTGTGTGGAAAAAAAAAAGGCGGGGGGAGGTGGTAACTTTTAACTTGTTTTCTTAGAAACATTCAAATACTCTTAGTTAAATGTTGGCGGCAAATTTGACTAGACCCTCAGACAAATTTCAAATACTGTAGTTATTTATAGATTTTAAATAAGTTAGCTAGTACGTTTTAAGCAGGGAATTTGAGCGTGTTGTGATACGGATTCACTTCACTACAGACAGTAATAAAACAAACACGGCCATCCATTGACAAATGCGAAACTAACCACAAGAGACTGGATCGGATAGGCCCAGTTGGTCTGTGTGAATTATTATTGTTACTCTAGATTTTAGTGCTCAGTTTAGTGCCCACAGGTTTTTGTCACTGCGGGAAAAAAATTGCCATAACTTGAAAATGTTTTCGCACACAGGTGTACACTGGTTTTGAGTTACTCATATTTTCAAAAACTTTTGATGTGTGAAATCTTAAATTAATATTCATATAAACACGTTAACGTGCCGCAGGCGACCTTTGTCTTTACTGACTGTGTGTGGTACACCACTCTGAGTGGAGACCTCCCAGTACCAAAGACTGCTGTGTCCGTCTCAGATTTTGCTCCTTTCCTCAGACCTACGGGTCCTGAGAGTTCCTCTATAAATGCCTTTGTGCAGATGAGGAAGGACATCCCTCGAAACCTTCGGGTATATGAGGCTTTGTCCATTTTGGCTGGAATGACGTCTCGATGGTCCGGTGGTTTTATAGCGATTATGAGTACACATGAGGGCAAGTTCGGGCACAATGGGCTAATCACCTGTTTGCCAAGTCACTTCGATTACATGTCCTGCCCATGGGCCTTGTGCACTTGGGTCCCCTCTACACCTCGTTTCACGGGGTAGGAAGAGGTTCCGATTATGAGATGAGATGAGATAAACACGTTAACTCTGAGAAGACTAGTCTCAGGGGCCGACTTCATTAGTTGCTCGTGACGAGACACCAGTTGTCGGGACCGGTGTATGTGAACTAAGTTTTTATTGTGTTGTGACTGTCGTAAATTTATTTTGAGAGAAAGATTCTTAGAAATAGTAGTCCGGTTTAGAGTGTAGAATGATGGGGAAAAGCTCAGTGATAGAAATGTAGAGAGTAAATAGTTGCTTCACAGAGTGCTGGAGGAGAGTAAAGACAGACTTATTTACGACAAATCGTTTCTCTCAATCTACTCTTCAGGCTCTTACTGGTCAAACAATTATTTGCCAGTTTCCAGACACATACCTGCTCTCACACCGATTTGGTGCTTCAACCACACAGACGACGTGGATACAACTATCTTAAACAAATAGGGGAAATTTTGGGCTTTGGGTAGTCCAACACAATAACGATTAAGTTTATGTTGTTTATTAAAGTTAAAAAGACAATCACTACAATAATCATTTGTTTACAGCAAGAATTATCAAAATTACAGAAACATGCAAATAACAAGGTAGGGAGGGGGTGAAGAAGATTGGTATCGACTAAGCCCGTCCCGCTTATTAGACAAAGATAAACCCAGTCCAAAGATAGATAGTTATCAGGAACTTAGGTAAGTTAACCTAACAGTGAAGTTAATTATTCTGAAAGAGGTGTTTCAAAATTAGGTATAGGTGGTAGAAAAAAATCCTGTTCTTCCCAATTGTTCTTCCCTTTACTAAGCAAAAGAAAAGGAGGGGGGTTTAAAACAGAGTTTATCAAAAACTATCCCACTTAAAGGAACAATGCCGGGGATACAGAAAATGTATTACCCGGTAAGCAAGTTAACAAATGGGTTACAAAAAAAGATTAAATTTCCTGTCATTCATACACGCGCTAGTAAAGGCCTTCACTCATCTTGCTCTCACTTACCGATTGTGAAAAAAATCTGGCACTCCATAGAATAACACAACAGCAGTTACACCTCAAACTAAATGTATGAGTGTTAGTTCAAGTTCCAGCCCCAGATTAGCGGGTAGGCGGTCAGCACATAAAAAGGATCCCGTAATCGCTGGAAAATGAATCTGTATTTGTGTCTCTTTTCTTAATAACAGTTTCTATGGGAGGGCACGGTCTCTGATACCGGGGTGAGGATGGTGTGGTCTATTTGACTTTGCCGCTGATAATAAAAATTCTTACGCGTGCTGATACACTTTATCCGTGAGGTATGGTTTAAGTCCAGGGAGAAAACTAGTCACATCACTGTTCGGTAAATATGTATTCTCTCTCTGTGTCAGTAAACTAACAAAAGCTCGGGCCAGTGTTCTTCTTCCCGTTACAACTTAGTTTGCTTGATGGTGTGTTAAATTTGTCTTTGGGTGTGCTTTCTTTGCTATAAGTTAGATAGCGGAATTCCAGACATAGAATCGCCTCAAAGATTAAAAATTTACACAGTCTCAACAAGTTCTGAGTCAGGGAGACTCTACACACTGTTTATGCTTTGCTTTGCTTAGATTGATTTGCTTTATTGCTTTCTTAATGCTGGGATCGCACAGGTTACGATCACTCTGTATGAAAGAAAAAAAGACATGTAATATACCGAAAAACAAATAACCATCTAAAGCGCGATGAATTTCCCGTTAAGACTATTTTATATACGCTCGCGTATTTAATTATGTATTTAATTAAACACTGCGCGAGTTCTAATGGTTAAAACACACATCTATAAATATAGGACTTAACTAAATTTATTAATTTTAAATTCCTTCGCGACTTTAAAAGTTAATTTAAGCATTTAACATCTATTATCTTTTGGAAATAATATAGCAGGTATATCATTACATTTACAACTGGAACTATTGAGATGGTTTCATTTAATAGATTTAAATTAACACACAATCCAGTGAAATAGAATGAATAAACTAGACCACTGATCACTTTACACAATATATATTTTACCGTTTTGCTATAGCTAGTGCTTCTGTTAAGTTCTGGCCAGCGAGTGATAAAGTGTATTTCTACGTGGTCTGTATATATCTAGAATGAAATGAAAGATGAGTGGGACATGAGAAACTTGACACCTTTTTAGATCTCAGGACACTTTTGGGGATCTGACCGCCAGACTAAAGAGAGATGCCGCCCCTGGTCTCTCGTATCTTCGCTCGCTGCTTGCTTTCCGGCTTTCCCCGTTCGCTTTCACTGCGATCGGTTCTGCGTTTGGCACGGAGATGCGAAATACCGGCAGGGAACTTGCGTCGCTCGTCAGGGACCACTACTGTCTTTGATCGTGGCGCTAGTCTTTCCTGAGATCCCCCAGTCTGTGTCTTTGATCGTTGTCGCTGCTATCTGTTTGATTCTGGCGCCGCCCCCTCTTTGCCAAGTTAATGAAATTACTGCATATGATTGCTCAAGTGATGACCATGGGCGTGATTTAATCTCTCCTTAAATCAATGCGATGACCAGAATGAACGGTAGATAAACTGTCCACATATCAATCAGCAAGCGTGTTGCCAATCTGCGTGGAAAGGTTGCATAGCTAATGAGTCCAGGTGAAAAGAAAAATCCCGTTTGACGAAAGGTTACAATATTTCGGGGGCACTGATGTTATCCAAGGGGTCGTTACGAAGAGTCGTATCATATCATTCAGGGTCGGCCGCGTTCGTCTGTCACAGTGACTCAATGTTATGTTTTATTAATGCCTATTTAATTTCGATTACAACTGTTGCATAAGACTGGTGATCGAAATGAGTGTAGGAAGAGAATTTGAAGGTGTGTGCTATGTTTACTGTAGTGAGTTCTCATACTCTTGGGCTCACTAGTGTGAATGGTTTATACCTGACAGAGATAGAGAGACACAGAGAGAGAAAGAGAGAGAGAGAGATAGAGAGAGAGCGAGGGGGGGGGAGAGAGAGAGTTATCAAGTTTTCTCTTGCTGTAGGTAAGTTTGTGGATATTCATTTAGGCTGAGATTTTGAAGTGAAAAGTTGGTTTTGGGAGAAGATGTGTATGCGGTTGTCGACGGCAGTTTATGTGTGATATCAGACATTAGAATTAAAGTGGATCCAGTGCTCTAGTGTTGTGGGAGCTTGGATGATGTCTGTGTACTGACGTGCTTGTGGTTATGTATGTGCACCAGCCACAGTGTTTCTGGTTGGTGTGGGTCGGCCAGATGTGATTGTGTTTACTACATATACTAACATTGTGTTTACTACACTCGTACTAACATCGCTTGTTTCTGTAAAATAGAACCTGACACTTCTGAAATCAACTCGTCGTTGATGGTCGAAGCAATTCTTTGTGATAGTGTTTTGTACTGAAAACCTGTACCTTGGTATGGCTTATGAACTTGGTATGGCTTATGAACTTGGTATGGCTTGTGAACTTGGTATGGCTTATGAACATGGTATGGCTTATGAACATGTTATGGCTTATGAACTTGGTATGGCTTATGAACTTGGTATGGCTTATGAACTTGGTATGGCTTATGAACTTGGTATGGATTATGAACATGGTATGGCTTATGAACTTGGTATGGCTTATGAACTTGGTATGGCTTATGAACTTGATATGGCTTATGAACTTGGTATGGCTTATGAACTTGGTATGGCTTATGAACATGGTATGGCTTATGAACTTGGTATGGCTTATGAACTTGGTATGGCTTATGAACTTGGTATGGCTTATGAACTTGGTATGGCTTGTGAACTTGGTATGGCTTATGAACATGGTATGGCTTATGAACATGTTATGGCTTATGAACTTGGTATGGCTTATGAACTTGGTATGGCTTATGAACTTGGTATGGCTTATGAACTTGGTATGGCTTATGAACTTGGTATGGCTTATGAACTTGGTATGGCTTATGAACTTGGTATGGCTTATGAACTTGGTATGGCTTATGAACTTGGTATGGCTTATGAACTTGGTATGGCTTATGAACTTGGTATGGCTTATGAACTTGGTATGGCTTATGAACTTGGTATGGCTTATGAACTTGGTATGGCTTATGAACTTGGTATGGCTTATGAACTTGGTATGGCTTATGAACTTGGTATGGCTTATGAACTTGGTATGGCTTATGAACTTGGTATGGCTTATGAACTTGGTATGGCTTATGAACTTGGTATGGCTTATGAACTTGGTATGGCTTATGAACTTGGTATGGCTTATGAACTTGGTATGGCTTATGAACTTGGTATGGCTTATGAACTTGGTATGGCTTATGAACTTGGTATGGCTTATGAACTTGGTATGGCTTATGAACTTGGTATGGCTTATGAACTTGGTATGGCTTATGAACTTGGTATGGCTTATGAACTTGGTATGGCTTATGAACTTGGTATGGCTTATGAACTTGGTATGGCTTATGAACTTGGTATGGCTTATGAACTTGGTATGGCTTATGAACTTGGTATGGCTTATGAACTTGGTATGGCTTATGAACTTGGTATGGCTTATGAACTTGGTATGGCTTATGAACTTGGTATGGCTTATGAACAAGAGGGAATACACTGTGCAATGCGAGCGTAACAACAACTATACATAACATTAAAATAAAAGGTAAAGGTAGTTCCCATAGCAGATACTGCCGTAGGGGAGTGAAGTGTTAGAGACTACACTATACTAGGTCCATCATCGAGAGGTGGAGGTGACCAGTTTCCTTCCTCGCTGCCTTTTCCTTCCCTAACTCAAGTGCAAAGCATTTACAGCTGGGTAGACTGAAGCGTGTCGATACCGTGAATCGAACTCGGCACATTTGCCGCGAGACACCAGAGCTCTAACCATTCTGTTAATCGGACGGTCATGTATAACAACATCAGCGTGCTTCACAAATCCTGGAAACTTTCAAACAATATGAAAACTCGAAGCAACAGAGAACTCCTAGCTTCAAACCTGATAAAACCAATATGTCCTTGAAGAGTTCAGTGGCAAGTCCAGTTCTAAACTTACCAAAAGAGTGTTATTTGATTGGTTCTGTTCTATGTCACCCAGACAGCATGTGTGACTTACTTTACACTGAAACTCATAAATGCGTTATTTGACTGGTGTTACTTCCATTCTCTCACAAACATGTTTTTATGTCTCTATATCTTTGCTTTCCTTCACCAAATTTGATCACACCATGAAGCTCGTTTAGACCGTAATCGGCTCCGAGATCGACCCAGCCTCATGAATTGGGTACCAGAGCAGTTCTGGGAAGGTTAAGGCAGCCGACGTGATACTGACCACATCACCCCTAGTGTGCCGATGGTCAAGAAAATATGGGCCTAATACCATATTCCTAATATGCCTCAATGGGCGTGTAACGGGATCCTTTACCTTACCTTTTTTTTTTTGAAGCTCGTGCAGTTGACTAAAATAGTTGACTAAAATAGTTGACTAAAATACTTGACTATATTTTATCACAAACCGAACGATGCCTATTGTTGACTACCACTTCTTCTGTTGACATTCAACTACGCCGTGTTTTGAGACGTAACTTTCCGCAGAGTCACAAAGGTCGTTTCCCCGTGGCTTCTTTTCATCATGTGGCCCTTCTTTGTTGTAGCAAACCGACAAGTAAAAAGTTATGTATAAATAATGCAAAATAGAATCCTCAGTACGTACCATTCTCTCTCTCTCTCTCTCTCTCTCTCTCTCTCTCTCTCTCTCTCTCTCTCTCTCTCTCTCTCTCTCTCTCTCGCTCTATATATCTCTCTCGCTCTCTATCTCTCTCTCTTTCTCTATCTCTCTCTCGCTCTCTCTCTCGCTCTCTCTCGCTCTCTATCTCTCTCTCGCTCTCTATCTCTCTCTCTCGCTCTCTATCTCTCTCTCTCGCTCTCTCTATCTATCTCTCTCTCGCTCTCTCTCTCGATCTCTCTCTCTCGATCTCTACCTCTCTCTATCTCTCTCTCTCGCTCTCTCTCGCTCTCTATCTCTCTCTCGCTCTCTATCTCTCTATCTCGCTCTCTATCTCTATCTCTCTCTGTCTCGCTCTCTATCTCTCTCCTCCCACCCCCAACCCCTCCCCCAACAACAAAAAAAGATGTGCCGTGTGTCTTTAACAGTTTGTATTAGGCTACAAAGGATCTCTCCCTTCCTCTCATTTTCTCTCTCTCCTATATAATTTTTACAGCACTATATCTCTTCTTCTTCTTCGGTCCTTGGCCGCTGACTGACAACAGTGGCCATCACGCCTGGTGGTACCTTGTAGGGCAACAACAAAATGTCTCCACTTTGCTCGGTCGACAGCCATTCTTCGTTTAGTGCCTAAGCTCTGTGTCATCTCTACCAACAGTTCTCCGCCAGGTAGCTTTTGGCAGGCCTCGCTTTCGCTTTCCTTCTGGAGTCCATAGCATGGCAGTTCTGATGATGATGTCAAGGTCTCGTCTGAGAAGGTGGCCAACCCAATCCCAGCTTCTACCAGCTATGATATTATGTGGCCGGGTAGGTAGTTGGGGGTTGCTGTTTGTACAGAGAGTGTTAGATTGCTAAACTAGCTTGTACGCTAGAGATTGAAATTTCTCTCCTACAGTCTTACAGAAGTTTTCCAGGTTCTGGGACGATCCTCTAAGGTGTATTAGTTAGGAGCAGTTAACAAAGCATTATAGTTTTCTTAACAGACGTTTTTTCCTTCCTTTACAACATATAGGTGTAGCAAGGTATATAAATGGACGACCTCTCTTTGGTCTCAACGTGAATTTTATTCAACTCAACTTATATACATAATGGCGTGAAGGTTAACAGTATATTTCATTCAAATACCATGGTACATTGCTTTCATTAACATAGCGTAGGGGACTGACATCATGTGAATCACTCAGATTCAACATTTGAGGAAAATTCTTCCCTGCTCAATAACATTTAATTAGTAAGTATATGTTTGCAGTTCATCACTCTGCTTGTTCATTTATTCAATAGCTCTGTTTCATACCGCCATGATTTTTCCTTTAGATTTGCAAAAACCATCCTGTCTCGACCTGTCAAATATTATAGGATAATTATGGCAACAACTTACTGTCTTCCAGTTCGGAATTTAAACACAGATAAGTACACTTTGAAATTGAAGCACGACAAACTTCAGATTTTCTAATCCCACAATTAGAAAAATCTTGATTTCAGTAAACCACTGCGTTCAGACACATCTGCTTGTCTCTCAAGCTAGGCACGCACACTGACTTTCGGGTTCTGGGCCGCTGGGGAAATCGCGTCTGTTCTAAATTTTCTGAGCTCACGATTGGATAAAAACTAATCTACGCTATTCTTTTTTTATGGTCTGTTTCTACTATAACTTTACGTTTTACTTTTATTTTTCTAACAAATTCTTTTCAACCAAGCTATAGTCTGTTTTTGGTTAGATGTGATAATTCCTAAAAGTGACGCACTCACTGTCACATATAGATCCCGGGGCTCCGCAAATGTATCCCGTAGGGAGACATTTGAGTACTATCTATAACACAAAATCATCCCAAGAATCTCTAAGTCTAAAAAAATTTTCAAAAAAAAAATTTTCAAGTTCAAAAAGTTTCTAAGTCCAAAACTTTTTCGGGAAAATTTAACGAAATTCATACATCTGAGCTCCTATGTCTACATGGGACTGTCGTCTATAAAGGGGCCTTATTGATGGACATCATCTCTAAAAATTTTATATCATCTTTCATATCACAACCTTATTTCATCAAATGTACCAATTGGCAACACTGGCCAACAAACAATTGTAAACATCCATGAAGTCATCACTCAAAATATGGGGAGTGGCAAAATTGGTAACATAAACAGTAAAATATCTTATTTGCATAACTTAATGGCATTATCATAATCTAAATGCATGTTGACAACACATTATTAGTCATTGTGGGGAGCAAAGTGTAATATCATTTCTGTTCCTGTCATTGGTTCCATATCCTACGGCTTCAAATACCCTAAAAAATGTTGAAGTTATTTTCTTCCTGATGTTCCATAATCATGGGTGTAATTTATTTAGTTTCCAAGTATTTACACTTTATTCATAGAGATTTTGAAGGTCTCCAAATCTTTATTGTCCTGATGATCTTCTTTTCATAAAACAGTTTATCCTTCCTTGGTTATTCCATCATGTTTTCTTTTCGAGTAAATGATCTAGTTGCTCATTGTTATTATAAAAAATCTCTAGGCATATGGATAAAGATTTCTAAATTATCATGTAACCATTAACATGTTAACATGCAATCATATTTTACACAATAAAATCATTAAAGCCTCATGGCTTAACCTTATATATTTGTGTCTGAATGTTTCCTGTATTTGACATTTTCTAAATGGTAAGTGTATAAATTTGTTCCAAGTCCATCACTGTAGAGAATGTTCTATATTACATTTTTTTTCTTCAAAATATGTGATGTTTGTCTCCAATATCCACATGGGTAATAGTTCTGGTGGTGATCCTGTCCATTATGACTCAGCCATTTCTAATTGTTTGAAATCATTCTTTTTTTCTGTCAACACATTATTCTCATATGTGAGCCATAGCTTAAAATTATTTATTATTACTAGTCTTTTTTTCAAGAAAAATCAACTTTGCACTAACTTTATTGCAATTATCATACATCAACTTATTCAATCAATCATCAACACGATATGTTTACAACATGTCATTGAAATAAATTTTCAATATTCCCATTTAAGACAAAGTTCCTGGCACTCTGGTTACTATGTATCCCTGTTATCTTTGGTTCCATGTATATAGTGTAACATTTTTCTTCTTTTGTTCTTTTAAGTTCAGTATACCATTTATGGCGTTCCAAAATTCCATGCCATGGGGATCCTGTCTAGTTCTCCTGCTATCACTAGTAATGCATCCTTAGTGAACCTTATGAGCTGTGTCTGTCAATATTTTGCAACAACACATCATACAATCATATATATATAACCATCAACTCGAATGTCTCAATTCTGTAACAGTATACATCAAAAATATTTTATGTTACATTATTTGCATTGTCAACACCAGTTCTGCCTTCGCAGGTCAAAGGTTTTTCAGAACTATATGGTGTTTATAACATCTGCTGCTACAGCTAGATGATCAATTTAAATTTCTTAAATTCTCAATAATTTAAGTTAATTACAAGGGGATTGACATAAGTCTTGGGCCTGACCATGAAGAACATGTCACAGAGAGCTCAAATTTTGTATAGTGTTTATTCCTTTTCAATATAGCCACCATCTGAATTGACACACTTCTGCCATCTCTGCTTAACCTTGAAAAGACCTTGGGAGTAGAACACCCTATTTTTCAAACTAAACCAGTCATCACATGCCAGTATAACCTCTTCATCGCTGTCAAAATGATTTCCTTTTAGCTGTTTTTTAAGATTTGGGAATAGAAAAAAGTCTGATGGAGCCAAATCTGGAGAATATGGTGGGTGTGGAAGAATTTCAATATTCAAAATCGTTGGCTGCTAGCTGCACAAGCCGTGCTTTGTGAGAGGGCGCGTTGTCTTGAAGCAAAGGAAGATTTTGAGTGCGCGTTATCCCTCGTTTCCTGGTCACAACTTTTCTTAGTTTGGTGAGAAGATCTGCATAGTACTGTCCATTAACTGTGTTGCCACGAGGCAGATAATCTTTCAAAAGGACACCTTTGCCGTCCCAAAAAACAGTCAGCATCACTTTTCCTGCAGATTTCTGCGCCCTCGGCTTGACAGGTGTTGGGGAGCCCGGGGTTTTCCATTGCATGCTGGCAATTTTGGATTCGGGGTCATAATGGTGTACCCAAGTCTCATCTACTGTCACCATGGTCTCCAAAAAATTTTTTGACTGACACTTTTTGAGCAACTGTTGACAGCAATTTACCCTCGTTTGCTTCTGTTCACGCGTCAACAGTCGCTGAACCCAGCGTGCACACACTTTTCTCATGTTCAGTCTGTTGTGTAAAATTCTATAAACTGTTCTTTCATTTAGTTTTACTCTACTAGCTATCTCCACAATTGTCATTTTTCGATCCTGGTCAATGATTTTCTTCACTCTTGTTGCATTTTCATCGTTGCATTCTGAGGCTGGTCTACCAGATCTTGACAGATCAGCAACATTTGAGCGGCCGCACTTAAACTTTTGACACCAGTTTTTTACCGAAGTATATGAAGGACAAGAACCACGAAACACTGGTTCCATCTCCCTGTGTTTTTCTGTAGGTGTTTTTTCCCTGAAACATCAGAAATTTTATCACAGCTCTGGCCTCCTTCTTTTCCATTGTTTTGTCAAATCTTTGGAGCAGCAGATCCGGTCAATGGGGTACATTGCGCCGTGCACCGTAGCGGGAAAACCCATTGAAGAAACAAACGTGTACTTTATACATTCAGTGCAAATATGATGAACTTTAAATGTGCCAAGTTTCATCTTCTTCCTGTGACTCCTTCATGGTCAGGCCCAAGACTTATGTCAATCCCCTTGTATTATTATGGGACATGAGGGTATACGTATTCCAATGTTGATCCATGATGCAGCAATATGTATGTCCCATCTAGGTATTCTTTTATAATTTTATATCCATCTATTGTATATGGATCCATGACACGTCAGTCCGTGGGGTTACATTGTTTTTTGGTCCATATATCGTAAGGGGCAATCCAATCTCAGTATTGTCACAATGTGTCAATCATTTTTTTCAATCCTCTAGTTTGTTTTATTATTTAATTTGAATTAACATAACCATTTCAATATAGCTATTAGCAAGCAATAGTCATGTGTATTCTATCTTATTATAATCAAGTTCACAATATAAGGCAAGTGGCAAAAATATCAAGAATATTTTCTCCCAAAATGTGGAGATATTACACAATCTCTTGTCTCTTGTGTAATACAAATATTTAATCATTTCATTCCATTATTATATTATTTTGTCCATAACCTCTGTGGTTCTATGGGATATTCATACTACATTTGTATATCCTTTGTCCATGGGGTCGGCGTCTGTGGCCTAATGGATATGAACGCAGTTTCATAATCCAGATATACCATGTTCGAAACCTGCTGCAAGCGGTTTGGTAGCAGATCGCTTTGTGTGGATTTTTAACAATGGTATAAGCGCCGTACCATTCAGAAAGCAATTGCAAACTACTGAATGAAAAAATTGCCTAGAAAAATCACAAACAGCCAATAAAAGCTGGGGTTGATTGCCACGTCCTGTAAAGGATAAGCAACTAACTTTTGTCCATGGGTGATCCAAATCTCGTATGGTTCCATTATTTTCTGGGTGCATCAGCATTCATCTTTTTTTTCGTTTCATCTCCATTGTGTCCTTGACACCTTTGGTTCCATAGGATTATCATAATTCATTTGTGTCTCTTGTCCAATGATAATCCATACATTTATGATTCTCATAAGCAGCAATCATTTTCCTCCGATTTGTTCTATGTTCATAGAATCCAGAAAATTTCAATTATTTTCTCTGTTATTTCTAACAACCTAAAATTATTCATTATCCCATCCCAATGTGGGCATTATTGCATAAACCGCACCACAAAACATTAGTTGTGTCAACATAAAGTTTCACCATAATAGAAAATGGCATCTTCATAAAGACTAAACAGTTGTTTCTTCCTCTCATGTGCCGTCAGTGGTTATCATCCGGTAATGGGGGTGTTCAAATCTGGGGTCAGCATACATAAATGCTATAGAAGGGTATTTCATTTGCTATGTCAGCATGTGCAAATGCTATTTTTTAACATGGGGCAAAGGCAGCATCAACAAATAGTTGCAATTTATTCAATCTGGGGTCAGCATATACAAATGCTTATACAGTATCAGCAGAATACTGCTGGGGTGTCATCTGCATAGTTGTCATGTGCAGAGATCATGCTAATAGGGTTATGACTGGCATAGGCAGTGTGAGCAAAAACTAGTTGCTCACTCTGATGTGGTGATTTATTTTTTTCTTTCCTTCTATGTCAGCTGCTAACATCAGGGCAGTCAATGTTATATGGCATTGGCCTATAGTGTCATCAAAATGTGTGAGGGTGGCATGTAAACATATAACATATCCTATAAAAACATTCAAAATGTGTTCTCTTTATATTTTTTATTTTATGTCTTTTCTCTTTTCATTATTCAGTTTCATTTCTTTTCTGTTTGATTTCTTTTCTTTGCATTTTCTGTTTTGTTCATCTTTTTTGGTTTGCCAATTTTTTTTCTTTTCAATATATCAAGATTTCAATTCTTTTCTTTCAATATATCACAATTACAGGAGAATGATAATAATCAGTTCTCTAAACACTAGAGATACTACCAACTCTAAACAATAGGGCTGCAAGCAATAGTTAAGGTCAGAAAAGAATTAACATAGTAGTGGCTGCTGTCAATAAGGAGTGAGGAGAGGGTACTGTAAGTTCTTGATAGATAGGGGAAAATTTAAGATCTCCTGATTACAACATTATTGTAATTCGAAGGGATGGAAAATGATTTGGATAGAAAAGCTCATAAGTCTAGAATGTCGTCTCAAAATAGTGGAAAGGAAAATAGTAAGTTAAGGAGGTGGGATAGTGAAGTGAGGAAAATCTTACAATAGTGAATCTAAGGGCTGGATATGTAATCTCTTTTGCAAAGTGTAATAATTTTAAACAAATTTTGTATACATGCTAAAATAAATACACCTGTGGAGAAAAGAGGATAGCATGCAATAATAATTTTGGGTATGACATTTGTTATAATGTGACTAAATATGCTGTTAAGTAGATATCATAGTGGGATCAGTGCGATGGATCGAAGTGATAGATAATAGATGAGTTAAGATGATTGGGAACAAAGATATTAGTATCAGGTAAGAAGAACATTTCTCGTGCAAGGGTGCCTGCATGAAGATGCACTAAGATGCATGTAAAAGAAAACACTGAGCTCTCGAGCTGCAAGGACAAAAGTCGAGCTAAGGAGGTGTGAAGGATGGTTATTTCAAAATATACAGCAATCTCATAACAAAATCATTGTGACACATGTGCTATAGGTGAGGTTGGGTAAGTTAACATTCTAAACATCAAAAACTGTCTGTGACTAATGAGTGTGTCTGTAAACTCGTAACACAGTATCTTGTTAGTTTTTTTCATATTTATTTCACAAAACCATAAAATGTCTAATTAAGATCATCTGTGGGCTGTTCTTGAGTGTTCTCTGGTCATCTTTATTAGTATGGCTGGAAAAAACTTTCTTAGTTAGGCTTTGACATCTCACACTGGGACTAAGTCATCTATAACTGTCAATTATTACCACAGTCTGAAAATAGAGTACATGGGAAAGTTAGGTTACAACAGTGTCACTGAGATCAACAGTCACATATGCGTAGACCGTGCATGGAATGGCATGCACATGAAGACTTGGTTGTGTTTATAGAAGTTTCGCCATTTCCAACATTGCGATTTCCCGACTGGTTAGGCGAGCATCATATTGAACAACTGTGGGTGCAATAGGTGAAACGATATTGACTGTTCGTTGGGGCGCTGAGGACATCAACGAAGGCGGTGATGATTGCCCTGTAGATTGGGGATGTGCGGCAGTTACATCTTTTGATTTGGAAGTAGGTGTATGTTTCGCCTTGATTTTTCGTCTGCCCTGGTTCTGCGGTACGTTAACACTGTTTACAGTGGGCACAGTAATTTGCACAGTGTTGCTTTTGACAGGTTGGTGGTAAGCTGACGAAAATGGTACCGACTGTGATGTGGCCTGGGGATGTGTGGTTAGTACCTCTCGGCTTAGTTTCGAAACATGCCTACGTTTCTTCAAAATTTTTCGTCTGACATGGTTTTGTGACAATTTCATGCACTTAGTGACAGGAGGTGATGCATCTGATGAAGAAAAACAGGTACGTTTGCCAGCCGCTTGAATCTCCGGGGATGAAGTACTAGCAAATGATGTATCAGTTGTGCAACCAGGACCAGGCGAATCTATACCAGAGTCTCTTTCATACTTGTTGATTATCATCTCACCGTACGTTTTCTTCTTCTTCTTCTTCCTCGTTCGTCCTGAAAAGGACGTTGGTTGCGTTGTGTCTGTTTACACCGGAGCTGTGATATCTGCGCCTTTCGGCCGACACATCCGACTTCAGCACTGCATTTTTTGGGACCGGGTTTGCCTTCCCTCTTCGATCCCTACTCTCTCAGCCAGACTGCAGTGATGCAGCCTGTTTCCAGGACCACCACGTGGAGGTGGAGTTGGTCATACTTGTTGGTTATCATCTCACCGTACGTTTGAACAGGGCGAATATTGGATATTTCGTCGGTGTGAAAAAGTTGGTCTGTTGGTTCTTGTGTGTCCATGTCAGAATCTGTTCGTTCATTAGCAAAGGTGGAACTTGGGGGCCGGTGACGAAATTTTGCCTTCCGAACAGGTCGATTAGAAGGTTCTGTGGAATTCTTTTCATGTGTGGTTATCTTGCCTGTATTTTGATTAACAATGCCGGTGGATAAATACTTTTCGTGTGCAACTGTCTTGCCTTTATCTTGATGAACAGTGCTGGTGGATGAATATTTCTCGTGTGGGGTTATTTCTCTTTCATCCCTGTTTACTGCGTCTTTTACTAACCAGCGAATTTCGTCGCGTTTGGCAGATAGGTCCATATCAAATTTAATCTCCAGCATATTATACACTATCTTGACCGTGAGATTGTTGAGGTCACCCTTTCTCACAATCTTATGTATCTCTGCCCGCAGCTCTTCTGTGCTGGGACCAGTGAGTGGAATAGGTCTCAGGGGTGTTTGTGTGGCTGACTGTCTCACCGCCGTTCGAGTGTGTTGTTTCAGTGGTTCACAAATCTGACCTGATGTGTCAGCGTCTGTCTGTGTGGCGACAGATGTCATTTTGGGCTCATTCATATGCATGTGTCGGGTTAGTCCATTTACACTGGGGTTACATGGTGTTGTTTTTATTGTTATGTTCGTAGTACTGGCCTGCTGCCGTCTGTGAAATGGTTGTCGGCATGATTTTGGTGGTTGAATATGTGCTCGAAAACCATCTTTCGTCGTGAGGAGATAAACTTGACTGTTCTTTGATGGAATGCTATTAAATTCCCAAATTTTTCTCGTTTTAATTTCATTGATTAGGTTTCTGACTTTTATTGTTTGAGCTCTGTCATTTAAGGTGGCCCACTGTTTGTTTCGTGGTCTTCGCTCTGGTTCTTGGGAGAAAAAATGTGGAGGTTGTTTTCTCTCAATTTTGTTGTGGCTGTTATGGTCTTGCAAGTATAATACCTTCCTACTGAATCAGATGAAAATTCGACCTCTGTTTCAGGATACGTAATAACGTCTCTTATTTCAGAATATTCTACTGGCGTAAAGGGTTAAATCTTCCTGTTAGGCCTAGACGGGTGGTGCGGGGTGTACATTTTTCTGTCCGTGGCATAGCGAGAACCTTTAGTAAACTGTGCGGGTCGCATGTGCCTCTGGTGTGGGTATATTCTCCTTAGGTCCATGTTTGTGATTTGACGTTATAGTGGTTGCTGCTGTTGTTCTACCCCTAGTTGTTGGAAATTCTCTAGTAGTTGTTCCATCTTTTGTTAATGCTTATGCTTGTTTTCCTGCTCGTTATAGAGGACTGGTCACTAGGCAACATATAGTATTATGTGGCCGGGTAGGTAGTTGGGGGTTGCTGTTTGTACAGAGAGTGTTAGATTGCTAAACTAGCTTGTACGCTAGAGATTGAAATTTCTCTCCTACAGTCTTACAGGAGTTTTTCAGGTTCTGGGACGATCCTCTAAGGTGTATTAGTTAGGAGCAGTTAACAAAGCATTATAGTTTTCTTAACAGACGTTTTTTCCTTCCTTTACAACATATAGGTGTAGCAAGGTATATAAATGGACGACCTCTCTTTGGTCTCAACGTGAATTTTATTCAACTCAACTTATATACATAATGGCGTGAAGGTTAACAGTATATTTCATTCAAATACCATGGTACATTGCTTTCATTAACATAGCGTAGGGGACTGACATCATGTGAATCACTCAGATTCAACATTTGAGGAAAATTCTTCCCTGCTCAATAACATTTAATTAGTAAGTATATGTTTGCAGTTCATCACTCTGCTTGTTCATTTATTCAATAGCTCTGTTTCATACCGCCATGATTTTTCCTTTAGATTTGCAAAAACCATCCTGTCTCGACCTGTCAAATATTATAGGATAATTATGGCAACATTTTACTGTCTTCCAGTTCGGAATTTAAACACAGATAAGTACACTTTGAAATTGAAGCACGACAAACTTCAGATTTTCTAATCCCACAATTAGAAAAATCTTGATTTCAGTAAACCACTGCGTTCAGACACATCTGCTTGTCTCTCAAGCTAGGCACGCACACTGACTTTCGGGTTCTGGGCCGCTGGGGAAATCGCGTCTGTTCTAAATTTTCTGAGCTCACGATTGGATAAAAACTAATCTACGCTATTCTTTTTTTATGGTCTGTTTCTACTATAACTTTACGTTTTACTTTTATTTTTCTAACAAATTCTTTTCAACCAAGCTATAGTCTGTTTTTGGTTAGAAGTGATAATTCCTAAAAGTGACGCACTAACTGTCACATGTGCGCATGTTGTCTTTGTGTCTCTAAGTTAGTAGTTCGTGTTTGGTGAAGAGGACAATTTGGACATTTCCTTTACTGGTGTTACTATGATTCCTAAATATGTAAATATATTTGTATTTTCTAGTTCATGATTTTTTTTTAAATATTTCAATACATTTCTTAATGCAATCAAAGTTTCTCCAGCCCGCAGTACTCCTATCCTAATATCACAGTCTATTCCTTCATCAGCACATATTCTGCTGCACATATACTGCTGCACATATACTGCTGCACATATACTGCTGCACATATACTGCTGCACATACATATGCACGAGTTTAAAATTTGAAGGGACATCTCAATAACTGCCATCAGGTCACCATTCATGGTATCCACTCCCTTTTTACAGTCCACTCATTCTAATGTAACACTTTGGTCAATGAAAATGGAGAAAAATATGATTGATATGAAATGTTTGCAAATAGTGAAATAGATGTAAGCAGTGGCCATCCTAAGGAACAATCATGCACTTGTGCAAAGATATTAGATCAATGACTGACATGCAGTGTCCGTATTCAGTTTTCAGAGCTAACGCTGTCTTGCAAGAGTCGGAATTTTGAATCTCTTGTTGGGGTAGGACTTGTCAGTAATGTCCAAAAGGACATGTCAAAACCACAGAAACCAGAATAATATGTTCACTAGGAATGTCTGCGTGTATCCGCCTGGACAAGCTAACTTACAACTGTATTTTCTGGAGGTCAAGCACAAAATGCTAACTAATTTAAATACCCTTGGCTGAGTCCCAGTTGCATAACATTGTTAAGTGTGAAACAAAAACCTACGTGTCAAAATAAAGTTACGATAGCCTATATGGGGAAACTACAATTAGAGGAAGTGAATGCATAGCAATAATATATGTATATGTATACAGTGCAGTCTGGATACGTAAAAGTCGCTGGGACCATCTAAATGACCTCTACTAGTATGAACAGATTACTTCTTTAAAAATGTTTCTTTATGCCTTAAGATGTTTTCCAGCTATAGGAGTGTGGAAGAAAGTATTTTTTTCTTGCATAAGGTGCCAATATGTGCGAGAATATGTTAATATATGGTTAGTATTGATGATACGGGACCCAAAGATGCAGCAATAGAGAATGCAGTCAGCGTCCCATAGCTTGACTGCTTGCATCAGGGCTGACCAAGACTCTACTCCACCTCCACGTGGTGGTCCTGGAAACAGGCTGCATCACTGCAGTCTGGCTGAGAGAGTAGGGATCGCAGAGGGAAGGCAAACCCGGTCCCAAAAAATGCCGTGCTGAAGTCGGATGTGTCGACCGAAAGGTGCAGATATCACAGCTCCGGCGTAAACAGACACAACGCAACCAACGTCCTTTTCAGGACGAACGAGGAAGAAGAAGAAGAAGTATTGATGATACATGCAAACATGTAATTTAATTGTTTTGGGTTTGGCCGCAATGAGCGAGGATAAGGATATAGGATAAAAGACAAAGGGCAGGATGTCAGACGGGCCTAGAGAGAGAGAGAGGGGGGAGAGAGAGAGAGAGAGAGAGAGAGTTATCAGCTTTTCTCGTGCTGTAGTTCTCAACCCTTTAAAATAACGTTTGTTCATTATTTTGTACGAATCATATTTTTTTTCTATTAGAAGTTTACTAAAAGACTAACAGTTTGAGGTCACACAATCAGACAAGTAGCATTGATTGTTTGAAGGCAGTTGTTGCAACTCTTTCTCTCTCAGAATAACATTCTTGCATCGTTTCTACTTTTCAAAAGTAAATGAAAACAAATTATCAGGTATAGCTTCGTGTTATTTGTTATTGCCATTATCACGAATAGGTAACGGTAAAAGTTAAAAACCAAATACTGCCGTAGAGGAATGTGTTAAAGACTCCCATTGTGCTTCCTCTCACCTCTCACTTCTCAAAGTAGGAAGAAAGGTGTCCAGCAGGAGCAAAGTGAAGTGGGCAAAGTTCTTACGCATATTCAAAACAGCTGTTTCAGATTCATTAAATTTCGAAACAAAATTACGACCATTCCAAGTTTGATTATAAGGTGCTTGTAGTCAATTTTAAAACTGTGACGGCGAATTCGATAAATACTGGATTAAATTATGATAAAACTGCGAATTTCTGACAAGTTCAGGATCGTATTTGTAACGTCAATTTTTTCGTTTCGTGTTTTTTAAATAAACCACAATGTATGTCAGAACTGAAATGTATATCTCTTGTATGTACATATCTTGTATGTACATATCTTGTATGTACATATCTTGTATGTACATATCTGAAGTTATCAAATACATTTTACACATAGGCAGAGAGACAAACTGTCGATGATCGTGGAGGGGAGAGGGAAAGGGGCTTAAAATCAGAGAATAAATAAACGGGCTGACGAACGAACAGACATACAGATAAGATAGACACACATATGTATGGATCGATTGATGGATGGATCGATGGATGGATCGACGGGCGCGCGGACGGACAGACAGACAGATGAGCAGGCAGACAGACAGGATGACACCAGACAGACAGACAGATAGATAGATAGATAGATAGATAGATAGATAGATAGATAGATAGATAGATAGATAGATAGATAGATAGATAGATAGATAGATAGATAGATAGATAGATAGATAGATAGATAGATAGATGGATGGATGGATGGATGGATGGATGGATGGATGGATGGATGGATGGATGGATGGATGGATGGATGGATGGATGGATGGATGGATGGATGGATGGATAGATAGATAGATAGATAGATAGATAGATAGATAGATAGATAGATAGATAGATAGATAGATAGATAGATAGATAGATAGATAGATAGATAGATAGATAGATAGATAGATAGATAGATAGATAGATAGATAGATAGATAGATAGATAGTAAAGAATTACTATAAAAACCTGGGGCAGGCCAAGCTGAGCAGATGTGCACAGCTTCAAGGACATAAGCAGGTCGAAACCTAGCTGTGTTACTGAGGGAAATTCGGTCACGTGGGTGAAACTACCAAAAGTATGATTTTGTCTTTTTGTATTTTGATTTATTTATCTACGTATGGAGCATATGCTGCCAATCAGTTCATGCCAAGATCTCATCTTCATTGTCGTTTGTTGAAGCTCTCTCCATGTTTTCTTTATTTTATTTTCTAAGTCTGTCTCTGATTAACTTCAAAGTAAGTTTTTGTGTATCCCTCTATTTCGTGTACCCTGGTGTACCAGTAATTTACTTGCAATGTTACTATAGCACGTTTCACTAGCTTTGCCCATCTTCAAATGCTATATCTCAGATAATATATAACGCATATAAGTGAAATTTTGTGTGTGAATTTGAAATGGTATAGACCCTATGTATTAAATTTTTCATTACAATGCAGCCATTGGTTTCAATTTTCGTTTCTTTGCGATATAATATCAAAATTCTACTTGCCAACACACATCACACACACACACACATATTGAAATGTCTACAGTACGACCTCATTTGCACATGATTGGTTTATCAAACAATTGTCATTATTTTAGCGTGAAATTGCACTTCTTGAACATAAAACACTTTATATCCGGTGTTACTCACACATTGTCAATCAGGGGTGTGTCTACAAAAAGTATTGTGTGGTTAAGTAGGAAAAATGAGTCTGCGAGTACATTTTATGACATTACAGCAAATCACAAATAGGATTTTTAAGTATTTCTGCAATGAAGCTACTCGAGGAAAACTATATCATTCTATTTTAAACCCACAAAAGAGGACTATTCATGCTTTGGGGATAAGCAAACGATCATTGCACCGCTGGATAGCGACATCTGAAATTTCTAATTCCAGTGTTTTACACACGAAAATTAGGCCAAGAGTGTTGGATAATTTTGACAGAGAATTGATCCGCAGAGAAATGTGCAATATGTTTCACAATAATGAGGCAGTGACTTTAAGGAAATTGAAAATTTGGTTAAGAAAGAATAATGACATTGATATTTCCAAATCTACGCTAAGGAGGACTATTAGGAGTTTGGGATTCACTTTTAGAAAATATGTTGGTGGTAGAAACCTTATTTATGAGAAGCCTCATATAGTTGCAATGAGAAGCAAATATTTACGCGAGGTCAGAGAAATGAGAAGAGATTGTTATGATTTTGTGTATTTAGATGAAACTTGGATCAATGCGCACCACAGTAATGAACGAGAATGGCAATCATCTGATGGGACAACTAAGAGACTAGTACCAAGCAGCAAAGGACAGCGCCTAATAACTGCACATGCAGGAAGCAGCCATCATGGGTTTCTAAATAATACTGAACTCATATTTGTTTCAAAATCCACAGATAATGGGAATTATCATACAGAGATGAATGGCAAGATATTTCAAGATTGGATTGTGAATCATGTACTTCCTTCATTGGATAGATCGTCGTGTTTGATAATGGACAATGCTTCATATCACAACGTTGTGGCACCAGAAGATAAAGTTCCTAATTCATCAAGTATTAAAGATGTCATAAAGATTTGGCTGACCAAAAACAACATTCCATTGAACGAAATGTCCCTGAAGCCTGAATTACTTGGAATTGTAAAAAAGACACAGCATACAAAGATATTTCACATAGACAAGGCAATCCATGAACATGGTCACAGATGTTTAAGATTGCCTCCTTACCATTCTCACTTAAACCCAATAGAATTAGTCTGGGCTAAAATTAAGGAACAGGTAGCAACAGAAAATAGAACGTTCAAATTAAAAGATGTTGCAATACTTACAAAAGCCGCCATCTCCAATATAGCCAGGGTTATTGGAAGAAATGTGAGAACCATGTGTTACAAGAGGAAGAGGAATATTGGAAGAATGATGGTTTGTCCTTCATTCAGCAGAGATTGATTATCAATTTCTCAGAGACATCTGATTATGATTCGGATGAAGTTTAATTTTTTTAAAGATGACCTTACCTTTATTTACAAGCACATTAGAGGAGCAACGTTCCATTATGATATTTGTGAACCGCAAAGAGGTGATACCTATTGAAATAATTAGATCAATGAAGGTCCAGTTTGGTAGCGCACTAAATGTCAATGACAAACAATGTCACGAGTATCTCGCATACAGATCATTTAAGAAATCATCTTCAACAGGTATTCATATGCAAACGTGATGGCCACATTATTGTAATAGTAGACACGCCTATGTCTAATCAATTCACAGAATATGTGATTGAAGTGGTAAAATTTCTTTTCTCGATACACAATAATTAGTATGTCGACAAAGATCAAAGGATTTCATTCGTTTATGGGAACTGGACAAGATGCACAGATGTAAAGTATATATTTGTTGGGTCTAACCTAGGGTTCCCATAATGTTTTGTTTAAAAACCGGGACATTTCCAAATTTTTACCTAAAAAACCCGGGACATTTTGTAAAAAAACGGGACATGTTAAAAATTAAGGTAAAGCATAAATAAATCTATTATATATTATATGTTGCACTTAAAATAAGATACTGGTATAAAAATACACACATTAACTAACACAACTTCCACTTTTAAAAAGAATTCTAAATTACAAACATACTTAATTAGAAAAATCGCACCTTTAAAAAATACACAATAGTCAAGTTTATATTTCAGATTCCTCAGAATATTTATAAGATTTATGGGCCTGTTCAAGAAGTTGTTTTTCTTCTGATATTTGGACATAGAACTCAGCACAAGAGAAATCCTTAAAATGGGTCTTTATAATGGTTAAATCTTTCACTGTCTCAATTTTAGGTCTGTATTTTTTGTCTGTCCAAAGAGCATTTATTAATGAAAAAACACGTTCAACAGCTGCATTGGACCCTGGCAGTGCCAAACAAAAACTAACTAGGCATTTCAGGTTCTCAGCATTTATATACTGCTTTGTAAAATGAGCGAACATCTCACACCATTTTTCACTGACACTTTGACCTTCAGTTCACTCCACACATCAAATTTGCGTTCACAATATTTTTTCACACATGCAAACTCATCAAATAAGTCCTCTTCATTCACAGTAAAATTTGGGGACACTGTCTTCATGAATATGTAGCTTTCTTGGATGTTCTTCCAAGTCACAGACTCCTTTCCCTTCAAATTGATCCAATCCATAGACTGAAGAGGCGTAAGAAATGGTATACACCACTCCTGAATATATTCAATGCAGGTGTCATAGAATCTACTGCATAGCTTTGAAACTTTTCAACTGTTATGTGTCCTTCTTTTTCTAATTCTTTCAACTGATTTCTCACAGTAGTGGTAAGAAACTTTTCTGCCTTCCTGTAGTTTAATTTTTCCACCAGTTTGTTTACTTCATCCTTCACTTCAATTACTGTTATCTCTTGCTTTTCAGCAAATTTGATGGTATCAGAAAAGGTTTTTAACTGGCTGGCAATGAAATGCAGGAGTGTAATTGAAAGTGGATTTTCAAAGAAATTTTTGAGACTGGTAGGACATTTGTGAATAGAAAGGAAATATGACTTCAATGCAGGGAAAATGTCAATAACTCTCTGGACTGCAGGCAAGAGAGAGAGCCATCTTGTCTTGCTGTTACCGAGGGTCCACTGTAACCGGAAATTGATAAAGTAACACTACTAAAACACGGAATAAAATTCGTTACCCAAAGATTTTTTTTTTCAGGAAGGACCCTTAAAAACGGGACATTTGGAATAAATTCGGGACACCGGACATTTTATCAAAAAACGGGACTGTCCCGGGGAAAACGGGACGAATGGGAACCCTATCTAACCAAATATAACATCGTATGCAAAAAATGGCATTAATACGTTCGACGGTTAATCAGATAATTACATTTGTTTGAGGGCAAAGCTAGTGAAACGTGCTTTTTTTTATAGCTGGTTTCCTCAATGTGTGTCTCATCCAACACAAAACATCTTTACCTGACCTCTTGATGTCCTTGTGTTTGTTTAGTTCTCTATTAGTTCCGCATTGGTTATCCGGTCATATCATGTTAACCCTTCTGTTATATTTATCTTTGATTGCACACCAGAAATGGGCGTGTGTGTTTGTTCTCGTTGCTCACATTCCCAACGTATTCGACGTCATATGTGATTCTTATCTGCTGATGTATGCGAAAGCTCGTGCTACGCCGTGCATTTAGCGAAGACAGAATTGACAGTTTAACGGCTGCTTATGGGATGGTTGCAGATGTGATGGTTGTAGCTACCAGAATGGCAGGTATAATCGAGAGGCACAACTTTTTTGCAGTAATATAAACTTTGCGATTTTTTATTTATTTATTTTTTTAGGTGTGGAAATGTCAGTTGTATTGCACTGCAATTTTTTTCCAAACTGCAAGTAAGGAATGCCAACTAGTTACAACGAACATTTTCTTTGCTACATAAATTATGTATATGTATTCATTTAAAACTGAAATGAAGATGGGCCGGGAGTCATGTGGAGCTTTCTCTTTGCGTCAAGTTTCGTACCGGTCAAGGTCTTGTAATAGATTTTGTCTAGGTAAATTTAAAACCACCCTAGCTGCTTTTACCAGTATGTGGGCAATGTATTCGTTGTGAGCAAATATTGGGTTTCTAGGTCGCACAGTGAAAATACCGCCATCTTATGAACTTTTAAAAAAAAAGTATTGACTTAACTTTGAACAGAGATTTGGGAAGACATTGAAGCCACATTTGCTTTCTCTTGTTTCTGAATATATTCTCATTTGATCCTTTTGACATTTTGTTTTCTTAAACTTTTGCTGGCTATTTTTGTTGCAGGTGTAAGAACGTGATGCTCTTTAGTTTTTACGTTTATTTGTCCATCTTTATTTATCTTTCTTTGCACCGATTGTTTTTTATTTATTTACCAATTTATTTATTTTCCAATCTATGCGTTTACTTCTGCGACAACTTACTACATGACAACGAAAGAGTAGGCAAGTAAATAGGCCTGCGCAAATATTGACCAATCGCATTAGCCACCTGCCATCACCGGTGTCAATACCTTGTCGAGGTATGGCGGCTTGCGTACCCTGATTACCCCCAGAGCTATGTCAGCGGGAGTTTTACTCCTGGAAGGTTCTACCAAGCTGGACAGGTTTGCGCGGGCAGGGGTCAGACTAAAGCAGACACCCTGGTCCTCCAGGTTGGGGGTTTTAGCATAGGGCTGACACCCCTGTCTACGTAAAAAGAAATGAAGTTACGGAAACAGCAACAAATGGACATACTTTGCTGCGGGATGGACATCCGGAGTTTGAGGCTCGTATGACTGTCACTGGTGAAAGCCGAAAGGAAGCCACTGACATGAGAACGGACATCCTGACCGCAAAACATGATACAAGAATAGGATTTTGGAATGTCAGGACAAAACTAAAACAGGTCACGGCAGAAATGAGAAACTATAGGTTACACATTCTAGGGATAAGCGAGAGCAGATGGACAGGGGCAGGAAAAGTTAAAACAGCAACAGGAGAAACAGTGCTTTACTCTGGAAGAGAGAATGGACAGCACAATGAAGGTGTAGCCATTATTCTACAGAAAGGAATAGAAAGGACATTACTGGAATGGAAACCCATCAACAACAGACTGATAAGATTAAGATTGAGAGGGAGATTCACCTAAACTAAAATAATACAATGCTACGCACCAACGAATGACAGCGATGAAGAGGTCAAGGATGAATTCTATCAACAACTGCAGAAAGAAATGGAAGACACACCAAGATATGATCTTATTATAGTAATGGGAGACCTCAATGCGAAAGTTGGTACACACAATACATATAACGAAAGAGTAATGGGGAAGTGCGGCAACGGAACAGCAAACGAAAATAGGGATAAATTAATAAGTTACTGTAGCATTAACAACCTGGTCATTGGAGGAACACTTTTCCCACATAAAGAAATTCACAAATTAACATGGGAGTCACCAAATGATCGGGACAGAAACCAGATAGACCACATCATGATTAACGGAAGATGGAGACATGCAATACAAGATGTGAAGGTAAGAAGAGGTGCAGATGTGGGAAGTGATCACCATTTAGTAGTAGCAAAACTGAAAGTGAAACTAAGAAGAGCTGGACCAACTGTAACTACGAGGGGCGTTCAGAAAGAAATGCACCACATCGTTTTTCTCAGCTAATAATGAAGATAGAAGCATGAAATTTTGCACCCTTTAAACATGGCATGTGCCAATTGTGTGCACCAAATTGCACCGCAACCGGCCAAATAATACGGCTGTCGTAAACCGTTGAAATGGAGCGTGTTAGCAACTTGCGTTATAAACAGCGAATTGTGATAGAATTTCTCGTTGCAGAGAAGGAAACTGTTGTGAATATTCACAAGCGTCTATGTGATGTGTATGGAAATTTTGCAGTCGACAAGAGTACAGTCAGTCGCTGGATTCAGAGAATCAAAGAATCAGGAAGTGGTGATACGGAGCTGCTTGATCGGCCGCGCTGTGGACGTCCTGCCACAGCCACCAACGCAGAAATGTTGAAATGCGCTGAGGGCATTATTCTTACTGATAGGCGAATCACTACTCAACAATTGGCCTTACAGCTGTCAGTCAGCATTGGTAGTGCAAATGCAGTTATAAAACCTCTCGGATTTTCTAAGGTATGCGCAAGATGGGTTCCTCGAAGTCTGACAAATGACCACCGATTGCAAAGGAAAGCAATTTCTTCTGAATTGTTGGAGCGTTTCAATGCTGATGGAGAGAACTTTTTGGCTAAGATCGTTACAGGTGACGAAACCTGGGAAAACATCATTCTGAACCTGAGACAAAAAGACAGTCAATGGAGTGGCATCATCCGCAATCACCAAGAAGAAAGAAATTCAAGACAATTCCTTCAGCTGGAAAGGTCATGATCACTGTCTTTTGGGACATTGAAGGTGTGATTCTTGTGGACGTTGTGCCAAGAGGAGAGACAATCAATTCGCAAGCTTACATTAAGACATTGAAAAAACTCAATCAACGTTTTCGCAGAGTTCGGCCGCACAAGAATCCAGCAGACCTGCTTCTCCTTCACGACAATGCGCGCCCTCACACAAGTCTGGCAACATGGGAAGCAATCACAAAATTGGGTTGGACTGTACTACCCCATCCACCCTATAGTCCCGATTTGGCACCCTCTGATTTTCATCTATTTGGTCCACTTAAAGATGCACTCCGTGGGACAAGGTTTGAAGATGATGAAGGAGTGATTCATGCAGCGAAGAAATGGCTACATGATCAAGACAAAATCTGGTACGGGCTAGGAATACATGCGCTGGCATAAAGCCGTACAAGTTGATGGGGATTATGTTGAATAATACCGATGTTTACATGACATATCCATGTACAAGTATATTGTGTATAAATTTCATGCTTTTTTAATAAACAGATCCTGAGAAAAACGATGTGGTGCATTACTTTCTGAACGCCCCTCGTACACAGAAAAGGTTTGACATGAGCAAATTGAAGGACCCCCTTACCAGAAAAGCTTTTGCGGCTGACATAAAGACACGATATCAATTTGCCTTAAGTCAGGAAAAGACATTGACTGATGATATAGACCAGAAATTCAACACCATTTCAACAATATATAAGGAAAGCAGCAAATCATGCTTGGGATTCTGTGGTAAAGTGGGATGATATAAATATTTATAGGGGACTTAGTGTACTGGCTGAGATCAGCTGTGAAGGTATCTGTATCTAATAAGTGTGGTGTATTACAGATGACCTTACTTTGCTACCACATTTAGACATCAGTCAGAATTATTCTGGAATATTGTGATGACTACGTTGAATGTCTAGGGTATGATAGTGATGAAGTGTATGTTCACAACAACCAACAGACAGAAAAACAATTTAATTTAATCCACAATACATTACAACACTGTGACACTCACACACATAGAACACTCTATAAGACTATCTTAAGGAGTCAAGTGTAACTTTTAAAATATGTATTAATTCCTTTCAATAATAGATATCCTGATTCAACTACAAAGTGAACCAGGAATCACAATCAAATGTAATTACAAGTTGTATGTACACAATTTATAGATATGATCTTTGTATTGACATATATTATTATTATTACAATATGTGTGTAAGTTGTGATGTAGTACCATGAGGTAATACTGGCTTTTTCAAGCTAGGTGGTTGTTTGTCATCATGACTTCAAGTGTTTGTTTCTGGTGGAAATAATATGGGAAAGGTTCACAGTTTCTTTTTATTTGAAACAAATAAATGTCCCTCTTGATTTAAGGTAAAGTCACTTTTAGAGGGGGTACACAAGATTGAGCTGCTCTGGCCACGAACTCTTAACTTCTGTGTGGGCGGCAGGAAACAGTCTCCACTGCTCGCTTGCTTCACCGTTTCCTTGAGAAACAATACTGGTCGCTATCTTGACCAAGGAGTATGCTACCAGCCTCTGGATTCAGCAAAACTCAGACCAGGTGCTGCTTCAATACGTTAATACCACGGTCCCTGAAACAAGAAGGTTGTACCTCCTACTTCAGAACTAATTTATAATCTATTTCCACACTGAAGCACAACACATAACAAACACCGAGTTCCGCGCGGTAGTCCAACTGCTAGCTTCTCATGAAACAATTTACACCAGTATTCCTCTCCCTAATGGTTACAACGCCTCTGCAATTCCAGCATTATTTCCTTCTATTCAATAAGATAGGTGTCATAGTACTATTTGGCCATCCCATGCAGATATATTCCTCTCCGACAAGTTTTATTCATGGTGGAGCCATATCGAGGTTTTGCCTCTGTTTATTGTTACTGAACCACACACATATAGACATAAATTATCAATTCACATTCAATTTTGATCAAAAAGATATCAAATAGGTCTAGCTTACCACAATTCATGGAAATATTAAACAAATACGTTGACTGGCGATGAGTTATGGCACAATTCCGATCTGCCTCTGTCCCAGGCTTTCATTAGAAAAATATGAGCTGGATCTCAACGCACTTGCTTTTACACAGTTTAATTTCAAAAAGTGGCACTGAACTGACGCTCCTAATTGACTATATTAAATGGTCTAGCCAATGGGACCATGTTTACAAAAGCTTTTGAAAAAATTTACCCTTCCTACGTTTCCATTAACAACCACAAATAGTATTTGCAATCGACTCATCATGTTTCGCCTTACATATTATTCTAGCCAATCAAATCGGATTTAACGTGGTGGCCTCATTTTTTCTAAAGCAGTGTCCAAACACGCCATTATGAGCAAAAATAATCCTGTGTTGTCTGACACCCTCACTATAGTATTTTGGCTATAATTTGTTAATTATTAGACTAATTGCTTAACACCTAACATATTCTTTGTCAGCAAGTCCTAAGGCACCCAAATATATAAGTTTTAAGGGAGCTAAGTGGCTGCGTTCAAAATATGTATTTTCTAGGATAGTCGTGTATTTGTTTTTTTTTTTTTATTTTTTTAAATTTTTTTTTAATGTTTAGAACCGCCACCTGTCCTGCCTTTTCGACTGTTCTGTCAGACTAATGTCAGGATTTCAGACATAAAACAGTAGAATGTCATGTTTCCTAAAAAGCATTAAACATGTTTTCAAAACCTAACCATGTATTGGTAGTGTTTTTTATCACTGTTTATTTGAAAAAAAAGTTAGTGCTTCATGCCTTTCGCTTGGGGGTGGCATTAATTGTATATCGCGAGACGGCGTGTTAGTGTGGCATGCGTTCCTCCGTACCTCTCTCTCTCGCTCTTCTAAGTCCGTCTGAGATTCATTACGCAGTGTATATAATGACATTAATGCTAGTATTATATCTAGGTCATTAAGCAGTGTGCGTATCTCAAGGTTTTCTAAGAAATACAGTACACGTTTTATTTTTTTTTTGAAACGCGTGTAGTTATGCAGTAGGCTTTACTAGCAAACGTGAAAGCGCTACAATTATGCAGACGAAGTAGCAAAGGGGGATTTTTGTACGCCATTGTGACAGCACTGTTCTTTTACCTTTCCTCTTTCCTTTTATTGAATTAATTCGTTAGGCTTTACATTTACTTTTTAATTTATATATGTGGATTTAGAATGTTTCACGACAAATTCTCCCCACTTAAAACAGACGTTATATGTCAGTCTATAATTCTATATACACATAGAGAAATTTAATATTATTCCTGGGGCTTACGGTGATTCTCATCACACGGATGGCGGCTTAGAAAATCCGCTCCCAGGTTGGTTTTTCCAGAAATATACTCTATGCTGAACTCGAATGGCTGCAAAAGTAAGAACCATCTGAGTAACCTCGAATTTTCATGCCTAGCCTGCGCTAGAAACGACAAGGGTTTGTGATCCGTTTGCAACTTAAATGCCTTCCCATACAGATAAATATTGAATTTCTTGATCGCCCATATTACGGCAAGACATTCTTTTTCGCTAGTTGAGTAATTTGTTTCAGCTTTATTCAACTTTCTGCTAGCATATGCCGCTGGGGTTAATTCCCCATCCAGTGCATCTGATTTCTGTCGCAGAGTCGCGCCTCATGTTTCCCTGATGGACTGTGTGTCCCATGAATTCTAATTCTTTACATCCAACGCAACATTTGGTTGGTCGGGCTGTTAAATTCGCTTCTCTAAGTCAATTAAACAGCATGTTCAGAGAGTCAATGTGTTCCTCAAATGTTTCTGTTGCTATAAGGATATCATCCATGAAATTTGTGATGCATGGATTATTCAGAGGATCCAACAATTTTCTCATCATTCTAGAGAAGACACTAGGCGCATTCTTCAATCCAAATGGCAATCTGTTAAACTCATAGTGTCCCTCTGAGGTACTAAAAGCTAGGTACGGTCTAACCTCAGGCTTTACTGGAATCTGATAGTATCCTTTACTCAGATCCACTTTTGAGAAATATTTAGCTTTATTTAGCCTGGCAAACAACTGATTTGTATCCGGCAATGGATCCACCTGTCTTTCTGTGATAGCATTCAGTCTCCTGTAATCTATACAGAGTCTATGTTCTCCAGAGGGTTTCCTTAAGAGTACCACACTGGAACTATATGAAGATTCACTGTGTGAAATTATTCCCTCCTTCAACAAATAGTCTATCTCTTCCTTCAAAGCTTTCTCCTTAGCAAAAGGAATCGAATAGGGCTTCATACAGACCGGTGTGGGGTCTATCAGCTTCATATCATATTCCAATAAGTTTGTATGCCCCGGTCGGTCCGTTAACACCTCTGTATGATCATCTAGAAAATGTTGCACTCTCTCCTTCTGATTTTTCGTTAAATGTGTACTGATTTTCACCTGTGCAGCTGTCTCACAGGGGTGTAATGGATATTCATATGATGAAAGTGGTTCCTTTTTCATCTCCATAGCAATGGACAAGGTCAACAAGTGTGTCTCTTCCTGATGTTCTCTTTCCAAATATTTCTTCAGGAGATTCACATGATAGCTTTTTTCTTTCCCCTTCTTATCTATCTTATAATTTGTTCTAGACACCTTCTCTAGAACTGTATATGGACCTTGCCATCCAATTTGTAACTTATTCTGACTACCGGGTAGAAGAAGCAGTACCTTCTCTCCCACAGCCAAATCTCTGTCTTTAGCTTTCTTGCCTATTTTTCCATGCACCGGTAGGGTCTCTTCCACTAGAAGCACTATAGTGATGATTTTTCTTCCCAGAATCATCCTGCACAAAACGACCGCTACCAATTTTTCTCTTGGGGCTCTCTCCCCACTTAAAATTCTTGATGAGAGATTTCCTCTCTACCTCTTCTTCCTCCAGTTTACATAAGTCCGATTGAGGGATTTTCGGCTTATCCTGACATCTTTTTGCACTCGCTGCATTGTGGCCATTGTAAAACAGTCAATTGAAGATTGTCCATGAAAAGGGGCTTCCCATTCCACTTGGTCCACTTTATTATTCTTTCCAGTGTCAGGCCTACGTTTGCCCCGTGGCGTGTCCAGGTCCTGATCAATGTTCCCACTTGTGGGTGTTCCCTCATGTGCTATGCTACACCTTTCTACAAAATTTTCAATGTCCCACCTTGCCTTGGGCCAATAATAATTCTGAGCTACCTTTTGAATGATGGTACCTATTTTCTCATGGTCCCCATCTTGTTTCACATGTAAGCTCCTTATTAAGTCTGTCCTATACCTTTTTGGAAGTACCAGCTGTCCCTGACCTTTGGATCTAGTTCGTCTTCCGGTATATTAGTTTGTTCTTCATATAGAAGTCTCCTTTTCCTGGAGGTGTGTGACCATGGGACAATTTCCTAAAACAAGGCTTGAGGGTCTTATCCCCAGCCTGCGCCTTCCTCATCTCTTCTGGAGTGGTATTTAACATAATATCCTCCTCCTTTCTTGAGGTCGACCTGACCTGAAGGGTGGCCATTACTATAGGGTTCCTTCTGCAACGGTCAGTATCATGATTGTCCATCCGACAATTCTTACACCACCTCCTTTTTTGGTTGAAAGATTTTCTTTCATCAAATTTCCTTTCATCGAATTGTGGGGTTTTATTTTTATTGTCATACCGTGGCCTATCAAACTGGTGCTTACCTTTGTTCTGATCTCTAGGATCAAATTTATTAAAGTTCTGTGGTGCCTTAAAATTATCTACCTGTTTCTTTTTATTACCTGATATCTCTGCCTGAGCTGCTTGATACCTTTCAGCGACATTCAGTAACTCACCCAGTCTCTCTGCACCTTGTTCCATGAGAAACTTTCTCAGGTCTGGAGCCATGGACTCTCTTAGTTGTTCTATAAGGATCATTTCCTTAAGATCTTGGGTTTTCCCCAGAGAAGTCCATTTCTCCAAGTATGTCTCTAACCGTGCAGAGAACTGGTGATAGGTTTCACCTGACAGTAGTTTCTCATTCCTAAATTTTTTTCTATAAAATTCTCCATTCTTTTCATATCTTAACAAAGAGCCTGCTTCAGCATGTCATAATTTTCTTGATCACCTCTGCTCATTTTGGCAAAAACTTCATAAGCCGTACCACGAAGCCCTTGTGATAACTTTAAGCTCCACCTTTCTCTCTCTAACCCATACGTGGTAGCTAACAGTTCATATCTATTTAGATAGCTCTCGATATCATCTTCTTTCTCAACAAAATGATCTAAATGAAAGTTCATGGCTGAGGTTGAGGCTCCCTGACTAGCAGTGGCATCAGAGGTAAAGGGACTGGCACCATTTTCAGGAGCATGGCCTTGAAAATCCAACTCCCTTAGTCGTAACTCATGCTCCCTTTGTAATCTCTTATTTTCTCTTTCGGCCTCCAATTGGACCTTCTTAGCCTCAGCCTCCAATTGTAACTTCTTAGCCTCAGCCTCCAATTGTAACTTCTTAGCCTCAGCCTCTAATGCCCTAGCCTCTTTTTCAGCCTCAATCTGCAACCTCTTAATTTCTTTTTCAGCCTCTAACTTTCTTTCAGCCTCTTTTTCTAATCTTTTTTCTTCGCGTTCAATAAATTTGTCACATTCAGTAGTGACATAACCAATCATAACTTGCCCGTCCATTCCTAACTCTTTTGCAGCCTGCACAGCAGCAGATCGAAACTTTGCTAGGTCCGCCATTTTCTAACAGGCAAATGTAAACAATTCAATCTATAAATAACTATCTAAGGACAACCACAGGCACTGAGAGCTCAACCTTATTTATTTTCCACCCAAGGATACCTTTTAAATGTTTATTATTCCCAATATATATAATAGGAGAAGGTTCAATATCCCGGGAGCGAGACCCCAATATATGTGGTAAAGTGGGATGATATAAATATTTATAGGGGACTTAGTGTACTGGCTGAGATCAGCTGTGAAGGTATCTGTATCTAATAAGTGTGGTGTATTACAGATGACCTTACTTTGCTACCACATTTAGACCTCAGTCAGAATTATTCTGGAATATTGTGATGACTACGTTGAATGTCTAGGGTATGATAGTGATGAAGTGTATGTTCACAACAACCAACAGACAGAAAAACAATTTAATTTAATCCACAATACATTACAACACTGTGACACTCACACACATAGAACACTCTATAAGACTATCTTAAGGAGTCAAGTGTAACTTTTAAAATATGTATTAATTCCTTTCAATAATAGATATCCTGATTCAACTACAAAGTGAACCAGGAATCACAATCAAATGTAATTACAAGTTGTATGTACACAATTTATAGATATGATCTTTGTATTGACATATATTATTATTATTACAATATGTGTGTAAGTTGTGATGTAGTACCATGAGGTAATACTGGCTTTTTCAAGCTAGGTGGTTGTTTGTCATCATGACTTCAAGTGTTTGTTTCTGGTGGAAATAATATGGGAAAGGTTCACAGTTTCTTTTTATTTGAAACAAATAAATGTCCCTCTTGATTTAAGGTAAAGTCACTTTTAGAGGGGGGGGGGGGTACACAAGATTGAGCTGCTCTGGCCACGAACTCTTAACTTCTGTGTGGGCGGCAGGAAACAGTCTCCACTGCTCGCTTGCTTCACCGTTTCCTTGAGAAACAATACTGGTCGCTATCTTGACCAAGGAGTATGCTACCAGCCTCTGGATTCAGCAAAACTCAGACCAGGTGCTGCTTCAATACGTTAATACCACGGTCCCTGAAACAAGAAGGTTGTACCTCCTACTTCAGAACTAATTTATAATCTATTTCCACACTGAAGCACAACACATAACAAACACCGAGTTCAGCGCGGTAGTCCAACTGCTAGCTTCTCATGAAACAATTTACACCAGTATTCCTCTCCCTAATGGTTACAACGCCTCTGCAATTCCAGCATTATTTCCTTCTATTCAATAAGATAGGTGTCATAGTACTATTTGGCCATCCCATGCAGATATATTCCTCTCCGACAAGTTTTATTCATGGTGGAGCCATATCGAGGTTTTGCCTCTGTTTATTGTTACTGAACCACACACATAAAGACATAAATTATCAATTCACATTCAATTTTCATCAAAAAGATATCAAATAGGTCTAGCTTACCACAATTCATGGAAATATTAAACAAATACGTTGACTGGCGATGAGTTATGGCACAATTCCGATCTGCCTCTGTCCCAGGCTTTCATTAGAAAAATATGAGCTGGATCTCAACGCACTTGCTTTTACACAGTTTAATTTGAAAAAGTGGCACTGAACTGACGCTCCTAATTGACTATATTAAATGGTCTAGCCAATGGGACCATGTTTACAAAAGCTTTTGAAAAAATTTACCCTTCCTACGTTTCCATTAACACTCTTCAGACCGGAAATATAAAAAATCGTTCCAAATGGAACGATGACTTTTGAAGTAATAAAAAACCATTTTTTTTTTTAATTTTGACTTCAAATCTATGTTTTATATTAAGAATACATGTTAACAATTATATTTGTGCTAAAAAATATACAGCTTTCACTTATGTTGACTTTGAAATTAAACGCAGAAAAACGTAAACACCGCATTTGTCCGTCCGCCATTTTGGATATTTTCCTATCAACTCGACTTAACAGATCGTAAACAAAATGCAGTCTGATAATGACTACAAGGCATCTAGTGATGTAGATTCCTGTTCTGATGATTATTCAGAGGACTTGGAACCGTCTGATGAGTTGGATGGCGAAAATACAGCTCAGAACAACTCAGATCACCTGCCGTACATGCAAAGGTAATGTTACTTCGTTAACGAAATGATAACAGCTGATTTTGAAAAGCAGTAAAACAGTCGTTTTAGTGGGCTATTGTAGTCAGTATAGCTGCTTTCTGCTTGTTTTTGAAAAAAAAGAAACAATTATTTCACCTTTCAAACAGTTAACAAAGGACTCATGGCACCAGGAAATAAATATAAAGTGGATCAGACGTAACTTCTGAATCAGCTGATTTTTCTGACCTCATTTGCCCTGTGTCTCTGCTTTAAAAAATTATTATTTACATCATATGACTTTATGATTGACAGTATTCCTTTCTACGGAAAATGTAATGTGTGTCAATTTTCCTGTGTACACTAAACTGTAATTTTGAATTCTATTGTTGATCTGTAAAAATTAATTTTAAATTGTTCTTCTTGCAGATGTTTTGGTTATGATGGACTTGATGAAGGCCCACCTTCCAGCCCTCCACCTTTTTTGCCTGAGAGGGTTCCAGGTCTGCAACTGTCAGAGGCAAGCACCAGAGAAAATACAAAGCAGTTTTTGAGACCCATTGACTTACTCAAACAGTAATTTTATGAAAAAATGGTTATAAGAAAAGAGTGTTTTCTGGTTGACAGTATATTAGAGACAAGCCAACAAAATGGGGGATGAAGTTATGGGTTCTTGCTGATGCTGTTAGTGGATTTACTTTAATGTTTATTTAGGTAGGATCACTGCACATGGCCCATTTGGTTAAGCTTATACTGTAGTTAGTTATGAATCTTATGAAATCTTTGGTGGGTCAAGGATATAGGGTTTATTTTGATAGTTTGTATACATCCAATCAGTTACTGAAGGACTTGTGAAGTTAGGGGATTGGAGCTTGTGGCACATGTCTTAGAAACAGAAAGAGATTTCCAGCTGCACTTTCAAATATAAAGGAATTTGAAAAAAATAGTATCAGAGGTGCAATCAGGTGGGTTAGAGATAAAGAATTACTAGCACTGCAGTGGAGAGGTAACAAAACTATAACACTGGTTTCAAGCATTTACAATGCAAATGGCCATAGGTTTGCTACGCGCAGAACTAAGGTTAATTGGAATTTTCAAGAACTTAATTTTAGACAGCCAAATCTTGTAAAGGATTACAATATATACATGAAAGTAGTGGACAAGAGTGACCAGCCGATTAACAAGTACAATGTTTTGAGAAAGACCAATAAATATTGGAAAACTCTTTTTTTTCACTTTCTGGATATTGCTATGGTAGATGCTTACATTTTATTTCAAGACTAGCAGAAAAAAACACCCAAATGTGGAAGACCAGCTAGATATGGTCAGCTAGATTTTACAAAAGAACTAATCCGTAATTAGGGAACATAAGTTTGTATGATGATGCACTACTTGCTCCAAAGCCACCAGTTTTTTCTCGACACACCATGGACCCCAAGTTTACTGAGACAAAAAGAAATTCTAAGCTTTGATATCAGATTGTGAAGATTGAAAGAAAAACAAAAATTAAATGTAAAGTTTGTGATATTTTTTTTTAATGTTTTCATGCAGGTAGGAATTGTCTGTCAGAATACCACAAGTCTTTGAAGGAAATATATAGAGATGTGTTGAGTCTTTATTATGTCACCCTCATAACTGATTTTACTTATGTGTTAGTGATCATACAGTGTTACACTAGAAATATGTCTACTGAAGTCATATTTCATTATTTTAGCTAAGATGTTGCAGCTACCTATAATAACTGTAATGTATTCAGTGGAAGATTTTTTTTTTTGAATTTTTGTGTGAAAAGCCTAGTTATGTAACATTTCAAAAATTTGCATAATTTTATTATTTAATGTTGAATTGTTTTGGAAATGTAACATATAATGCAGAAATGGTCAGACTACAATAAAATATGACTGTTGTTAATTGTTCTGATAATACTTTATTTTTTCTTCTTTGTGAAATATCATGTTTATAATTTTTGTGTATTTTTCCTGTTGACTTTCCTTCAATTTTTTAAAACTCACATCAATATTAATTTTTTAAATATTAATTTCACATCTAAATATGGTAGTCTGTTCAATTACAAACAATTTGATGTATAACACTCTTGGGTAGACTTCAAATTATAATGTGTCAAGGAACATTAGAAGTCAGATATGTCAGAGTATGAGAAAATGATACAAAATATCAGGTCTGAAGAGAGTTAACAACCAAAAATAGTATTTGCAATCGACTCATCATGTTTCGCCTTACATATTATTCTAGCCAATCAAATCGGATTTAACGTGGTGGCCTCATTTTTTCTAAAGCAGTGTCCAAACACGCCATTATGAGCAAAAATGATCCTGTGTTGTCTGACACCCTCACTATAGTATTTTGGCTATAATTTGTTAATTATTAGACTAATTGCTTAACACCTAACATATTCTTTGTCAGCAAGTCCTAAGGCACCCAAATATATAAGTTTTAAGGGAGCTAAGTGGCTGCGTTCAAAATATGTATTTTCTAGGATAGTCGTGTATTTGTTTTTTTTATATTTTTTTATATATTTTTTTTTAATGTTTAGAACCGCCACCTGTCCTGCCTTTTCGACTGTTCTGTCAGACTAATGTCAGGATTTCAGACATAAAACAGTAGAATGTCATGTTTCCTAAAAAGCATTAAACATGTTTTCAAATCCTAACCATGTATTGGTAGTGTTTTTTATCACTGTTTATTTGAAAAAAAAGTTAGTGCTTCATGCCTTTCGCTTGGGGGTGGCATTAATTGTATATCGCGAGACGTCGTGTTAGTGTGGCATGCGTTCCTCCGTACATCTCTCTCTCTCTCGCTCTTCTAAGTCCGTCTGTCTTTTCATTACGCAGTGTATATAATGACATTAATGCTAGTATTATATCTAGGTCATTAAGCAGTGTGCGTATCTCAAGGTTTTCTAAGAAATACAGTACACGTTTTATTTTTTTTTTTTTGAAACGCGTGTAGTTATGCAGTAGGCTTTACTAGCAAACGTGAAAGCGCTACAATTATGCAGACGAAGTAGAAAAGGGGGATTTTTGTACGCCATTGTGACAGCACTGTTCTTTTACCATTCCTCTTTCCTTTTATTGAATTAATTCGTTAGGTTTTACATTTACTTTTTAATTTATATATGTGGATTTAGAATGTTTCACGACAAATTCTCCCCACTTAAAACAGACGTTATATGTCAGTCTATAATTCTATATACACATAGAGAAATTTAATATTATTCCTGGGGCTTACGGTGATTCTCATCACACGGATGGCGGCTTAGAAAATCCGCTCCCAGGTTGGTTTTTCCAGAAATATACTCTATGCTGTACTCGAATGGCTGCAAAAGTAAGGACCATCTGAGTAACCTAGAATTTTCATGCCTAGCCTGCGCTAGAAACGACAAGGGTTTGTGATCCGTTTGCAACTTAAATGCTTTCCCATACAGATAAATATTGAATTTCTTGATCGCCCATATTACGGCAAGAAATTCTTTTTCGCTAGTTGAGTTATTTGTTTCAGCTTTATTCAACTTTCTGCTAGCATATGCCGCTGGGGTTAATTCCCCATCCAGTGCATCTGATTTCTGTAACAGGGTCGCACCTAACCCGATATTACTTGCGTCCGTTCTCACAATGAATTCTTGACTTAAGTCAGGTAATTTCAAAACAGGTTGGCTTGTGAGCTTTTCCTTCAATTCCTGGTATGCCAATTCACATTGTGCTGTCCATGTAATTCGATCTGGATTTCCTTTGCGTGTCAAATCAGTTAACGGTGCACATATGGAATTAAAGTTTTTGATATACTTTTGGTCTTCTTCTTCGATCCTTAACCACCGACCGTCAAAGCAGTCAGTGGCCATCACGCCTAGTGGCGTCTTGTAGGGCAACAACAAATTGATTCCACTTTGCACGGTTGGTGGCCATCCTTCGTACAGTGCCCCAACTCTGGTTCATTCTTTGCATCTCAGCCTCCACAGTCCTCCGCCAAGTTGTTTTTTGGTCGGCCTCTCTTTCGCTTTCCTTCAGGGGTCCAAAGCATAGCTGTTCTTGTGATGGCATCGGGGTCTCTTCTGAGGACATGACCAACCCAGCTCCAGCGTCTGCCAGCTATGATGGTGTGCATGTCCTCTTGCTTGCTACGAGTAAGCAGATCTTGGTTGGTGATGGTATTCGGCCAAAAAATGCGGTGAATTTTTCTTAGGCATGTTGTGTGAAAAGAGGACAATTTTGACATTTCCTACTCTGTGACTCTCCAGCATTCCGCACCATAGAGAAGCACAGAAAGCACGCAGCTCTGGTATAATCTTAATTTTGTGCTTGTGCTGTATTGGGAGGACTTCCAGATGTTATTTAGGCTAAAGAAGGCTGTTCTTGCCTTATTCATTCTGATGTTGATGTCTTTGCCTGCCCCACCGTCTGGTGTTACTATGCTTCCTAGGTATGTGAAGGTATCTGTCTGTACCAATTGCTGATTCCTTACTGATATGGGCTCAGGGTTGCTCACATTGAGCGTCATGAATACTTTTGGTAGAAACCACATAATGAGACAAAGGATCTCACGTCTTTCTTGGTTTGTGGTCTCGGGGCTTTCTTTAGTTTCTCTAAATTCTTGGGGTCAGGGGTCATGTTTCCCTGATGGACTGTGTGTCCCATGAATTCTAATTCTTTACATCCAACGCAACATTTGGTTGGTCGGGCTGTTAAATTCGCTTCTCTAAGTCAATTAAACAGCATGTTCAGAGAGTCAATGTGTTCCTCAAATGTTTCTGTTGCTATAAGGATATTATCCATGAAATTTGTGATGCATGGATTATTCAGAGGATCCAACAATTTTCTCATCATTCTAGAGAAGACACTAGGCGCATTCTTCAATCCAAATGGCAATCTGTTAAACTCATAGTGTCCCTCTGAGGTACTAAAAGCTAGGTACGGTCTAACCTCAGGCTTTACTGGAATCTGATAGTATCCTTTACTCAGATCCACTTTTGAGAAATATTTTGCTTTATTTAGCCTGGCAAACAACTGATTTGTATCCGGCAATGGATCCACCTGTCTTTCTGTGATAGCATTCAGTCTCCTGTAATCTATACAGAGTCTATGTTCTCCAGAGGGTTTCCTTAAGAGTACCACACTGGAACTATATGAAGATTCACTGTGTGAAATTATTCCCTCCTTCAACAAATAGTCTATCTCTTCCTTCAAAGCTTTCTCCTTAGCAAAAGGAATCGAATAGGGCTTCATACAGACCGGTGTGGGGTCTATCAGCTTCATATCATATTCCAATAAGTTTGTATGCCCCGGTCGGTCCGTTAACACCTCTGTATGATCATCTAGAAAATGTTGCACTCTCTCCTTCTGATTTTTCGTTAAATGTGTACTGATTTTCACCTGTGCAGCTGTCTCACAGGGGTGTAATGGATATTCATATGATGAAAGTGGTTCCTTTTTCATCTCCATTGCAATGGACAAGGTCAACAAGTGTGTCTCTTCCTGATTTTCTCTTTCCAAATATTTCTTCAGGAGATTCACATGATAGCTTTTTTCTTTCCCCTTCTTATCTATCTTATAATTTGTTCTAGACACCTTCTCTAGAACTGTATATGGACCTTGCCATCCAATTTGTAACTTATTCTGACTACCGGGTAGAAGAAGCAGTACCTTCTCTCCCACAGCCAAATCTCTGTCTTCTTTAGCTTTCTTGCCTATTTTTCCATGCACCGGTAGGGTCTCTTCCACTAGAAGCACTGTAGTGATGATTTTTCCTCCCAGAATTATCATTCACAAAACGACCGCTACCAATTTTTCTTTTGGGGCTTTCTCCCCTCTTAAAATTCTTGATGAGAGATTTCCTCTCTACATCTTCTTCCTCCAGTTTGTTTAAGTCCGATTGAGGGATTTTCGGCTTATCCTGGGGTAAGACATCTTTTTGCACTCGCTGCATAGTGGCCATTGTAAAACAGTTAATTGAAGCTTGTCCGTGAAAAGGGGCTTCCCATTCCATTTGGTCCACTTTATCAAATCTATTTTTCTTTTTATTGTCAGGCCTACGTTTGCCCCGTGGCGTGTCCAGGTCCTGATCAATGTTCCCACTTGTGGGTGTTCCCTCATGTGCTATGCTACACCTTTCTACAAAATTTTCAATGTCCCACCTTGCCTTGGGCCAATAATAATTCTGAGCTACCTTTTGAATGATGGTACCTATTTTCTCATGGTCCCCATCTTGTTTCACATGTAAGCTCCTTATTAAGTCTGTCCTATACCTTTTTGGAAGTACCAGCTGTCCCTGACCTTTGGATCTAGTTCCAGTCTTCCGGTATATTAGTTTGTTCTTCATATAGAAGTCTCCTTTTCCTGGAGGTGTGTGACCATGGGACAATTTCCTAAAACAAGGCTTGAGGGTCTTATCCCCAGCCTGCGCCTTCCTCATCTCTTCTGGAGTGGTATTTAACATAATATCCTCCTCCTTTCTTGAGGTCGACCTGACCTGAAGGGTGGCCATTACTATAGGGTTCCTTCTGCAACGGTCAGTATCATGATTGTCCATCCGACAATTCTTACACCACCTCCTTTTTTGGTTGAAAGATTTTCTTTCATCAAATTTCCTTTCATCGAATTGTGGGGTTTTATTTTTATTGTCATACCGTGGCCTATCAAACTGGTGCTTACCTTTGTTCTGATCTCTAGGATCAAATTTATTAAAGTTCTGTGGTGCCTTAAAATTATCTACCTGTTTCTTTTTATTACCTGATATCTCTGCCTGAGCTGCTTGATACCTTTCAGCGATATTCAGTAACTCACCCAGTCTCTCTGCACCTTGTTCCATGAGAAACTTTCTCAGGTCTGGAGCCATGGACTCTCTTAGTTGTTGGTCAAAGGGAGCATTAAAAGTTATCGGAACATAAGTTGCCCTACTCTTGTAATAGAGACATCGGTCTTTCCTATCTTGAACGCGAAGCGTGACCACAATTTTTGGAAGTATCAGTATAAGGATCATTTCCTTAAGATCTTGGGTTTTCCCCAGAGAAGTCCATTTCTCCAAGTATGTCTCTAACCGTGCAGAGAACTGGTGATAGGTTTCACCTGACAGTAGTTTAGCATTCCTAAATTTTTTCCTATAAAATTCTCCATTCTTTTCATATCTTAACAAAAGAGCCTGCTTTAGCATGTCATAATTTTCATGATCACCTCTGCTCATTTTGGCAAAAACTTCATAAGCCGTACCACGAAGCCCTTGTGATAACTTTAAGCTCCACCTTTCTCTCTCTAACCCATACGTGGTAGCTAATAGTTCATATCTATTTAGATAGCTCTCGATATCATCTTCTTTCTCAACAAAATGATCTAAATGAAAGTTCATGGCTGAGGTTGAGGCTCCCTGACTAGCAGTGGCATCAGAGGTAAAGGGGCTGGCACCATTTTCAGGAGCATGGCCTTGAAATTCCAACTCCCTTAGTCGTAACTCATGTTCCCTTTGTAATCTCTTCTTTCTCTTTCTGGCCTCCAATTGGACCTTCTAGCTCAGCCTCCCATTGTAACTTCTTAGCTTCAGCCTCCAATTGTAACTTCTTAGCCTCAGCCTCTAATGCCCTAGCCTCTTTATCAGCCTCAATCTGCAACCTCTTAATTTCTTTTTCAGCCTCTAACTTTCTTTCAGCCTCTTTTTCTAATCTTTTTTCTTCGCGTTCAATAAATTTGTCACATTCAGTAGTGACATAAGCAATCATAACTTGCCCGTCCATTCCTAACTCTTTAGCAGCCTGCACAGCAGCAGATCGAAATTTTGCTAGGTCCGCCATTTTCTAACAGGCAAATGTAAACAATTCAATCTATAAATAACTATCTAAGGACAACCACAGGCACTGAGAGCTCAACCTTATTTATTTTCCACCCAAGGATACCTTTTAAATTTTTATTATTCCCTGAAGTGAATTATATAATAGGAGAAGGTTCAATATCCCGGGAGCGAGACCCCAATATATGTGGTAAAGTGGGATGATATAAATATTTATAGGGGACTTAGTGTACTGGCTGAGATCAGCTGTGAAGGTATCTGTATCTAATAAGTGTGGTGTATTACAGATGACCTTACTTTGCTACCACATTTAGACCTCAGTCAGAATTATTCTGGAATATTGTGATGACTACGTTGAATGTCTAGGGTTATGATAGTGATGAAGTGTATGTTCACAACAACCAACAGACAGAAAAACAATTTAATTTAATCCACAATACATTACAACACTGTGACACTCACACACATAGAACATTCTATAAGAATATCTAAAGGAGCCAAGTGTAACTTTTAAAATATGTATTAATTCCTTTCAATAATAGATATCCTGATTCAACTACAAAGTGAACCAGGAATCACAATCAAATGTAATTACAAGTTGTATGTACACAATTTATAGATATGATCTTTGTATTGACATATATTATTATTATTACAATATGTGTGTAAGTTGTGATGTAGTGGCAGAGGCAATACCTCTCAAGAGCATGAGGTAATACTGACTTTTTCAAGCTAGGTGGTTGTTTGTCATCATGACTTCAAGTGTTTGTTTCTGGTGGAAATAATATGGGAAAGGTTCACAGTTTCTTTTTATTTGAAACAAATAAAAGTCCCTCTTGATTTAAGGTAAAGTCACTTTTAGAGGGGGGTACACAAGATTGAGCTGCTCTGGCCACGAACTCTTAACTTCTGTGTGGGCGGCAGGAAACAGTCTCCACTGCTCGCTTGCTTCACCGTTTCCTTGAGAAACAATACTGGTCGCTATCTTGACCAAGGAGTATGCTACCAGCCTCTGGATTCAGCAAAACTCAGACCAGGTGCTGCTTCAATACGTTAATACCACGGTCCCTGAAACAAGAAGGTTGTACCTCCTACTTCAGAACTAATTTATAATCTATTTCCACACTGAAGCACAACACATAACAAACACCGAGTTCAGCGCGGTAGTCCAACTGCTAGCTTCTCATGAAACAATTCAGAGTATAATTGACTGCAAAACCCTCTAAAGCCTTTTTATATGGATTTAGCGAAATTCTTTCCTAGGTCATCAGGGTTGGTCACATGTATCAAAAATAACTTAACATTTTTCGTCCCTAATGTGACGAAGAAACAAGTAAGGAGTCTATTAGGTTTGATTCAATTCAGTATTCCTCTCCATACTGGTTACAACGCTTCTGCAATTCCAGCATTATTTCCTTCTATTCAATAAGATAGGTGTCATAGTACTATTTGGCCATCCCATGCAGATATATTCCTCTCCGACAAGTTTTATTCATGGTGGAGCCATATCGAGGTTTTGCCTCTGTTTATTGTTACTGAACCACACACATACCGGTGATGTATAGACATAAATTATCAATTCACATTCAATTTTTTCATCAAAAAGATATCAAATAGGTCTGCCAAGCTTACCACAATTCATGGAAATATTAAACAAATACGTTGACTGGCGATGAGTTATGGCACAATTCCGATCTGCCTCTGTCCCAATTTTCATTAGAAAAATATGAGCTGGATCTCAACGCACTTGCTTTTACACAGTTTAATTTCAAAAGAGTGGCACTGAACTGACGCTCCTAATTGACTATATCAAATGGTCTAGCCAATAGACCATGTTTACAAAAGCTTTTGAAAAAATTTACCCTTCCTACGTTTCCATTAGTTCGTTCTGTGTGTTAGCCCAGTTGGAGGGCACGCCTTACATATTATTCTAGCCAATCAAATCGGATTTAACGTGGTGGCCTCATTTTTTCTAAAGCACGCCATTATGAGCAAAAATGATCCTGTGTTGTCTGACACCCTCACTATAGTATTTTGGCTATAATTTGTTAATTATTAGACTAATTGCTTAACACCTAACATATTCTTTGTCAGCAAGTCCTAAGGCACCCAAATATATAAGTTTTAAGGGAGCTAAGTGGCTGCGTTCAAAATATGTATTTTCTAGGATAGTCGTGTATTTGTTTTTTTAATATTTTTTTATATTTTTTTTTTAATGTTTAGAACCGCCACCTGTCCTGCCTTTTCGACTGTTCTGTCAGACTAATGTCAGGATTTCAGACATAAAACAGTAGAATGTCATGTTTCCTAATAAGCATTAAACATGTTTTCAACACCTGACCGTGTATTGGTAGTGTTTTTTATTACTGTTTATTTGAAAAAAAAAGTTAGTGCTTCATGCCTTTCGCTTGGGGGTGGCATTAATTGTATATCGCGAGACGGCGTGTTAGTGTGGCATGCGTTCCTCCGTACCTCTCTCTCTCTCTCTCGCTCTTCTAAGTCCGTCTGTCTTTTCATTACGCAGTGTATATAATGACATTAATGCTAGTATTATATCTAGGTCATTAAGCAGTGTGCGTATCTCAAGGTTTTCTAAGAAATACAGTACACGTTTTATTTTATTTTTTTTTTTTTGATACGCGTGTAGTTATGCAGTAGGCTTTACTAGCAAACGTGAAAGCGCTACAATTATGCAGACGAAGTAGAAAAGGGGGATTTTTGTACGCCATTGTGACAGCACTGTTCTTTTACCATTCCTCTTTCCTTTTATTGAATTAATTCGTTAGGCTTTACATTTACTTTTTAATTTATATATGTGGATTTAGAATGTTTCACGACAGATTCCAGGAAAGGAAGAAGCAAGACTGGATAACACCAGAAACATTAAACACCATAACGATGAGAAAGGAAATGAAAAGAAAGAAAACAGAAGTGAAGTCCCCCCGGTTAAAGCAACTATATAGCGAACAGTACAGTCAGCTGGACAAGGAAGTTAAACGCCAAACTCGAGCCAACAAACGGAATTTCCTAGACGATCTTGCAAGACAGGCAGAAGAGGCAGCACTGAGAAATGAACAAAGCACAGTATACAAAACAACTAAATTCATCAGCAGAAAACGAGGTGCAAACAATGTTACATTAGTAAGAGATAAGCAAGGAAATCTCATCACGACAGCAGAGGGACAGGAAACAAGATGGGCAGAGCACTTCAGAGAAACTCTGATCAAGGAACCACCAGAGACACAATTGAATGTTCCTGAGGCTGAAATTTGATCTAGATATTAATACAGACATTCAGTGGAACAAAGGAATAATTGTCAAATTGCCCAAGAAGGGAGATCTTGCAGACTGCAATAATTGGAGAGGAATCACTCTTCTCTCAGTTCCCAGCAAAATACTAGGCAGTATAATTATACAGAGAATTTCAAAAGCAGTAGACCGCAAACTGAGGAAAGAGCAAGCAGGATTTAGAAAGAACAGAAGATGTGTAGGTCATATATTTACTCTCAGGAACATTATAGAGCAGCGCTCAGAATGGCAAAGACAGCTGTACATTAATTTCGTTGATTTTGAAAAGGCTTTTGACAGCATACATAGGGACAGTTTATGGAAAATACTGAGGGCTTATGGAATTCCAAGCTGCATAGTGTCAATCATAAAAAGCCTCTATGCCAACTTTACGTGTAGTGTTGGACAGAGCAACCTAACCTTTGAGGTGAAGACAGGAGTACGAAAGGGATGCCCCTTATCAACCACTTAACAGTCATAGACTGGGTGATGCGCCAGACAACAGAGGGCAGTCCAAGAGGAATAAGATGGTCTACATTTCTACATTGGAAGATCTGGAATATGCAGATGACATTGCACTACATACACATTCACATCAACACATCCAGGAAAAAACGGATAGACTTAATAAGTATAGCCAGCAGAGGGGCTTGAACATCAATTTAAAGAAGTCAGAGGTCATGACGCTCAATGTGAGCATCAGAAGAACAGCTATGCTTTTTACCGCTGAAGGAAAACGACAGAGAGGCCGATCAAAAACAACTTGGCGGAGAACTGTGGAGGCTGAACCAGAGTTGGGGCACTGTACGAAGGATGGCCACCGACCGAGCGGCTAAGGATCAAAGAAGCATTAGCCACAATAACAACTTGCCCGTTTGTTGATTTAATTTAATTTCTTCATATGTTTTTCTTTATTATGCATATATAATTTGTTACTAGCTCTTATAGTTCGTTAAAATAACCATCTTCATTCCAGTTTCCATGTTGTTATACCTCTTCTACAGCGTATTTCTTTAGTCTGTTACTTCAATTGTGTTTCTTTTAGTAAGGTGACCAGACGTCCCGGTTTTTCCGGGACAGTCCCGGTTTTTGACCATTTTTGATAATTTGTCCCGACTTTTTTTCGATGCAATCCGGGACGCCAATTTGTCCCCGTTTTGGACGAATTTGCCAATTTGGCATAAATCTCACAGATTTAAAAAAAAAATTATTATTCCGTGGCTGACTTGAGGGAATTTTTAATTATTAGTGAACTGGCGCCGAAACAGCTCAAGAGGTTGTCAGGACCGCGAATTAGTTTTGTAGTTCCAATGTGATATTCGCAGTTATTTGAAATTTTAGGTAGTGGTAAAGTACTAAGATTTTGCGTACGGTATACGTTTATTTAATTTAAACGGTGAACTATTTGTGCATATTTTGTTATTGTTGTAAGAAAATTGTACCAAAGCGTAAATGCAGTTTCAATGAAGATTTACAAAAGGAATATCCGTTTATTAAAAAGAGTACATCAAACTTCAATGTACGATGTAATATATGTGCCTCCGGGTTTTCGATAAACCATAGTGGACGTGGTGATATTAAGAACCACATAAGCAGTGAGAAACATAAGTGACCCGTCGTTATAGCTGCATCAAGCTCGTTGTTAACCACTTTCTTCAGAGCTGATAAAATTGGTGACCAAGAAGAGCAATTAGCTGCTATAGAAGGCGCCTTTGCATACCATACAGTGCTACACAATCATACTTTCAGGTCTATTGATTGCACATCAAAATTACTTGAGGTTACTTTAGAGCCAAAATTTGCATGTGCACGTACGAAAACAGAAGCTATTATTCGAAATGTCTTGGCACTCCATATTCTAAATGAGTTAAGGTGTAACCTAGAAAAGTCTACATTTATTTCTGTACTGACATATGCATCCAACCACAAAGAATTCAAGATTTTTCCTTTGCTTGTCAGATACTTTGATCACAGTAATGGAGTAAAAATTAAAATATTAAGAGTTAAAGTCATTGCCAGGTGAAACATCTGATATTATAAGTAGTTTTCTTAATGACTGCATAATTGAAAATGGTTTAGACAGGAAAGTAGTTGGATTATGCGCAGACAACACAAATTCCAATTTTGGAGGTGCTGAAAGGAAAAGACAGAACAATGTTTTCAAAAAATTGCAAGAAAACCTTGGACATGGTCTTATAGGAGTTGGGTGTGCATGTCATATTTTCCACAACACTGTTCGAACAGCTGCAGATGTACTGCCTGTTGATGTCGAGCTGATTATTGCTAAAATTTATCTACTCTTCAAATCATACACAGTACGAGTTGAAAGGCTCAAGGAGTTTTGCCAGTTTGTGGAAACAGACTTCCAGGTGATCTTAGGTTATGCTCAGACTAGGTGGCTTGCTCTGCTGCCTGCTGTTGAAAGGGTTCTTCAGATGTTCCTGCCTCTAAAATCATATTTTCAATCTCAAGACAGATGCCCAGTTTTTATACAGACATTCTTTGAAAATCCTCTATCTGAGGCATGGCTTGTTTTTGTTCACAATCAGGCCTCTCCATTCCACGGAGCAGTGCAAAAAATAGAGGGACAGACGGTCACAGTGTTTGAAGTCATTGACAGCATCAACAGGTTGAAACTATTTTGAAGTCCAAACTGGAAGACTGTTTCTTGCCATCAAGAGTTAAGCTAATCCTTGAAAAGCTGGAAATGGAAGGACTTCCAAAGGAGGATGTGAAAAAGTTTCATGCTAGCGTTTTTTCGTTCTATGAAACAGCTTTCAATTATTTGAATAAATGGGCTGCAAAAAATTTTCAAGACCTACAATCCTACAGCTGGGTAACGCTGAACAGAATACCAGTTTGGGCAGATATTGAGATATCATCATCACTAGTGATTCAAACATTACCTTCAGCCCACTTTACAGAAACTGAAATTTATGACGAATATGTCTATATGAAGCAGTTTGTTACTTCTCAGAAAATTAGTGAATGGAGTGCCAAAAAAAAAAAAAAAAAATTGCCACCACAACGTTGGATTGAAATGGTTTCCCACTTCAAAAACAATAATGTGACATTTTCAAATATTTTGAAGTTGGCAGAGTTTTTTTTTTCTTTCTACCTGGAACAAATGCTGCCACAGAAAGAGTGTTTTCTTTGATAAACAGCTTATGGGCAAGTGATAAAACACAGCTAAGTGTTGAAACTTTGAAAGCTATGTTGACAACCAAAGTGAACTGTGAGGAAACATGTGTCGAGTTTTTTTAAGATGCTGCTTGCAAAGAAGAACCTATTGATAAAAATTCACTCATCTGAAAAGTACAGTAACTCAGCTTTACCTTAAGTAAGGATTATTGATGTTTTTTTCTCTTATTAGTTTAAGTAGTTAAACTTATACAGTAAAATGTATGTTATTCATATGTATATATAAAATGTATATTATTTTAAATTGACATCAACTTGATTTTTCCGGGACGTGTCCCGACTTTTGACCTTTTCTTTACCCTTTTGTCCCGATTGTTTGCATTGAAATAGGTCAAATCTACTATTTTGTCCCGGATTAGGGTTTTGAAAATATGGTCACCTTACTTTTAGTACCTCGTCTACGTTAATTACTTTGTTCGCATGTGGTCTTCCATTTCATTCTGTGTTAGATCGTCCATTATGAAAAATTATGGATCTTCAGACATCAAAAGCCGACAACAAATGACACCTCCTATTTCCAGACTTAAAGTATTTTAAGCGTTATGAACATAATACAATTACATTGGCGACATGAACGTCTCAGATCTGTGATATTAATTATTATTCAAAATTATAATGTATATATTTTACACATAATTAAACCTCAGTTAACCTCTATTTGATATTAAAAAATACCAGTTGCTCTTTTTCGAAATCATTTAGCAATAGATGAAGTATAATTAGATTCTGACACCTAGTTATTGCAGGTAAGAACAACACACATTCATTTTAAGTTGCACAGGCAAAGGAAGTTTGAGACGATACTGTTTGGCATGGAAGCACTTCCCAGAAAGGTCGCATAAAACTGAGATTAAACTAAAGCTGTAGTCTTATTTCTGTATCAGTCCACACATCCGTTTAGAGAGAAAACAGAAACAGACACGCTCTGAAAAATATCAAGAAAGTTGATCATCCAATAAAGTGTTAGAAAAAACAATTCGCGTTACTGTAAACCGCAATAATGCAGTTATCATTGAACAAGCGAAGTTAAAACCGAGTTTTACAGACTACGTCTACTGTTCGTTCGTTCGTCGACTATATTGCTGTTATACCCTGTTCAACCAAAGCGGTTATAATTGGGGTATATTGGGCGTTAGGTTCTTCTATGCTAGCTGGTTGTTAGTCCTGAAAAGGACTGGTCCTAAAAAAGGACCACTAGCTGACTGTCTGGATTCCTCTTCGTTGTACGTCTACTGTTGTTACCAGATGCATTAAAAAGCAGAAATTAAATTGTCCATAGATTCTACTGCATAGAATAATAAATGTAGATCTGTTTTCACTTCCATTGCAACGATCATTGGGTTATTCCTGTTATATTTGCTTTCGAACGGAGACCTGACGTTTAGCTGGTTACTTGTTTCAGTTATCAGTTTTTTGTTCTTCTTTTCTCTTGTCGCTCCTTATGGGTTCAAAACTGCATCTGGCCCTTTCGCACTTTTGCAGAAAACCTGCATCAAAGCATTAACGTGTTTTTGAAGCAGTGGTTTCTTTAGCAACCTCTTTTACATGATGAGGTTGCCAGCCCCATGCGCAACCTCATAGGACATGCTTGAGAAAGCAGTAGTTATATTCTGTCCCTGGACTACACGGAGCTGTTATCAGTTTAGGCCAGCTTAATTCAAATACTGCAACATTAGCGATAATATGTGTGGAAGGTCAATTTCAAACAAAAAAAGTAAACAATGCATATTATTAGTGTTTTCCGTACATAATAGTACTTACAGACGTCTTTCTATTTGTGTGCATTAGGTAGTGCACCACAAGCAATAACGAAAAGCAGTGCTGCATATTACCTACTGCGTTTATGCATGAAGACATGTCTGGTGTCATCCTTATACGACAAACCAGCGATGCACAATGATATAGTATGTAGATTTGGATGTGAACCTCTGACTGTGAGGATAATTACACCCTCAGTGACTCTTGATATCATCCACACACTTCCAGGGATTCCCCCTGTGGGGAAACATGTTGAGAACCCAGCATTGAAAACTAAGCTTGGTGGAGTCACTAGAGCCCCAGACTTAACTCTGGCTTTTCCGTGGTTGCCTGCATGCAGGAGGATCTCACTATGGGCCCCATGATAGGCGGGGGGAGCTGAGAAATGGCCCTGTGTAGGACGTGACGATTCCATGGAAACCAGAACACTGTATTTTAGCTATGCAAATTTGAAGAGTACCCTTGGATGACGAGGAAGGCACATTATGACACAGGCTTATTACTCCTGACTTGGGACCAGATGTGATAGTCCTTTAAATGCAAACCAAGCTGCAGAAACCGGAGCTCGTGACTTCAACTCAACACGTTACGGAGTAGCAGAAAAGCCACAGGAAAAGCCTAGATCTACAGTGTAGATAACACCAAGGAGTCTTCAACTTGGTATTGGCTGCAAAAGAGGGAAAAGCTCAGCAGCTCTAGTTAAACAACAACAACCACAACCTACTGCATAGAATATGAGCATGTTGTTTTCTGAAACAGACAGTGCTAAGTTTTAAATATTGTTCAAGAACTTCGACGGCAACCCTGTCATTATACAGCACATGTAGTCAAATGTTAATGAAAGTGCAATTAATTAGCTTTTTTCTTAATAACATTTTGTTATAAACACGGGAATCTAATGGACTTTTTCTCTACGGTCTTTTTCTCTACGGTTTTTTTCCTTTACGGTGACAATCAAATACGTGCAGTGTATTCAATGTTGTAAATTCACTTCTATAAATTTTAAAAAATATATTTGACTGATGTGGCAAATTTTCTGTCTCTTTCGATGCTATATGTGAGACTTAAAAATTGGTTTCCTCGGTCTGGCTCCAGACGAGCTTGAAAGAAAGATGAGCTGATGAACTGACGGGAGAGAGAAGACCAAACATTGTTGAATATCTGACGTCATTGCGGGAAATCTGAGTCGGTGGAGCATATTCTCGTCGGCTAAAACTGGAAACTGTATTTAGCAGATGCTGTGGACTGTTGGAAATGTCTAATGTAATGTTATTTAATGTTTTTAGATGTCTTCCCACTCGTAGTTGGTTTAATATTGAAAAACATTCTTTAGACAAGGTATTCTGTATTCACAAAAAGTTTGGTAGTGGCAACATACAGCAGCTATGAGAACTTGCACCCAAATAAGTACGTTTCATCTTGTAAAAAAAGATGGGTGTTAAACAGGGATGTGTGCTGTCACCTGACCTGCACAGTGAAATTATAAAGAGATCTATAGAGGACTTATCAGCTTGTGGACATAATATAAACATCTTGAGATATGGTGGCAAAACAGTCGTAATATCAAAAAGTGAAAAGGTGTTGCAGGAAATTATTGAGATAATATTTAACAGAAATTTAAAAAACGTTAAACCCTTAATAGCCAAAACAAAAGGCAGAAATAATTATCATCTGGAAGAAAATGACTTCTCCAGAATGTTCTATCAAAGTAAATGGAACAGTTTTTTTTAACACGTTAGTAGATTCAAATACCTAGGCACTTTAATAACATCGGATGGAAGATGAAACTTGATAGTGAAGAGCAGCTTACTCCAAACGCAGCGTTCAATAGAACGAAAAAAATATTTCATGCAACAAATTTTTGCGAATAAAATTAAGAAAGAGACTTTGTAAGTGTTATATGGAACCAATCCAGACAAACAGAAGTGAGCCACGGACAATTAGTAAACAAGTAAGAAAGCACTAGAAGCCACAGATATATGGTTTTATAGAAGAACGTTGTCGTGAAGTCTGATTCACAACCCGTCATTCTGACCAAACAGTACGCCATACTTTATAAAAACTGTATGATAGACGAACCAATGGAATCGCACCTTCATGTATAGTGTTTACAAACGTACTAGCCTAACAATGGCGAGCTCAAATCTGTGTCACCTTGTTTCAATTGGAGGTAAGCTACAGACTTCGGTGCAAAGTACAACAAGGCAGAGGTCAAGAATTCACAAATATAAATGTTCAGGTAGGTGTGCAAAGATTTCCACAGGAAGAAATATAGGAATGGAGAAATCTCGAGTGGACTGCATCGAGACATCAGGCAAGTCAAAAATTTTGCTGTTTAGGCTACGCCTAGGAAAAGATGGTAGTATGATAATAAAAGACCATTATCTAGATAAAGAAAGAATAATTCAAGGCGTAATTTAAGCCTACGATGAAGGAAATCGGTCCAGGAATAAGGAGGATATGTAGATTACTAGTTTTTCATATTTGAACAGCTGGACAAAATGTATGCCTGCATTTCGGAACGCAAACACACTTTAGTAGTAATCTCCCTCTGTCGCTCGGCCTTGGCCTATATATATATATAGGACGTGCCCTCTTCCAAAAAGAGGCCATAAAAATTTTTACATACTGCGAGAAGCGCCAGTTCTGTCAGAGAGAGACGTCTTTGCCATTTGCATCTGAGAGCAGACTGTGTGACCATTAACAGCTCGACTGTATGTACTTGAGGGTTATATCCTGTCATCCAAGTACACTTTAAAAAGTCAGCCACTACTGAAAGGAACTAGTAGTGTGAGCGCCCTTTGACTTCAGAGGGACAGTCACACAGTGCCTACAGCCTGGATGAATTTCATTTGACCTTTCCTTCCATGTCAGGAGTGGGACAGGCTTCAATTCACCAGATAAGTGGCCAAACAAGACTAATGTTCAGAGTACCCAGTAAAACCACGATTCTAAGAAAGACGTATCTAATGATGATGATATCTTGTTGGGCATAGTTATAGCCAGTGATAGCCTAAAATTCAAATGACAGTGAAATAAAAGTGTTATTAAGATATAGATATTCTACAACCAGAGTGAGTTCAACCAAGAGAGAAGAACTTTCCTGAAATGTGAAAGACTTTAGATACTGTTGACCATTTTACAAGTGATTTTATTAATTTAATGTGGTAATTACCTTTTGAGTTCCTTAAAAGATTTTCAAACAGAAAAGAAAAACTTGAAAAAATAAATTGTAAATATTTACCAGCAGACTTATTTAAATTATTTAAGTTAAGTTACAGTTCTTGTTAGTAAAATAGTTAGTTAATACCCCTAGCAGAGCTAATAATATAAACAGAGGAGGATCTTGAGAGGAGCAAGTAGAGACTTAAGATAAAACACTACCATAATTCCTAGGAACTTATACAGCTTGATCTTACCTTTGATGTCTATACACCCTTACTCTTTTCAGAGAAGGGAGTATTACTTGTAAGACCAATCTCTTATTTGGCACTATCCTGGTATCACCTGATACAACTTTGTAACCAGGATACTTAATAAGTTCTATAACAATCAACCCTCTCGTAACACTGGTGTCTCAGTCCGGGATTCATTTATTACCCTGTGGTTTTTCTTTGAGACATTCAGGTTTATAGGTATCAATTCCATCCTCTGAGTTAGCAGTAGAAAAATAATTTAAATAATTAAAATTAGTAAAATGTAGCAAAAAGCACTTTGTAGTACCATAGAGTACAAACCAAAATTGTGGTGACTGGATACACTGACAGTAGTCCTTAATTAAGTAGTGTTGTAATAATTTTAGATTGGTTTATATGAGAGTGTAAGTGTCTGCAAAGATAGTATTGTATGAGTATGGCAGACTTGGCAATGTTTCGATCTGCTGCAGTGCAGACGGCAAAGGAGTTTGGGTTAAGTGGGGAGGCAGTTATTCAGTATGTCACTATAGAGTGTGACAAGTTTATAGAAAGAGAAGATAAGAAGTTGGAAACAGAAAGGAAACTTCAACTGGAAGCTGATAGGGAGGCTAAGAAACTGGAAGCTGATAGGGAGGCTAAGAAACTGGAAGCTGAGGAGAGAAGACAGGCTGCTGAAAGGGAGGCTGAAGATAAGAGATTGCAATTGCAAATGGAGGCTGAGAGAGAGGAAAAGAGGTTGCAAAGGGAGCATGAATTGAGAATGAAAGAGCTTGAACTTCAAGGAAACATTACAGGTAATGGAAGTAGTCCAACTACCTTTAATAGTAGTGCAAGCCAAGGTACCTCAAATGGATCCATGAATTTTCACTTGGATCCATTTGTGGAGAAAGAGGATGAAATTGAGTCATATCTAAGTAGCTATGAGAGCTTGGCCACTAACTATGGCCTAGATAAGGAAAAATAGAGCCTTAAGCTATCACAGGGGCTGAGAGGAGTTTCTTATGAAGTGTATGCAAAACTGGGAAAAGAAGATCAGGAAGATTATGAAATCTTGAAGTAGGCATTGCTGGTTCGATATGAAAAGAACTCAGAATTTTATGGAAAGAAACTCCGAAATGCTAAGCTACTTTCTGGAGAAACCTACCACCAATTATCTGCCAGATTAGAAACCTACTTGGAGAAGTGGACTGCTCTGGGAAAATGTCGAGACCTAAAAGAAATGGTCATGATGGAACAAGTGAGAGAGTCTATGCCTCCAGACATGAGAAAATGTCTTATGGAACAAGGTGCAGAGAGATTGGGGGAGATTTTAACTGTTGCTGAGAGATATCAGGCAGCTCAGAAAGAAATAGCAGGAATTAAGAGGAAACAAGGAGAAAGTAGTAGGCCAACCCCAAACCAGAATGAGTATGACAATAGGGACCAACAACACAAATACAAACAAGGTTATGACAAACCAAAATTTGACCGTGGAGACAGGAACCCTCAGGTACAAGATAAAAAACCCTATAGACAGGGAGATAAGTGATGTAAGATTTGTAAAATGAACAACCACAATACTTTGGACTGTGGATGTAAACTGGGCGCACTAAAATACATGTGCCTGGCTATTATTCCGTGATTGGAATTTGAGACATCAGCTCGTGTGAGTGCATCCTTTAGTGCAATTCTCCATGAACAATTACAAGACCGACATTAAAAAGTGACAATAAGGGCATTAAAAAGAACCTTCCGCATCGGCTACCGAAGGGGGGGGGGTACCGGGGTGGCGATGGTACAGGGGGGGCGAGGGGGGGGGGGGGGGGGGGGGGGGGGGGGGGGTCACTTGTTGGGCGGGGTGGGTGGGTTGGGGGGGGGGGGGGGTGGGGTTTTGTTTGGTGTTGTTGTATGGGTGTCGGGTTAATGTACAGAACATGGGGCGTGGTGGGGAAACGATTCGGTAGAGTTTACATTACATTACTGTTCAGAACGACCTTACGAGGAGTCCATATCGCGAAGAAGCAGTGGAGAAGGCAGCTGAGGAGTATAGTGCAGGCATCGACTGAGCTAATCCGGCCACTGTGATAATCACCGCTTGTGTATGAGGAAAGTTGAACACGAGTATCTCCCTTCTTGGGTGACCAAATTTTTAAAGACTTTTGTTTATTTTTTCATGGGCTACTACTCAGACCACAAGAGGTGCTGCTCTCGCCTTCACACAACAGGTGAGAGAGAGGTACCGTACGCGCTGGTTCAACTTGCTATGGTCCAATTAATATTACGTGATCACCGAGTAAGAGCATGCACTTCTCACACACGACTTGGCACCAAGTCGTCAAACAGCAATATTGAGACCTCTAAAACTTCACATGAGTGTTGTAGGAGTCCGTATTTCTGTATCTCAGGGTCAATAAACGTGATGGGCCACAATATCACAGACCAAGAGAAATCAAACTTCCAATTACACACAAGTGAAAGACGATCATAGGCTGGACTCTTGTTTGTTTCTCATGGTAATCAGTATGGAAATTTAGCTATACATGGAAAAGCTCTGATACAGCGACGGCTGGGCGTGAATGAGGCGATGGAACAGTACATACTGCGTATCTCTGACTCGGGCTGTCAGGTTCTCTGTTTGTGTCGATGGTCTAACCTGCCCGCCGCGGCTTGAAGACATCAGGTTTATTGACTCTAGCACATGTGAGTACTGCGACTATCGGGCTAGCGCAGACACGAGTAGTCATTAGGGAAGGGCACAGGGGATTTTCTTTTCTACCACTAGTAAAAAACCACATCGTATTGCCTGGTTGTGTCCTTGTCTAAAATGGACTTCTTACTCACGATAAGTCTTTATCTCTTCACTTTTGGACCCATGGGCCTCGTGAGTTGAGATTTCTTTTATCATACTTTGTCATCGGTCATCGTGGAACGAGCGTCTGTTCGCTGCACAATCGTCACAACGGTCAAAGGTATTATTAGCAGGCTGCACTCGCGATTTGCACGCGAATTAATTCAATGCATAAATTCAGGTGCGCCTTGATTGGGAATGGCAGTTGCGCGCTATTGGTTACGAGTAATCAGGAATCTCTGTACACTAGTGATCAATAGAGGGGTTCTGGACACAACACGAGAGCGTAGAGTTCATCGTCCGGATAGGGTAGTTAAATCTCCTCACTCTCTTACAACTATCACAATGCTACTTCCAGGAAACCAGTTACTTCATGGCAACTCGGGGGGGGGGGGGGGGTGGGTGGGGTGGGGGGGGGGGGGGGCATGGGGGGGGGGAGGGGGGGGGGGGGGGGGGGGGGGTCTGAGCTATGATGATATATACACAAAACATATCAGGTGTAAAGGAGTCGGAGTACAACACAACATTGCCACATACGTTTTCGACAAGATTTGTTCAGTAGAATGGGAACACACCTTGTTCCATAAGACAGCATTGACTATGAATGCAGAATCATGTCTGGAGAAGCAAGGGTAGTAGTTCAATCCAGTCCCGACATTTTGACTAAACAAACTTGTCTTGGGAAAAAATCTCCATCATGAGAAAATAGGTACCTATGTTTCGGTAGTAAGATTATAGGTGCTCTCGACATCCTGAAAAATTTCACATTTGAAACAGCGAGAAGCACAGCTCTCACACTGTCTCCAAGGTAAGGTTTGCTAAATCTGTCATGATGAAATTGGTGGTATGTTTCTCCAATGAGAGTGAGCTGTAAGCATTTACGAGTTTCATTCACTATATACGTCAGTAAAAAGTTCGTCGACAGTTTCTATAAATATTAATAATCCTTCATAATTAGACGGGATCCCATATTGAGAAATGTACACGTAAGTAAACTCATAAAATTACTTATCAGGCAGCACAGATCCTGAAGCAACAATTCACGACACTCTGATCCATTGGAAACACTGATGCTTATTTGTTACATTGCCCCAGTATTTAACTGCTAGACAGATAAACTACATTCTCGCAGTACGAAAACTTCCCCCTCGATTAGAGGTCGCAAGCAAGGACAATAAAATTCATAGTACTCAAATAACCAGCTACAGGCTTCCCCCTTAGGAACTGCTAGCGAGTGCAGATAACCTAAATTATTTGAACCGTCTTCCAAAATAGTGAAATTAGAGCGATACACAATGAAAGTTGTGTATCTCAAGACTGACGTATACATCCTATATTTTATATGAACTGTCAATTTAAAACTTTGCTGCCCCGTACATAGATCCCAGAGGAGACCTGCGAATAGACAAAGTCATTTGGTATAAAAGGTATGTACCCATACGGTCTGAGTAACTGCCCTTGGATAGGGAGTGGAAGTGTATGAACTTGCACACATACAGGTCCAGTATCGAGTTGGTAGGGGGTGACTGCGAGTTCCCTTCACATCACGCATTATGGACTCTCGTATCTAACTCAGAGTCATGTATCTTCATTGACCAGCTGGTACGCCTGGAGTGTGTCTGCTATTGTTGAATACAAACTTCGGCACCTTCATGCTGAGCGATGCAGATACCCATTGGTAGGCAAAGCAATTATGTGGAACACGTCAAGTGAAAAACTCAAGTATTTAGGCTCATGGGCACTATTTACTACCAAAATCCACTAAAACAAAGCTTTCCCGGAATTAGATAAGAATGTTCCGAACTTGCAACAAAGCTGATGAACAAATGTGACACCGTTTTTGTGTACAACGACACCAACTTCTGTGATCTTCACAATTTGTGTGAACCTTTCACAGCTGTAATCCTCATGTCAAAGCATTCTATGATCTTCAGAGCACTTTTCGGCTGTAACTCTGTTTGTCTATGGCAATGAGCTAGGGACCTGGTGCACTAGGTTCTCTACTCAAATTTTGACAGTTTAAAATGTACCACAAGAGAGGATCGTGTGCAAAATTTCAGTTCCCCACTCATCTGAAACCTAGTGAACCAAGGGCTCAAAGATGTGAAACTTTCAACTAACGCATTCATTCTCACAAAATTAAGTGTGTTACTTTAAAAGTAATACGGAGTTCCCAGATTTCCTTGTTTCTTCAATCAATCAATACCCTTTAGCCCCCCAATGGAGCATCAGGCCTTCAACACCTGGATAGTACATGCCAAGCTCTTCCTTTTTCCTGTTTGCCAAATCCGTCTCAAGTTCTATCTTCATTGTTGGTACCTCATCATTTCACCTGTGTGGAATCCAGCTCTTGTTCTCCATCGTTATTTTTAGAGTCGTAACCGCTGCCTCTCATTCCCTGTGGTTCCAGAACAAGGTAACTTGCCTTGTAAATGCTATCAACAGGTACTCAATGTGTGAACTCCAGATCAGGAATCGCCAGCGTTCAGATTCTTCTAAACAGCTTGTTCCACTGGGGGCGGCTCGTTAGTCGTTGAAGAATCTAGATACCAATCAATTCCACCTATTGTGACTAACGTCATACCATTTCAGTCCTCTATTTGTCGACCAAGTCGAATTCATCAAGGAACGTCATTCTGGACCATAACATGCGCGCATACTTTATAAAAACTGTATGATAGACGAACCAATGGATTCGCACCTTCCATGTATGCAGTGAGTTTGTACAAAACGATACTAGGTGTCGCTCGGCCTTGGCCTATATATATATATAGGACGTGCCCTCTTTCGAAAAGAGGCCATAACATTTTTTTAATACAGCGAGAAGCGCCAGTTCTGTTAGAGAGATTTCTTTGCCATTTGCATCTGAGAGCAGACTGTGTGACCATTAACAGCTCGACTGTATGTACTTGAGGGTTATATCTTGTCATCCAAGTACACTTTAAAGAGTCAGCCACTACTGAAAGGAACTAAGTGAGTTCAACCAAGAGAGAAGAACTTTCCTAAACTTTGAAAGACTTTAGATACTGTTGACCATTTTACAAGTGATTTTATTAATTTAATGTGGTAATTACCTTTTGAGTTCCTTAAAAGATTTTCACACAGAAAAGAAAAACTTGTAAAAATAAATTGTAAATATTTTACCAGCAGACTTATTTAAATTATTTAAGTTAAGTTACAGTTCTTATTGGTAAAATAGTTAGTTAATACCCGTAGCAGAGCTAATAATATAAACAGAGGAGGATCTTGTGAGGAGCAAGTAGGGACTTAGGTTAAAACACTACCATAATTCCTAGGAACTTATACAGCTTGATCTTACCTTTGATGTCTATACACCATTACTCTTTTCAGAGAAGGGAGTATTACTTGTAAGACCAATCTCTTATTTGGCACTATCCTGGTATCACTCGATACAACTTTGTGTCCAGGATACTTTATAATTTCTATAACAATCATCCCTCTCGTGACACACGTTAAAAATGCCATAGACCGCTTAAAAGAGTAATGTCCTGAAACTGAGGATGTCCTGAAAGAGGCAAATGCGAAATGGAAGCTTATTATTCATGTAAGAAAGAAGCAATTCACTTTCTTCTGGCATCTAATGAGGAAGAAAGATGGAATATATTGTGACGGCAGGAAAGATTTAAGGGAAAAGATGCAGTGGACGACAAAGAGAGAACACACTGGACAGTTTAATATCATGGCATGGTCCCCTTCTTTCCCTCCTACTTTCTCCATTTATTTCTTCATTTGTCACACATAAACCTGCCCCATCGACGCGAATACGATTAGTTGATCTCTGTTCATACTGCGATTGCGTTATTTTACTGCTAATTGACAATCCTTAAGGATTAATTGTAATCGCTTAAGTTGTTAAACCAGACTGACTTTCTACGGTAACCGTCTAGGCGCATTGTTCACTACAAACGCGTTCAGACACTTGAGCGGATAATAGAAAAGGAAGACAAGATGTTGTCTGCCATATGTCACGACTTATCCTTCTAGGGACCAAGACAGTACGAGTGATAACTGCGTAATCACTTCGGTCCAGACATTGTCTGTGTAATTGCTAAAGCGAAACCCGTCTCGGTAGACAAATTAGCAAGGACACTATCTTCAGGCGACGTTACAAATCGTAATTGAAAGGTTACTTAAGGGGACGGAAGAAGTCGAGCCATATATGGGAAAAGTGGTCATGTGTGTAAATTTTAAAACGATATTTTAAAACACGCGGGGGGGAAGTAAATAACTGATAACCCCGACCCATTACATTCTGCTCATGGACTGGATCATAAGAGAGTGTCGTAAGGCGGCCCTATTCTTATCGCTTTCTTATAAAACCTTCACCGCGCACATAAAATCTTGAGAGACACAACAGGCAACACAATTGTTAGGCGACTTTTGATTGGCTGAGAGCGGATAAACATGGAACTCTCTCGAGGAGCTTCGAGACTGGAAGCCATTTAAAAGTGCGGATCTTGGCTGGCTGGTCCTTATCGATTCCCCAGACCACCAGTCATCTAGATCCAGAGCGGTCAGAATTTCCCTTTGTCCTAGGGTAGTCAAAGTAGCGTGGCTTGACAAGGGAATTCAACTGTGCGAGGTTTGTTTGAAATTTAGATATTTTCTTTTTTAATACTTTAACTGTGTTTATTAGTATCGTGGTACGACAGGGTTTCTGATAACACATTTAAAACGATCAATTCATATAATTGTTATACTGCCATTGAAGCACTACCATCATGGCAGATAAATTAAGCTCTCTTTGGACCACGTGGTTGTTCATGACACTGCATAACAACACACAAGTTTGAGTGTATAAATATAAAGCAATCTGTAAGTCTAGTGTGATCAAAAGGATTGTTTTATTTGGAATTCCAATATGATAGTTCGAAAGGATTTTTAAACGATGTAATTATAGTATGCTTGATTGAAAGGGCGATCGATCGAACTGATTCTTTTAGGCTAAGTCAAGTGTGCTAGATCGAAAGTGTGATCGATCGAAAGCACTCTTTGAGGTTAAGTCTAGTATGATAGATCGAAAGGAATGTATTTTAAGCATAAATCTAGTATGATAGACTGAAAGGAAGGAAGTGCTTATTTATACGAACAGTATTTATGAGGGCGATTTTTGTCTTCAGGTTTAACAGAATCTGGTACATAGCTTCTTCATTGTTATAAACACTGTGTACCATCGGACAGAAAAAGACTGTACAGTCTGTGTACGTTTATTATTATTATTATAATGCTGTGAATTTGTGGCCCAGATAAGATTAGTTAGTTCCAGGACAGTGCTAGAATATTGGCTTTACGCTCCAGTTTATCAGTTTTATCTTTTCTCGGCAGCCAGGAAGAGTAGTTTATTAATGTTTTACTGACTCCAGCTACTTCAGTAGTTTTTAGGCAATAGAAGAGGAAGCTTGTGACGGTATTACCTCCCCTGCTTTGCAGTAGTGGTCCAACAGTGACCACAACTCAAGAGTATCTAATATGGGCTTCAAAGGTATCTACTTTTGCACAAGATTACTCTTGGCAGAGATGTAAAAGAAGAAACAAAACGCTTCTATCTCCAGTGAGTATTCACAAGATATTCAGATAAGCGAAAACAATGCTGCTTTTGCTGAGCACGTTAATTCTTGAATCTGCCGACAACTTTTGTGAAGAATTAAGCACTGATTAATTTCAGCTCGTTCAAGCCCTCCCACCCCTGATTTACTCAGTGGAATTCTTACTATTCTGGTATAGCTCTGTTTAGAGTGTGTGTTGTAACGTTGACTGAGACAAAACATGCAGTACATGTAAAAGGATTAAATCGAAGTTAAATTTGTAACATTACAAATAATAATATTTAATAATCACTTTAGGTTTTAACAAGTTTAAATAATTGAATAATATTTTAGGAAACAGTTTTCATCACTGTTGTGATGGGATTTAACTGAATAAAGGAGGTCACTTTTGTCAGCGGATATTTTGCACTTAGCTGCCAATGGTAGTTTCTTCTCCCGCTGGATTGGTTCTTGGTAGACTGTCTCGCTGTTTACTCTCGTAGCTGGGCAATGTTAAAGGTGCCACACGTTTCCAGAACGTCAAGGAGTAACGGCAAAGTTGGTCCTTCGTCTTAAAGCGCAGGCCACTGTACCTTTATAGTTCCAGAGACAGTACCCGGCAGCTGGTGCCATCACCAATAACTACGGTAAAAGAATAGGTACGAAACGCTCTCCTGAGTATGGCGTTTTCCAACCCATAGTTATGGGTTCCTATCTTCCCATACCATCATCCCATTTAACTAAGAATTTCCGCTCGATGAGAATTAAATTTAATCCGTCGGGATAAAACTTTCCCTACATTTAAATTGAATAGATCTCATAGTTACTTTATATTTAAATACTGATTTGAAAAGTGTACACAATATAAATTGAATATATTTTCATTTATGTTAACACTGATTGAAAAGTTTGAAACTCCCGGCAATTTTAAAAGTGAATATGTTAACATCGACATTGAAACTGGTTTGAAACTGTAAGTATTATAATTAGAATGTACGTCATTTCTTTCATCTTTCCCTCCCTGATCCATATAGAACGTGGGACTATTTATGTCTTTAGTTCTTTTTTCAGAAACTGGTAATAAAGCAGTCATCAGTCCGTGCAGTGGTGGTTCATGAAATCATCATTCTATACGCTGAGGTTAGTGGTGGATTTGGTGTTATAGATGTTATTATTTAATATTATTTGTCTACCCAAGTGAGGTCAGCTGTGTAGGCCCCTGAGTTTAGTAGTTGATGGTTAAGTATTTTCAGGGTACCTAGCTGCTACCACCCTATGATCTCACTTGGCTCTTTGTTTTTATTTATTAGTTATGTGACTACGTCTAAGTGTCTAGGGTAATGAAGATATAATGCAGTGTAAGTCAAAACAATACAAATACACTTTAATTCTATCACATAAATAGGACTGGGTCAATATAACAACCACATACAGACTACCACTCTATGTTATATCTTATAGAAGTCTGTGGTTGAATATTTGGTAATAGGCTATATTACAATTTTATTTGCCCTGATTCAGAATTTTCTGAGTCAGGACCAACAACAAAATGAAAATTATGGTTTTATTTACATAAAATTAAATACCACAATGGATCTTCTGTCCATATAAAGCAATATTACAATCTAATTATATTTAGATATTACTATAAACTAAGTTAACACTGGTAATTAATGGTGGGTTGGAGTATTTTCATCATACCCTCTCTTTTCTCTATATCTTGTGGAATGTTATTCAACAGACAAATATTTTATTTATTATGTTTTAATACAAGGGGATGAACCCTTAGTGCCGACACAAGGGCACTTATCTTTCTGTTGGTAGTAGTTATGATGCTGACAATCTCCTATATTTCATGGGTTGATTCGTGGTAGACAGCGTGTACCAGCAAAAATTTCAACCGAATGACCAATCTGACACAGTCCCTGGTGTAGTGTGGTAGACAGCATGTACCAGCAAAAATTTCAATTTCTCTCACGAAGATAAATACACCAGGGTTCTGGCACTAGCTTAGTACCAGAACAAAAACCCTGAAACAAGGTTATGATTCTTTATAACACATTTACAATATCATTCCACAAGTAATACATAGTATAATTCAATAAAAAGAAAAGGGTCAGATCCATCTGACCAACCCATTTCAACCATTTTCATCTGAGATAACAACTCATACCAGTGCTCCTATTCTTCTCCCTAATGGCTACAACGCCTAAGACAATTCAAAAATGATCCTCTCCCATAGGATAATGTGGGTTAGCCTTCCCACTGGTAACTGGAAATCATTTTTAGTTATACAAATCATGTCATTTCTACTGCGTGTGAGCAACACCACAGGCCCTGCATAAGTCTGCTAGGGGACCTATGTACTCAGTCGTAAAACATTCCCAATAAAGCAGTATCTTATACACCAAATGTTTGTAATAACAAGGTTAATTTATTCGTTCTTACAACAATTCAATGGAAATATCACAAACATACGTTGACTGGCTTCAGCATTAATATAAAAGTTCAGCTTTGCCCTCGTCCAGACTGCCAAAGTTTTTTTATTTCACTCTTAGCACTGCTGTTCTCAACGCAGCTTGCATACTAACAATTATGTATCAAATGGCGACAAGCCTTGGAAGCTTTTTGCCAATATCACTAGACTGGCCCAATCACAGCGAGGTCTAGCTATTCAATTCAAATTTGACAAAACAAAACTCCAAACATACTAGGAGTGAGTCTGCAAAATATATTTAGCTTTTTGGCCAACCAATACCCTCCTTCCTATACTCCTATACTAACCAATCGGATTTGAATCACTCTAATGCCTCTTTTTAAACTTGCGTCCCCAAATAATGTAATAAATAGAATGAGCAAAAATGACAGTCCGTCTTACCGTTCGTAGATATATAGTATTATTTCAATATCTTGGTTAATAACACTGACTAACAAAAAAAAACTTTTTTTTTCTTTCTCTAACATTTCTATGTTTTTCTGGTCAATTTTAATGCGCTGCTTTTAAATCTGCAAACCGTTTTTCTCTATCAGGTCGGGATCTCTAGAAATACGCAATTGAAGTTTTTTAACAACGCATACAGTATTACAACATCATTCGTACAAGAAGTATAACAGTTATGTAGGCTTGAATTTCTTTGCAGTCGACTTTCGTCGGTGAATGGCATGTGGTACATCGCGATGAAGCATCCAACAATAATCGGCAAGCATGGTCACACTCCACCGTCCTTGATAACGTGACTCCATTACGGCGATATCTTGATGGAATCGTTCTCCATGTTCATCGCTGACTTCGCCAAGGTTGTCAGGGAAAAAGTCAAGATGCGAATCGAGCAAATGGATTTTGAGGGACATGTTACAGCCCATAATTCTGTATGCATCTATGCACTGCTTAACAATATGCAACATAGTCGACAGATTTGTGATTTCCCAGAAAGTTATCGACGATCGATTTGAATGCCATCCATGCGCGAAGTTCACTACCATGTAAAAGTTCTCGAATTGTTTGTCTGCAATAACTTTCCTAATCTGAGGTCCTACAAAGATACCTTCCTTTATCTTTGCATCGCTAACTTGCGGAAACTTTTCTCGAAGATAAGTGAAAGCTTTGCTCGTTTTATCTAACGCTTTTACAAAATTCTTCATGAGCCCCAACTTTATATGTAACAGTGGTAAAATGAAGCTGTCCTTGTTAACTAATGGCTCGTGTATTACATTTTTATGCCCGAGCTGCATACGATCCCGGATAGGCCACACCTTTCTTGCATAATGTTCCTGTCTGTTGCGGCTGTCCCATTCACATCAGAAGCAACAAAATTTAGTATACCCAGTCTGCATGCCCGTGAGAATTGCAATGACCTTTAGGTCTCCACAAATCCGCCATTGGTAGTCATTGTACTTTATTTTTTCCAAACGTATAGCCATATTGTCATAAGTTCCTTTCATATGAACAGAGTAGGCGACTGGAATTGATGAAAATAAATTTCTGTTATGCAATAACACGGCTTTTAGACTAGTCTTGGAAGAATCGATGAAAAATCGCCATTCGTTGACTATGTGCTCATGACCGTTTACATTTTTGCAATAGCAAATGTCATCATCCATCTCAAAGTATTGAACAAGTTCTCTGTGTCTATGACGAAATTTAGATATCGGAGTATTGGGCGCTAAAAGATTCCATTCTTTGAGTCGCGAACCGAGTAATTCCGCTTGTCCTTTGGTAAGAGCGAGATCACGAATTAGATCTGAAAGTTCTGAATGGTTAATTAAGTAAACACCATCATTCACCGGTATGTAATCTGAGTCAGAATTAGTTTCTAAAGCAAGTAAACTATCACTTTCTGATGGTTCATTCACGTCCAACAGATATTGTTCTGGTGGTACTTGGATCGGACACGTGATTGGATCATGAGGCACTGGTTTCGAAACCAATTCAATATTTGAATAAACCACAGACTTTCTAGTTTTAAAAGTGAAACCATGGATATTTGTCAAGCAGAAGTAACAATCAGTCGTGTGATTTGTATGTTCACGCCATATTACTGGCACTCCAAAAGGCATCGACTTATGCTTCGGCGATTTTCGTAACCAACCTGCCAATGTATCGAACAAACTGCATTTGGCTTTCAAGATTTATTTGCATCATCAACTTTCAAATCGAAATAAAGTTCATATGCTTTCTTTAGTAATGGTGTAAAGTTTTTCTGGTCAACACGATCGGTAAAATATCCGTACACGTAACAGAGCAGATCAGTCGAATTTCTACAACTTCTAGAAGCCATATTTTGCTCAGAATTATTTCAAAATACTTAACGTTCGTAGATATATAGTAACAAAAATATATTAATTATGCATCTTTTAGCAGTATAAAAAGTAGAATTATGTTGCTTTTTATTAATTTTTAATAAGTTATATAGTAAAAATGAAATGGAGCAAATAACGGTTTCCCAAAAATATATTTATTCAAAAATATCTTAAGAACCCGACGTGATAGAGATAAACGGATTTCAGATTTGAAATCAGCGCAAGAAACTGACCTAAGAACACTTATTCTTATATAAGAAAGAAAAATGTTGTTTGTCAGTGTAATTGGTCTACTATGTATATTAAAACATATTCTTGCTCAGGAGACTCTAAGCTATCCTTATATATGATTTTTATGGCTATATTCATTGTCGTTTGGATTTTCATATTCGTCACTGTTAGTCGTCAATTATATACTTTTCCATAAGTCGGCCATCTTTACCCCCTTCTCTATCATTTTTTTTTCACAATAAAACAACTTGTTTGGGTTACGTCAAAAATACACTACTATGCAGGAAATGAGAGCTGTCTGTGTGTTTATAAATTTCAACTGCGAGAATATAGTACGATGCATGCATGGGGCTTTGCGTCTTGTTTTTCAAATCTGCTAAAGGCAATACTGTCGCGCGCTCATTACAATTTGGCGTTTCAAAACCCAAACGCGTGACAATGGTAGCATTTCTTCTGTCGCTCCTTCATCCACCTCCCTTCTTCTCCCTCTCGGTCTTGGAACAAATACTCCTTGACCCTGCAAAATGTTATATTTAATTCTCAAAGACGAACTAGGAAAGCGTGTAAGATTTGACGGCGAGATCATTTTCTAAGCATTACCACTGTACAAAATTCAGCGCTCTACTGGCGTAGAAGACGACGATAGGCAACCACACACGGGCGGGTTTATTTATTTTCATAGGAGTAAAATCGTATTGAATTTAGCAACTATCTCACAGATTTCGCTACACACCTCCCCTCCTAAAACATGCATTCATTGCAGGTTATAATCTGTGATATAACTTAGCGCAAATGAAGTCCTACTCGTTTTTCTGATTTTCATTATAAGGATGTCTACTCAAAAAGTCGGCACCCACATTCTGAGAACCGGGAATATATTCAATCGTAAATGAATAAGGCTGTAAGAGCAACGACCATCTTATTAATCCAGCATTTTCATGCTTTGCCTGTGACAAACATACGAGCGGCTGATGGTCTGTTTGGACCACGAAGGTTCTACCATACAGATAGACCTGGAATTTTTTTATAGCCCAGATTAAAGCTAAACATTCCTTTTCACTTGTTGAATAGTTTTTTTCCGCTTTGTTCAACTTGCGGCTTGCATAAGCGACTGAGTTCAATTCCCCCTCTTGTGAAGAGGACCTTTGCAACAATGTAGCCCCTAGGCCTACATTGCTTGCGTCACTTCTAACGACAAATTCTCGATTCAAGTCAGGCAATTTCAATACCGGCCTGCTTGTGAGTTTTTCCTTTAACTCCTGGTATGACAATTCACACTGTGCTGTCCAATTAATTGTATCAGGTTGTCCCTTACGAGTTAAATCCGTCAGAGGGGCACATATAGAGTTAAAATGTTCAATGTACTTTTGGTAAAAACCACACAACGACACAAAAGATAGCACATCTTTCTTTGTCTGTGGCCTCGGTGCTCTCTGCAATTTCTCCGCGTTCTTGGGATCAGGGGTCATGCTACCCTGATGTACCGTATGTCCCAAGAATTCCAACTCTTTACATCCAATACAACATTTTGTTGGTCTAGCAGTCAAGTTAGCCTCTCTGAGTCTATCAAACAGCATATTCAAAGAGTTAACGTGTTACTCAAATGTTTCAGTAGCGATGAGGATATCATCCATGAAATTCGAGATGCATGGATTTTTCAGGGGATCCAACAATTTTCGCATCATCCTAGAAAACGCACTCGGGGCATTTTTCAACCCAAACGGCAACATGTTGAACTCATAATGGCCTTCCGAGGTGCTAAAGGCTAAATAAGGTCGAACCTCAGGCTTTACTGGAATTTGATAATAGCCTTTGCTAAGATCCACTGTAACGGTGTGTTTGTTTTACTTGAAGTAGGTATGTATATCGTTACACCGTTGTGGATGGGTACCAATCTTTAGAGCTGAAGGAATTGGTCCTTCTGGGATGTAGCATGATGTTGTAAGTATATATTATTGGTATCCCTCCTTACGGTCCAGTAGTATTAATGTACAGAGGCAACATTGTCCACATTACCTAGTACAGAGTACATCACTGACTCACGACGAGGAAAGTCATAAAGGTGTTGAACAGCTAGTGACGTTTTCTCAATATTTATTAACGACACAACGACGACATCGAAATGGCATAGTCACTGACAACACTTGTAGACATCACAGCATGTTAATGGAGAATAATGTAACTGGCGTCAATGCATTGTAAACGACTGTAAATGTATTCAGGTGTGGAAACCATCATCCTTTTCTATAACAGCCGATATATATTTAAATGTAGGAGATTAAATCCTTTCTCCTTTTCTGACCTCCAGCAAGACAGGCATTACTTCTGGAGTATCAAGTAATGTCCTCTAATTTCCTTTAATAACAAAGGTATCGAACCTAAACTGACGTGGAACCGCCAGAGCAGCAAAGTCCAACAAGTAGATAGCCTTTAGGACATGCATCAACCCGATGCATAACAACATGGTGATTCGTGAGTTGAAAACTTCTCATAACGTAGACTCTTTCCCGCCCAGGGAAAGTTGGTAAATAGGCACAAAATGTCAATCATGAAAGTTAGCGACAATGATAATCAAGTAGAGCAATTACCTTCTCTTCAGGAATAAAAACACAACTCACTCGCCTCCAGGCGCTTTGAATCACAAAGGGGAATATCATCTGAGATGATACAAACACTATAGAGGACTTCCATTCTCCGAACAATATGATCATGACAGACGCCGATAAACGCGTCTAGCTCTCTCGACAAAATCTGTGGCACTCCCGGGCGGAAGCTTGTTCAAAACCCACAAGCTAAAAAACAGACATGCGCAGAAACGTTCGATTTGAATACAATTCACACAACCCCGAAGCTATGGGCATATTCTAAGCACGACACTTAAAATCGAGCCTTATAAGGATAGGAAATAACTATCGACGCAGGTTGCCAAACGTTTCCAAGAAAAGTGGGCCTGTGCGCTCCATAAATGGAAACGACCCAAGATCGGTCAAACAACAATACCGGCAACCGAAGGGCATAAGAACAGGTTACCACTTAAAGTAAAAAGTAACTTCAATTCCAAGAGTTATATACCTTGCATTAGAAAAAATTGAGTACACAGATACCATAGCAAAATTCTTATGCGTAACATATTACCGCAACCTCCCGATTTTAAAAAAAATGAAACATTTTTTTTTAACATCCACGAGCAAGCTAAAAGCGACTCAAGCGCACGAATTATGCGCGGATAAATAGACAAACTGCCTAAGATGAGGCTAAATCGACACATAGAGTGACAGGTAAGAATATATCTCAGCAGAGAAAATCTGTCTCAAAATATATACATATATGGGGGAGGTGCCACCAACCACACATCACATTGCTGGTCACATTAGCATGTAAACATAATATACATATCTTGTATACAAGTGTAATAATAATCATTATCAAAATAGCGGTGCCATTATCCTAGCACCGCTTCAAAAGGATGAACACATGTGATAGTAAATATTACATTACCTAAACATGTAATAATATTATAATGCAATACATAATGAAATACGTTGACGATACATGAAGATCCAGGTCAATGACAAAAGGAACATCTTCTGTCGTTCCAACGGTAAGTATACACTTCACAACTCTTCATGCTTGACAACAGTAAGGTAACTTCTCAGATCATCAATGACATGCTGAGAAAATACAACCAATATAATCCTATTTAACAACCATTAAGGTTCATAATATACAATACATTTTTATTAATAATTGTGGCCGAGTGAACTTTCGGCCCTTATATTGCCTACTCAGCCTTCTACTGTTATATTAAAGATGGTAACAGAAGAAGATGATAACAAAGCACATTAATATGAGTTCACATAAAGTGAGAGCAGATATGCTAATGTATGATTATAATATAGGAGTGTTATGGATCTGTAATATATCTGGAAATATAGGACAGAAGTATTAGTTGGAATCATGTGGGCATCTAGACAGAATGTCAGCCATCACATTATCCGAACCACGGATAGCTCGTACCGTGAAGTGAAAAGGTTGAAGAGCAATGGCATATCGAGTAGATCTTGAACTCTTCAAGTTCTTAGTTTGAATAGCTGTAAGAGCTTTTTGATCAGTTTCTAGAATGAAATGTGCGCCCAAGAGGAATCTTTGTAATTTGAGAATTGACCAAACGATAGCCAACAATTCCCGGTCTAGAACCGAGTAATTCCTCTCTGCCGCATTTAGTTTCCTAGAAATGTACATAACAGGATGCAGAGTTTCTGAATATTCCTGCATAAGTGCTGCTCCGATCCCAGCGGATGAAGCATCACTTAGAAGAACAAAAGTCCTATCAAGAGTAGGTAATCTTAAGATGGGAGGAGATGAGAATATATTCTTGATCTGGTCCAAGGAAGATTGGCATTCTTGAGACCAACGAACCAGATTAGGCGATCCTTTCTTCAACAACGTTGAGAGAGGTGCCATAATTGAAGATAGATTCGGAATGAATCTCCCATAAAATTGAATTAAACCCAAGAGACTACGAACTTGTTTCTTCGTCTTAGGTACAGAGATGTTCAGTATTTTAGACGTATTGTGGTCTTCTGTCTTCAAGAGACCATGACCAACACGATGACCCAGGAAAGAGATTTCACCAAACCCAACATAGGCTTTAGAGGGTTTTGCTGTCAAATTATGCTCGCGTAGAGTCGACAGTAATTCATATAAACCCAAATAGTGATCTTCCCAGGAATCACTGAAGAGGCAGATATCATCTAAGTATGCGATGACATCTGAACGATGTGAAAGAATTCGACGCATCATGCGAACGAAAGTAGTAGGGGCGTTCATAAGGCCGAAAGGCATAACATTCCATTGAAACAGACCCCTGGGTGTTGAGAAAGCAGTAAGAGGTTTGGCACGATCTGCTAAAGGCACTTGCCAATAACCTTTGGACAAGTCAAGTTTAGTGAAGTATCTAAAATAAGAAAGCCTAATAAGCAGATCTTCTAATAAAGGCATCGGTTCAGCATCGAACTTTGTGACTTGATTCAATTTGCGATAATCAACGCAAATGCGTATGTTCTTGTCTTTCTTCCGGAAAATAACCATGGAAGAAGAATATGGTGAAGTTGATGGTTCAATTATGTTTAATCGAATCATTTCATCTAATTCTTTCTCGACTTGTAATTGAAAGTGTATAGGGATAGGATAAGGTCTAACTCTAATAGGATTATTGTCAGTAAGAATTATGTCATGTTCTATGACATGTGTGTGTCCAGGGATGTCAGTTAGGACATCCTTAAATGTCTGTAACATCGAAGAGATTTGTCGATGTTCTTCAGCGGAAAGATTAGGAGAAACAGTGACGTTTTTCCAAGATTCCGTGGAATGTAGTGGAACCACTGGAAGAGGAAGATTGACATCAGAAAAAGTAGTTTCCTCATCCTGTATGACTGACAGGGATGAGTAATGACCATGCGGAACATGCGAATCGTCCGTTGCCTAGAAAATAGGCAGCAAATAGTCTGGACGTGCATGAAATTCCGTCAGCATGTTGATATGGAAAGTTTTATGCTTTCCATCAATATCGATCACATAGTCAACATCGGAAATTCGTGAGACTATTGCATACGGACCTTTCCATGCAATAAGAAGTCTATCTTCCCTACTGGGAAGTAGGACGAATGCTTTGTCACCTGGACAAAGTTGTCGTAGACATCTATTCTTATTTGCAAACTGCCTTGCCTTTTCTTTAGCGATTTCTGATGAAGCAGTTGCTAGTTTGCATGCCTCGATGATCTTTTGCCTCAGAGCAATGACATACTCATATGAAGATTGAGTGTCATCGCTAATATCATCGGCAGTGATAAGATCATGTAGTAAAGATATAGGGCCACGCGGTTTCGCGCCAAAGACAAGTTCAAAGGGAGAAAATCCTGTGTGTTCATTAGGGACCTCTCTATAAGCAAAGAGAGCCGCGGGTAAAACCCTGTCCCAATCTTGAGGATGATCTTCAGTTATCTTACCAAGCAAAGTCTTGAGTGTTCTATTCAAACGCTCAACTAACCCATTAGACATTGGGTGATAGATACTACTAAGAGATCTTCTAATATGTAGTGTAGACATTACCTGTGACATAGTGTCCGATATAAGTTGCGTGCCATGGTCTGACAGTATCTCTCCGGGGAAACCCAACCGAGAAAATATCAGCCAAAGAGCGTCTGCGATATCGGCAGTGGAAATGCTCTTAAGAGGTATAGCCTCTGGCCAACGTGTACACATATCGACACATGTAAGGATAAACTGATGTCCTCTGGCCGACTTGATCTTAAAAGGGCCAATAATATCTATAGCCATTTTCTGAAATGGCCGAATAGGGATGTCAGCAGCCTGGATAGGCGCAGCATGTCGTGGTCCTCTAGATTTGACCTCCTGACATACTTTACAAGATCGGCAGTAAATACGAATGTCCTTGTTTACAAAAGGCCAAAAGAAAGCCGCAAGGACTCTCGACTTTGTAAGGGAAAAACCCATATGTCCAGCACATTGCGAGTCATGAGCATGTTGCAATATTTGCAATCTCATACTCTTAGGAACAAGAATTTGCGAATGTGCAGACGTAGTCGAGTCTTGTAATAATAATAATAATAATAGCCCCTTCAGTCATAACTGACCATGGGAATGCGCCCCTGAGGTGAACGCCCTCAGCTGCTTATTTTCCTAGTGCTCCTTTCGACGTTTTCTCCTCACCTCTGCTTCTTGTGTGAGCCTCTCTTCGCCCAATCTGAGGTGGTGCCGTAAATAGCATCGCCACTTTGTGCGATCGGCAGCTTCATCCTCCCATGTTGCTGGATCCATGTCCAGTGCCCTCATATCTCTCTTGCACACATCTTTGAACCTCAGCTGTGGTCGCCCAACTGTTCTCTTGCCATCTGCTAATTGTCCGTAGAAGATATCTTTTGGGATGCGACCATCTTCCATGCGGCGAACATGGCCAAGCCAGCGAAGTCTGCGCTGTCTAAGAAGCGTATACATACTTTGAAGGCCAGCACGTGACAACACCTCGACATTTGTCACTTTATCTTTCCACGAGATGCCGAGGATGCGGCGTAGACACCGCAAATGGAAGGTATTGAGCCTTCTTTCTTGCTTAGCATAGGTCGTCCAGGTCTCGCTGCCATATAGGAGTGTGCTGGTGACGCAGGCATTATATACCGCAGCTTTGGTCTTCATTGTGAGTTTAGAGTTTCCCCAAACACGCGATGTGAGGCGGGCAAAGGTAGCTGCAGCTTTGCCAATGCGGCTGTCGATTTCTGTATCCAGTGAGAGTTTGTCATTGATGGTAGACCCTAGGTATGTGAAGTGGTGCACCACTGCCAATTCATAGTTTATCGATAGTGATAACTGGTGCAGCACCCACATCCTGACTCAGCACATTCGTTTTCTTTAGACTTATTGTGAGGCCAAAGTCCTTGCATGCTTTAGTGAAGCGATTCATCAAGCTCTGAAGCTCCTGTTGGCTTTGAGTGACGACTGCAGCATCATCAGCGAACAACAAGTCTCTTATAGTGACCCTTCTGATTTTTGTTTTTGCCTTCAGCCTTGAAAGATTAAACAGACGGCCATCTGACCTAGTGTGAAGGCATATTCCTTCAGTTGCATCTCTGAATGCATGTTTCAAGAGTAAGGCAAAGAAGATTCCGAAGAGGGTCGGAGCCAGAACACAGCCTTGTTTAACGCCACTTCGTATATCAAAGGGCTGTGACGTGCTTCCAGCATATTGGACTGTTCCCTTCATGTCGTCATGGAATGACTTTATCATTTCCAGCATTTTAGAAGGGCAGCCTATTTTCAGGAGGATTTTAAAGAGTCCATCCCTACTAACCAGGTCGAATGCTTTTGTGAGGTCTATAAAGGCGATATATAGTGGTCTTTTCTGCTCTCTTGATTTTTCCTGAAGCTGGCGGAGAGAGAAGATCATGTCTGTTGTTGATCTGCCAGCTCGGAATCCACACTGTGACTCTGGATATATGCGCTCAGCTAACTTGTGTAGTCGCATTAAGATGACTTTGGCAAAAACCTTACCAACAATACTAAGAAGAGAGATGCCTCTGTAGTTATTGCAATCACTTCTGTCTCCTTTATTTTTATACAGTGTTACAATCTTGGCATCTCGCATGTCTTGAGGAATAGTTGTCTCTTCCCAGCACTGGCACAGCATCCTATGCAGGGGATGTAATAGCGTGCTCTTACAGCATTTGATTAAATCAGGAGGAATCCCATCACTGCCTGGTGCTTTGCCAGAGGCCAAGCTATCAATGGCCTTGCTGAGTTCCTCTAATGTTGGTTCGGCATCCAGCTCCTCCATAGTTGGCAGACTGTTGACACCATCAAGGGCTGCAGGCGTAACGGTATTGTCTCTAGCGTAAAGCTCAGAGTAGTGCTCGACCCACCTCTCCATCTGCTTACCCTTATCGGTTAGCTTCTCTCCGCTGATGTTTTTTAGCGGTGCCGTCTTACTTTTATGGGGGCCAAGTGCTTTCTTTATACCGTCATACATTTGTCTAATGTTGCCTGTTTGCGCTGCGATCTGGATGCTCTCACTGAGCTGGAGCCAGTAGTCATTTGCACAGCGTCGAGCAGTTTGTTGAACTTTGCTTCTCGTAGCCCTCAGGATCTGTAGGGTTCTGGCACTCGGTGAACGTTTGTATTCATTCATAGCACTGCGCTTAGCTTCAATGACAGGTGCCATCACATCTGATGAAGCATCAAACCAGTCATTTGACTTTGCTGTTTTCTTACCAAAGGTGGCAAGTGCAGTACTTTGAATGGTGTTCCGTAGGTGCTCCCAGTTCTCTGTAATAGTATCACCATGCTGAGGGCTACTGAGCACTTTCTCGAAGGTCGCAGTGAATTGAGCGATCATGAAAGGGTCTGACATCTTGCTGGTATCAATGCGTGGTTTCCCTTCATGTCTGACACGATAGAGTTTTCTTGGTTGTGCTCTGATTTTGCAGCAAACCAAGGAGTGATCTGTATCACAGTCTGCACTATGGTACGAGCGCGTGGAGAGCACAGACCTGAGGAGTGGCCTTCTGACGAGAATCAGGTCAAGTTGGTGCCAGTGCTTGGATCGTGGGTGTCTCCATGACACCTTATGCTGGGGTTTTGTCTGAAAGTAGGTGTTGGTCACGCAGAGGTCATGGTGGACGCACAACTCTAAGAGCCGTTGTCCATTTTCATTCATCTTGCCAATACCAAACCTGCCCAGACATGAAGGCCATGAAACATTATCGGCACCCACTCTAGCGTTAAAGTCACCAAGGAGAACAAGCTGTTCTTGCCTAGGTATGCTTTTGATAATTGCTGTTAGATTCTCGTAGAACTCATCTTTAGCTTCTGAGGCAGAGTACAGAGTAGGAGCATACACACTGACAAGGGTGATGGGACCTGTGCTAGTTTGCAGGCGGAGCGTTAACAGGCGTTCTGATCCATTCTCGCCTGGTTCAACCATTTTAGTTAGCGATTTTTTGACCGCAAAACCTACTCCGTGTTCTCTAGCTTTATTAAGATCTTTCCCTTGCCAATAAAATGTGTAGTCCTTCTCGCTCACCGTTCCAGAGCCCGCCAGGCGCGTTTCCTGAAGTGCAGCTATATCCACCTGAAGTCGTTTAAGCTCATCATTAATTATGGCTGTCTTCCTTACATCATTTACATCCTGTAGGTTTTCAGATAGTCCAGTCAACATAGTCCGGACGTTCCAGCATCCCAATCTGAGAGTTTGCTTATTTCTATTTTTTCGATAATTGCTTGGTGCAAAATTTTCTGTCCACAGTTCGGGTTTGACCCTAATCCCCATGCACCCAATGGGGAAAGCAGACAGTGGCGGGACAACACCTTATTGACTGGGGGCTGCCCAGCTTGAAGCGGGCGGTAGCTGTCCAGTGAGATCCTAGAACCTCTCCCACTGTCGGAAGTAGCCCCTGGCGCCATGCCCTACGCCAATTGGGCAAAATGCTTATAACCGGTAACTGCTACTTCCCGTGTTTTGCCGACACCTATAGGGTGAAGCTGGAGTGTCCTCTCCAGGGCGCGAGCTTGGGCACAGTTATATGGAGATCAAGCTGTTGCCCATGCAGCATGTTCCCCCTCTCCACAAAGCCGGTAGATCCAAAGGAACGGCAGTAGCCGATACAGTTTGGTACCAGCCATGTCGCAGGAGTTGCCAGAATAATGTCGAATCGACATTAGACTGCCTTAGGGACTCCGACTCCGGATTTATCCTCAGGGTTTACTCCCGAAGCCAATTCCATAAATGGATATTCCCGCAAGGCAGTGGTGGTTTGAATTCAGAGTTCCTTCTCTTAGATAAGCTACCAACCAAGGATCACGAGCCCTATCTGCCCGAAGCTGCTGGTTTTAAGGCGCCAGTCGCTCGCCTTTGCCCCTTCTCCCGCCAGTGGAAACAGTTCCGCCGGGCTCAAACTGAGCCACACGTGAAGGCCGGGAGCTGGACTTGGTTGTCAGAGGCTGTTTGAGGCGCGTGCCATAGAAGTATTTTATCTGCAGTGAGAGCTTATCCTCACTACAACTCCCGGCAATAACAACCTTTGGAACCACGAGTCTTGTACCATACGTACAAGTACGCTGTTCTTCATAGCAATCCAAGATTTTCTATTTGTATCCTGATTTGGATCACCTTTTTTTGCAAGAATGAAGAATTTTTTTAGAGAAGGATCTTCTTCTTGTAATTTTATGAAAGAGTCACGAGAAATAACCAAGTGACTGTCTTGGCTATGCACTTCATCATTACTAGTCAATGAAGTTTGAGGTGTCTGTAGAGCTTGTGCTCTTGTAACCACTGCATTGGTAGCTTGCATATTATGATCTTCCCAAGCAGCAATCTACTGTGGGGTACATTCCCTAACTCCGTGAATACGACCGATAATAAGGTCCGCAATAGGATTAGGTAAGCGACAAGCGTGCACATCTCCGGTAAAGAAAGGAGTGGCGATGTGAATTACAGCAGTAGGATATTTCTCTAAAGTGCCGCCAAATGTGACACATTTGATTACTTTTCCTGTAGCACAAGAGGGATCTACAAGAGTTTGTCTAACACCAATAGTGGTGCATCCGGAATCGAAAAGGACTGAGACCGGATTATTATTTACAAGACCCTTATGTAGGATTAGAGAACCTCTCCCGTCATGCGCAACTGCAGCAGGAAGAGCGGGAAGAGGGTGACCACAACTCAAAGTAGTTACGGTGGTCGGTTCGAACAAAGTACTGCATTGGGGGCATTTGTTTGCTCTCCCAAAGTCAAAGGCAGAACATGTGACAGCGTCAGAGTTTTTATTATTAACCACCTGATTACAGGCTTCTTGAGATTCTTGTTGTACAGAGTTAGCCTGCTGATATCTCTTTTTTTTGTATTGAGATCTACCGCGACTATTATTATCTCTGAAGTTATTGTGTTCTCTATTGTAATTATTATCCTGGTTTGAATTCCAGTTTCCATAATTATTATCATGTCCACATTGATGAGAACATCTATTAGTTTGGTTTTGAGGTCTTCGCGAGGAATATCCTCTATTATTATATCCTCTTCTGAAATGCCTAAAATTATTATGTTGAAAGTAACAAGGACTGTCAGCTCTTCTCCAATTCTTCGAAGAAGAATCCCCATGAGATTGATTGCCATAATTCTGAGCATAATTATGGTTACTCTTCCTATCGAAATTTTGTTTAGTACCCTGGAATTTACGAACAAAGTTTGTGCCATATGGTGCTGCCGAAGCAACAGGCAAACCTTCTTTCACTTTAGAGTTACTAATGGTTATGTGAGGGTGCGCAGTTACATACTGGCAACAGAAATCTTCCATTTCTTTTATGGTTTTAGGTTTACGCTCATGAAGGAAAGCAAGAAAAGACTCATTGACAGAAGACATGACTTTGTCCCTAAGTATTAAGTCCATAAGTGCTTCATAAGTATGTTCTGTCTTTGACAGCTCAACCCAACGTGTAAAAGTAAGACGTATTTTTGCAATAAATTCAGAGAATTCTACTCCAGTTTCTGGCAACATATTTTTAAATTGCAGACGATAGCCGTCTTCGTTAAGTTGGTACTTCTTTAACAAAGCAGCCCTGACAACTTCATAATTGTTCTTGTCAGGCTCATCTACCATGCTTAACATATTTAGAGCTTCACCTTTTAGTATATTTGACAATTGATCAACATATAGTGATTTGTCTATGTTATGTGTTTTACATGATCGTTCAAATCTGTCTAGATAGAACGTTATGTCATCACTGGAAGGACTAAATGCTGGTAGCTTAATCTAAAAGGTGTTAGCATTAGCCTTATCAGTAGATGACCCCTTATTTGCATCATTAGCATTACCCATGTTCATCACTTTCAATTTCTCTAACTCTAAACTAAGAGTTTTTCTTCATGCTCCATTTTTGTTTTTCTCTCATCAGCCTCTCTTTGTAACTTCCTGTCTTCAGCCTCTCTTTGTAACTTCCTGTCTTCAGCCTTTCTTTGTAACTTCCTGTCTTCAGCCTCAGCTTCTAGTCTTTTATTTTCAGCCTCAGCTTCTAGTCTTTTATTTTCAGCCTCAGCTTCTAGTCTTTTATTTTCAGCCTCAGCTTCAAGTCTTTTATTTTCAGCCTCAGCTTCAAATCTTTTATTTTCTTCTACTCTTTTTGTTTTTCCATCTCCATCTGGAATCTCCTTTCATCCACCTGCATCTGCAATTTTAAATTCTCAGCTTTCATTTTCTTTTGTTCAGCTTCCCTTTCCATTCTCTTTTCTTCCAACTTTAATGCTTTGTCATATTGAGCAGTCGCATATTCCTCCAATTTATCACCAGTCTTTCCATGGGATTTACCCTGCTCAATAAAGTACTCAAGTGTAGACATATTGTCTAATATTATGAGTCACAACACCTGAAATAATTAACTATCTTATTTCAATCTTAATAGTAACAAGTCTTAAATCAAGCACTTGAATAATCACATCACATTATATTATCCCAATCTCTGTGAGAAACAAGTCTATGTCCAAGAACTTGTATATGAACCCTTATAGAAATATCATCAGTCAATTCTTCATCATAGGTGCACTTCCCATTCAATAGTGCATGACACTATTCATCATTTATTTATCATCAGTGTATTAATAATAGTGCATCAGTATAATCCATTAATTAATTACCATAAGTGTAACTAATAACAATGTAAACAAAATCACAGTGTAAACAAAATCACAATGTAAACAATAACAATGTAAACAATAACAATGTAAACAATAACAAAGATCAGAAACAATACGAAAACATTCGCAGGAATCAACTAAATATACAGCGAAAAAAAAAGAAAATATCACAAAAAATGTGATGATATCTGCGAGAAAATTAAACAAAACACATGACACCACAGTGTATAAATATAAATGGTGTATAAAACTAAACAATAGAAAAGAGGAGACCTACAAGTACAAACAAATCAAAACAAAACTAAAGAATTCGAAAAAGTAACGAAAACAAAACTGCACATTTCGTCACAACTAAACGAAAATAGCAATGGATATTGCTAACAATTTCCAATTAAGGAAATTGCTCTGTTCCTAACGACACGCTCTCAATAGATAACCTCTGTTACGTGGTATCATCTAAAAGGAGACACCGCCCAACCGAAAACCCACTGCAATGTAAACATATAACATATAACATATATGAGAATGATAAGAAACAGAAGGCTCAGCAGAAGTATAAATGCACAGCTCACAACAAAACAGGCCACTTAACTTATGGAAATCCAAACGTCAGTAGAGCAAAGAACATGTGATGATCAGCATTCTATGGTCAGAAGATCCAACGTTGATCGCACATGTGAACTTTCGTCATAACTGCCAGGACGATGGTAGAACTGAGCTTCTGAACAATGAAACGGTACGTAGTTACGGTACTTGGCCTTCTTATCCAATAATAACAACTTAATAGCATACGGAACTTGTCCTTCTCAACGTAACAGCAACTTGAATCAGTACAGAACTTGGCCTTCTAGCAGGAGCAAATCGATTATCCCGGTACTTGAGAACAACTCTCAATGTATGCTGCAACGCCGGGTACTGTCAATTTTCTTGAATCAGGTTCAGGTTGCAATTTCTGATATCTACCGGGCAACGCCGAGTACTTTGACAATCATGTAGATGTAGATGGATGTCTTGAAGAATGTTGAATAATGTAGCGGGTAAGGGACCCCGTGTCTGCTGGCACCAGACCAAACCAGCTTATGGCCACCAAATGTAACGGTGTGTTTGTTTTACTTGAAGTATGTATGTATATCGTTACACCGTTGTGGATGGGTACCAATCTTTAGAGCTGAAGGAATTGGTCCTTCTGGGATGTAGCATGATGTTGTAAGTATATATTTTTGGTATCCCTCCTTACGGTCCAGTAGTATTAATGTACAGAGGCAACATTGTCCACATTACCTAGTACAGAGTACATCACTGACTCACGACGAGGAAAGTCATAAAGGTGTTGAACAGCTAGTGACGTTTTCTCAATATTTATTAACGACACAACGACGACATCGAAATGGCATAGTCACTGACAACACTTGTAGACATCACAGCATGTTAATGGAGAATAATGTAACTGGCGTCAATGCATTGTAAACGACTCTAAATGTATTCAGGTGTGGAAACCATCATCCTTTTCTATAACAGCCGATATATATTTAAATGTAGGAGATTAAATCCTTTTTCCTTTTCTGACCTCCAGCAAGACAGGCATTACTTCTGGAGTATCAAGTAATGTCCTCTAATTTCCTTTAATAACAAAGGTATCGAACCTAAACTGACGTGGAACCGCCAGAGCAGCAAAGTCCAACAAGTAGATAGCCTTTAGGAGATGCATCAACCCGATGCATAACAACATGGTGATTCGTGAGTTGAAAACTTCTCATAACGTAGACTCTTTCCCGCCCAGGGAAAGTTGGTAAATAGGCACAAAATGTCAATCATGAAAGTTAGCGATAATGATAATCAAGTAGAGCAATTATCTTCTCTTCAGGAATAAAAACACAACTCACTCGCCTCCAGGCGCTTTGAATCACAAAGGGGAATATCATCTGAGATGATACAAACACTATAGAGGACTTCCATTCTCCGAACAATATGATCATGACAGACGCCGATAAACGCGTCTAGCTCTCTCGACAAAATCTGTGGCACTCCCGGGCGGAAGCTTGTTCAAAACCCACAAGCTAAAAAAACAGACATGCGCAGAAACGTTCGATTTGAATACAATTCACACAACCCCGAAGCTATGGGCATATCTAAGCACGACACTTAAAATCGAGCCTTATAAGGATAGGAAATAACTATCGACGCAGGTTGCCAAACGTTTCCAAGAAAAGTGGGCCTGTGCGCTCCATAAATGGAAACGACCCAAGATCGGTCAAACAACAATACCGGCAACCGAAGGGCATGAGAACAGGTTACCACTTAAAGTAAAAAGTAACTTCAATTCCAAGAGTTATATACCTTGCATTAGAAAAAAATGAGTACACAGATACCATAGCAAAATTCTTATGCGTAACATATACCTTTGAAAAATATTTTGCCCTGTTCAGCCTGGCAAATAGTTATTTGTATCAGGTAATGGATCCACCTGACCTTCTGTGACAGCATTCAGTTTCCTGTAATCTATGCACAGTCTATGTTTCCCAGATGGTTTCCGCAACAAAACCACACTAGAGCTATAAGGAGATTCACTGTGAGAAATAATCCGTTCTTGTAACAAATAATCCATCTCCTCTTTCAACGCTTTTTCCTTAGCGAAAGAAATAGAATAGGGCCTCATACAGATGGGTGTTGGGTCTAGTAGTTTCATATCATATTCCAACAAATTTGTGTGCCCCGGCTTATCCGTTAACACGTCTGTATGTTTCTAGAGGAACTTTTGAATCTTCTCCCTCTGTCCTTTTGTCAGGTGATTACTGATCTTCACCTGTGCAAACGTTTCACTGGGTTTCAGTAGATATTCAAATGAGGTGAGAGGGTCATTTTTAATTTCGGTTGCGATAGATAAGAATATTAAATGTGTTCCTTCCTGGATTTGCCTGTCCAGATATTTCTTTAGAAGGTTCACATGATAGACTTTTTCCTTTCCCTTCTTGTCTATCCTATAATTTGTTCTGGATACCTTTTCCAAAACTGTATATGGACCTTGCCATCCGATTTGAAGTTTATTGCTGCTGCCGGGTAGTAGAAGAAGCACCTTCTCCCCTACAGCAAGCTCCCTATCCTTCGCTTTCTTATTATAATAAGCAGCATGCTTTTTCCTAGCCTGTCTCAAATTATCATTTGCCAGTTTCCAGCTAGTTTTTAAACGAGTGGTCAGTTCGTTCACATATTGATATGATGAGGTAACAGTCTCTTCTGCCTTCTCATCGGTCCACGTCCTTAACAAGGCTTCCAATGGACCTTTTATTGGCCTCCCAAATAACAGGGTTGCCGGTTACTTTTGGAATGGCACCGGTAATTATCATGAAATTGGATGTTAGGTGTTGGTGACTTTTTCTTCCTTTTGTCATCACATAAGAACCTTCCACTACCAATTATTTTCCTGGGGTTGTCTCCCCTCAGGTTCAACTTCAAATTGAGAGAACTTCGCTCTCTTTTATCTTCCTCCAGTTCACATAATTCCGACCGAGGGATTGTCGGCTTATTCTGAGGTAGAATCACTCTTTGTACTCGGCGCATAGTGGCCATGCTAATACATTTAATTGAAGACTGTGTGTGAAAAGGGGGTTCCCATTCCTCTGTGTCTACTTTATTATAATTATTTTATTTTCATTGTCAGGCCTAAGTTTGCCCCGTGGCGTTTCTAGGTCCTGATTTTTTTCCCCACTGGTGGGTGTTCCCTCATGAAATATGCTGCAGGCTTCTACAAAATTTTCAATGTCTATCATTACATCTGGCCAATAATATTTTTGCGAAACCTTTTGGCAGATGGTACCTACTTTCTCGTGGTCCCCATCTTTTCCAACATGTAAACTCCTTATTACGTCTGCCCTAAACATCTTGGGAAGTACCAGTTGTCCATGACCATTTGAACGAGTTCCGGCCTTCCTATATAAGAGTTTATTCTTCATATAAAATTCTCCTTTGCGTGGAGGTGTGTGACAGTTTGGCAACCTTTTAAAACATGGCTTGAGTGACCTGTCCTCAGCCTGCGCCTTCCTCATCTAATCTGGATGAGTATTTATAGGTTCATCTTCTTCCTTCTTCGACTGTGACCTGGTTTGCACGGTGGCCATAATCACAGGTCTCTTGGGAGTCCCCAAGAAGACATAACTACACCCCAATATCAGAGGGTAGATGGGTTCGTTAATCACTGCTGCTTTGATTACTCTTTCCACATAGCGAGTTTTCAGTTATCCTTGCGATGGGAAGTGTCATGGATGCTACATCCTTAGTCGCCCCTTGTATCTCCACTGTTTCTGTGGTATACTGATCTGGGTTCACTAGGTGAGAACTTACGACTGAATCAAAATCTAAACCTGTATCATACAGGCACCTAATGGTGACCCCATTACAAACAACATCCTCACAAACTGGGAGGTGATAAGGTTCCTGCTATCCAGCGGGCTTGTCCTTTAATCCCTTGTACCCCGTTTTCATAGCAGCGAAGTTAGAAGATTTCCTTTTACAAACAGTGGTGTCATGAATGTTCCTCTTACACCATATATTCCCTTGATTGAAAGGTTTTGTTTCATCATATTTTCGGTCATTGAACTGTGGTTTTTTTTTCACGATAATCGACTCTTGGCCTGTCAAAGTGGGGTTTACCTTTGTTAACTTGATCTCTATGGTCAAACTTATTTTGGTTATGAGGGACCTTATTTTGTTCTATAGGTTTCTTTCTAGCGCCAGCTACCTCTGCCTTGGCCGCCTGATACCTCTCAGTGACATTAAGTACCTCGCCCAACTTCTCTGCACCTTGTTCCATGAGAAACCTTCTCAGGTCAGGAGCCATGGACTCTCTTAATTGCTCTATCATGATCATCTCTTTCAGATCTTGGGTCTTGCCCAGAGCAGTCCATTTCTCCAAATAGGTTTCCAATCTGGCAGAGAATTGGTGGTATGTCTCCCCAGACAAAAGCTTTGCATTTCTAAACTTCTTACGATAAAATTCACCATTCTTCTCGTATCTTAACAAAAGAGCCTGCTTTAACATGTCATACTTGTCTTGGTCATCCCTGCTCATTTTTGAAAAAAACTTCATAAGCTGTTCCCCTAAGACCTTGGGATAACTTCAGGCTCCATCTTTCTTTTTCTAGCCCATAAGTTGTAGCTAATACCTCATACCTGCTTAAATATGATTCAATATCATCATCTCTCTCAACAAAATAATCTAAATGGAACCCCATGGCTGAGTTGGAGGCCCCCTGACTAGCAGTAGCATCAGAGGTAGAGGGGCTGTGACCATTTTCAGGAGCATGGCCTTGCAACTCTAGCTCCCTTAGTCGTAACTCGTGCTCCCTCTGTAATCTTTTCTCCTCCTTTTCTGCTTCCCTTTCGGCAATCTGTCTTCTCTCCTCCTTTTCTGCTTCCTTCTGCAGTCGTTTCTCTTCAGCCTCTAATCTCTTAGCCTCAGCCTCAGCCTCCATTTTCTTTTCTTCAAATTGAAGCCGTTTAATCTCAGCCTCTCTATCAGCCTCTAAGGCCCTAGCCTCCTTGTCAGCCTCAATTTGCAACCTTTTAATTTCTTTCTCTGAGTCTAATTTCTTAGCTTCCCTAGCATCTTCGCGGTCACGTTCATTAAATTTATCTACTTCAGCTGTTACATAAGCCACTAGACCTTGACCGTCCATCCCCATTTCCTTAGCAGCCTGCAAAGCAGCAGATCTGAACTTTGCAAGTCAGCCATATTATATCAAGCAACGTTAACAATATACTAAGTTAACTTATCAACTCTGACTAAACAACAACTATAAGCACTGACAGTTCATCCACTATTTAATTTCAACAAAAGAATACTTTTATTTTTATTATATGAGATTCCTATCTATGTATTAGTAGAAGTTTAAAATCCCGGGAGCTAGCTACCCAATATAAATGGTACTAGGAGAAGTTCAAATCCCGGACGAGCCCCCAATATATGTGGTGGATTTGGTGTTATAGATGTTATTATTTAATATTATGTGTCTACCCAAGTGAGGTCAGCTGTGTAGGCCCTTGAGTTTAGTAGTTGATGGTTAAGTATTTTCAGGGTACCTAGCTGCTACCACCCTATGATCTCACTTGGCTCTTTGTTTTTATTTATTAGTTATGTGACTACGTCTAAGTGTCTAGGGTAATGAAGATATAATGCAGTGTAAGTCAAAACAATACAAATACACTTTAATTCTATCACATAAATAGGACTGGGTCAATACAACAACCACATACAGACTACTACTCTATGATATATCTTATAGAAGTCTGTGGTTGAATATTTGGTAATAGGCTATATTACAATTTTATTTGCCCTGATTCAGAATTTTCTGAGTCAGGACCAACAACAAAAAGGAAAATTATGGTTTTATTTACATAAAATTAAATACCACAATGGATCTTCAGTCCATATACAGCAATATTACAATCTAATTATATTTAGGTATTACTATAGACTAAGTTAACACTGGTAATTAATGGTGGGTTGGGGTATTTTCATCATACCCTTTCTTTTCTCTATCTCATGTGGAATGTTTATTCAACAGTCAAATATTTTATTTATTGTGTTTTAATACAAGTGGATGAACCCTTAGTGCCGACACAAGGGCACTTATCTTTCTGTTGGTAGTAGTTATGATGCTGACAATCTCCTATATTTCCCTCTGACCAACCCATTTCAACCATTTTCATCTGAGATAACAACTCATACCAGTGCTCCTATTCTTCTCCCTAATGGCTACAACGCCTCTGACACTTCAACAATGATCCTCTCTCATAGGATAATGTGGGTTAGCCTTCCCACTGGTAACTGTGGAAATCATTTTTAGTTATACAACTCATGTCATTTCTACTGCGTGTGAGCAACACCACAGGCCCTGCATAAGTCTGCTAGGGGACCTATGTACTCAGTCGTAAAACATTCCCAATAAAGCAGTATCTTATACACCAAATTTTTGTAATAACAATGTTAATAAATTCGTTCTTACCACAATTCAATGGAAATATCACAAACATACGTTGACTGGCTTTAGCATTAATATAAAAGTTCAGCTTTGCCCTCGTCCAGACTGCCAAAGTTTTTTTTATTTCACTCTTAGCATACTGACAATTATGTATCAAATGGCGACAAGCCTTGGAAGCTTTTTGCCAATATCACTAGACTAGCCAAATCACAGCGAGGTCTAGCTATTCAATTCAAATTTGAAAAAACAAAACTCCAAACATACTAGGAGTGAGTCTGCAAAATATATTTAGCTTTTTGGCCAACCAATACCCTCCTTCCTATACTCCTATACTAACCAATCGGATTTGAATCACTCTAATGCCTCTTTTTAAACTTGCGTCCCCAAATAATGTTATAAATAGAAAGAGCAAAAACAACCGTTCGTAGATATATAGTATTATTTCAATATCTTGGTTAATAATAGGGCTACTATGTATATTAAAACATATTATTGCTCAGGAGACTCTAAGCTATCCTTATATATGATTTTTATGGCTATATTCATTGTCGTTTGGATTTTCATATTCGTCATTGTTAGTCGTCAATTATATACTTTTCCATAAGTCGGCAATTTTTCCCCCCTTCTCTATCATTTTTTTTTTTTCACAATAAAACAACTTGTTTGGGTTACGTCAAAAATACACTACTAGGCACGAAATGAGAGCTGTCTGTGTGTTTAAACATTTCAACTGCGAGAATATAGTACGATGCATGCATGGGGCTTTGCGTCTTGTTTTTCAAATCTGCTAAAGGCAATACTGTCGCGCGCTCATTACAATTTGGCGTTTCAAAACCCAAACGCGTGACAATGGTAGCATGTCTTCTGTCGCTCCTTAATCCACCTCCCTTCTTATCTCTCTCGGTCTTGGAACAAATACTCCTTGACCCTGCAAAATGTTATATTTAATTCTCAAGGACGAACTAGGAAAGCGTGTAAGATTTGACGGCGAGATCATTTTCTAAGCATTACCACTGTACAAAATTCAGCGATCAACTGGCGTAGAGTTGATTTGCCGTTGCCCTAAAGACGCCACCAGGTGTGATGGGAAGCAATGGCAAAGAAAACCTATCTGCTGTTGCCCTAAGACGCCACTAGGCGCAATGGCCACTGACTGCTTTGACGGTTGGTGGCTAAGGACGGAAGAAGAAGAAGAAGACTGGCGTAGAAGACGACGATAGGCAACCACACACGGGCGGGTTTATTTATTTTCATAGGAGTAAAATCTTACTGAATTTAGCGATTATCTCACAGATTTCGCTACAAGGTTGCCAGCCTCAAATGACTTGGCCATCCCCGAGCGATTTTTACACATTAAAATTCACATGGCAATACACACATCTATGTTAGTTCACATGTTAGTAATAAAATATAGAATGTAAAATGAGAACTTACGCTAATCCTGACTCACAGACTTGTTGCTCAGATAAATAAGAGAGACTTGAATCGGCCTCTTACACGCGTCTGGGGTGTCGTTGTTTTAACAATAGATTCCCTCTCTGACTCTGTGTGTGGTCCTTCAGTTCTCTCAGTCCCGGTTTCCTTTTTTAAAAAGAAAGAGATTTAATGGGCTGTTTTTGTAATTTCTGATAAATAATACTCAATTAAAAGGTGTCCGGTATGTTAAGAAGGAATTCTGAATTCTAGGCTTCACTCTGGCAACGTCTTTAGTCTTGGCAAGCGATCTCTCACAGTAGTTTTGACAGACTGAAGCGTCAGGTTATATTCACTGCCTTCCCACGCATTCGTTGTTATGGCGCACAACTGATCAGCCAATCTGATTTGAATATTTTGCATGACTCATCTAGTGCAAAATTTCAAACATTAATTTTCTGAAAATGGGCTGTAAACATCCGATTGCCCTGTGTACAAACTCACGAACACGTCGATAACCTCACTCGACAATGTGTGTAAGATGTAATAAATCATTACTATACCAGAAAGTAATCTCTTATCTGTGTCTGTTCATCAGTTGTTTCCCCGTACTCTGGCTTTTATCAGCGCTTAGCAAATACACTGGCGATTTTCGTGGGGCTAATTCTTCGTGGCCAAAATTTGGTACAAAGGAATTTTACCATCCTGCCTGTCGTTAATATTATTTCTGCCGCTCCTTGCAAAGCTTAGCAAAGGGACAGGAAACAAACAGACGTAATAACTTATCCCTGAGAGGAGTGTAAGAAGGAAAATATAAAATATCTGCTACACATAGCAGAGAAAGAAAGTGCGACAATTGAAAGCACGCAATAAAAATCAGTACCACAAATGTACCGATACTGCCGGAGTGAAATAGCGATCGAGAGGGGTCGCCCAATTCTGTCACAAAGATAAAGGTATTTCGTCATGAACATTTAGTTCCAAGTAGTCCTCATATTTTAAGTATTTCACCTGTTGTACGTGTTTGCGTTTTCTATAATTGTTTTGCTCTAAACCATCACCATCCTCATCCTTCAATCCTTGTCTTTTTTTCTTTATATATATATATAAATATATATATATATATATATATATATATATATATATATATATATATATATATATATATATATATATATATATATATATATATATTTATATTTATATATTTATTTATATATTTATTTATTTATATCTATATATATATATATATATTTATATATTTATTTATATATTTATTTATTTATTTATTTATTTATTTATATTTATTTATATGTGAGTGTGTGTTTGTGTGTGCGCGCGCGCGCGTGTGTGTGCTTGTGCGTGCGTGCGTGCGTGCGCGCGCGTGCGTGCGTGCGTGTGTGTGTGTGGTTGTGTGTGTGTGTGTGTGGTTGTGGGGTTGTGTGTGTGTGGTTGTGTGTGTGTATATATATATATGTGTGTGTGTGTGTGTGTGTGTGTGTGTGTGTGTGTGTGTGTGTGTGTGTGTGTGTGTGTGTGTGTGTGTGTGTGTGTGTGTGTGTGTGTGTGTGTGTGTGTGTGTGTGTGTGTGTGTGTGTGTGTGTGTGTGTGTGTGTGTGTGTGTGTGTGTGTGTGTGTGTGTGTGTGTGTGTGTGTGTGTTTTGTAAATCTTCCTTTGGGAAGTGGCGGCTAGTCTGTCTGAGATCTCAGAGGTGATCAAGAGTTCTAAAAATATCTTAGCATTGTCGTCAGGATTACTTCGTTAGAAAGGATTTGCTTTCTCTGTACCACCTCTATATCTTATGTAGGTGTCTCTGTCACGAGCCATTTCGGAGAACCTACTTTATTTTATTCACTACTCTTTCAAAAGTCTGTTCGACTTAAGCTTTGCTGCGACAATTGGTGGCCTATGTCCTGGATCAAGATTATAACTCTAGAGAACCTTTTTCTACCTCTTGCATTCGTATAGTTCTCCACTGAGAACATATATCTCTAGGATCTGACTTCTTTACAGCAATAGGTATTTTTTGGTAATATTGATTTTTTTTTCTTTGTGGAGTCACAGTTAATATTTACAAGGAATTTTTTAAAAATAATTGAGACTGGAATACTGAGTGAACATAAATACTTATAGATTATTTATGGGATTTTAATTTTAGTATCTATGAACTAATTGTGGATTGCTATATAAAGGATTAAGAGTCATTAATGTTTTTTTTGTTCCACGGTATACTACCAATGGTTACGGCGTAAATAAAATTGTTTTCAGGTCAAACTAACCTTCACTAGCAAACCACTATCCTGCATTATGGCAGAAAGAGTAAGGCTAGCCTCACAGAGGAAGGCAAAAGTCTAGGGCTTTCAGGTGCAGACTTGATCAAGTATGTTCTGGAAGAGATGTCCCAAATTCAGCAGGAGAATGAAAGAGGGGACACTTTAGTTAGTTTAGAGTACTGAAAATTCACCTCGCGCCAAGAAGACAACCAGACCTTACAAGAGTTAAGAATAGCAGCAGATTTCATTTACAAGACCGGACTTGTTTGAACTTCTTGAGGACTTAAAAGGCCAGGAAAACTCTACCATTATTAGCAAGGAAAACCGGAATCTGAGAAATCTGAAACACGGAGTCACAGTGGGAACGTATTGTAAAATAACAACACACCAGAACACGTGTAAGAGGCATCTATTTCTCTGAGGCAGCAGTTTGTGAGCCTAAAGATTGGCTTTGTGGAACCAACTGAGGGTACTATCTCTGGAACAAATGAGGGTATAAGTGGCCTGAAGTCGACGCTAGACACCATCTTCAGACGGGTCTTAGAGACGCGGGACCAACTTGGTAGTTACTCCATGACACTTATTGGAACGTGCTACACCTTTCAAACTTGAACAGTGACAAGTGTGATCCAGTCCTCCATTTACAAAGAACCGAACATCAGCTGGAGTAGAACAAACTCATTGGCAGCTAAGTAGAAAAATAAAAGCTGCCAAGTGAGCTATTAAATCTTTAACTCCAAAACATCACTCTATGATGAATATTGTTTGTTAAAGAATTAATCTTTTTTATAACTGTTAAAACATAATTGATTATTAAATTTGTTACTTGTATAAAGACAAATCTAAAGTTGATTTAATCATTTTGATCACCAAGAGCTGACGCTCAGTGACAGTGGATCAAAGTCAAGTCAATCATTTTGAATGTACCACAACAGTATAACTGACCATTTCTTAAATACATTTAAACAGAGCTATACAATAATAAGAGGAATTTCGCTGACTTAACTCAGCTGGGGGCTTGAACGAGCTAATGAATTATAAGAAAACCCGATCCTTCACAAAAGTTGACGGAAGCAAAAAATGCAACCTGTCAACTTTCTTCTAGGGAACAAACATGCGTAAATAAACACATTTATTTCCCAGTCGTACAAGCCAATGACCAATGATACTGTGTCTTGTATATAAGTGTGTTATGGCATAGGATGAGCTAGAAATTACCTGTTACATTTTACACTTTACATGGAAACACAACTTGATATGCTTGGCGGAACAAGTTTGTCAGAGTGTGAGATTAGAGAGTTATGCATCGTTATTACGCCATAATGCATATTTGTTTCTGTAATTGGGTATCTGACTCTGATCTTGTGTAAGGGAAGGTGATAAGAATGTTTTTCTTATTAATGATGTCCACCAAATGATAAATATAAGTGGATGGAAGCAGACATCATCATCATCAGTTGATAAACTCTTAATACAAGACCCTTGCCCTGAGCAAGAGACATGCTGAGAAATCTGAAGCTCGCTCGAACATCACCAGAGTTAAATACTGTGTTGTTGTGTTGCTCGTGGTTCGAGTATGGAATGTCAACTTGACCTACGCAGTGGTGTGTAGACATAGATGGAGTGTATAATGTGCGAATGATAGGAAGAGTTTGTGGTGTTGACAAATGTTCTTTTCTCACACTCATGTATGGCTGGAAGTCATCGACACCAACGACTGTGTACCTTTACTAAAGTTTAATTGGACGTACACACTCGACAGCACAGATAGTGACAAATCACAGGTTGGCATAATACATCATGGTACAGTGGATAAATGGTCTTGCAATGTTATGTTACATGGGCACTCATGTAGAATAATAGTATAATGGACTGTCAGTAGCCAAGCACTCAGTATTGCCCATATATATATATATATATATATCAACTGAGTTTACTGACAAAGCACGTCAGATTATAACCAATATCCAAGATGGCTTCTAGACCTAATCTCGTCTAGCGAAGATTCCTTAACATAATGTCCAGCACAGATTTTTCCATATAATTATATTGAACCGCTAGCAATGGGTTCTCATGTGTAGCAGTGATCTCTGGACTAATCAAGCGATAATACGGGCATCCCTTTTCTCTTCTTGAAAGTCACTACATGTTTGGTTCCAAGATGGCTTCACTCGTGAGCTGCCACTCACGTTTGGATACAGATAATGAATCTGTCCTAAAGTTAGTCATTCATTAAACATTTCATTGCTCTGTAGATTTGATCATGAACAATTGACTGCATTCTACAGGATATAGTGCTGCTAGGAATCAGAATCGTTTTTTTCATCTAGTTAGATGTATTCTCTCAGACGTACAAATCATCCCTATCGAAAAACGGTGGCTTCGTACGAGAGTTCAAAAGAGTATCTTTATTACCTTGGTTTTCAGAAATATGATTTTGCCATTCCTTGGCAATAAGAATGAACACTGGGGTAAAGCATACACGATAGGTCTAGATGACTATCTTCTTCTTCTTCCATCCTTAGCCATCAACCGGCAAAGCAGTATGTGGCCAGTACGCCTAGTGGCGTCTTAGGGCAACAACAAATTGATCGATCTATCGCTGTTTCCACCACGCCTAGTGGCGTCTTTGTGGAACAAAAACAGACCAAACAATCCGTCATTGTTTCCGTAATCAGATTGGTTGGCAAGCAGGTGATCAGCCCACTGTGCGAAGTTTTTACGGGATGGGGTAAACAGCCCCATGCCCATACCCTCCTTAGTCGCTTTTTACGACATGCGTGGTAGGGTGCAGTGTTACTATTCTTTGCTCCCCTTTCGGGCCCCGGTAACACACGGGTGAGATGACTATCACTTTCCCCAAAAACCACTGAGATCACTTTTTCCCCGGCGTCAAGCCGACATAGAAAAACACAGCCCATCATCAGGGCGAAGCCAAAACACACCTCTCTCGCGACACATCCGCCGAACAGCCTTTGACCTCTCTAGAGACAACAGAACATATAGTTCGACTTAGATATGTAAAGATATACAGATATAAGACAGATTCGTCCTACACAGACAAACAATACACATAAATTCAGGCCATAGATATTCTGAAGCAAGAACAATCTATTACTACCCAAACAAAGAATAAATCGCAGTAAAACTGGATTCATCCGCGGAGTTCGATCGAAAGAGACGGCACAACTTTCAAGGGAAGTAACTCAATAATGACTTTCCCTTAAGCACTAAAAAATATCTATTTTGTTTACAAAATATTTGCGAACATAACAAGTATACCAATGTATAATATTGTAAGATATCAAAGACTGCACGTAACAGTCTTACCACACCTCCCGGGAAAAAAAATGGAACATTTTTTTTCTTTTTGAAATACATCTAGGAGCAACGTACAATAGGCTCACAACGCATGAATAATGCGCAGATGAAAATATCAGGAATACATATAACGCCTAATATGAGGCTAAGTCGACTTATGGAGCGACTGGTGAGAATGTGTCTCATAAACTGAGAGAAATTATTTCTCTATAAGTATATTTTTCCAGGAAGGTGTCATCAAAGTATAATACAATTCTGGCAATTACACGATGCCTAAAAAATTCATACCATCATTTCGTATTAGATATCTTACATTTATGATTTATGAAGAAAAAATCATCAAAGCACAGCGGTGAATAAACATCAATGAACCGCTATGTAGTTATACAATCATTATATTATTAAATTACAAATTTGTATCTATCATGATATAGAAAAGGAACTACTATAGAACTAGACATATCAAGAAGTCTAAGCCCTAATAGTTATGTGGAATCATGTGGGCATCTTGACAGAATGTCTGCCATCACATTATCTGATCCACGAATAGCTCGCACAGAGAAATGAAAAGGTTGAAGAGCAATTGCATATCGAGTAAACCTCGAGCTCTTCAAATTCTTACTCTGTATAGCAGTAAGAGCTTTTTGGTCGGTTTCTACTATGAAATGTGCGCCCAGAAGGAATATCTGTAGTTTGAGGATCGACCAAACCATAGCTAATAGCTCACGGTCTAAAACCGAATAATTTCTTTCTGCCGCATTAAGTTTTCTGGAAATATACATTACAGGATGCAGAGTTCCAGAGTACTCTTGCATTAGTGCCGCTCCAATCCCAGTGGATGAAGCGTCACTACGAAGAACGAATGTTTTATCTTTAGTGGGTAGCACTAAAATAGGTGGTGTTGAAAACAATGTTTTAATCTTATCCAGAGAGCATTGGCATTCCTGAGACCAGTGGACCACATTAGGCGAACCTTTCTTTAGAAGTGTTGAAAGAGGTGCCATGATAGAGGATAGATTCTGAATGAATCTGCCATAAAATTGAATAAGACCTAACAGACTTCTCACCTGTTTTTTAGTCTTAGGGATTGAGATGTTAAGTATCTTACTAGTATTATGGTCCTCTGTCTTTAGGAAACCATGACCAACTCGGTGGCCTAGAAAAGAAATTTCGCTAAAACCAATATAGGCTTTAGAGGGTTTCGCTGTCAGGTTGTGCTCGCGCAAAGTAGACAGCAATTCATCTAACCCTGAATAGTGATCTTCCCAAGTATCGCTGAAAAGACAGATGTCGTCAAGATATGCAATGACATCTGACCGATAAGATAGGATTCGGCGCATCATGCGTACGAATGTAGCTGGTGCGTTCATAAGACCGAAAGGCATAAAATTCCATTGGAACAAACCTCTAGGTGTTGAAAAAGCCGTGAGAGGTTTGGCGTGTTCAGATAAAGGAACTTGCCAATATCCTTTAGACAAATCAAGTTTAGTGAAAAAATGAGATTTGGAGAGTCGAGTAAGTAGTTCTTCCAGTAAAGGCATAGGTTCAGCATCGAACTTCGTTACCTGATTCAATTTTCGATAGTCAACGCAAAGACGTATGTTATTGTCTTTTTTACGCACAATAACCATCGGCGAAGAATATGCAGAGGTGGATGGTTCGATTATTTTCAAATCTATCATCTCATCCAACTCTTTCTCGACCTGTGCTTGAAAATGTATAGGTATAGGATAAGGTCTAACCCTAATAGGAGTATGGTCAGTTAGAACAATGTCATGTTCAATGACATTCGTTTGTCCAGGGATGTCAGTGAGTACATCCTGAAATGTTTGCAACATAGTTGAAACTTGTCGCTGTTCTCCTAGAGACAAATCAGGAGAGACAGTAACGTTCTTCCATGATTCACTAGAATGAAGTGGGATCATTGGAAGAGGAAGATTTACATCTGAAAAACTTGTTTCCTCATCCTGTATCACGGACAGTGATGAGTAATGACCATGTTGTACTGGAGAATTGTCCGTTGCTTGGAAAATGGGTTGCAAATAATCCGGACGTTCATGGAATTCAGTAAGCATATTGATGTGGAAGGTTTTATGCTTCCCATCAATATCGACAATATAGTCGACATCGGAAATTTTCGATATTATATCGTACGGACCTTTCCAAGAAATAAGTAGTCTGTTTTCCCTACAAGGTAGTAATACAAATGCTTTGTCACCAGGACAAAGTTGTCGTAAGCATCTCTTCTTATTGGCAAATTGCCTTGCCTTCTGTTTCGCAAATTCAGAAGAAGAAGTTGCTAATTTGCATGCTTCGATAATCTTTTGTCTCAACGCGATGACATATTCGTAGGATGACTTTGTGTCATCGTCAATATTGTCAGATGTTATGAGATCGTGAAGCAACGACATAGGGCCGCGCGGACGCGCGCCAAAGACGAGTTCAAAGGGAGAAAATCCTGTATGTTCATTGGGTACCTCTCTGTAAGCGAAGAGGGCCGCAGGTAAAACTCTGTCCCAGTCTTGAGGATGATCCTCAGTTATCTTCCCTAGTAAGTTTTTAAGTGTTCTATTAAGGCGTTCGACCATACCATTAGACATTGGATGGTAGATACTACTTAAAGATCTATCTATCTGCAGAGTAGACATTACTTGAGACATGGTATCTGATATTAGTTGGGTGCCATGGTCTGACAATATCTCTCCGGGGAAACCCAAACGAGAAAATATAAGCCAAAGAGCATCTGCAATATCAGCAGTAGTAATGCTCTTCAGAGGAATAGCCTCTGGCCAACGTGTGCACATATCAACACATGTCAAGATAAACTGATGTCCTCTGGCAGACTTGATCTTAAATGGACCAATAATGTCTATGGCCATTTTTTGAAACGGCCGAATAGGAATGTCCGCCGCCTGAATGGGTGCAGCATGCCGTGGACCTTTGGATTTAACTTCCTGACATACTTTACAAGATCGACAATAAATCCGTATGTCCTTGTTTACCAATGGCCAAAAGAAAGCCGCAAGGACTCTTGACTTAGTACGGGAAAAACCCATGTGTCCAGCACACTGAGAGTCGTGAGCGTGCTGCAAAATTTTAACTCTCAAATTCTTGGGAACCAGGATTTGAGAATGACTTGACGTAATGGAGTCTTGAACCATACGTACAAGTACGCCATTCTTCTTTGTAATCCACGATTTACGACTTGTGTCTTTATTCGGATCACCTTTAGTTGCAAGAATGAAGAATTTCTTCAGAGTGGGATCATCTTCTTGCTGTTTTATAAACGAGTCACGAGAAATTACCAAGGGATCATCTTGGTTATGCACTTCATTATCTTCAGTAGATGAAGTTTGAGGCATATTAAGAGCCTGAGCTCTAGTGACTACAGCGTTAGCAATCTGCATGTTTTGCCTTTCCCACGCGGAAATTTGTTGCGGAGTGCATTCTTTGACTCCATGAATGCGACCGATGATGAGGTCAGCGATCGGATTCGGGAGAAGACATGCGTGTACATCTCCTGTAAAGAAAGGAGTAGCAATCCTAATGATAGCAGTAGAGTATTTCTCTAATGTGCCGCCAAATGTTACACATTTGACTACTTGTCCAGTGGCACGGGAAGGATCTACGAGTGACTGCCTAACACCAATTGTGGTGCATCCAGAATCAAATAGCACAGAGACTGGATTGTTATTCACTAAACCCTTATGTAAGACAAGAGAACCTCTTCCATCATGCGCGACTGATGCCGGAAGAGCAGGAAGAGGATGGCCACAGCTTAAAGTAGACACTGTGGTTGGCTCAAATAACGTTTTGCATTGGGGCACTGAGATGCTCTCCCAAAATCAAAAGCGGCACATGCCATATTACTAGCATCATTATTATCTTTACTCTGTTTATAGGCTTCATGGGACTCTTGTTGTGCAGAGTTTGCCTGAAAATGTGGTTTATGTCTTTTGTTTTGAGATCTACCTCGGTTATTATCACCTCTGTAGTTATTGTTACCTCTATTGTAACCCCTATTTGGGTTTGAGTCATAGTTCCCTTGGTTACCATTATCATATATAATGAGTATCTCTGTAATTATGATCTTGTTGACTCCAAGACGGATAACCCTGATAGTTTCTATAATTACTTCCTCTACGGAAATTCCTATAATTATGACCACCCCTGTGTCGAGAGCTATCAGCTCGTCTCCAGTTCTTTGAAGAAGAACCCTGAAATGATTGGTTACCTTGGTTTTGATAACTATTATGGTTACCTTTTTTATCAAATCTGTTTTGAGGTCCCTGAAATCTGTGTGAATAATTGGGATTGTATGGTGTTGCTGAAGCAACTGGCATACCCTCCTTAATCTTAGTGTTGCCAAAAGTCACGTCGGGGTGTGCAGTGACATATTGGGAACAATATTCTTCCATTTCCTTTAGAGATTTGGGTTTACGCTCATGTATAAATTCAAGGAATGGTTTGTTCACACATGACATAATCTTATCTCTGAGCAACAAATCCATAAGTCCTTCATACGTTTTTTCTGTTTTGGAAAGCTCAATCCAACGATCAACTGTGAGACGTGCCTTTGCAGTGAATTCTGAGAATTCTACACCTGTCTCAGGCACCATCGTCTTAAATAAAAGGCGATAGCCTTCCTCACTTAGCTGGTATTTTTTATCAAAGCCGCCCTAATGACATCATAATTATCCTTATCTGCTTCTCCTACAAGGCATAATCTAGTCAAAGATTCTCCTTTCAAGTTTTCTGCTAATTGATTAGCGTATTGTGATTTATCCACATTATGTGTACGACAAGAACGTTCAAATCTATCCAGCCAGAATGTAATATCGTCACTGGACTGATTGAACGGTGGAACCTTAACCTTGTAAGTAGAAGGTTTACCATTACCACTAGATGCCTGATTAACATTAATCATACTTGTCAATCTCAATTTCTCCAACTCAAATTCATGTTCTCTTATTGATTTTTTTCTTCAGCCTCTCTGTCTAATCTTTTTTGTTCAGCTTCCCTGTCTAATCTTTTCTGTTCAGCATCAGCTTCTCTTTCTAATTTTTTTTGTTCAGCTTCCCTGTCTAATCTTTTTTGTTCAGCAGCAGCTTCTCTTTCTAATTTTTTTTGTTCAGCTTCAAATCTCCTTTGCTCCACCTGCATCTGCAATTTCTTGTGTTCAGCAGCAGCCTCAGCTTCTCTTTCTAATCTTTTCTCTTCAGCCAGAGCTTTTATCTCTTCTGCAGCAGCTTTTCTCTCTTCTGCAGCTAATGCTTTGTCATTTTGAGCAACTGCCCATTCTGCTAATTGTTGACCAGTCTTATCAAGGGCTTTCCCTTGTATAATGAAGTATTCTAATGTAGACATGGTGTCTAACAATAATACTAATCACTTGAAACAATGATAATACCACAAGTTCTTAATGACTTGATTAATCAGTACACTATCCCAATATCTGTGGGTCACAAGCCTTAATAAGGTCTTGTATAACAGTAATAATAATCAGGTACTGGTTTATACCATAATCCAAGTGCAGTGCACAGGTAATAGTGTCTTATGAAATATACCTATATAAAACATATGTCAACCAACAGAATACATAAAGTACAAATAGGACTGACAATACGAAAACGTTTGCAGGAATCAAAATAAATCAAATAGGGAAATCAATGAAAATAATCACTGAATCTGCAAAGAATAACAACACAAATGACGTCACAGTATATGAATATAAATTGTGAATAGAACTGAAAGATAGAAAAGGGTAGACCAACAAATTACAAACAATTCAAAACAAAACTAAAGAACAAAGAAATATTACAAAAATAACAATAATTACAGACTTCACAGCTAACACAAAAGCAACAGTTGTCGCAAGCAAATTTTCAATCAAGAAAATTGCACCTATAGAAAACGCCCACAACGGACCCTCTATGACGTGGGATATTCTGTTGTGAGGACGCCGCCCAACCTTAAACACAACCCGCTGACATATAAACTAACATACTATACAAACAAGTAACATGTAACATATCATAAATACATATATCATGTGTGTAATGTGTTGCAAAATAGGCTCAGTTTTACAGTAATGGCAAAGTTATTTTTGTAAAATAAATAAACTGCCACTTTATTGAAATATATATATTCTGGCCTTAAATATTAAAGTTCATATATAGAAAACAAGAAGATCCATCGATGAAAATAGGACTTCTTAGTTCAATAATACTGTCTTCCTGTTAACATTGACAAGAATTGATCCAACTGTTCTGTGAAACTCTGTAATGTCTAATGTAAAAATGTCAACAACGCTGACCTACATACTGCATTCACTTGACAGGTCACGTGACGAAGTGTTGACAAAGAGCAAACCAATACTGCAAGTGTGTCGTATCAGCCACAGGAAACGGTCTGGTATCGGTAATCTGTTGACTTCTGAACTTCTGCGAGGTAAAACCCAGAAAGCTGGTCCACCAGTTGATAAGCTCTCTGGTGTTCTGATTACAACCTCTTGTAATGGGTGTGTGCTGGAAGACAGAGGTCAGCAACGACTGTGTACCTTTACTAAAGTTTAATTGGACGTACACACTCGACAGCACAGATAGTGACAAATCACAGGTTGGCATAATACATCATGGTACAGTGGATAAATGGTCTTGCAATGTTATGTTACATGGGCACTCATGTAGAATAATAGTATAATGGACTGTCAGTAGCCAAGCACTCAGTATTGCCCATATATATATATCAACTGAGTTTACTGACAAAGCACGTCAGATTATAAACAATATCCAAGATGGCTTCTAGACCTAATCTCGTCTAGCGAAGATTCCTTAACATAATGTCCAGCACAGATTTTTCCATATAATTATATTGAACCGCTAGCAATGGGTTCTCATGTGTAGCAGTGATCTCTGGACTAATCAAGCGATAATACGGGCATCCCTTTTCTCTTCTTGAAAGTCACTACATGTTTGGTTCCAAGATGGCTTCACTCGTGAGCTGTCACTCACGTTTGGATACAGATAATGAATCTGTCCTAAAGTTAGTCATTCATTTAACATTTCATTGCTCTGTAGATTTGATCATGAACAATTGACTGCATTCTACAGGATATAGTGCTGCTAGGAATCAGAATCGTTTTTTTCATCTAGTTAGATGTATTCTCTTAGACGTAGAAATCATCCCTATCGAAAAACGGTGGCTTCGTACGAGAGTTCAAAAGAGTATCTTTATTACCTTGGTTTTCAGAAATATGATTTTGCCATTCCTTGGCAATAAGAATGAACACTGGGGTAAAGCATACACGATAGGTCTAGATGACTATCACTTTCCCCAAAAACCACTGAGATCACTTTTTCCCCGGCGTCAAGCCGACATAGAAAAACACAGCCCATCATCAGGGCGAAGCCAAAACACACCTCTCTCGCGACACATCCGCCGAACAGCCTTTGACCTCTCTAGAGACAACAGAACATATAGTTCGACTTAGATATGTAAAGATATACAGATATAAGACAGATTCGTCCTACACAGACAAACAATACACATAAATTCAGGCCATAGATATTCTGAAGCAAGAACAATCTATTACTACCCAAACAAAGAATAAATCGCAGTAAAACTGGATTCATCCGCGGAGTTCGATCGAAAGAGACGGCACAACTTTCAAGGGAAGTAACTCAATAATGACTTTCCCTTAAGCACTAAAAAATATCTATTTTGTTTACAAAATATTTGCGAACATAACAAGTATACCAATGTATAATATTGTAAGATATCAAAGACTGCACGTAACAGAAGGCAAAGGCCGTAAGAAAGGGAACCGAAGGCAGCAGGGAAGAGAACTGGTCACACCACAAGCTGAGACCTAGTACAGTGAAGTCTCCAACATTTTAGTCGCCTAAGGCAGTACCTGCAATGGGGTTACCTTGTTTTTCAACCTCTGTAGAGGTGTCAGTATGTGCTTTGATGACTTTTCTAGAATGCCATCGTAACTAGCAGCTTTTCCATCTCTTACAAGTTTTTTTAGATTTGTATATTTCTTCCTGAACTGTTTTTCACAATTAACTTGTAATTCCTTTCTTGCTGGCTAGACGCGTCTAGGGGATTCTATAGATCTGGTTTATCTAAAATCTCCTTCTTTATGTTGCTAAGCAATTCTCCTTTCTTGTCCCTGATAAGGACAACTGATAGCTTGTATAACCTTATTAGCTTTTTTTAATGCCGCACATAACCTTCATTTTTCTTTGGCCGCTGCTCTGTTTTTTTTTTTTTCCTGCTGGCAAATATATTTCCTGTTTCATCGTCTAATACGTTTTCTTAATTCACTGCTGTTTCTATAAACATTTCTTGACCTTTGGCGTCTCGTTTTGTTTCTGTTTAAGTCTGCTTTCTTATTTTTTTTTTCTTTCCTTTAGCTTATAGATGGTTTCTGTTGTTATCTATGTTTTGAGCTGGCATTCTACAGGGTGTTTATAAAGTCGCTGTGCAGTGAAATTTACGCCCGGGCGAGACTACGTCACCAGAAATGTGGTTTTCAATTGGGGCTTGTTGTGTAATGCTGCACACGGGATTGTGGAACACAGAATGTCATGACGTAAATTTGCATCATCCGTGAATGTAATTTCTCAAATATTTTTTTAATTCACTGCACAGCGACTTTATAAACACCCTGTATTTTCCTAAGAAAGTCTCCACATATAATTCGAAAAATTGATTTTCAGTCTTTACTTGTAGTTTTTGAAAGACTTGGTATATGAAGGATACTCTAGCTGTAAATGTTTCTTTTGTTTCTTGATTTCTGCAATATTCCGTATTAAAGTTATTTATAGTTGTGAATTGATGCTATATGTCTTGTGATTTTCTACTTGATTATTCTTTCCCCAGGTTAAGAGAGGTAGAGGAAGACTAAAGACCACATGGAGACAAGAACATGGAGACAAGAACATGGAGACAAGAACATGGAGACAAGAACATGGAGACAAGAACATGGAGACAAGAACTGGAGATAGAAATGAAGGCGATGTACAAGACATAGAAAGACCTTGAGCTGGTGACACGAACATGGTGACACGAACATGGTGACACGAACATGGTGACACAAACATGGTGACTTAGCATAAGTTTGCTGAAGTCCTATAATCCTTGGAGTGATCAAAGGTGAAGAATAAGAAAAATTGTCTGGTAGTTCTGGTAATTTACCTACAACACAGTCTTATATACTTTTGTCTCCCTCACTTCTGTTTTCAGTGTCTTGCTCTTGATGTTGAGTCATTTATACAGTACTCGCTCACGACTAGATATATATATAATATATACGCCTAGATATATATAATATATACGCCTAGATATATATAATATATACGCCTAGATATATATATAATATATACGCCTAGATATATATATATAATATATACGCCTAGATATATATATAATATATACGCCTAGATATATATATAATATATACGCCTAGATATATATATAATATATACGCCTAGATATATATATAATATATACGCCTAGATATATATATAATATATACGCCTAGATATATATAATATATACGCCTAGATATATATAATATATACGCCTAGATATATATAATATATACGCCTAGATATATATAATATATACGCCTAGATATATATAATATATACGCCTAGATATATATAATATATACGCCTAGATATATATAATATATAGATAAATCCAATTACTGTAGTGTCATATTCTATTTTATGAAATTCTTAAAAAAAAAAAAGATTTGTAAGTATCGTTCAATGACTGTCTACAGCTCTTCCTAATTATTTGACTAAATAAGCGAATGGATTTTGCGTAGCGATACAAAAAATTATTACTGATTACATAATAAACTCGCACTGAATATATAATTTACATAATATACAAAGTCTGTCCATACCGTCGCCATTCGGGCGATGTTAATAATATTTTTATCGCTTTGTTTTTTTTTTCCTTCTTCTTCTTCTTCTTCTTTTTAAACAAACTGTCTGTCAAGTCATCATATATACTGCATTCTTTCAACTTTCTGACTTTGCGTTTGCAAATTTGGCACATCTTCTTGAGTTGAAATGACGATCTCGGTACGTTGTTACCCCTATCACAGCACAAAGAGAACATTAACCTGATTTGTTTGAAACGGGCAATATAAGTGTCGTGTGATAATCTAACCTGCTCTGCATAGTGGTCCACTAATGGCTAAATTCCGAGTAAAAGGGTGAGGGTTTTAAAGGCTATCAGCCATCTCTCAATATTACTCTTGGCACAGATGTAAATAGAAGAATGATGCTTCTATTTAAGGGAGACTCCTGGGAATTTTACAGAATTGCATGCCTAACAACTGAGATAATCTGAGCTGTCATGAACTTATTACTATCCGCCCCTTCTGTGAGGAAAATGACTTGACTTGTATTTTCTGAGCCCCTAGCTGAAGGGGGATTCAGCAGAATATTAGTTTACTTGCTCTGGAGGGTTATGTATTTCTTTATTAGGAAACCTGAGTCATACCGGTGCAAATTCTCTCAATAATGATTAAATCAACTGAAGATTTATAGTTATATATAAAAAGTTTCATAATCAATTATTGATTTCGTGTTTACATAAAGTTATTTTAACAAGGACAATAATCAATCAACTTTGATCATCATGTGATGATTTTGGGTGGAAATGTTACAGAGTCTATATACTGTGCCAGTACTGTTGGACCTATCTGACCAGGTGTTGACAATGATTCGTCGATGATCTCGGGTTCAGTCTCTGTTGGTTCCCAGAGGTGTTTTGGACTGGTCCTTCTCTTAAACGAGTTAAATATTGTGGCAGCAGCACATTCCTTGCAGCAAAGCCGGGGTAACTACTTAGATTGTCCAGGCAAGCGTCTCTAAGACCAGTCTGATGTAGACGTCTAGCGTCAACTGCTGGCAACTTGTACCACAAACTTAAGAGGAAACAAATGGCTCTGTTTAAGTGTCGGATCTTCTGATATAAACATCAGGCGACCTCCGCTTCCATCCACCTTTCATCTTCCTTAGAATTTTGCCCCTCCCTGAGCACTAAATTTGGACCAGTTGAATTTTTAAATATTTTTTTAAGAAAAGCCTCACAAATGCGGCTGGAAGCAAAGTTGCAGTACGATTGAAAGAACGTGCAATTCGTCCCATTAGTCATTGACATTTATTTCAGAAATATTCATGCCTTTCATTTTGACAAAGTTTCTGGAATTTCCCTCATTTTGTATTAAGCGGAGTTCATGCGGGTAGTGTAAATACGGACCTACATGTTATACATACATATATATATATATATATATATATATATATATATATATATATATATATATATATATATATATATATATATATATATATATATATATATATATATATATATATATATATATATATATATTATTTCTCCATGTGTTTTTATGTCTCTTCTATTTCTCTTACGCTGTGGTCCCAGAACTAGAACAGCCGTGCAATGCTGACATGTTGTTTCATCAATGCGTGTCGTATTCAACGTCAGCCGTTTTTGTTTGTCTGATTCTTGTCTTCAGCTTACCCCTCGGTGATCATTCCTTCTATTCTGGACAAGCACCAATTTTTGGAAGTCTGTACAGTTTTATTTATTTTTTTTTGGGGGGGGAAAGAGGAGGGGGGGGGGAAGCAGTTATCCATGTTCAGAGCAATAATAGGTAAAGGGCACCACTGATAAATGAGAATGAGCAAGCAACCCACCAAACATAGGGGGAATTAATTGTGTCGTGCTTTTTCTGCTGCATGTCCTGACGACGGCACAAATTCTCCTGTGGTCATTTCATTCATTTCAGTTTTGCTTCAGAAGTGAACCAGTGACACGCAATGTCGTCTACCATGTGCAAGTGATGCTTATCTAACTATATATATATTATATAATGTATTTACACTCATTGATGAAACAACCTAACAGCATTGCAAGGCAGTTCTAGTTCTAGGACCACAGCGTGAGAGAAATAGAAGAGACCTTAAAAACACATGTAAAAAGGAAGTTAAGACAAACTTATATGGTGTCGTAAAGTGACATCTGTATGGACAACAGTTCAAATAGCCCACCTTTTATAAATTCAAAACGATAAAGATAAAAGAATATAGGGATAAAATAAGGAAGTTGCGTGAAACGTTGTCTCCTACGCCTGCAAATAGTACTAGATTTTATACCTCCTCATTGAGACACTACCGTAACAGTTTTGAGGAAAACAAGGCTTAGCATTCAGAGCAAGAGTGTAAGAAGAAAACGGGAAAGGAATACGCGAAGGCATAAAAGTGAGAGAGTAAATGCTACAATTTGACACGCGTTTGGTTTTTTCTGGCCTCGCGAACCGAAAACGATAGTGCATGCCAATGTCGTAGCTTGTTGGAAAAACGATGTCGCAAGTTTTGCAGACTCCCTTCGCTCGACACTCAGTTCAGTGTGTATATCCACGCTGTTGGACGCGACACAGCCCAAAACACACACACACTCGTATTTCGGGCTAAAAAGTAGCGATATTGCGTGGTCGCAATTTTGTGACGTACTACAAAAGCGTTGTTTCGTTTTGAATGAGAACGACAGTTAAAGAATAAAAATTACGATTAACGTGGAAAATTTTGAAAATACAGTACGGAACGGGGGAGAAAAGGAGCATAGTTGGTAGTGTCTCGATTTCGTGTTTACATAATTTGAATTTTGCACCCAAGCAAGGCATAGCTGGTTAGAGAGAAGAAAAACTTAGATAATGTTCTTATATGCTAAAATAAAGGACAGTTGACGAATACAATGACATTTATATGTTATTTGAAGAAATAAAGAATAAAAACGATAATATTGAATATAATAAATAAAAGAATAAAAATACAACCACTGTGTGACAGACAGCAACAGGATCATTAATTACTTGTCAGAATTATAAACTTTTAGGAAATAACTGAGATATTGACGAAGACAGATGGACGACCAGACTTGAATCTTTCTCAGTTTGCCCTGTAATGGGAATAGAGGGGAGGTTAGTCCAAGGTTTGAAAATTGAGTTCAGTTTTGAAAAAGAACGCAGTAAGCCACAGTCCCTGATTGGCTGGCGTCTAATATACTACGAGAGTGATAAAAACCATTTGGAAACGGCGTTCGTCGCCACTTGAGAAAAATTTTACTACAATAAAGTTGTTCTAAAAGCAAGATGATAGTACTATCTTGTCTGTGCTGATCTGCATCAGCAAGCGATCTGGATTTGACCATATTTATCGCAATTAAACTTATTAGTAGGAATTTCCATTGATGCGGTAAGAAATAAAACCTTTGTATCATTATTATTATTATTAAGATGTATGTATTATTGAATATATATATCTATGAAACTTATGTGGGTAGAAGTTTATCTAAAGGGAAGTCAACATCAAACTTTGTGTTGTTTCACAGAGTTGTTAGGAAATATATTAACATGTTGTAGAAAAGCCAGTCAGGCATTCTGACACTTTGGGAGAAAGTAAAATTAAATATTAATGGGGAAATTGTTGTACAGTATTATGACATAAGACCTTGAAAACCACTGGCCGTCGTCTTCAGCAAGTCACCGTGATTGTACATGACTTGATATTATTAACTTAAAATGTTTCCTTTGTCAAGGAAAGTGTCAAACTATAGTTTGAAGTTTATTTGACCATGAATGGGGTAACAAACCAATTAAGAACGCTAACTTATTGTTTAGTTACCATGCTGAGTCTGAATATGATTGAAAATGTTTATTAGTTAGGGAAAGAGATAGTATATCAGAGGTTGAGTAGGACGCATTTATATCGTTCCAGGGTTTCATCTATGACTCAAAGTGAGGCCAGGTCAACCTATACCTGTATATACTTCTGCATCTAAAGAATTGAGGCAGTATCGACTGTGTGCCTCCTTGTTATATTTCAAGAGCAGAATCCTGACTTGGCAGTGGAAGCTGGTGATGTGAACATAATTCATCCTGTATACCAGAAAACACTAAGTTAAGAAATCGTCTCCGGGCACTTGATATATCAAACTCAACTACTCTCATTTCCCAAATGTGTATTAGATCATTCAGATTACGATGAAGACAGACGTTCTTTCAATCAATACCCATTCATAGGAGCAAGAGTAAATTAACACTGTTCCAGATTGACATATTTAATTAAAGTTGTGAATAATAATATACTCAGTTATAAAGTGAATCAATTTTATGTAAATACTTTGAATTATCATCTTGAGTTTCAATATTCCAGTATACACTCTAGCCTTAGCAACAAATTATGCAGATTAAAAAAAAATTAGGACAGCAACAGGGTGTCAAAGATATAATAGTGAAAATATCACTCAAACCAGCGTACACTCATTCATTCCGCCATGGCCTCTCATACATGTACTCACGACTTTGCTCGCTGCCTCTTGGAACACACTGATTTTAGATCTTCACACAGACTCAAAAAAATGCAGTCTTCTGCCAAGAAGTCCCCAGTTCCAAAAGACGTATTTAACTCGGAGTCTCCGGGAACGACTACTTGGGTGTGCAAATTTGTTCAAATGTCTGATTAAGTCACCTAACAATTATTCCAGGCGCGGGAGTTAGCAGAGCACAGTGTCAATAGCGTAGGTTTCTAGAAATGATGAATGTCAGGTCGGTGCCTTCCCTCAGTATAGGATTCACTTTAGTCACACCACAGATTTGTCCACAAAAAAATATATATATATATAGTCGGGAAATGTTAGTTAATACTAGAAGTATTTCGCGCCACCAGGCAGAAAGATTACGTAGAGTTTTTCTAGAAGAAATTAAGATCTGGCTCCAAGGTCCAGTATTTATCATTACAGTCTTTGAAAACCCGTTATTGGGATATGGTATTTCTGGCTAACTCGGGTTGCATATGCACTGTTAGTCCAGTGGTACTTAAGAAACCCACGTGGTTCAAAATAAGGACTGTCTATTTCTTCACAAGTATGGAAACTACTACTAGGTGCTGGTAAAGTTAGGGTCACCCCAAAACTTTCACTGTGTGGAGGAAAAATAACACATATAATATAATAAACAGAATCTGTACTGGTTATAACTTACATTTAAACTTGCAAGCAGAGAGCTTTGCTTATCATTTAAACTTCCCGTGACGTAAGTTATATTTAAAAATCAGCAATCCTCATGAATTAGGAACACGTGCGTATTCCGTCACCATTCATGAGGCTCGATTCTAGAGTTTATACGTTAGTTTAGAAAAATACACTCGACTGAGTATTAGCGGTTAAATTAAATTCATAAATAGCTACAATTGCCGTTATAAGCTAGAAATTTTAATTTTATTCTGCTTTCCACTGAATGCTTCCCTAGCAAATATAATAGCCTACCACTTTTTTTCCTCTTCTGCGCTAAAGAAATAGATTAAAATGAATTAAGCGATTAAACACTTTAACACTCACAAAATCTATATATCTATCATATTAATTACCTCAACCACAGAATTACAGGTAGTCGCACAACTTAAGAATAAAATGCTGAAAGTATTTCTGGAAGTCTAGAAGTTCGACAAATTGCCGAAACAAACTGAGATACTTCGCTAACAGCTATTCTGTTTACGAGCAACCTATCTACTGTGAGTCTATGAGCGAGAATGAAATCAAAGTTTCAAACTTGGCCAATATCTTAAAATCAGACAAAGAGGCCACAACTTATTTCGCAAAACGAAATAATCTCCCTTGTCCGTATAACACCTTCGTCCGCTTATCGCGTGACGTAACAGCCATCAGTGGCCGAGGGCTTGCATGAGTTGCAAATCTCAGACCACCGTCTGCAGTGCGGAGTGGATTTTCACGCTAAGCCGGGTTTTTTTCTGACGAAAAACCTCATGCGTTTACTGAAATGCAGACTCTCTGTCTACTTTCCATGTCCCTCGGGTGAATTTTCACGCCCCAGGCCAGAGACCCTCAGACGAATGTCTAGCGAATGCTGTAAATTCACGCCTATCGTCCGACCAGCGCGACTGACATGTACGCAATACCACCCAGGTGCGATTCTCAGTTTTAGAGAAAGGAAAACAGGTAAAGTTTGCGAATTATATGAAAATAATATTCGCAAAACGAATGGATGAAAAATATACAGGAAAAAAAGGAAATACAGAGATAATAAAAGAGAGAATTCGGGTGAAAGAATAGGAAGAAGATGTAGGAAATTAAATGAATATAAACCCTACGTGACAATTGGGCAGGGCAATTGTTAACTTTTATCTGATCCGTCGCCTTTGGCCTTTTATGAAGAATAAAGCAGTTATTAGTTTAAAGCTCGTTCAAGCCCCCACCCTGATTTACTCAGTGGAATTCTTATTATTATGGTATAGCTCTGTTTAGAGTGTATTTAGTAACTTGACTGAGACAAACATGCAGTACATCCAAAATGATTAAATCTACGTTAAATTTGTGTATTTACAAATAACAGATTTAATAATCAACTAAGTTTGAACAGTTTAAAAAAATGAATAGTATTTAACAGAAAATACTCATCATCGTATGATGGTTGTGTTTTATGAAAGAAAGTCTCTTGGCAGCATTTAAGTTTGACTTAGCTGCAAATGGTAGGTTCTGCTCCCGCTTTATTTTTGGTTTCTGTGTAAATAGGTCACTAGATTTCTCACGTCTCTGGTCAAGATTAAAGGCGCGGCACGTTCCAAGTAATATCAGGGACTAACTGCAAAGCTCGTCACGCGTCTCTAAGACCCTCTGATGATGGTGTCTAGTTCTACGTTAGTCCACTTCTACCTTCATTTTGTTCCAGAGATTGGTACCCGCAACTGGTACCACCAACTAGTATGGTAAAAGACTAGAAACAAAACGATCTCCTGAGTATTGCGTTTCCCGACACATACTTATGTGTTCCCATCGTCCTATTCCACCATCCCATCTACCTCATAATTTAACCTCGATGAGAATTAAGCTTAATTCCTGGAGAGAAAACTTTCTTTACATTTAAATTTAATAGCTTTATATTTACTTTCCATTCAAATGAAAAGGTTAATAGTATAGATATAATTTGTTTACATTTACATCTCAACTGGTTGAAAAATGTTCACAATATAGATTGAATATGTTTTCAGTTACATCTATACTGGTTGGAAAAGGTTCACAATATAGATTGAATATATTTTCATTTACATCTGCACTGGTTTATAAATGTAAATATTATAATTAGAATGTACATCATTTCTTTCATCTTTCCCTCCCTGCTCCATATAAAACTTGGGACTACCTATGCTTTTAGTTCTCTTTAAGAAACTAGAAATAAAGCAGCCACCAACCCTTGTCACCACCTTGCAGTAGTGGTTCATGAAATCATCATTCTACGTGCTGAGGTTGCCAGCCTCAAATGACTTCGACATCCACTAGCAATTTCCACATATTAATATTCACATGGCAATATATACATATTAGTTCACATGTTAGTAATGACAAATATAGAATGTAAAATGCACAACTTACGACAATCTTGGCTCACAGACTGTTTGCTCAGAGGAATAATGGCACTTTATAAGGCCTCTTACACATGTCGTTATTTTAACAATGAATTCCCACTATGACTCTGTGCTTTAGATTCCTCAGATTTCCGGTTATCCTTGTTAAATGGTAGAGTATATTCTTGGCTCTGAAGACCTCAAAATTGCTCAAACAATTGTCAGGGTCCGATATAAGAATCGTGATTCTAGTCTTTACTCTGGCAAGGTCTGGATGTAGTCTTGGCAAGCGATTCTCACAGTGAACTAGACTTGCAAAAAATGTCAGATTCTATTGCAAGTCTTCACTCCGCATTTGTTTGTTTTGAGGCTAAGCCGAGCGCCAATCATTTCAAACATGCGTGTTTATTGGGGTAATTTAAAAATTATTTCCGCCTGAAATAATGTGCGTGATGCAAAAGGTCACCTCTCCCTTTCATTGAAGCGACATGTCCGTACACTCTCTCAGCAATGAATGTAAGATGTAACATCTTACTTTCCCATAAAGAAATATGTTCGTAAAAGTCGGACAGGAAACGATTATATCATTTCTGTGCGCTGACAAATATGTTATCTCCCTGTAGTGGCTATCAAACTTTCAGCGTATTACCATCTTGGCGAAGAACGCACCCTGGCCTTATTAGCGATTAAGCAAATGCGCTGGGCGACTTTAATGCTACTCTGTAGTCTGATGTCGGCCAGACCCGAGATTAACCAACATGGTTGTCGATCAATATTATCTCACACGTTCCTTCCCCAGCAGGGAGGGACGGGTAACCAAACAGACATGACGACTTATCGATGAGAGGAGTGTAAGAATATTGAAAATACAAAATATCTACAACACAGCAGAGAAAGAAAAAGATGGCGACCCGGAAAATCCAGGTAATCAGTCCTCACTTCAATTGAAAATGAGTACTGCCGTATTCGATAAGAGATCGAGAATAGGTAGCCCCCAATACATCCTGTGACAATAGTGTAGGTTTATAAAGACTACTGTGAGAATGTGGGTGTGTCGCTTGGTTTATAAAGATGGGTGAAATATAGAATGATTTACGTGTTGGCCCACAACTATATGGCCTGCTATACGTGTATGGGTGTAATGGTAGCCCCTTCAGTCGTAACTAAGTTATATTGGTCTGTTCTTTTCTCTTCTGCTTGTTGCGAGAAATTCTTTTCGCACAATCTGAGGACGCCGTATGAAGCATCACTACTTGATACGATCGGCAGCTTCGTCCTACCAGGTTGCTGCATTTATGTCCAGTGTCTTCATGTCTTCTTGTGAACACATCTTTGAACCTCAACTGTGGTCGCACAACTGTTCTTTTGCCATCTGTCAGTTGTCCGTAGAAAATATCTGTGGGGAAACGATCATCTTCCATGCGGCGGAAATGGCCAGACCAGCGTAGTCTACGCTGTCTAAGCAGTGTATATATGCTTTGATGACCAGCGCGTGACAGCGTCTCGACATTTGTCAAGTTGACCTTCCAGAAAATACCGAGGATGTGGCGTAGACACTGTAGGTGAAAGGAACTGAACCTTCTTTCTCGTTTAGCAAAGGGCGTCCATGTCTCGCTGTCACAGGTCGCAGGTCACAGGTCGCAGGTCGCAGTTTTGTGTCTGTCAAAGGGTGTCCATGTCTCGCTGTCACAGGTCGCCGGTCACAGGCAGCTTTGTGTCCGTCAAAGGGTGTCCATGTCTCGCTGTCTCAGGTCGCAGGTCACAGGTCGCAGCTTTGTGTCTGTCAAAGGGTGTCCATGTCTCGCTGTCACAGTCGCAGCTTTGTGTCGGTCAAAGGGTGTCCATGTCTCGCTGTCACAGGTCGCAGCTTTGTGTCTGTCAAAGGGTGTCCATGTCTCGCTGTCACAGGTCGCAGCTTTGTGTCTGTCAAAGGGTGTCCATGTCTCGCTGTCACAGGTCGCAGCTTTGTGTCTGTCAAAGGGTGTCCATGTCTCGCTGTCACAGGTCGCAGCTTTGTGTCTGTCAAAGGGTGTCCATGTCTCGCTGTCACAGGGCCCAGCTTTGTGTCTGTCAAAGGGTGTCCATGTCTCGCTGTCACAGGTCGCCGGTCACAGGCAGCTTTGTGTCCTTCAAAGGGTGTCCATGTCTCGCTGTCACAGGTCGCAGGTCACAGGTCGCAGCTTTGTGTCTGTCAAAGGGTGTCCATGTCTCGCTGTCACAGTCGCAGCTTTGTGTCGGTCAAAGGGTGTCCATGTCTCGCTGTCACAGGTCGCAGCTTTGTGTCTGTCAAAGGGTGTCCATGTCTCGCTGTCACAGGTCGCAGCTTTGTGTCTGTCAAAGGGTGTCCATGTCTCGCTGTCACAGGTCGCAGCTTTGTGTCTGTCAAAGGGTGTCCATGTCTCGCTGTCACAGGTCGCAGCTTTGTGTCTGTCAAAGGGTGTCCATGTCTCGCTGTCACAGGTCGCAGCTTTGTGTCTGTCAAAGGGTGTCCATGTCTCGCTGTCACAGGGCCCAGCTTTGTGTCTGTCAAAGGGTGTCCATGTCTCGCTGTCAAAGGTCGCAGCTTTGTTTGACAGTGTCTGTCAAAGGGCGGTTATGTGTTTCCAGCATACTGGACTATTCCCTTCATGTCTTCATGAAATGACTATATCATTTCCAGCAGTATTGTGGGGCAGTTTATTTCAGGAGGAGTTTTAAGAGTATATCCCTGCTAACCAGATCAAATACCTTTACAAAGTCGATAAAGGCGACATTTAGAGGCTTATTCTGCTGTCTTGGTTTTTCTTCCAGTTAGCAGAGATAAGAGACCATGTCTTTTGTCGATCTACCAGCTCGGAATCCATGCTGCAACTCTGTGCTCAGATAACTTGTATAGTCGCACAAGGATGACTGGCGAAAAACGTACCAACAATACCAAGAAGAGAGATGCCTCTGTAATTGTATATACATGTATAGGTGTATATATTTAGATTTTTGAACATGGATTTACTAGTTTTTACAAGTATATCGCTTTCCGAACGTGGGTGCGTATAGCTGCCTTTACGATCGTGAACCTACAGCGTATTTTTATGCGGGGGTATGTAAAACAGACTTGCTTTCATAAGTTTAACTGCTTTCTCGGGTCGTGTACACAGCGACATTTACGCACGTGCAGTGGAGGCTCGTTCTGAACATTGAAAATAAAACCACTGCTTTTCATGTTTTAATAGTGACATGTAACACGTTTCCGCAGATATGTTGCAACAGCTATGATTCTACATTGAATCCTACTCAAGCTTTCACTTTAACTAACCTCTCCCACTTCCTTTTCTAAACCTGGGAATAAAACAATCGCCAAAAATAAGAATAAATTGGTTGACACAAGTTTAAGTTTCACAAACTTTGGCATCATAACACTAGAAAAAATACGGTTAAATGCGCATCGCAGGACACGCCAAAAGGGATAATCATGTTATCCTTAAGATAACTAGAGTTGGCTTTTCTTCAAATATGCGATTTTTATTACCAAGGCCGCTGTTCTGCGATATTTTTATTGTTAACAACACAACTCCAATATTGAACGGTTGAAAAAAAAAAAAAAAACACACACACACACCCACACAAATAGTAATACGTCTTACAAGGAGAAGGACAAGAAAAACCTACGTTGCGGCCACAAGGCCTTCGTCAGGGACAGACAAACAAGAGACAGGAGGGAAAGAAAATGAGAATTAAGTAGAGAACATGAAACTATAAAAATAAGAGAAAAAAACTCCCTTAATATTAAGTCCAGTCACATGTGAAGCAAAGCAAGATGGCTGCCACTAAACTGGAAAGAGGAAGTTGATAGTATATAAAAATAAGAAATAATGAAAACAAGGACTGGAAAAGAGTATTGAACGCTCATTTTTACAAAGAACGAAGTAGATTTGTTTTAACTGCGTTTAGCACAATGATTTTCAAACAGAAAATTTGAAGTAACAAATTGAGGACCACATTAGCCCAATTACTTTTTTCCATGTCAGTAATAAAGGCAAATTGGACAAACCTAAAAAGAGTTTACATTTCAGCGCCAGGGGTTTCCAGTAATTATAAAGTTCTTATTTATAAATTGTAATTTTTCACATTTTCTACGAATAACAGTTACATATGTTGTCTTGTTGGTATAATCTTGACGATGGATAACCTGTACTGTGTTTGTTTGTATAGTGCTGTCATTTTAAACCCTTGTTGTGCTATACGCTATTATATTTCATCGTGTGTATGAACCCACGTAACTAGTCAAATATTTATGGATATCCCGACCAGTCAAAAAATCATTGCAGCGGCCACTGCTCGCGTGAGTGCAGAAATGAAAATGCTTACTGCACTCACGTTAAGAAGAATTCTCACTGTTAATATTCACGTGTGTGTTACTCGAGCTCAAGATAAATGTCCACACGGACAGGACAGACTCGTGGTTGCGATATTTATTATCTGTTACCCCTCTTCATGAGATCATATTAGAATGCTGAGTTTATCACGGTATTTATTTTCCTCAAGTCTTCAGTAATTATGTAAATTTGATGACGTTTTTCCGTGCCTATGGTTGTATAATATGTCAGTGTTATTCACAGCGTGAAAAATGCTCGTGATTTTATGTTATTTTCTTCTTTTTTTTCTATCGTTTTTTTTAAATGTTGACATCTTTGGTGCTGGAGTTCATACGGAGAGAACTGTGGGCGCTATAATTTTGGAATAGCCACCTATTATAACCGATACCTCTTATGTGAAGAGTGAACGGGCGCGCCTCGCCAAAAGAAGGGAAAAAATCTAAGGAACAGTATCAGGATTCATAATATTTTTGATTTAAAAGATAAACAGCAAAGATTTCTGTAACATTTGTTTGTGACAATCAACTTGTCAAAATTTGAAAACGTGAGAGCGCACTAAGTTACTTTGTGAGTTTGTATGACATAATGAAGTTCTAGAGTCAATCACAGGTCGAGTCAATATTTTGTTTCATTATCGTATATGTGTGGGCGCTTTTAGACATTTCTTATGTATGTTTGTGAATATGTGGATGCGCATTTACACTTGCATTGATTAGATGGATTCTGCGTCCTCTATATGTCCCTCTCTTCCGTTGGGATGTAGTCTTCTTTATGTCTCTCTATTTTAATCTCTTCCATCTCTCTCTATTTTAATCTCTTCCACTCTAAGTATGATTGTGTATGTTTGCGTTTTCGCTTCTTTTTTTTTTTTTGTCAGTGTTTTTTATTTATTTATCTCTGTTCCTGCCAAACTTCAATTACCGCGACCTGCACCAATGCTAACTTAATGTGTTTATTCTAACAGAAGAACAAACTTGAATGTTGTGACTGGCTTCTAGAATGAGCTGTTGGCACACCTAAGCTTGAGAAATGTGTGTTCTTTTACAGCTGGATAGACTAAGAATGATGCATGCATTACGTGTGTGACATTGACGGACTGGGCAGCCACGACCAGATGTGAAGAGATGTGAAGAAATGAATAGCGGTGAGCTAAAATGTAATATTATAGATTTCTAGAGCAAACAGGTGTTGAACTTAACAGGTAAAGGTAGTCCCATAGGAAATACAGCCGTAGGGGAGTGAAGTGTTAGAGACTTCACTACACTAGGTCCAGCATCGAGAGCTGGGGTGACCAGTTCCTTTCCTCGCTGTCTTTTCCTTCCTTAACTCAAATGAACAGTCACGTACCCATTTACAGCTGGGTAGTCTGAAGCGTGTCGATATCGTGAATCAAACCCGGCACCTTAGCCACGAGAGACTAGAACTTACTCTGATATAAGAGATAACAATAAAATATGTTCATACTCAGTTTCTATTTAACAACATAGAGAACAATTTAACAACATAGAACATGGCAGATACTGATGGACAAAAAGACCAGGAAAAGAGACGAGACAGCTGTAAAGAAAAAGAGGGTATAAGCAGGGCTGTCTTAACAGCATTGTAGGCCCTGGGCGAAACAATGCACTGGTCCCCGAGCAGCCCTACCCACACCTACGGGAGTCAAACTGTAAACGGTCAATAAAATTAAACCTATAGATTTATAAAAGTAGGGGAGATCCGCCCAAGTTGGCCATGTTAAGGAATTTGTAATATACTACTCGTCAAAAGTCAAGGGCCACCCTATTATTCTCAATACACTTTTATATAAACGCATAGAATGATTAAATGAAGGAAGTTTTTAGTAAAAATTGGTGCAATATCTTCCTCTGACAGTCCTCTATGCACATTAAGCATAAAAACAACTCACCGACAACCATGGTGATCACGTGCAATTTGGTTTGCTGACCATAAATTCACAATTTTAATCTGTTTTTTTCAAACTTCCGTACAACTAAACAGGTGAAGTAATCGTGCTGATTGACATTCCACGTACAATAGCGACTTTTCATGAATAGAGTTCACTCTTAATTTGTTTTACAATCAGCAGACTTAGGGTAGTTTCATCAATTGCAAAAACAATGCCACCGAGAAGAAGTCTTGACACCTTACAAAGAATGAGGGCTATAGCGTGGGTTGAAAGTGGTTTATCTGTTCGTGAGGTTGCTAGACGGCTTGCAGTGTCACACTCTACTATCCAAAGAATTTTGGAGAGATTTCAGGCCACAGGAAGTGTGGAGGATCACCACCGGCCAGGTCGCCCTAGATGCACCAATAGACATGACTGGTACCTATTGTTGTCAGCCCTGCGCCATCGAACAGTGACTTGTTCCACTCTAAGATGTCAGCTGAGACAAACTGTAAACGTTAATGTCAATCAAAGCACCATTCGCAGACGTTTACATGAATTTGGACTGGCTGCTCGACGTCCTGCAGTCAGAATCCCTCTTACTCATTCTCATCGCAGAGCCCGTGTTGCTTGGTGTCGCGAGCACATCCGATGGAAAAGGCAACAATGGAGTCAAGTTCTCTTCACTGATGAATCTCGCTTCACTGTGTCATTCAATGATGGCAGGATTCGAGTTTGGAGACGACCAGGAGAGCGATTTACTGATGACACAGTTCGAGAGGTGGATCGTTATGGTAGGCCCCTGATATCTGGTCTTAATTTCTGGCTCTCTCAGCTTGTAGGTCTTAATGCTCATTTCTCCCGTTCGTTTACTTAGTTTCTTGCGTGATGTTGGGCAGTTCCTAGGCTGAGCAACTCTTTCAGTTGTTCTTTTGATTGTAAGCAGGTAGTGATCACTTCCAATCTCTGGTCCCCTCCAGACTCTAGCATCCCGGACATATTTGAATGAGCTCCTCCTAACAATGGCATAGTCGATCACTGACTTCCCATTCTTTGTTGGTTCGCATCTAGTGTATGCATGTATGCGCTTATGGGGGAACTTTGTGTTTATAATGATCAGATTCTGCTCACTGCAGAATCTAAGGAGTCGCTTTCCATTGTCATTGAGAGTATCTTCTCTATATCTTCCGATAACTCCACCCCTTCTAGCATGGTCATTTCCAACTCTGGCATTGAAATCTCCGAGCATGATAATTTCATCTAGGCAGTCATCCACTGTCCTTTGAAGCAGCTCGAAGAATTCCTCCTTGACCTCTGCTCTCTCATCCTCATTTGGCCCATACACTATGACCAGGTTGATTATGGTTTCTCCTTCTTTTAGTTTTACAACCATAATGCGCTCCGAGACAAAGTTCCATCCCTTGATACTATCTTTTTGGTTTTTGGCCACAATGCAACCCACGCCCCCTTTAGCTCTTTCAGATGTTGGTACACCACCTTAGAGCAGCGTGTTGCCATCGAGATCCGTGACTCCTTGTCCTTTTTTCTTTGTTTCCGTTATAGCCAGCATTCCTAGTTTTGCTTTCTGTCGTGAAATGATGTCTGTCTCACATCACGAATTCTACATATTCTGACCATACGGCGCGCCATACATGGTAGAAAGATAAAATACTCTGACCAATGAAAACGCTTTCTTGATCCTGTGTACTGCTGGAAAAATAAAGATGGCAAGGCCCGATCTGTGTAACCTGATTAACTTCGGAATTTTACTACAACATTATAGAAGGAGTACCACTTGGCAGAAGTTATCAACACAATATTAGGGATGTTACTCTACCCGTAAGTAGTAATACTTTTACTAATAATATTATAGGACGGGAGAAATCTTAGGTTAAATGCATTCGAAGCTTCAGGTTGGCCTAAATTTAGCAGTTTAAACTATGCATAACAGAAAATGCAAGTAGTGACAAAAAAGATTATTACCTAGATATGTAAAGCCTAATTCCCAGTATAATGTAAGCTTTAAATGACTAAAATCGCATCAGGAATAACGGAGATAATTTAAAAAGCAGTTTTCCTACATTGTACGATAGGCTTAAAGGTACCCACATTTTCTGATTTTGATTACATTCCTAGGGAGTTCCATCTCGTACGTCCGAGGTCAAACTATAAATAGACTGGCCTAATGAACTAGATTTAGTCACTATTATTTGAAAGCACAGAAAGCGGGGGAAAGCAGTACATATGTTAATGCCAGCGTTTGCCTTCTGCACTTGTTAGCAGACCTTAATCAAACCAGTAAGGGCTTGTCTGTGTGTGCCTGAGGGTAAGAAAAAATCTATCTATCTATCTATATATATATATATATATATATATATATATATATATATATATATATATATATATATATATATATATATATATGTGTGTGTGTGTGTGTAATTATATTGATTAATCCATCTATGCGATAAGACGTGGATAGATGTGTAGGAATGGACAGTGTGTGCTGATGAAACTTACAGGCTCATGTGTAAATCTAGAGGCGAGTCCGCCTTCGGAAATTTTTAAAATATTGAAAATTAAGGCCAAAATACGACTGTAGGTTTGTTAAAGTATTTGAAGGAGTATTTCTTGAATGGAATGAGACACCTACCAGGACCATAAGGAAGGATGAAAGGGATGGTAGTAATGTATAATTTGACACATTACTTAATAGTTTTACCCACAACCAAATTATTGTATGGAGGCGAATCATGGGAAACTATTGATAATTAATAAGTTAGCAGAAAATTATGATCACATTGAATTAAAATGATTGTTGCTACTATACTATACCGTGTGCATCTGCTAACATGCTAATCTGAAACTGTCTATCGTCCCCATCTGTGTCAAAGAGGGATTTGGATAGACAAATACAGGGATTGCGTTTGAATTCATTGCAGGTTTAATCCTTTAACCTTAAGTCTACAAATAAGAAGAGGCTCCTAGTACTAACGTTGCAACGAATGCAGTGCCAGTCTGTGATAGCAGGTCAGTCATAACGTGTGTAGCTACTGGAACGATTTCATCTGAAGATTCTATCCAGCATTAAAGGGAGCCATCTGCAGTGACTCAGCTAAGTTGCTTAAGGCAACTGTGCAGCTTATCCATACTCACCAAAAACACAACCGCATCCAGTTTGCGATGACCATATTAGTATAGAGTTTCAATAAACTTATAATAATAATAATTCTTCAAGTGAATGATCAAGCAAGCTTTGTCTACAAGAGGATAGACATTTTGACACAAGTGAAAAAGATTTGTTGAACTGTTTTATCTATTTACTGTTGTACAATCTTTGAGTTTAAAACTTTTCAAACAGAAAAGAATAACTGTTTAATTAAATTGTAAATATTCACCAGAAAACGTTTTAAAATTCTTTAAGTTGAATTACAGGTCTTGTTGGTGAATTTAGTTATATAAATTACCCCTAGCAGAGTCAGAAACACTATTAAATATCATAATCACAGAGGAGGATCAGGAGAGGTTAGGGACTCAGAGTACTACATTACCATCTTCTCTGGGAACTTACATAGCTTGACCCTACCTTTGTGTCTATACACCCTTACTCTCTTCAGAGAAGGGGGTATTACTGATAAGACCAGACTCTTATCTGGTTCTATCCTGGTATCACCTGATACACCTTTATGTCAGGATATCTTATTTTTAATACCATCTGAACCTCTCGCGACACTTTCCTCATCTCTTCCACCAGCTCCTCTTCTTTCCCATTTATACTTCTTGTGCTCCAAGTTCCATAAGTCGTAGTCCGTAGTTCGTTCCAGTTCGTCGCCTTTAGAATCAGTCCGGTTTTCTCCCTTGTAGTTCTCATAATCAAAAGTTTAAAGCAAACAGGTGATTGGCCTGTTGTACCTTTGCATGGTGGAGGGGCTGCCTCCTTACGGCCTCCTTGCAGGCCGCCTTCCTCCTTTTTCAGCCGGGCTTGGGACCGGCCTAGGCGGAGTTATTAACCTTTTCAACCAGTGCACATGTAAATGTAAATATGTTCAAAATAAATGCAATGGATGTTTTCCGCTCGCTGGGATTAACATTAATGCCAAGACAGGGTAAAGTTCTGAGGGAGATGGGATGGTGGAATGAAAAGGGGGGACACCTGATTTCGTTTCAGGAAACCCAATACTCAGGAGGGTATTTGTTTCTCTCTTATTCCATGATACTAGCCGGTGGTACTAATTGGTGGTGCTATCTGTGGAATAAGTGTGTGGTATACGTGGCCTGCAGTCAAAGCTAAACATTACAGCAGACGGGTCTTAACAGGCGCTGGACCATCTTCGCAATTACCCCACGCTACTACGAGGGACTTGTTGCGGCCACCAGACCTGACCAGTGACTAGAGTGAACTAGTCCATAACCTGCAAAGAACAAGCATCGGCTGATGCAGAAACCAACCGACATCTTACTGGCAACTAAGTACCATTCAAAGCTGCCAAGTAAACTCTCTAATAAAGAACTTTTCAAATCGGATCATCACCTGTGAGAAAATTTTAAAGACTCTATCTAAATTCACCCTACCCTTATTTATTTTACATTTGTTAACGATAACTGATTATTAAAGTTATTATCTGTAAATATACAAATTTATAGTGATTATAGTCACTTTGAGTGAACTGTACCCGTATGTCTGAAATTTTAAATACTTATAGCAGAGCTATTGAAGTAATATTTTACTGAGTTTTGAGGGCTCGTCAGAACGAGCAAAATCTTTACTCATAGAAGGTCTGGAAAGATAAAAAGTTTACACGGCCTGGATCCTATCAGCCGTTAGTACTTGATTTCCCTAAATTTCTATGAGGCTCCCTAGACTTGAAGCACCATTCTTCACTTCACATCTCTGCCAAGAGTAATCTTTTGCGAAAGGCAGACATCTTTAAAGACCCTCAATAGATACTCTGAAGTTTTGCCACTGTTGGACCATCACTGCAGAGCAAGGGGAGTAAATCCCGTGACAAATATGTACATTTTATTGTTTACATTTGCTTTTTGACATGTATAATTTGCTTGTGGATGTACAGTGGCATATGAGGCTGGCAACCTCATCACTGTAAATAACGTGACACAAGAACCACCACTGCAAGAGACGGTGACTGCTTTGTGCGGGTTTTATCACAAAGGAACCAATAGCATAGAAGGCCCCAGGCTCCATAGAAAGCAGGAAATGGATGATTATATTTTGGTGTACTTATTTAATATACAATAAGTGTAATAAATATCATATGTATGAGTATATAGATATATATCTATTTTAATTGCCGTCTTCCGCTATCCAAAAGCACTTTCATCCGACTCACTTGCCGTTGAAGGTAGGCGACTAGTGTTGACAACAAGTTCTAACCACGACTTGTGTGCTACTGGTCTCGTAGACTGGTACCACAAACTTTTGAGGACAGCAAAGGCCTGTGCTAAGTTTATGTTTTCTGACACTAAACAGGCGACTTCCCACTGTCTCTTCCAACGATTCTTTTTCTCGGTAATTTTATTCCCCCCCCCCCCCCCTGAGTATACAATAATGCTCGGTGGATATGATAAAAATTCACCATTACTTTCAGCTAGTCTGAGGGAAAAGTAATGTCTGGACAGCGGAGAATGCAATGGTTTGTTTAAGGATACATATAACTGATGCGTGATGCCATATGATGATGGATGGCATCCGCATGTCTGGTTTTGTGTAGTGTGTAGATGTGTTCAGTCAAAACAATGTTCATGCAACAATAACAGGGCAATCCACATAGGACGTCAGTAAACTCACGACGTATAAAGTCAATGAGTCTTGAAACAGCCGTTGACGTTTTTCTTCATTATTTATTGTGGACGCCACAGTGACAAGATGGTTACGCAAATGTGTAGGCACATCAAACAGTCATTATCACAGCAACATTCAATACAGCAATAAACGGTAGACAGCATTACAATGATGAGTCAGATGCATGTTATATTTCATAGTGCTGTAAATGTAGTCAGGTGGAAAACTCCATCCTTTTCTATAACAGCCAGGAGATAACCAGATGTATGAGATCAGTTCACTCTCCTTAGTTTGACTTCAGCAAGACAGACACGTCTGCCGAAGTATAAATAATGTCCTCAAGAATATCCTCTAGATAATAAAGGTTTTCTAAACCTAGTTCATTTAACAAAGTAGCAAGTAATGGTCCTTGGTACATGCATCAACCGATGCAGTACAATGCAGCGACATGTGAGCTGGGAAAAAACATCTCGTGACGACGACTTTCGGAGACAGGCTATGAATCGAAATCGCTCACGACCCAAAATCGATAGAGTTAATGAAAAAGTCAATTTACCTTGCTTTCATGAAATACACAGAAATATCACGCCTCCCGACATGTGGGAAACACTAGAGGTATTATCTCGACTAAACGAAATATCCATAAGAGGACTACACATCCCTGACAGAACAAAAATAGCGGAGATCCCCTCTTCAACGAGGCATCTCTTTCGCCATTCCAAATCGCTCACTCCCACTAGTGGTGGGCGGAAACCGATCGACAAAGAACAAGACAAGTCATGCGCAGTCCAGCGCAAAATGACCACAGCTCAAACTTAACTGCATTCGATACCAACGCGAGAAGACAAATGCTTACCGAGAAAAGTGACTATAGATTTCAAGCAGTTGTTGCCCTTGCGTTATAAAACAGACATTGAAACAAAACGATGTTGCGAGAATTTATCACGCAACATATCACCACCTCCTCCCGATAAAAAAAAAATGTGGAACATATTTTTTTTTTTTAAATATCAAAGAGCATGCGATAAGCGGCTCAAAACGCACGAATTATGCGCTGATAATTAATTAAATTGCCAAACAATAGGCTAATTATAGAGTGTCTGGTGAGGATATACCTCAACAGAAAAATAAATATGTCTCAAAAAATATTCACATCGGGGAGGTGTCACCAACACACATCACGTTAGCATGTAAACACAATATACGTATGCAAGTTACTATAATCATCATTAAACAGCATACTCTAATATTGTCTTTAAAAATGGATGTACAAATCTGAGAGGAAAATTTAAATAGTACATTCTTTGACATGTAATGACATAAGTACATAGTAAAGTTAAACTACATGACGATCCAGGACATATGCTCTGGTATTCCGAGGGTAAGTACACAATCTAGAACTCGTAAGGTAAGTCCTCAGCTCAACAATGACATTCTGAGAAAGTACAAGCAATATAATGCTAATTAATAACTAATATGCTTCATAAGGTAGAATACATTATTAATAATTGTGGCTGTTTAGTAAACTAACGGCCCTTATATTAACTACTCAGTCCTCCTCTATCATTTTAAAAAACGAACAGAAGAAGATGACAACAAAGCACGATAGTGTGTACATATAAAGTAAGTACATATGTGCTAATCTATTGTAGAAATATAGGTGTGTTATGACTCTGTAATATATAGAAATATAGGACAGAAGTATTAGTTGGAGTCATGTGGGCATCTAGACAAAATGTCAGCCATCACATTATCCGCACCACGGATAGCTCGTACCGTGAAGTGAAAAGGTTGAAGAGCTATAGCATATCGAGTGGATCTCGATCTCTTCAAATTCTTAGTCTGAATAGCTGTAAGAGCTTTCTGATCAGTCTCTAGAATGAAATGTGCGCCCAGGAGGAATCTTTGTAGCTTTAGAATTGACCAAACCATCGCTAACAACTCACGGTCTAAAACCGAGTAGTTCCTCTCTGCCGCATTTAGTTTTCTAGAAATGTACATAACAGGATGCAGAGTATTTGCATATTCTTGCATCAGTGCTGCTCCAATCCCAGTGGATGAAGCATCACTCCGAAGAACAAAAGTCCTATCAAGAGTAGGTAATCTTAAGATGGGAGGAGAAGAAAATATATTCTTGATTTGGTCTAGTGAAGATTGGCATTCTTCAGACCAACGGACCAGATTAGGCGAACCTTTCTTCAACAATGTTGATAGAGGTGCCATGATCGAAGATAAATTTGGAATAAATCTCCCATAAAATTGAATTAAACCTAAGAGACTCCTAACTTGTTTCTTCGTTTTAGGAACAGAGATGTTCAGTATTTTGGAAGTATTGTGGTCTTCTGTCTTCAAGAGACCATGACCAACACGATGACCCAGGAAAGAGATTTCACCAAAACCAACAAAAGCTTTAGAAGGTTTTGCTGTCAAATTATTCTCACGTAGAGTGGACAGTAAGTCATATAACCCTAAATAGTGATCTTCCCAGGTATCACTGAAGAGACAGATGTCATCTAAGTATGCGATGACATCCGAACGATGTGACAGAATTCGACGCATCATGCGAACGAAAGTGGCAGGGGCGTTCATGAGACCAAAAGGCATAACATTCCATTGAAATAGACCCCTAGGTGTAGAAAAAGCAGTAAGAGGTTTGGCATGCTCTGCTAAAGGCACTTGCCAATAACCTTTAGACAAGTCAAGTTTAGTGAAGAATCTAGAATTAGAAAGTCTAATCAGTAGATCTTCTAACAAAGGCATCGGTTCAGCGTCGAACTTTGTGACCTGATTCAATTTGCGATAATCAACGCAAATTCGTATGTTCTTATCCTTCTTCCGGACAATAACCATGGAAGAAGAATATGGTGAAGTCGATGGTTCAATTATATTTAATTGAATCATTTCATCCAATTCCTTTTCCACTTGCGACTGAAAGTGTATAGGAATAGGATACGGCCTAACCCTAATTGGATTATTGTCGGTAAGAATTATGTCATGTTCTATGACATCTGTGTGTCCAGGAATGTCAGTGAGAACATCCTGAAATGTTTGTAACATCGACGAGACTTGTCGATGTTCGTCACCAGAAAGATTAGGAGAAACAGAAACGTTTTTCCAAGATTCCGTGGAATGTAATGGAACCACTGGAAGGGGAAGGTTGACATCAGAGAAGGTAGCTTCCTCATCCTGAATGACAGACAGGGAGGAATAATGACCGTGAGGTGCAGGAGCATCATCCGTTGCCTGGAAAATAGGCAGCAAATAGTCCGGACGTTCGTGAAATTCCGAAAGCATGTTTATGTGGAAAGTTTTATGCTTTCCATCAATATCGACCACATAGTCAACATCGGAAGTCCGAGAGACTATTGCATACGGACCTTTCCATGCAATAAGAAGTCTATTTTCCCTACTGGGGAGTAGGACGAATGCTTTGTCACCTGGACAAAGTTGTCGTAGACATCTATTCTTGTTAGCAAACTGCCTTGCGTTCTATTTAGCAATTTCTGATGAAGCAGTTGCTAGCTTACATGCCTCAATGATCTTTTGTCTAAGAGCAATGACATACTCATATGAGGATTGAGTTTCATCGCTAATATCATCGGCAGTGATGAGATCGTGTAACAAAGACATAGGGCCGCGTGGACGCGCGCCAAAGACAAGTTCGAAGGGAGAAAATCCTGTGTGTTCATTAGGGACTTCTCTATAGGCAAAGAGAGCCGCGGGTAAAACCCTGTCCCAATCTTGAGGATGATCTTCAGTTATCTTACCAAGCAAAGTCTTGAGCGTTCTATTCAGACGCTCAACTAACCCATTAGACATAGGATGGTAGATACTACTGAGAGATCGTTCAATATGTAAGGTAGACATTACCTGTGACATAGTGTCAGATATGAGTTGAGTGCCATGGTCTGACAATATTTCTCTGGGGAACCCCAAGCGAGAAAATATCAACCAAAGAGCATCTGCGATATCTGTAGTAGATATGCTCTTAAGAGGAATAGCCTCTGGCCAACGTGTGCACATATCGACACATGTAAGGATAAACTGATGTCCTCTGGCCGACTTGACCTTAAAAGGGCCAATAATATCTATGGCCATTTTCTGAAACGGCCGAATAGGAATGTCAGCAGCCTGGATAGGCGCAGCATGTCGTGGTCCTCTAGATTTGACCTCCTGACATACCTTGCATGATCGGCAGTAAATACGAATGTCCTTATTGACAAAAGGCCAAAAGAAAGCCGCAAGGACTCTCGACTTCGTACGGGCAAAACCCATATGTCCAGCACATTGCGAGTCATGAGCATGTTGCAATATTTGGACTCTCATGCTCTTGGGAACAAGAATTTGCGAATGTGCCGACGTAGTCGAATCTTGTACCATACGTACAAGTACGCCGTTTCTCATTGCAATCCAAGATTTTCTATTTGTATCCTGATTTGGATCACCTTTCTTCGCAAGAACGAAGAATTTTTTTAAAGAAGGATCTTCTTCTTGCAATTTTATGAAAGAGTCACGAGTGATTACTAAGTGACTATCTTGGCTATCAACTCCATTATCACTATTCAGTGAAGTTTCGGGTGTTTGTAGAGCTTGTGCTCTTGTAACTACTGCATTTGTAGCTTGCATGTTATTATCTTCCCAAGCAGCAATCTGCTGTGGGGTACACTCCCTAACTCCGTGAATACGACCAATAATAAGGTCCGCAATAGGATTAGGTAAGAGACAAGCATGCACATCTCCAGTAAAGAAAGGAGTGGCAATGCGAATTACAGCAGTAGGATATTTTTCTAGAGTGCCGCCAAATGTGACACATTTAATAACCCTTCCTGTAGCACAAGATGGATCTACAAGCGATTGTCTAACACCAATAGTGGTGCATCCGGAATCGAAAAGTAGTGAGACCGGAGTATCATTAACAAGACCCTTATGTAGAATTAAAGAACCCCTCCCGTCATGCGCAACAGCAGCAGGAAGAGCGGGAAGTGGGTGACCACAACTCAAAGTAGTTATGGTACCCGGTTCGAATAAAGTACTGCATTGGGGGCATTTGTTTGCTCTCTCAAAGTCAAAAGCAGAACTAGTGACAGCGTCAAAGTTTTTACTATCAACAACATGATTACAGGCTCCCTCAGTTTCCTGTTGTACAGCATTAGCCTGCTGATATCTCTTTTTTGTGTTGAGATCTACCCCGACTATTATTACCTCTGAAGTTATCAGAGTTATTATTATCTCTGCAGTTATTATTGTCTCTATTGTAATTGTTATAGTGGTTCGAATTCCAGTTTCCACGATTACTATCATGTTCACATTGATGCGAACATCTATTTGTTTGGTTTTGAGGTCTTCGGCAGGAATAACCTCTATTACCATATCCTCTTTTGAAATGCCTATAATTATTAGGGTGATAGTAACGAGTACTATCAGGTTGTCTCCAATTCTTCGAAGAAGAATCACCATGAAATTGGTTTCCATGATTTTGACAGAAATTACCGCTGCCCTTTCTATCAAAATTTTGTTGGGATCTACGAGCAAGGTTTTGACCATACGGAGCTGCCGAAGCAACTGGTAAACCTTCTTTCACCTTAGAGTTACCCATGGTTATGTGTGGGTGCGCAGTTACGTATTGGCAACAGAAATCTTCCATTTCTTTTATTGTTTTAGGTTTACGTTCATGAAGGAAAGCAAGGAAAGACTCATTGACAGACGACATGACTTTGTCTCTAAGTATTAAGTCCATAAGTCCTTCATAAGTTTTTTCCGTCTTAGATAGTTCAACCCATCGTGAGAAAGTAATGCGTATTCTTGCAATAAACTCGGAGAATTCAACTCCATTTTCAGGTAACATGTTTTTAAATTGTAGACGATAGCCGTCTTCGTTAAGCTGATATTTCTTTAACAAAGCGGCCCTGACAACCTCATAATTGCTCTTGTCAGGTTCATCCACCATATTTAATATACTTAGAGCTTTACCTGTCAGTATCCCTGATAACTGATAAACATATTTTGCTTTGTCTATGTTATGAGCTGTACATGCTTGTTCAAATCTGTCCAGATAGAACATTATGTCATCACTGGAAGGACTAAATGTTGGTAACTTAATCTTAAAAGTATCATTATTAGCCTTACCAGAAGATGAACCCTTGTTTGAATCATTACCATTACTCATGCTCGTCAATTTCAATTTCTCCAACTCTAAAGCTAAGAGTTTTTCTTCATGTTCCATTTTTGCTTTCCTCTCATCAGACTCTCTTTGTAACTTCCTTTCTTCAGCTTGAGCCTGCATTTGAAGTCTTTCATTTTCAGCTTCTTTTTCAAGTCTTTTATTTTCAGCTTCTTTTTCAAGTCTTTTATTCTCAGCCTCTAGCTGTAGCTTTCTTTCCTCAGCTTCTGATTCCCTTTTTTGTTTTTCCATTTCCATTTGGAATCTCTTTTCATCCACCTGCATCTGCAGTTTCTTTTGTTCAGCTTCCATCTGCAGTTTCTTTTGTTCAGCTTCCATTGCTTTATCATATCGAGCAGTTGCAAATTCTTCTAACTTATCACCAGTCTTGCCAAGCAATTTACCCTGCTCAATAAAGTGCTCAAATGTAGACATGTTGTCTAACATATCAGTCCAAAACCTGAAATAATTAACTAATTTATTTCAAACCTAAGTGTAACAAGTATTAATTAAGCACTTGTATATTCACATCACATTATATTATCCCAGTCTCTGTGGGAAACAAGTCTCCAATCAAAGAACTTGTATATGAAATATCAGCACTCAATTCTTGATCATAAGTGCACTTCTCATTCAATAGTGCACGACACTATTCATCATTCATTTATCATCAGTGTAGTAGTAACAGTGCATTAGCATAGCCCATTAACTAATTACTATAACTGTAAACAATGACTATGTAAACACATGCAGAATGTAAACATTGAAAATGCAAACAATACAAACAATGTAAACATTAACAATGTAAACAATAACAAAGATCAGCAACAATACAAAAACTTTCGCAGAAATCAACTAAAAATAAAGCAGAAATTAATGAAATATCACAAAAAATGTGACGATATCTGCGATAGAATTAAACAAAATACATGACACCACAGTGTATAAACAAAAATGTTGTATGAAACTAAATTATAGACAAGAGTAGGCTAACAAATACAAACAAATCACAACAAAACTAAAGAATGTGAAATAATAACGAAAACAATATTAAAACATGTCATCACAGCTAACATAAATAGCAACAGAAGTCGCTTAGCAAATTCCAGTATCGGAAATTTGCAAACCCTACAGAAAACGCTCACAATAGACGACCTCTATGACGTGGCATAATCTAACGGAGACACCACCCAACCGAGAACCCGCTGAAATATAAACATATAAATATACGAATAACATATAAACATATAACATATAGAATGAGATGATACACAGAAGACTCAGCAGAAGTATAAGGGCACAGTTTACATACAAACAGGCCACTTAACTTATGGGCTTCCAATCGTCGAACAGCAGAAAAACGGATGTCAATCAACGTCCTAAAGAGCGAAGCTCCAACGATGATGGCACATCTGAACTGCTTCCACTGCTAACACGATGGTACAAGAGCTTCTGACATACTGTGTGTTGAGTTGTTTCGGCACTTGACCTTCTATCCAAAAGTAAGTTGATGGAAATCGGTACTTGGCCTTCTTCAGAAAACAACCCGTTTCAACCGGCACTTGACCTTCTCAAAAAACGACAGCACTGGAACCTTGACAGCAGCAACTTGCTTGACTTGCGTAAAAGATAACAGCAGTCCGAGTTATCCGGCAACATGTAACAACGCCGGGTACTGTCAAATTCTTGTTTCCGTCAAAAAATTGAAATTTTGACTTTTACCGGGCAACGCCGAGTACTTTGAAAATTTTGAAGATGTTGACTGTATTGAAGAATGTTAATTTCTTGAAGGATGCTGATGAATTCTTGTTGAAAATGAAGTGGGTAAGGGACCCCGTGTTTGCTAGTACCAGAATCAAACCAGCTTATGGCCACCAAATGATGCGTGATGCCATATGATGATGGATGGCATCCGCATGTCTGGTTTTGTGTAGTGTGTAGATGTGTTCAGTCAAAACAATGTTCATGCAACAATAACAGGGCAATCCACATAGGACGTCAGTAAACTCACGACGTATAAAGTCAATGAGTCTTGAAACAGCCGTTGACGTTTTTCTTCATTATTTATTGTGGACGCCACAGTGACAAAATGGTTACGCAAATGTGTAGGCACATCAAACAGTCATTATCACAGCAACATTCAATACAGCAATAAACGGTAGACAGCATTACAATGATGAGTCAGATGCATGTTATATTTCATAGTGCTGTAAATGTAGTCAGGTGAAAACTCCATCCTTTTCTATAACAGCCAGGAGATAACCAGATGTATGAGATCAGTTCACTCTCCTTAGTTTGACTTCAGCAAGACAGACACGTCTGCCGAAGTATAAATAATGTCCTCAAGAATATCCTCTAGATAATAAAGGTTTTCTAAACCTAGTTCATTTAACAAAGTAGCAAGTAATGGTCCTTGGTACATGCATCAACCGATGCAGTACAATGCAGCGACATGTGAGCTGGGAAAAAACATCTCGTGACGACGACTTTCGGAGACAGGCTATGAATCGAAATCGCTCACGACCCAAAATCGATAGAGTTAATGAAAAAGTCAATTTACCTTGCTTTCATGAAATACACAGAAATATCACGCCTCCCGACATGTGGGAAAACACTAGAGGTATTATCTCGACTAAACGAAATATCCATAAGAGGACTACACATCCCTGACAGAACAAAAATAGCGGAGATCCCCTCTTCAACGAGGCATCTCTTTCGCCATTCCAAATCGCTCACTCCCACTAGTGGTGGGCGGAAACCGATCGACAAAGAACAAGACAAGTCATGCGCAGTCCAGCGCAAAATGACCATAGCTCAAACTTAACTGCATTCGATACCAACGCGAGAAGACAAATGCTTACCGAGAAAAGTGACTATAGATTTCAAGCAGTTGTTGCCCTTGCGTTATAAAACAGACATTGAAACAAAACGATGTTGCGAGAATTTATCACGCAACAATAACTAATTACACAATGATAAAAAATGTATACACATGATATCATCATCTTCCACTCCTTGCCCCACTTGGAGCCCAGGGTTACCTCTACTTTTGGTTTTCTGTGAGAACACGCATGAAGCAATCACCAGCGCTTTGCTGTGGTGATTCGTGAATATATCGTTGTCATATGCTGATGTTGCCAGTCTCGTATGGACCTGTACAATCAACAGCACGTTCAAACATGTCAAATTTAAAATATAAAATATATATTACAACTCACCCCAGTAACTTTTTGGAACTCTAGACTTCTTGCTCAATTGAATATTCTCGACAACTTGATGAAGATGCCTCGAACACGCGTCTTTGGTATTACATTTACTTCAGAAGCCCTCTGTGACTTGTGAACAGATCATGTAATTCTGAATCCTGTCTCTATTCTTTCCTGGCTTTGTCTGGGCTGTCTACTTGGACGATTTGGCGTGCAGTGTCGTATATCTCAAATGTGCTACGTTATATCGCAGTTTTATTGTCCACGTGTCCACCTTGTTTCTCTGATCATCTTCCAATCAGAGCGAATGTATTTCTTACGCTTTTCGTCTGATCCAACCATAAGCAAGGATAGCCATAAGTAGAGGCTTTCAATATTACCTTCGCCATCTGTTGTCGAATGTTCTTTAATATCATATTAATATCCGACCTACATATCCATAAATGGTCATGTCCTATTTTCCCAATATCACATTTATAAGTTCACTTCTACAAAATGTTTCCCCAGATTGATATTATCTGTAATTACCATCACAGGTAACTTCGAAGGAAGTGATTGTATCACTTATCAGACACTCCTAGTCGCTGTATTAACAGTGAAGCGACACACCCCCCATTGACCTGTCTGTACGGAAGTGGGTTGCGCAATCGTAAACACACAAATCCCTCCTGAAGTCAATCTGGTGCAATCACTTAAGCGATTACAATTAATCCTTAAGGATGGTCAATGACGCCTTGAAGTGACATGAATCGAAGTGTGAAAATGTAAACAGTGACTGGGCCATGGATTTCTTTGCTCCGAAAATGAGATATAAATAGATGATAGCAGAGATAGAGAAAATACGGAAAAGAGAACGACCAATTATGTGACAATTTCCCAATCCAATGAAAGTTCTTCTCACCTTCTGTATTCTTATTTTGATATCATTGTCTGTTCCTCCAACTGTCTATATTGCAGCCTAGGTATATGTATAGTTCTACATCTTGTAGGGATATTTCGTCAAGTGCAGTTTTGTATCATTTCCAGCATCAACTCTAATGATCTTTATTTTCTCCTTGTGTATTATCAGACCCACTAGCTGTGACCTCTCATCAAGTATTTGCATTTTACCTTGCTTCTGATTACGGTTATGTCCAGAAGAGCCAGTTCGTTGGTAAAATTGTTATCTGTACGTTAACTAGTGCAGACAAAATAATCTTTTAAGTAAAATAGTGTTTCATTAATCCGGCTTTGACAAAGATCTTCCCTTTCATGTGCTGCGTCCCAGCACGAGACATGGACCAACCTTTGCGGTACTCAGATAAAAACATTTCATTTTATTCCCCCCCACCCACACACGCGTGCGCGTACACATACACACACAGCTGATTCAACTAGCTAAACGTTTGTGTCTTTATCCCTTCAGACTGTTATCACGATGGTGATAACTTGTTACTGTTCTTTTATTATATTATCTAATTTTCCACAGTACAGTTTATTTAGTCTGCTTTTTGTTATTTAAGGTGTGTATTACATTATTTTAAAAAGTAATACACAATTAACAATAATTTAAACCAGTTAAAGGTTATAAAAATTAACTGATATTTCACCTGAGATCATAATATAATTATAAGTAGTCCACAAAGGAGTTAATTAACTATTGCGGATAATAGTTTACTTATGCGAATAAAGGTTAACTCTTGCGGGTAAAAGTAGGAACAAGCGAGTGTGACGTCACATTTGTCCAGCAACCTCCTTCCCCCAATCGTCATACAACGTCACAAAATTTTAACCCCCCCCCCCCCCCCTTTTTTTTTTTGCTTTCACCACGTGACGTTATATGTGGACGACCCCATAGTTTCGTGATCTTTGGAAAACAAGGGTATTGCCAACAGCAATAGGAGTCTGTAACGAAGTCCACTCAAAGGGAAGTAACAAAACTTATTATCGGTAAAATAACAGAGCCTGATAGAGAAGGAATTGTTTACTAAGCAGACTGGATTGAGAGATAAACAATGAATGAATTACACCGCCAGCAATGTTTAGTTGTAAGATGACTCTAGTGAGATTGTATCAGCTGACAACACGGAGACCTTAGGTGGAAAAACACGGCTGTGAAGGAAATACTGAACTTGTTGAACGTGTCAGTATCACATGACAAGACAATAACTGCGGTATGCGAGAATAGTTGAGACGTTTAATTATTTAGTTCTCAGTCCACCAGAGTGCACATTAGAGTGGCAGTGTGAGAGTAGTCCAGGTTTTCGTTTATGTGCACAGTTCATCATGCATAGTTTCAGTTGCGTTTGTGGAGATTTCACTTGGAAGCAAGAGAATAGAAACACTGTAGCCTACCGTGCATGTCGCAAGAAATGGTTAGACTTGGTGCTGGCTGCCGCAACCCGTAGAAACGTAACCCCACCAAAACTTCAACAAACACTGTATGTGAAAAACTCAACAGGAGAATATAACTCAGTCAGCCACCCAGGACAGAAGAAGGTCCTCTGGTAAAGGGGCTCATGACAGTAACGCAGAGAAGGCCGAACGGAGCCTTGGTTGCTGGTTCACTTTTTTTCTAGGAAAATCTCAAGATTTGGCACCTAGAATATATGTACGAGGCGTTCAGAAAGTAATGCACCACATCGTTTTTCTCAGTTAATAATGAAGATAGAAGCATGAAATTTTGCACACTTTAAATATGGCATGTGCCAATTGTGTGCACCAAATTGCACCGCAACCGGCCAAATAATACGGCTGCCCTAAACCGTTGAAATGGAGCGTGTTAGCAACTTGCGTTATAAGCAGCGAATTGTGATAGAATTTCTCGTTGCAGAGAAGGAAACTGTTGTGAACATTCACAAGCGTCTATGTGATGTGTATGGAAGTTTTGCAGTCGACAGGAGTACAGTCAGTCGCTGGGTTCAGAGAATCAAAGAATCAGGAAGTGGAGATACGGAGCTGCTTGATCGGCCGCGCTGTGGACGTCCTGCCACAGCCACCAACGCAGAAATGTTAAAATGCGCTGAGGGCATTATTCTTACTAATAGGCGAATCACTACTCAACAATTGGCCTTACAGCAGCTGTCAGTCAGCATTGGTAGTGCAAATGCAGTTATAAAAACTCTCGGATTTTCTAAGGTTTGCGCAAGAAGGGTTTTTCGAAGTCTCACAAATGACCACCGATTGCAAAGGAAAGCAATTTCTTCTGAATTGTTGGAGCGTTTCAATGCTGATGGAGAGAACTTTTTGGCTAAGATCGTTACAGGTGACGAAACCTGGGCACATCATTTTGAACCTGAGACAAAAAGACAGTCAATGGAGTGGCATCATCCGCAATCACCACGAAGAAAGAAATTCAAGACAATTCCTTCAGCTGGAAAGGTCATGATCACTGTCTTTTGGGACATTGAAGGTGTGATTCTTGTGGACGTTATGCCAAGAGGAGAGACAATCAATTCGCAAGCTTATATTAAGACATTGAAAAAACCCAATCAAAGTTTTCGCAGAGTTCGGCCGCACAAGAATCCAGCAGACCTGCTTCTCCTTCACGACAATGCGCGCCCTCACACAAGTCTGGCAACACGAGAAGCAATCACCAAATTGGGTTGGGCTGTACTACCCCATCCACCCTATAGTCCCGATTTGGCACCCTCTGATTTTCATCTATTTGGTCCACTTAAAGATGCACTCTGTGGGACAAGGTTTGAAGATGATGAAGGAGTGATTCATGCAGCGAAGAAATGGCTACATGATCAAGACAAAATCTGGTACGGGCTAGGAATACATGCACTTGTTTCGCGCTGGCATAAAGCCGTACAAGTTGATAGGGATTATGTTGAATAATACCGATGTTTACATGACATATCCATGTATATTGTGTATAAATTTCATGCTTTTTGAATAAACAGCTCCTGAGAAAAACGATGTGGTGCATTACTTTCTGAACGCCCCTCGTATATATATATATATATATATATATATATATATATATATATATATATATATATATATATATATATATATATATATATATATATATATATATATATATATATATATATATATATATATATTGTGGTGGGTTTAGATGTTATGAATGTTGGTGTTGTATTTAATTTGTAACTGAGTGAGGTCAAGCTGTGAAGGCCCCTGAATCTAACAATTTATGGGGTGTGTTTTCAGGGTACCTTTCTGCTACCACCCTATGATCTCACTCAGAGTTATATTTTACTCTTAGAATAAATGATGGCTACGTCTAAATGTCTAGGGAAATGTAAGTGTGGTGTGATGGTAATCCAATACACAAACACGCGCACACACACACAGATAGTAAATTCTATGATCAACTCAACTAACTCAGTGTTTTAAATTTGGTATTTAACAAATCTTTTTACAATTTATTTAGTCCTGAACCTAATATTATTTTGGTCAGGACTATCAAAATCAAATGTAATCAATTTATATATATATATATATATATAAGTTCAATTAAACAAAAGGGACAATCTGTCCAAGCACATAATTTAAATTCTAATAATGGATTTAATATATCTATACTACTGTTTAACTGGTACTAGATGGCGGGTTGGGGTTTATACATCATCCCCTGTCTTTATTCAGAAATATTCTGTTCACTTTATTTGGTGGAAATGGATTTTATTTTATATAATTAGATTATTGTATGGTAGATAGTTGATGAATCGTTCCATGCCAGGTCTTAAGCACTTATCTGCCACGTGAAGCTAGATGTTAGTTGTCTTTCCGGCCAACGGCCACTGTCTCAATCTACCTGGGGCAATCTTGGTAGAGAGCTTGTACTAAGACTACAGTCCCAGTGGTAGAGAGCTTGTACCACTACAGCAAACTCCACTTTCTAAATATTTTCTTATATTCAGGAAGCTGGCACTAGCATAGTGCCAGTAAAAAACCCTGCAACAGGAAGATTATGGTTTGTCTTAACATAATATCTAATCTACCAACTTCAGAATTAATAATGCATTCAAAATAAAAGAACAGGGTCAGATCTCTCTGACCAACCCAGCTCATCCAATCTAGATTGATGGAATAACTTGTACCAGTTTTCTTTTTCCTCTCCCCTAATGGCTGCAACACCTCTGCCATTATATTTGATCTTTTTCCATAAAATATGATGGGTGATATGATCCTTGATGACAACCTATATAATCTTTTGGATCTACCTCTCTGGTAGTTTGTTATATGATGGATCAACCTCTAGGCCCTGCATAAGTCTGCTAGGGACCTATGTATTTACAGTCGTAAAATATTTTTCATATGGCAGTATCTCACACAAACTTTTAAATAAAATATTAATAATTTCGTTCTTACCACAAATTCAATGAAGTACACACAGGTACTATGATTTGGCACAAATTTAGCTGTGCCGCTGCTAGACTATGACTGCTTTTCTTTAGTTATGTTTTCATTATATGGTGAAGCAAGTCAAACTTCTGGTCTATCAATCGACCTGTTTAAGGGAACGTTTTTCTTCAAATGGCGTCCAGCCTTCCAATTTTTTTCTCAATATCCCCTATGCTGGCCAATAGAAATTGGCGTCTATCCAATTTTGAATTCAAAGTAAAAAAAAACCCACTGCAAAAATACTGTGTGTTTTTCGGTACGTTGGTTAGTCTGCCTTAGGCTTCGCTTTGCAAAAATATATTTTTAGTTTCGGGCCAACCAATAACCTCTCTCCCTCTTTCTACCTCCACCCAATCAAATGACATGTACCCTCTTCTGCCTCTTTTCAAACCCGCGTTCAAAAAATGTTATGGCTAAAATAAGCAGGCATGAATGTTCGTCAGTCTGTCCTAGAAAATATAGTATTATTGCCATATCTTGGTTATTAATTGGACGATTTTGTAAATTAAAATATATTATTGATCAGGAGATCCTATTCCCCAAAACTATCTAGGTTTTATGGCCCTAAGTATTATATTTCGTATTTCCATATTTTTTCCATGTTAGTCGTCAATATTATTTAAATCTAGAAACCACCATCTTTTTCTCTATCTCTCTATCGTTTTATTCAAACTAAAACGACAATGTCTGTGTTTCGTCAGAATTTACGCTACAATACAGGAAATGAGAGCGGTGTGTGTGTGTTTATACATTTCTACTGCGTGAATATAAGGCGATGCAAGTATTGGCCTTGCGTCGTATTTTCAAATCTGCCAAAAGCCATCTCGCGCGTTCGTTACAATTTTCGATTCGAAACCCAACGCGTGACACTGGTAGCATTCCTTCTGTCTCTCCTTCACCCCTCCGTTTCTTTCTTCTCTCACTCGGTCTTAGAACAAATACGCCTTGACCTTGTAAAAATGTTATATTTAACTCTCAAGGACGACTTAGAAAAGCTAGTACCATTCACCTTACGTTAAGGCCTGTCAAAACCGACACGATTGCGGGCGCGGGTGAAGAAGCTGATCGCAACTCCACTATTTTATTTCTACCTTATTTTGACTTTATACTCTATAATGTTTTATCTAATTTATCGATTGTATTGAGGATATCACTACATATATATATATATATATATATATATATATATATATATATATATATATATATATATATATATATATATATATATATATATATATATATATATATATATATATATACATACATACATACATACCCACACACACACATATATATATCTTCAATATTAGATTACTGATCGAAAAACATCTCCAGCATCAACACGATTTATACCATAACTTCATCGATTTCACAAAAGCCTTCGATCGAGTCTGGATGAAGGCTTATGGAAAATAATGAGAAAATTCAATTTTTATACCAACATCATAGATATCACTGAAGCACTATACAAGGACGCAAGCAGTGCTGTTTTTGCAAGCAATGACATTGGAGAATTTTTCAAAACAACTGTAGGAGTTCGCCAGGGATGTATCCTGTCCCCAGTGCTCTTTAATATATATCTAGAACATATTATGCAGGAGGCTCTCTACGATTATAAAACAACCATATCGATTGGAGGCTGACCTCTTTGCAATCTACGTTTTGCTGATGATATCGATCTTATAGCTGGAACAGAATCAGAACTTCAAGACCTTACCTCTAGACTGGGATGGAAATTAATATAGAAAAAAGCAAGATATTGGTGAATATCCATAAGAAACATGTTCCGACCAACATTACGTTAAATGGGCAAACGTTAGAAGAAGTTAACGCCTTTAAATATCTCGGGTCCACTATATGTAGGGATGGAAGATCAAGTAAAGAAATCAAGACAAGACTTGAGATGGCCTCAGCTGCCATGACAAGACTGAATGTGATCTGGAAAAGTAACATCAGTTTTCCTGTAAAGATCAAATTATACAAATCACTTGTATTATCTATTCTCTTATATGGGTGTGAGAGCTGGACACTCACTGCAGATACGGAGCGAAGGATTCAGGCTTTCGAGCATAAATGTTATAGAAGAATTTTGCGCATTTGCTATAAAGAGCACAAAACAAATGTCTATGTTAGAGAGAAGATAAACACCTATGCAGGCCACCAAGAACCACTTTTGTCAGTAGTGAAACGTCGAAAGCTTGCCTGGTTTGGGCATGTAACTCGTCATGACTCCCTTTCAAAAACGATCCTCCAGGGAACAGTCAAAAGTAAACGGAGAAGAGGAAGGCAAAGAAAATCCTGGGCTGATAACATCAAAGAATGGGCAGGACACGGTTTTTCCACACTTGTACGCATTGCTGAGGATAGAGAGCAGTGGAGGACCCTGTCTGCTGATGCTTCCACCATGGCACCCCTACGACCCATGACGAGTTACGGGTTGAGATGAGATGATTATATATATATATATAGGAGTCAAAAAGTAACCTTAATATTTTTTTATTAACAGAATGTGCACAAATAGGAATGACGGCACTCACTTTACAACATAGTCCCAACCACATTCAATCCAGGTGTGCCAGCACTTCACTAATGCCTGGATTCCGCGAGAAAAAACACTTCTGACTGACTGCGTATCCACGTACGCACCGCCTCTTTCACCTCATCGTCCGTACTGAATTTCTTGCCACCGGGTGCCTCCTTGAAGGGTTCAAACACATGAAAATCACTCCGTGCGAGGTCCGGTAAATATGCAGGATGTGGAAGACACTCCAAACGCAGATTTGTGATTTTCGTTACTGTCGCATGAGCTGTGTGCGACCGCGCGTTATCATGCTGTAACAACACACCAGAACTGAGCAATCCGCGACGTTTTGACCTGAGTGCAGGTTTCAAGTGGTTCTGAAGCAGATCACAGTATGATTCGCTGTTGATAGTGAGTCCTCTGGGCATGTAATAATAATAATAATAATAGCCCCTTCAGTCATAACTGACTATGGGAATGCGCCCCTGAGGTGACAGCCCTCAGCTGCTTATTTTCCTGTTGCTCCTTTTGACGTTTTCTCCTCCCCTCTGCTTCTTGTGTGAGCCTCTCTTCGCCCAATCTGAGGTGGCGCCGTAAATAGCATCGCCACTTAGTGCGATCGGCAGCTTCATCCTCCCATGTTGCTGGATCCATGTCCAGTGCCCTCATATCTCTCTTGCACACATCTTTGAACCTCAGCTATGGTCGCCCAACTGTTCTCTTGCCATCTGCTAATTGTCCATAGAAGATATCTTTTGGGATGCGACCATCTTCCATGCGGCGAACATGGCCAAGCCAGCGAAGTCTGCGCTGTCTAAGAAGCAACTGCTACTTCCCGTGTTTTGCCGACACCTATAGGGTGAAGCTGGAGTGTCCTCTCCAGGGCGCGAGCTTGGGCACAGTTATATGGAGATCAAGCTGTTGCCCATGCAGCATGTTCCCCCTCTCCACACAGCCGGTAGATCCAAAGGAACGGCAGTAGCCGATACAGTTTGGTACCAGCCATGTCGCAGGAGTTGCCAGAATAATGTCGAATCGACATTAGACTGCCTTAGGGACTCCGACTCCGGATTTATCCTCAGGGTTTACTCCCGAAGCCAATTCCATAAATGGATATTCCCGCAAGGCAGCGGTGGTTTGAATTCAGAGTTCCTTCTCTTAGATAAGCTACCAACCAAGGATCACGAGCCCTATCTGCCCGAAGCTGCTGGTTTTAAGGCGCCAGTCGCTCGCCTTTGCCCCTTCTCCCGTCAGTGGAAACAGTTCCGCCGGGCTCAAATTGAGCCACACGTGAAGGCCGGGAGCTGGACTTGGTTGTCAGAGGCTGTTTGAGGCGCGTGCCATAGAAGTATTTTATCTGCAGTGAGAGTTTATCCTCACTACAACTCCCGGCAATAACAACCTTTGAAACTCCTGGGCATGTAATGTTCCAGGATTGAGCCTTTACAGTCCCAGAAGAGTGTGAGCATCAATTTGCTGGCCGACGGCGTTGTACGGAACTTCTTTGCTTTCGGCGATGATGAATGTCGCCACTTCATGCTGGCTCGCTTAGTTTCTGGCTGGAAGTAGTGGACCCAGCATTCGTCACCAGTGACTATACGGTGTAGAAAGCCATCTTCTTCAGCTTCATAACATCGTAACAGTGTTTCACAAACATCCACACGACGTTCTTTCAGTTCGGGGGTGAGTTGTTTTGGTACCCACCTAGCGGAGACTTTGTGGTTCTGCAGAACGTTGTGAATGATGTGGTGCACCGAGCCGTGACTGATCTTCAATTCTCCAGCTACCTCGTCGATTGTTAGCCGCCGGTTGTCCCGTATCACTCGTTCCACTGCAGCGATAGCGTCAGACGTAGTCGCAGTATGAGGCCGCTAGGAGCGAGCTGCATCAGTCACAGTTGACACCCCACTTTTAAACTTCCTGTGCCACTCATAAACCAGCTGAAGCGACACACAAGCGTCCCCATAGTGCCTCTTCATCCTTCGATGAATGTCTGCTGGTTTCTCACCCTCACTACCCAAAAAACTGATACTACAGGCTGCTCTTCTCTCGTGCATGCTTGCAAGTGTCGTAAAACGTGTGTGTAAACCCACTTCTTTGTTAATCCATGTAGTAAAGTGAATCCGTATGACAACACGCTCAAATTCCCCGCTTAAAACGTACTAGCTATCGTAATTTTAAATCTATAAATAACTACAGTATTTGAAATTTTTCTGAGGGTCCAGTCAAATTTACCGCCAACATTTAACTAAGAGTATTTGAATTTTTCTAAGAAAACAAGTTAAAAGTTACCAACCCCCCCCCCCTCCCCCTTACTCTCTCACACACCCATCCCAATATTTATCGAAGGACGTAGTAAAATCTAACAACCAATCAAATCGTTACCTCCTGTTTTGTAATGCCAAGAAAATTTTGGTTGAAGTGGAAATAATGCCTATTTTGAGTTTTTGACCGAACTTAGATAATTTATTTCTCAATAACTAAAGATAATTAAAATAAAAGAGATATCTCAAATTATAGCGCTGATATGGCTTAACATATACACATAGAGATTCCCTCATAGAAAAATTATCTTAACTTAGAAAATTTAATTTAGTAATATTTTCACATCAGGTTAAATCAAATTTAATTACAAAAAAATTAACCCCATTTGAATGCAAAGGAATAACTAAAGGAAAGCTATAAAGAACGATAGAGAATAATTGGCCGTTTAATTATCACTTTTGATAATTAAAATCGGTTTACAAATGACTATGATATAAAATAAACAAATTCGGTCAGATTAGACAAACACGCTTAATACTGCTCAAATTCTATAGCCTAGGAAATAGTTAATTTTTTTGACTCGTCATCTGATTGGTTGGTTGTAGTGGGATAAAAATTAACAACTTCTGGTAAAGTGCGCCATTGACGAAAAAGCTTCCATACCAAGCTGACATTAGTGAAAGAGACAGCGGGACAAGCCTTTGCCTTCTGCACTGCAAGCGTAGTGCTATAGCCCTTTACTGTCGGGTCGCTTGTGTGTGTGAATTATTCTTTACTTGAGGGTAAGACAGATAATTTTGTTTGCATATTTTATTAAACCTGTAAGTAACAGGCTATTGTGTACCATATTTATTCGATACTGCCAAAAGGGATGTGTATGTCACGACGACCTAAGTAGGAATGTGCCTACAGCAGGCTTATTCGGAGTGATATTGTGAAACATGTTTGCCAGTTGGCTTTACAAATTTGCGACTGTAAGTGCAGTATTAATAAATTGATATTGTCTTTTGGAATGACACACTGTTCAAATAACATGTGAAAACATATAGGGAATGTTCGAATGAAGTAATCAACAGGTCACAAGTTATATTGTACCTCACCATGACTATTGTATGGAAGACAAACAGGAAGGAGGGACATTAATGTAGAATCAATACTGAAGAAGACTGATTACACTGTCTAACAAAAAAAAAATTTTTTTTCTTTCTCTAACATTTCTATGTTTTTCTGGTCAATTTTAATGCGCTGTTTTTAAATCTGCAAACCGTTTTTCTCTATCAGGTCGAGATCTCTAGAAATACGCAATGGAAGTTTTTTAACAACGCATATAGTATTACAACATCATTCGTACAAGAAGTGTAACAGTTATCTAGCTTGAATTTCTTCGCAGTCGACTTTCGTCGGTGAATGGCATGTGGTACATCGCGATGAAGCATCCAACAATAATCGGCAAGCATGGTCACACTCCACCGTCCTTGATAACGTGACTCCATTACGGCGATATCTTGATGGAATCGTTCTCCATGTTCATCGCTGACTTCGCCAAGGTTGTCAGGGAAAAAGTCAAGATGCGAATCGAGCAAATGGATTTTGAGGGACATGTTACAGACCATAATTCTGTATGCATCTATGCACTGCTTAACAATATGCACATAGTTGACAGATTTGTGATTTCCCAGAAAGTTATCGACGATCGATTTGAATGCCATCCATGCGCGAAGTTCACTACCATGTAACAAGTTCTCGAACTGTTTGTCTGCAATAACTTTCCTAACCTGAGGTCCTACAAAGATACCTTCCTTTATCTTTGCATCGCTAACTTGCGGAAACTTTTCTCGAAGATAAGTGAAAGTTTTGCTTGTTTTATCTAAAGCTTTTACGAAATTCTTCATGAGCCCCAACTTTATATGTAACTGTGGTAAAAATGATGCTGTCTGTGTTAACTAATGGCTCGTGTTTTACATTTTTATGCCCGAGCTGCATACGATCCCTGATAGGCCACACCTTTCTTGCATGATGTTCCTGTCTGTTGCGGCTGTCCCATTCACATAGGAAGCATCACAATTTAGTATACCCAGTCTGCATGTCTGTGAGAATTGCAATGACCTTTAGGTCTCCACAAATCCGCCATTGGTAGTCATTGTACTTTATTTTTGCCAAAAGTATAGCCATATTGTCATAAGTTTCTTTCATATGAACAGAGTAGGCGACTGGAATTGATGAAAATAAATTTCCGTTATGCAATAACACGGCTTTTAGACTAGTCTTGGAAGAGTCGATGAAAAGTCGACATTCGTTGACTATGTGCTCATGACCGAGGTGCACCATTAGACCGTTTACATCTTTGCAATAGCAAATGTCATCATCCATCTCAAAGTATTGAACAAGTTCTCTGTGTCTATGACGAAATTTAGATATCGGAGTATTGGGCGCTAAAAGATTCCATTCTTTGAGTCGCGAACCGAGTAATTTCGCTTGTAATTTTGGTAAGAGCGAGATCACGTATTAGATCTGAAAGTTCTGAATGGTTAATTAAGTGAACACCATCATTCACCGGTATATAATCCGAGTCAAAATTAGTTTCTAAAGCAGGTAAACTATCACTTTCTGATGGTTCATTCACGTCCAATGGATATTGTTCTGGTGGAACTGGGATCGGACACGTGATTTGATCATGAGGCACTGGTTTCGAAACCGATTCAATATTTGGATAAACCACAGACTTTCTAATTTTAAAAGTGAAACCATGGATATATGTCAAACAGAAGTAACAATCAGTAGCGTGATTTGTCGGTTCACGCCATATTACTGGCACTCCAAAAGGCATCGACTTATGCTTCGGCGATTTTCGTAACCAACCTGCCAATGTATTTGAACAAGTCGAACAAACTGCATTTGGCTTCCAAGATTTATTTGCATCATCAACTTTCGAATCGAAATAAAGTTCATATGCTTTCTTTAGTAATGGTGTAAAGTTTTTCTGGTGAACACGATCAGTAAAATATCCGCACACGTAACAGAACAGATTAGCCGAATTTCTACAACTTCTAGAAGCCATATTTCGCTCAGAATTATTTCAAAATACAGTAACTATTTGAAAAATAGCGTAACATATGTCATGCATCTTTTAGCAGTATAAAAAGTAGAATTATTTTGCATTTTATTAATTTTTAATAAGTTATATAGTAAAAATGAAACGGAGCAAATAACGGTTTCCCAAAAATATATTTTTTCACAAATATCTTAAGAACCCGACGTGATAGAGATAAACGGATTTCAGATTTGAAATCAGCGCAAGAAACTGACCTAAGAACACTTATTCTTATATAAGAAAGAAAAATGTTGTTTGTCAGTGTTACACCAAGCTGAGTGCAGAAAACAGAATTTAAGGTCTGGTGCGACTTGTTAGCACAAGTGGCTGACCTAGGTAGGTATTAATACAGTTTAGAGGTGAAATTAATAGAGGCATATGTTACATAGAAGGGATTGTCCTTCTTATTTCAGGTTGTATTACAAAGTACCTCGTTGCTGCAGTAGCCTGGAAGGAAGAACATGTTGGAGTGAGTGCTCATGCTACGATTTGAAGCTAGCTCCTTTTCTTCAGTCAGGAGTCACAACTTTGGTGTACAGGGCTAAGATTAACCAAACAGCTGCAATAACCCTTTCACAGAAAAGTCCTTTATACAGGCACTGATACTTCATCCTAAACATAATTTCACCCATAAAAGTATTCCACCTGGGATTGATGAAAATAACAGACCTTCCGATATAGAATTAGTGATAATGTCAAGAACTGTGGGTATACTCATTCCAGTGACTTTTGTTGTACAAACATGCACAGAGTTTCCAAAAATATTTATTTTAGCATGTAAATAACCTTCTCTTGATTTTGAGAATTCCTGTCCCAACAAGATTGAGGTACAGGAAGATTAAATTATACATAGATCTATTTTCAAACAGTCTTGCTTAATTCTATTAAAGTTAAAGTTCTGTTTTGAAATTCTTAACTGTTATAATATATTACCCTAGACACTTTGCCAAATAACAACACACAGTTAACTTACTCTTGGTGAGATCCCAAGAGGTAGCAGATAGGGACCCAGAGAACTTCATTATCATCATTTCTTACTCTGGGAACTTACATAGCTGGACCTCATCTTGATTGTCTATACACCCTTGCTCTTTTCAGAGAAGGGGGTATTTCTTATAAGACCAGTCTCTTATCTGGCACTATCCTGGTATCTTCTGATACATCTATTTGTCCAGGATATCCTATAATTAATAACATCTAAACCTCTTATCTGAAAAACTTATGGCAAGGCACAAGCAAAGAAACAAAGTTACAACTGATCAGAGCATGTATATTCCCAGTAGTAACATACGGCTGCGAGACTTGGACACTCAATAAAACAGTTGCAAAAAAGATTACATCATTCGAAATGAAATGCTACAGAAGGATGTTGAGAATACCTTGGACAGAAAAAAAGACCAATAGAGAAGTACTGCACTCACTAAACGTACAGGAACATTGGCTCCTAAATACCATCGCAATAAGGAAGCTGAAATTTTTCGGTCATATAAAAAGACATAATAGTCTGGAAAAAACAGTGATGGAAGGCATGGTTCCTGGAAAAAGGGGAAGGGGTCGACCTAGACGACGGTGGACCCAGGACATCACAGAGAGTCTGAACTTGTCTTTGGCTGATGCAGGTCGACTTGCCCAGAATCGTGATGCGTTCAGAGTAGCTGTAATGGAGACAACGTTCTGGAAAGAATATGTCACATGATGATGAAACCTCTTTTCACAATCCATTATGTCGAGATACAAATATGCACAGCCAATCAACGAACAGTCTCTAAGCCTAAAATTTAGGGACGCGGTCACGGCCATCTTGTTCCCCCAAGATGGCGGCAGACAGAATAATTGGAAAAATAAAAGATAAAAAATTTAAGCCTAAAATTTCGGGACGCGGTCACGGAATGTACCAAACCGCATATAACCAATCAGCTTGTCGGCAATAAAAATGTACCAAACCGCAAATAACCAATCAAAAGGTTTCCTTACACACTGGCATTTACCTGAGTTTACCTTTATAAACGGGCGCATTTTATTCACAATCGCACCACATTTTTCATTTTTTTCATCAACAACACCAACGTCCTTCCCAGGACGCCACTAATCGAGAAAAGATCGCATTGTCGTCAAAATGGTCAGAAATAAACCACACGCCAAAAGGAGGAAGGTCTACACCAGCCCACCAGCGCTGAACAGCCAGGGGAATAACAAAACCACAAACAACCAAGACAGACAACCAGAGAGCAAGACTGCCCCAAGTACTCGTGCCGGGACCGATCCTTCTCCAACTCTTGACACGACGACTGAGTTAGCTGTGACGTGTGTCGGGCCGACTGAGAGTCTGAGTGGCCCGACTCCTTGCGAGGCAGAGGAGAGAGCAGATGCAAACATCCCTGACCTAGATGATGAAGACCCAGAACGTGAAGAAATATTGAGAGCGTTACAACAGCTGGAGCAGAGGACGGAAAGAATAGAGAAAAGGGCAGATGCAAACTTCCCTGGCCTAGATAATGAAGACCCAGAGCGTGAAGAAATGGTGAGAGAGTTACAACAGCTGAAGCAGATGATGGAAAGAAGAGAGAAAAGAAGACAGGAGCCTAGAACCATGTGGCCACCACCACACGAACCCGAATCGACAGCTGAAACCCTGTCTACTTTAGAGAAGCATCACCAAAACCCGATGACAACCCAGAATATAGATAAAGGTCGCAAATCTACATCACCTACAACCCAGAAAGCATCTTCGAAGCCACCACCACACGATGCCGAGCTGACAGCTGTGGCTACCCCAGGGAAGCTGCTCCAAACTCCGAAGACGATAAAAACACCACTAAAGCAAGACGTCATAGTAGAGGCTCCAGTGTGTAGTGATCTGACAACTACAGAACGTGTGTCATCGGATAGCCTGTGTAACGCTAGCTAGCACGTTAAACAGTAATATAAGAATAGCTAACGATCTTGAGCAAGATTAGTTGCTAACAAAACATCACTGTTCGAGCGTGACCAATGAGATCGTCGATAGCTATTTTTGACCACCGCGGACAGAACAAAGTTCAGTCACGGGGTTCACTGTTAAGTGAGGTAGACGTGTTTCAGCCTTAGTGCGGGCCGGGTTTTTAAAGGTTGTGTAGTTAACCTCTGGTCGAGGAAATACCTGACCACTGAAAGATTGAATGTTTTCACAAGTTATGTTTTTCCAGGAGATGTGTTTTCATTGTATTGGGCAAGTATTTGCTTGATTAATATGATCTCGATTAGAATTGAATAAGTACTTTGCTAAGTTATGTAATTTAGAACGATACTCCAGGCCAAGCCTATCGACATTTTAGCGGAGTCAAGAGGACATGTTATGTTGATGTCCTTTTTGCAGAGATCTCACGATTCATGTAACCCACAGGCGTTCTGGCCGCTGATAGCCAGGTTATTGAGTCGTGTATGAACATTGCCTTTTGGTCTACTAATAAACCATTTTCCATGACTTATTGCTGTTTACTTACTCATGTATGGAAGCACTAGGAAGGTACAAATGATCACTGACAACTTACGTGAGTAGAAAGGACCTGGTCTTAAACCAACATTCATTTGGGTAACTCCACCTCTGGCAGTCGCCAGTTACCACCCACAAGATATATAAGTAAACCAGTAAACACTACGATTACTAGGAAATTCAATATCAATAAAATCAGAAGAAATATGTACCACCTGTGACGAAAGGTCTGCATGGTGTGAAGGTTTGGCATATCACCTGGATAGATTGTTATAACGGTCACATAAGATTATTGTGATGCAGTGACCAGCCCCCACGGTTACATATTATTATTTGGTGCTCGTGACCAGCTCACGCCCTTGTCATTGTGATCGTACTTTGTAAACAATAATTATCATGGATCTTCAAAGTACCCCCGAGGCCCTAGCTCAACAACAAATGCGCCCACAGCAGATGTTACAGCCACATCTGTCACAAAATCAACAGCAACAGGGTATACAACCTCAAAATATATCGTTGCCTAATGAATTAGAACCGACAATGCAAGCACTGATGCAGATTACAGAATCGCTTCATCAGGTAGATCACTATGCTAAGTTCCATTCAATTAGATCGATTGTTACACCATTTTCTGGAGACCCCGCACTATTCCGCAAATGGCTTATTGACATGGATAAGTTCTCATCCATCATTGACACAGCTACTGATTCCGACGGCAAGCGAATTGCCTTTTTATCTTCTAATGGGTTGGTTACAGACTTTCTACGTCGTCGCAGTAAAGCCTTCCCACAGGAAACGTTCGAAAGCCTTCGCAAGGAATTGGTAAGTCGATATTCAAACATCACAGACTGTCAGCATGCTTGGACGCTTTTAAGGAAGATAAAGCAAGAACGTCATGAGCCAGTGCAAATGTTCGGAGACCGGTTGCTTAACCTAGCCGAAGATGCTTTTTTTAGGAGGTTCAATCCCCACGGAAGAATTAGAGCGACACTTAGTAGGCATATTCATTGATGGTTTGTGGGCAGATAATTTGAAATTCCACCTATTGAGAAAAGACTCGAAGTCAATCACAGAAACATTTCAAACGGCTGTATACGAAGAGAACGTTCGGAAAAGATTTCATCACAGGATCGGCAGAGAACCGCAATAAGACTTTCTTCCCGAACCAATGGAAGTCGACCATTATCGTCCAAGATGGCGGAAAGACAATGCAACCTTCAACGATCATCAACGCTCATCTTATTCACACAATGTACGCCAAAATGACTCATTTCACAGGAACGAAGACAAGAGACACAACCGACACACTACCCCAGTGAATTCGCATCCTTATCCTGTTCACCGTGTTAATCAGATTATATGTTACAATTGTGGAAGTTACTTAAACATCGGACAACACACGTATGACAGAACACTCCCAAGTTTCAATAGCAACCATAGATCAGGTTCAGATTGGGGTAGCCTCAACAGAAGACACCAACGTATAGCTGTCAGGAATTTTCTGGCAGAGATTAAGAAAGGCAAGTTATTAGAAATAAATAGCGTCAACATAGACAACCACCAAAGATGTCGAAAAAGAACTGAGAACGGCTGGAAGATGGACGTAAACCAAGTAAGATCGTATGCGAACAGTAAGAACATATCCTACCAGCCGAGAGTTAAAACAGAATATGACAGTGATAGGCGTAGAGCATGGAGAAGTCAGGTTAGAAAACATGACAAAATACAAAGAGTCATGGTCAGTGTTGCTACCCAGACAGAAACAAAGAAACACGCCGGCACACAAACAGAAGTACCAGAGCAAAGCGACAAGTGTGTATCCCAGGTAAATACTCCCAGCGTAGAGCATAGACACCTACTAAGCAGTCAGATTGCCACAACGACAGCAATGCATGCAAAACACAAGATATCATCTGATCGGTCAACCCTACCCCCACAAAACATACCAAGAGCGAGAAAGAGCGGAAGAGAAAGAAAACAGAAGTGTAATCAAGAAGAAAACGTATAGGACTGTTGATGATTGGTTAGCGGCAGAAAAGCTTGATAATGGCTACAAAGTCTTCGAACAGATTGCTCCTACCGATTATATCCTATGGCTCGAGAGACAGAATGTTACTATGAAAGCTCACGTTTCTCAAATGAAATTAGATGATCACCGACCTGTTGAAATTCCACACCTTTGCTCCTCACGAACTGTCAGGAAATCCACCCTTTGCCATTATTCGTCCTCCACCTTACTTGCCTCTAGCATTGATGACATGTCACCACAACCAACTGCCCCCACGTTAGTCAGAGATACGATAGAACGATATCGACGCGAACGAGATAACTCATCTGAAGAGGATGACATTCCTTTACAAGAGCTCCGACAACGGATCCAACACCGCAACGACTGTTTACTCCATGACAATGAACCACGAACAGAGGATACACCTCCAAATGTTGAACACTCTGTTTTGATGCCATCCACAGTTACTGATCCACCACATTCGTCAACTGTCCATTCGGATTCTTCGGCAACCATCACAGAAAACACATGGCAAGACATTACGCCTGACCAGACAACACATCTTGTAGCCTCTGATGATGATTCCTATATTGTTCCCATGGAAACACATTCCAGAACAGCCATTAACCGCCACTATTCATCATCATCTGACGACTCCGTCCCTTTAGCAGAGTTGATTCGTCCCTCACATGAACATGTTCGTGTACAGATTCGCAGGAAGCGTCGTTCTATGCATTCCAACCGTCAAGACATTACTGAACCATGTACTGCTAGTCGTCACGTTGCTCATTTCACAGCAACTGCTTCCCATCCTAAAGGACGCACGTACGATCAGCGACTATCATCGAAGGACATTGCCTTGTTGGAACTGGCACAAATGTTGCTTGACAATCACTAACTTAATGCAATACATTTTTTTCTATTACAGGTTGACAGTGGTTGGTCCCTTTCTTCCCTTAGCTTTGCAGTTTGAGATAGTCGTCCGCACTCAGACGTACAGCTGACTACTGTGGCGAGATGCAACATTATTGGAGAAAGTTAAAGATGTCTCCGACGCCTCTTCCACATGGACTATTACTTTAGTCGCCTCCCTGCAACCATTGAGAACAGAGTTCCAAGACATATTGCATTCTTTTGTTAAGATTGAATAATATATTACTGCGACTATGCACTTTTATAGTAGATTGTATATTATACCTTATGTTGATAATTTTTTTTTTTTTTGGCTATGTCACATATAGAGTTAATACGGTTACGACAGACTCTCACCGTATTGCAAACTAGATTTCAGGATCTATGTAATGTACATAGAAAACGCAGATCTATCGTTCCTTTTGTAGGACAGGCTCTCCAACTTTTTTATTTGGAACGTTCACAGAGGTTAATATTAATAGTCTCACTTCACAAGTGTAGACTAAAGCTGCAAATCAACAGCTCATATATCATGTTCTTGACGCCAGCCTCACAATTGTAAACAACACTTGTACGGCTGTTAATTCAAATCGGTTGCGTATTAATTTGTAGCAGGTATTATTACATAACTTGTAATTTTTTTTCGGATTTTGTTATTTTTGAGTTGCATGATGCTACTCAATGTACTGATATGTTTGTGCGACATTTTTTTTCTATGTATTAAGTATATGGATAAGAATAGAGATGTATTTTTTTTCTTCATGTCACACACTATCACTACTTTTGAAAGCCACATAGACTCATTACATACACATCATTTACCACGTACACTATTACCTTACACGGACCTTCAGCTCCTCTTCACACAGATATCGTCTATACATTATGTAGAGCATTGCTCAAGGTTCACAATGTTTTATTTATGCACGATGCTTCTGATACTAGTGCACATTCCTTTAATGGTTATTGATAATACGTTTGCATTATATTGGATACATGACATTCCTACGCCTCTTCCAACTCACATATCATATGTTGCCACTTCTCGCTCACACTCCTTGCAACATACGACATCTTCACTTATGCTATTGCAATTAACCACGCATACACCCATTATGCATTTACTTTTGCGTTGCAATGCTGTTGATGGTATTACTAATACTGTTGATTTTTTGTGTATGATATGTCTGTCTACGATATCCCTGGAGCAATTCCATTTCAGGCTCTTCCTACTCCCCAATCTATGTCCACTGTCCTGACATGCTATCCTATATAGTCCTTTCATTAAATGTTTATATTATTAGACCTCATTGATTTTGTATAGGTCTATGCTGTATTTATACTGACCATGATTGTTTGACATGATATTTTGTTTTATGTTTTTTTGGTTATATTTGAGTTTGCTATGTATATAGTTTTTGGGTTTTGATAGAATTAAAATGTCTCCCGTTAGGATACATTTTTGTAGCCCCGGGACGTATGTCACCGGATAGCCTGTGTAACGCTAGCTAGCACGTTAAACAGTAATATAAGAATAGCTAAAGATCTTGAGCAAGATTAGTTGCTAACAAAACATCACTGTTCGAGCGTGACCAATGAGATCGTCGATAGCTATTTTTGACCACCGCGGACAGAACAAAGTTCAGTCACGGGGTTCACTGTTAAGTGAGGTAGACGTGTTTCAGCCTTAGTGCGGGCCGGGTTTTTAAAGGTTGTGTAGTTAACCTCTGGTCGAGGAAATGCCTGACCACTGAAAGATTGAATGTTTTCACAAGTTATGTTTTTCCAGGAGATGTGTTTTCATTGTATTGGGCAAGTATTTGCTTGATTAATATGATCTCGATTCGAATTGAATAAGTACTTTGCTAAGTTATGTAATTTATAACGAGACTCCAGGCCAAGCCTATCGACATTTTAGCGGAGTCAAGCGGACATGTTGTTATGTTGATGTCCTTTTTGCAGAGATCTCACGATTCATATAACCCACAGGCTATCTGGCCGCTGATAGCCAGGTTATTGAGTCGTGTATGAACATTGCCTTTTAGTCTACTAATAAACCATTTTCTATGACTTATTGCTGTTTACTTACTCATATATGGAAGCACTAGGAAGGTACAAATGATCACTGACAACTTACGTGAGTAGAAAGGACCTGGTCTTGAACCAACATTCATTTGGGTAACTCCACCTCTGGCAGTCGCCAGTTACCATCCACAAGATATATAAGTAAACCAGTAAACACTACGATCACTAGAAAATTCAATATCAATAAACTCAGAAGAAATATGTACCACCTGTGACGAAAGGTCTGCATGGTGTGAAGGTTTGGCATATCACCTGGATAGATTGTTATAACGGTCACATAAGATTATTGTGATGCAGTAACCAGCCCCCACGGTTACACGTGATCAGGAGTCAACAAAACAGAACGTGAGACCGTCCTACACACCACACACTCTAACGCAGACGGGATTCAGAGCGTGTCACCTGCGCAAACCAAGCAATGCCGGTTGTCACAAGGCACTGCAGGAGATGATTGTTAAGATCACGCAGGTGTCTGGAGGTGAGGCCTCACTCAGGGCCCTACCAGATGACAAAGTGGTCAGCATCCTAGAGACAATAACTGGCAGGAGAAGCATCTCTAAGGTACGGAGGCACGAAAAGGGAGTCGTGCTTTCGCTCAACAGCACGGATAAGACAACTTCCCTGATGACAGAACTGGAGGCCGGACCGAAAGAATTCATGCTGCCTCACCAGATAAAAGTAGTGATGGAGACCAGCAAGGCAACAAAAAAGTTGGTGCTAAGAGGGGTGGATACAAGATGGTCCGCTAGCAAAGTCCAGGGTTGCCTACAGACTGAAAACACAGGTGCCCAGGTCATACAGGTCGAGAGGTTAAGGACATGGAATGGAAAAGATACAAATCTGGTGGTAGTTACTATTGAAGGAGTGACAAGACCTGAAAGACTGACACTCAAAGAGACATCAAAATGAACAGAAGCCTTTATCCCTCCGGTGATGCAGTGCTCCAACTGCCAGCAGTTTTCACACACAAAGAAAACGTGCAGGAGAGATGCAGTCTGTCGATACTGTCGGGTGGACACCCATATCGCGACTGTCCCAAGGCGAAGGAGGACCACAACTACAACGCAATAAACACAAACCGTACCTGTGCAAACTGCCTCGGAAACCACGGGGCAAGGTACCGAGGCTGCCCGATGTTCCAGGAAACAAAGAGCATCTTGAAGGAGGCCGTGTCTAAAAACATCCCCTTCAGAGAGGCAAAATACAAAGTGGCTGCGGATGTTGCAGAAAAACAGCGCACGAGTGACAGAAGACAGTTACACCAGCTGACAGCGGAAGTAAAAGAAATGAAACGGAAACTCCAGGGCGAGAACAAAAGCAGGCAGACTCCCGAAAAACAAACTGACAGTGAAGACGTAATTGATCTACAGAGCGCTAAAGAAATGCTGGAAGACATGAAAAGAGTTCAGCATCAGATAGAAGCAGATGTCAAGAGGCTGACAGAGCTGAAACAAGAAAACACAGAAATCCTCAAGAGAATCGAAGCAGAGCGAAGAGCCGTAGAGGAAATTACAACCAACACACAAGAAACTAAATCAAACAACTAATCAGAAGAAGAAATCATTGAGGAAACACTAGAAAGACTACTCCCAGCAATCATAGAAAAAGCACTATTACAGATACAGGAAAAGAAGAAGACACAAGAAGCAGAAACGAGGAGGGCAAAAACTCACAAAACCAAACAAGCCAGATAGGGAGGCAGTAAAGAACACCATGAACACGCCATGACACCACGAACGGACAAGCAGCAAAGAGGTATCCAGACAGTCAGCTAGTGGTCCTTTTTAGGACCAGTCCTTTTCAGGACTAACAACCGGCTAGCACCAAAGAAACTAAACGCAATATATACCCCAATTATAACCAACTTTCAGGTTGAACAGGGTATAACAACAACATAGTAGACAAACAAACGAACGAACAAATCACAATCACACACACCAGGTATTATAACCTAGCTAGCGACCGACTGGAGAAGAGAATCTGTCAAGACTGATTTATTCCTCACCTGCATTAACCGGGCAGACTTGCTTCACTAGTCGAGTCAAAATCTGGCTTGTATAAATCTTAGAGGGTAGATAAACTTACTAAAAACTTGTAGGAGAATATGCCAACATCATATATAATGATTGTATTGTTTAGTATCATTTATAATACCTACACCTGTATATAATTAATGTATATCATGTATAAGGATTATATTTTATGGAATCAGGTATAATGATTGTCTTTCTTGGTATGATTGCTGAAGACGATAACCAGCCTGAAATATAACCTAGCAGTCCTTGTTAGGACTCATATGACTCCAATATTTTGTCTCATATAACTCCAATCTATTGTCTCATGTAACTCCAATCTGAAACAGAAAATAGCCTACGTCTGTAAATATTTAATATAACTTTAGTTTTTGTTTTACTATGAATGTATCAGAACACAACAATATTGTTAGGTATATTTTACCAGCCAGTATAGCACTTGTCAGAGATGGCCTGGTATATTAGGGGGAAGGAAACGGTTGTATCACACCTAGGTGTACAAATTATTGGATGTATTCATGTATTGAATTTATATTATTGGATGTATTCATGTATTGAATTTATATTATTGGATGTATTCAGGTATTAATTAATCAGAAAGAATGTTTTGCAAGTAGACACCTGTCTTGTCTCGCTATTGCTAAATCATACTGAGCCATGTTGTCATTCATCCTACATGCAGACACCTGAGACATGTTCATCTCATATACACTAGAAATAGGTGGGCTTGATGACAGAAATTAGCCCATATTTTTCCTTGTTACAGGTTTTATTCGTGTCATCCCACCTGAGGTCGTATGTTCAAATCAATCCAGCTGCCTGGAACTTCGCAGGAGCACAGTGATTGTACCGGAGCTACATCCTTAGTCCCGCTCAGTCTTGGGTGGGCTAACGAAACGATCATCAGCGGGTGTTGTGTGCAAGAAATTAAGGACAGAACTGTTTCAAGAGATGAGTACACATTAGTACCAGTTCCGTCGGCAATTGTGAGCATTTAACGGTCAAGGAAGAAAAAGTGATTTAGCGTAGTAAGAGACAAGATTAACAGCATAGCTGATAAATTTTATATATACTTAATTAACAGCACAGCTGATATAAATTTGTTTCCTATAATTGGAAGACTTGTAATATATATATATATATATATATATATATATATATATATATATATATATATATATCTATATATATATATATATGTGTGTGTGTGTGTGTGTGTGATAGGGTGGGCGAGATGATGATGATGATGTTGTGATATTTGATCACTCTCTTGCACACTCGCAACCGACCCGATTCAACAATAAAACTCTGATTCTTAAGGCACGGGCTGTATTTATTTTTACAACCCTATCAGTGACATTAAGAGCACACTGAAGCAAACATTAAACAAATAAACCAACAAACCAAACACCAAACAAACAAACACCAAGCTAGTGCTCAGTTCCTGATCGTGCTCAAGACATTTACAGATTGAGTCTGGTGTCTAACTTCGTTTCTCTCTCGTCTGGGCGGCTTTTGCAAAATCGGCCCATTCGCCGCCCGCTATCTCTTTTATAAGCCCAGGTCGAATCACTCAATTTACTGCGCGGCGCGTGGTAATTGCGCCACGCAAATAACACTCGCGATATTTGCTTTATTAGGCACGAAAACACAGATATGGCCCACAATTATCAAATATAACACATCACAACTAATTCTTAGGCTTTTTTATGGCCTAAACTAATATATCTTCATGAAGACTTTTCACATCCCAGA